>CM074545.1:10815445-11453721 GCA_037305995.1 Sclerodermus sp. 'alternatusi'
TTCAGTTTTTCCTTCCATATTTAGGCTAACCGGAAAGCTTGCTCCACAGTCCCGTCATTCTTTTCCTATAATTTATGTTGATTGATGCTGCAATATCGAAATCTAGGCCCGTCCGGGCTTCCCCTACACCGGTATAATTCGCTTGTAAAAACTTTAGCCAGTTATAAGTGGATTTTCCAAAGTTTTTCAGATTGAGAGGTATCGCGTGTGCTCTTCCTCCCATATTTATCCGAAGAAATTCACCAATTCTCAAAGACACTTCGCTTCGCTTCAAGACCAGCGCGTCCAGACTGCTTTATGAAGTTTCAGCAAATTTCTCGCAAACGCGCTGGAAAAATAATGAGCGAAAAGCCTGGAGCTTTCGCGTTGGGAAAACGAAAGGAGGTGAAAACGACTGAGAGTTTCGATTGATTTTAGAAGCTACTTTGGCTCAGGAACCAGGGGTAAATGAAGTCCCTTTGCAAATAAACGGTTTAGCTGTAATGGCGACGATTTGCATAATAGGATAATAGTAGTGGCGTAGAGGCCTGGCATTAAAAGCGAGAAAAATTTCCCGTGACAAACGGCCAGAGGCAAATAATCAAATTGGTAGCGTACGATCGGGCTCGACGATAAATTCATCAACTCGATCGTTCATCCGGGAAATCATGCGCGTTCACCTCCATGTTTGTACTCGCCATTATTCTCGTCGACGACGACGACGATGATGATGTTACATTAAGAGATTACTACAAATCCACCCACATCTTCGCAATTCCCCTGATTACTCTATTGATATCAACCGCTGAAAAAACAAAACACAAAGCAAGACAGAGTAGTGGTAGTGATAGTGGTAGCAGCAGCAGCAGCAGCAGCAGGAAATCCTTGAAACTATTGTTGAAACCGAAGAATCGTGTCTGGGGCGACAGATACATCTGTGTATCGGCACTCGCTGCTGTAGTCTTCGGCATCGACATCTGGTCTCTTCCGGTATCAGAGAAAGCGTTCTCTCGTAATACACATTAATTCTCGCGTTACACCACTCCGATTCAGCAGACTGTCTGAAATTCATCATAGTCGTCAGAAATTATGGCGCCACTCACCTCGTTACCCGCGACGACGACGATCCCTTTAATTGCGAAGTTGACGAGGACTTGGAAAAAGCGCGAAAAGTCCAATCAGTCGGTCGCGACGATAAATCTGTCGGCGGAATTTTTAGGTCCGGGGAATCGTGTCTGGTAGCGCCGATGCATCTTGTTAGTTTCGCTCGCTCGTTTTCCTCGTCATCGGGCCCGTTCGCTCGCTTAGTGTAACGGAGAAAGCGTCCTGTCGTAATATTCATCGAATAAGCGTTAAATTCCGCATCGGCGAGCTCCTCGTATATCCATCACCGCCGCGAGCCCTCGCACACAATTACAATCGCCAGAGTTCCTCGCGCGGAATTCGCCCCATTATTCAACGAGCTCAGATTGCGGATGCCGGCGCTGCTCTGCGAGAAGAAGATCGCGGGGTCACCGACAAGGACACGCTCGAAGATCGAACGAGCTCGCGCTCTCGGGACTTCGATGAAGGGCCCGAAAACTCCACTCGCCCGAGTCATCCCTTGGCGAGAACGTCTTTCGGATGGGGAATCGATTGACGTTTCGCGCTAAGCGCCGGGGATTTTCAAGGATCTCGCGCGATAGTCCCGAGGAGAAGGATCTTCCCGAAGAGAACCCCGATAAAATCTGATCTGCGGACCTCTCGAGCTGCTTCGGAGTTGATTCGATATGAGGAATTTGATTGCGTGGTCCAATCGTCGGAGTCTATTGGAGCGCGAAAGGGAATGAAAGAGAGAGGGAGAGAGAGAGAGAGAGAGTTGATAAAAGGATGAGGGGGAGAGAAGAGGATCCTTGAGAGAGATTCTTTCAGCGGTCGTTGAAAAAAGCGGACAAAAGGTTAGTGAGCTCATTCCAGGTGACGTGGCTGCGCCTGCCTGTGTACGACGTACTAATCCCTCGTTTCCTTTTCGGTCCCACCCACGCGGACCCGACCTAGTTGTTCCTCCGAGCCATCGAGCCAAAGATAGAGCAGTGAAACTGTTTCTCGCCTTATCGTGCATTCCCCAGGACTCGCGTAACTTTCGGAATAAGCCAAGCGAGAATCAATCACGGGAGTGATCGATGCACGGATAGCACCGGTAAGCTGCCGCGTGAATTCGACCATGGCAGAAGGATGAAAAATGTCTTTGAACGTCCTTAAACCTTGGAGACGCCATTCTTCCCGGTGCATTATGGTCATTAATGTTCGCTCCATCCACGCTCGCGGCTTCGTGTGCGTACTCGCTAAGTAAATACCCGGAGGGATAATAATTGTAGAGTATGTTTACGAGCCATTCGACCAGCAGTAGTAGTAGGAAATTAACAATTCTAACGACCACTCGACGTGAGTGCTTAACGCAGGTCGTGACACTTGTTTTCCAGGCTTTTTCACTCTGCCAGACCTTAGCAACTGCAAGGAACGTTAGAAGCACAATTAGACGCTCGTCCGTACGTCTGTGTGTTGTGTACGCGACTCGCAATATCCCTGAGATCCACGAGATCTGTGAGACATCTTCCCACACTCAGCCTTGGGTCATTGAGTTTCCATATTAAATTGCAAGCATCAAACTCTACTCCCATAATGAAAGCACGAGGAATTCTTATGCAAATATCAAGCGAACGGACGAGACGCCTCGATCTTGCGCGTCCTTCTCCCTGGTCTTATCGACCGCACCTGTGGAAAAGTCTCTCGATTCTCGGGGTTGGTCCAGGTCCAATTATCAAGGTCGTTCGACCAGCCACGTTTTTCAGGATCCCGTAATATGCGATGGATACTGTACTTTCTGGAGTTGCGCACGAATTTCCGTAATGCGCTCGCACACGGGACTACAATTATCTCGAGCATTCCTCTTCGCGGTCCTGACTCCTGGGATTCCAGGACGAGCCAGGACCACGCGCGCGCAACCGAGTCGACGTCGACGAGCTTGGAATTTCCTCCGTAATTTCGGGGAAAACGACGTGATTCATTAAAGTCCTTGATACGATCGATGAAGTTCGATTGGTGCACACGGGGTCTAACGAGTCGATCGTGTCAACTCCCCTAAGCATCTTGCAACGAATAGTTGGGGCGAGATCCTTGGCTCCGCTTCCAACGAGGAACTCGATTTCGTCGTCTTGGGCCTTGTCATTCGCGTGACTGCTGGCCAGAAGACACCGAAACTTCGCTGGCTGCTCCACTTTTGAGAGGTCCCCCCCCCCCTCCCCCGTGATCCCTCTCGCCCATTCCTGAGGTTTCTGCAGAAACCCAGTCAAGTATGCGAAGTGGTCGCACGTAGAACTTAGCCGCCGCTCGCTCGTGCTCCGGAGACACTGGATAGGAATTGAGACATCGCGCAAATGACACTGGGCACCATAATGCATTTAACCGTGATTGTAAAATTCTATAGCTATTTACGATCATAGAGATAGTGTTGCGCACAGGGACCATGGCAGCCAATGTGAATTAACGGCTATCTTGCGCATCACTTATTACCGTTTCACCGTTTCACCGACTGTAGCAGAAAATGTTGAGTTGAGCAATGAGCGGTGGTTTCCATTCTCATCACAGAGCTCTTCAACTCTTACCACGTATATAATTCCAGTATCGTGTGAACAATATTGCCGCGCCACGTAGTTCTCAGCATTCTCCCCGAGCCTGCCTGAATTCTCCTGGTCTCTCTCAATGGATCGGACCATTTTTTCAGCAAACTTATTTTTTCCTTACGATGCGTTACGCGATGCATCGTGTGCCTCGTGTGCAAATACGTCGTGTAAGAGGCCGCAAGGTCTGGCGGTCTTTTCTTTTTTTCAAAAACTAATTCAATCCCAAGAGATAGCAACGGGATCTCAATAATAGAATTGGAGAAGATCCGCCGCCGATGGATATTTATGGTAATGCAAACACGTCGGACAGTGTAGTCCACTTGCATTGTTTCGCGTTTATTTGTATCTGTCGGTTCTACGTCCGTGTTGATCTCCAATTCTGTGCTCGAAGATTTATGCGTTCGATCGACAGTTTTCTCTCTTGCGTATGAAATGTCATCCGCGATACAATTGTCATATATCAGTTTTTACTCCGGTCCCGTGACCTATGTCTATTCCACGCTGGACAGAAAACAGTGAAGACGCAAATGCTTTTTTTTCTTCATCAATATCGCGGACGCTTATTCTTCTCTGCAGAGGCGTTTGTCATAGCTCCGTTTTGACATTGGCAATTGTCCACCTCTCTGGTCGCGCATAATTCTCTCCCTCCCCGTCCGGTCTTCATCGGTGACTCTGTCCATCTCCATCCCCAGTTCCCCGTCTCTCTTGCAAAACATCGTAAAACCCGAAGGATGCAAATTATTCGCGGTAGCATCATCGTCCCTTCCTTTCCATAAAACTACCCTGATTATGTCATCGAGCTTCCTCGATAATTCCGTGGTAGCCGAGAAAAAGCTCGGTGACCTTCGCGCGACTCGAAATGATAGTTTCCGTCAGTGAAAGCTGAATCTTGAAAACAGCAACTGGCATGAAACTCCAAATCGAGTATTACGCAATCCGCGCGGCATCGGTTTCTAAACAGCGATTTCGTATGATTGAGCGCTTATTAGCGATTATGTCAAGAAAGTTGAGAGTAGAAATTTGATCGGATATCTCTATAGGAATTTCGCGAAAAAAGCTACGAGTCAAATACCGTTTGTATCCTTCGGGCAAGAGTATCCTGTAACTAGAGAAAGTTTAATTATCGGCTCTAATAAATTCTCATAATGCGCCATTAGCGCCGTTCGTCCGAAAATACGACGAATAGACACGAGAGTGTCGAGATTGTCTCTGATCTGCCTTCAGTTCGCTTTTCGACGGTATTCTCGTACCGCGAGATTTTTCGTCGATCGAGCAACATTCCCGCGGCGATTCGAGAAATTAATTTCGATTCCTGGTTGATAACGTTCCAATACAGGAGTGGGCCTAACTGTAGTATCTTTGGGATTCCGCATAGGCTTGCGCATGGAGCATTCGTGTATTACGATTGAGGCCGAGCACAAAGGCACCGAAACGTAACGTAATTCGAATCGATGCTCCATTCTCAATTAAATATCCACGGTCGGCAGCCCCAAAATGTCAGGCGAAATTGCATCCCGATAACGCGTTTACGATAACATCGCTGCTCTAACTAACCGTGACGCGAGCTTTGAGCGCCGTTCAAACCGCATAACACGCCACCGCTTATGCCTAAGAACCTAAGCAACGCGAGCAACAAAACACCACGGGAAAACCTCTGCACTTCCCAAGGAGAAATTCCCCGACCTCTTCGGGACCAGCGAAGAATCTCACACCCTCTCGGACTCCGGTGCCCGAGCACGGGAAAACCCCAGCCGCTTGATTGCCACTTCTCGATGCTCGAATAAAAGTGGAAATCCAATACGCACCCCGATGAAGTCTCGCAGAAATTTCGGAATTTCACGAGCGATGACTGCAATAGACAGGAACAGCGTGGGATTGCTTAATGACGCGATGGGAGAGGAAGGAAAGGGGGGTGTTTTCACGAGGAGTTTGATGGCACGTTGGAGATGACTTAACGGATTGGGTGCAGGTTGAAGAAGGTGGATGGACTTAGGGGTAACATCGCGTGGACCGGAGCTATCTATCCCGAGACACGAGAGCAGCGGCATCATCGGGATGCCACTGGTCCAGGAAGCTCGTCGTCGTGGGTGTTGGTATTCTCCGGGCCGAGTGTGTAAGATGGAATTATGCATGTTGGCGACCACGGCAAAGCATCGATCGGCTGCTATTGGTGATCGTATCGTTCTCCCGCTGCCACCGAGCATCTGTTCAACGCGCTTAACGAGCTGAGATTCAAATGTCGCCTGGACGCCGATTTGTGTCCGCGTTTGCTCGAGATATCGCACACTCTATTCTGCGAGAGGTGCACAAACGCGCGAGCATACAATTCCCTCCACTATGGACGGGGGGGTGGTAACCGGGAGTATTGTTCGGGGAAAGACTCCATCGAGCCGACCCTGTCTGTGAACGTCCCAACATTGTTTTTCACTCGGCAGCGATACACCTTGCGAATAGCACAGTGCCGGGTAACATTGGGAGTTCGAGAAGTTTCAGCAATGGCAACGTCATCGACGCCCCGATGAATCGTGGCCGTCGATGACGATTACCCAAAAGGTTCTCGCGAAACCAGAGGCAAAAGTTGTCGACCAACGCGCAACCTTGTCCTTGTCGTTGGAATTCTCCGCTGTGTCGCGGAATGGATCGCCTGAAAAATGACTTTCATTGGCTAATGACGCTGGAGCGAGGTCGAGTGGGGCAAACGTTAATCTAAAATCATTTGGCATGTCGGAGGAGAGTGGTACGGAAACTGAAAACGTAAAGTGCAACCACAGGCATCTCTAGGCATAGTTGCGACGTGCCGTAAGATTGCATCACTTATCGTGCCTGTGGAGAATACGTATATCAAATTTCCATCCGAGGATGGGGGAGGACGGGAAGGGAAGGGGATCCCCTCTTCGTAAGTAGTTTAGAGTTTTAGCGATAGGAAGACGGGTCAGCTTCTCGCTGCCAGGATTTTCCAGGCTCAAATTCTCCGGGCGAACTGTTTCCTGCGAGAAATTTCAACAAGTTCCAATTCTAACCCCCGCCAGTTCTTTCGATCGGTCTCTCTCTCTCTCTCTCTCTCTTTCTCTTTTGGGTCTCTGATGGAAGATCGAAACGCGAATATTTCACGATATTCCGAGCACGCGCGACAAAGCGGGTAGATTCGTCAAACGAAACGCTTATAAGTTTCACAAATTTCCGGACGATTGCTGTAATCTGATTGTGGAGGCGCGCAACCTTTCGCATCGAGGCGACGATTCTAATCGCTCGGATAACTTCTTTGCATTCTGAAACTCGTAACGAGATACGTTATTATTCATCGCGGGCAAAGTTATTTGGCTAATGAATTAATAAATCTCCCCATTTCCGTGGAAATTACCAAATTAATTGTTAATCCAAATTAATGGGTATTTAAACGCGGTAACTATATTCCCCGTAAAATACACCCGTGGGCATCGCGTTGCAAATAGATCATCGATTAAACGATTAGCCCGAATGCTCGATGCGCGTTATCTCAAGGACAATGGATATCGGCAGCAAGATCCATTAAATCGGAAAGGAAGATGATGATCGATAGTGGCCGAGACACAATCCTCGTCCGGTGGAAGCGAAAGATTTCGAGGTTGAAGGGTTCCAATTGACAAGGTCGGGGTAAGATCGGTTTGGAGCGGAGGTCGATTTAAAGGTGGGTCGAGAGAAGTTTGGCGTGGAGTCCGCGAGTGGAATAACTGGCAGGTTCTCGTGCAATAAATCTTGATAGAACTAGCGGGGGGTGGTTGTGTCACAGAACGCGTTGTCGCTGCCGCTAACAGACTGGCTAGTCCAGAGACTGCGCCAGCGAGACCTGCAACCGGTTGGAGAGGTCACTCACCGTCATTGTCAGGGACGCCACCGAGCTTTGCACCTTTGCTTTGGCCTGCGATTCAGCGGTAGGTGCATGACCCCGTCACATTTCGCACACACGCGGAAAGTTATCGACCTCCTTCCTCCCACCCCCTACCCTCCATTGACTCGACTGTCAGAACGGAACTAACCCCGAATCTCTGCCATTAAATGGCAGCTCCCTCCCCCCCCCCCTTCACCACATAAAAACTCGAAAACCCATAGCGCTCGTCGCGCAAGAGTGGTGGAGGCGGCAGAGGCAGCATTGACCAGAACTCTAATTGCACCGTGATTAATTATCACGGATCTCTCATGAATATGCATAGGTTCCACACACGTGCATGCGTGTACCAATGACCTCTCGCTGTTCAGACAGCGTAACGCGTTCCCACTTCGCATTTTACGATATCTTGCCATTAGACGCGAGATTCGTGAGATTAAGCCAAAGGACACTCGAGAATATGCTAAGACTAATCGTTCGATTAGCACCGCTGTCTCCCGACTGACTTTGCTCAACCGACTGCCACTCGCTTTCCGATCAGGTGCGCGAACGATTTTGATTTCATGCTCTTACGATTTTCGCTGGTGGGGATAATATTTTCGTCCGGTGGAGTTTTCCGAGCGTGGAAACATGGAGATGTTCAGTTTCGTCCTGAAATTTTAGCGGGAACTTGCTCTTCGCTTTAACAATTACTCTCCTTTAATGTACGAGTGCATTTAGTATTCTTCGGTGCATTTCCGTGTTTATTCAACGTTTCGTCGACCTCCCAAGTAGCCACGGGTACTTGGACACGCTTCGTGGCCCACGGCCTTGATAATATTTCTCGACCATTAATGTTCTGGCCGCACCACGTCTCATTTATTATTCTAATTTCCTATCAGCAGGAATACGCGCCGGTTTTCGCTATGAAATAATCACCGCACACGAGTGGCTAAATGCGCTTGTGCTCGCGCGATTTCTCGCGTGAAAATAAATTTACCCGCTAATCACGGGAATTTCAACAATTTTCACTACAGCACTATTTCATTTTACGACATCCTCTATCTCGCTACCTTTCATTACGTTTAATCGGCGCCGTTTCTCTCCTACGATTCTCTCTAATTTCCCATTTGTCGGAAATATTAAATTTAGCTCAAGTTCACCGGTTTCTTTCGTTCTCGTTTCTCTCATCGATATTTCTATCCTTTGCGTTTTGCTCCTTTCTCCGTCTCGTCTCTCTCTCTCTCTCTCTCTCTCTCTCTCTCTCTCTCTCTCTCAATTAAGGAATCTTTCCTTAACATTGCCACCATGGTGTAATTGAGTCGCTTGTATTTTTTCAGATTACGTTTTACGACTTCTTTCGCGGGTTGAAATAAATTCCGTGCATAAACGGGGAAGCACGCTCGTGCGCGTGTCATGCCCATCCTCGCGTGGATATAAAGTCATGTGCTAATCGCTGGAATCTCGATAATTTTAAGCATAACCGTGTGGTATAGTATAATGCCGTTAAAAGTAACTTCGCCGTACCCCCCCTGGCGTTTCGCAATATACAAGGAACGGCTAAATCGCTCAACTAGGTCATTAGTTTCGATGATTAATACCGAGGCTGCGGTTATTCTTGAATTTCATTTAGATTCGTATCTCCATCGCTCGCTTCTTTTCCGCGACGAACGCGAAGTAGTGGAATATAAATATGTGGAAAGCGGAATGAGAGAGAGCAAAATTCTTTATAGCGTTGCGATTGGTATTCCCTTTGTTTTTCACGTGCATGCAAAGCTGCTGGCTGTCTTCGTACGGCGCTTGCGAAACGAAAGGTGCGGAAGAAAGAGAAAGTGCCACCAAACGGTGAATCGGTGAAATATGATTGCACATAATCGTTTGATAAGAAAACCTATACGCCTATTCACGGTGGTATCTATGGTGAAAAAATTTTATTGCCGTATGCGAAACCCCATCTATCATTGCCGCGCATAATCTTTTGTGGGACATCGGATTCACCTGGATTATATAATTTCGTATTAGACTCGACGGGCCGTGCGATGATTTATGTAACATTCGATGCGCCGGAATCATTTAATGGAGCGTATAATTCATGCAAAAATTTATTGCGTTATTTTCACTAATTGAATAATCGCGTCTGTGTAAATGTTACATAATGAAAAACAAGCGCGCGCGCGACGTTTTATCGCGCTCTAAATCAGAGTATAAAATATGAGGAGGATCGGCAAAAATAATGGCGAGAGACAAAGCGAAAGCACGAAAGGTGTCATTTTTGTTGTTTGGCAATATTTTCAACGACGATGCTGAAAAGTACGGGATGGCGCGTGTGTGCGTGCGGAAACGCGAGCATGAAAAATGAATTCTAATAACTGGTCGGCAAATGAGGGGGGGGGGGGGGAGAGGTTATAAAAAACATCCAATTATTTGACTTTTAATTAAAGTTCCCTCAAATTTGCAAATTATGGCTTGCATTTCCGTATTCGGTTCGTATTATGCGGAATATCTCGAATTCGAAATGTCGAAAAATCCGAAAGCTAGCCTTGCAAGGTACTTACCATGTAATTTGCAAAATTCAAAATCCACGTGAACCCTAACGAATAGGCTATATAGCGTGTATTTCTGCGCAGTTTACTACCTGCATAATTACAGAAATCTCGAGATGCAACTGCCACTGCATTTACGAGATGCCTCCTCCTCCTCCTCCTCCTCGGTCTCCTCCTCTTTCCCTCCCTCTCCATTCGATTCAGCGGTACAATAACGTCGACATTGATAAAATTTTTACGCTCCAACGTGATTATTTGCTTTTGCACGCAGTCTCTAGAAAAGAAACGCGAAAGAAAGTATATAATTTCTGGAAGGATCCGCATTGACGCGGCTTCTGTTTGACTTCTACGAGGATCGCGTTTATTCTGAAACAGCCATGTTGAAAGAATACCGTGTTAATTGTAGCGCCATAAATGACAGCGCGAGTTATTATTTTCTCTGGAATATATTTTTGCATGCAATCACGTAGCTCGAATGTATATGGACATGCTTCGAAACTATCGATGGAAATTGGAAAAGGAAGAAATATTCCTCTCTTCGGAATGATTTGCCGAAACTTCGGAATCTTGAGGAAAAAAGTAGTTCGGCATTAAATTCAGTATCAGCAGGAACCTAAACGAGTTCTCGCGGCATGCTTTGAAGCGTGCCTCGAGTTTCCTTAAACCAATGCAAATAGATACGAAACGCACCTATTTAGCCAGACTACTTAAATGTTTACCTAGAAGCAGCCTGTCAACGCACTTGACATATCGCTCCTATTTTTCACGTCGTCATTGACCCCCGCGCTCAAAGGAAGATTTTTAGCTCAATTTCCAAACTTGGCCAGTGGTTTAACCCTATTCTCGCGGTTCCCATAAAGTCCCCAGAGAATCTTGAAAAACGAGTTAAGATTGATCGGCGAGCATTCGCGATCGTCCTCGTTGGATATTGAGAACTCAATGAACCACGAGTAGACTTTGAACGATAAGAGATGTTCGTTTTCGCAAACTCTTAACTCTTAGCGTTTGATTTATTTAACCGAGTTCATTCACGCGTACAAAGTTCGTTCATCCGACCTATCGGACCTAATGATCTGTTGAATAGGAGAAACGAATAACGCAAGAAAGGTTTTCGCGAGGCCTAATAAAATCACACGATAGAGATGCATTTCCAGCATGTGAACGGGTTAAAAAGGAAAGATGTATATTGACATCTTGAATATTATCCAGTGGGATCGTGAGATAATCTCGACGCGGCAAAGCACGTAGGTACACGTGTGCGTGCGCGTGTACCTGTGCATTTACGCAGAAGTGAAATCAGCAGCTGGCAGATTCAGCGACTGAATGCACAATTCTTACGAGACTGGGATGATGCTAAGAATTCAATGAAATTGCTGGATCGAGCAACTCAACATTTGCATTGATGTTTCACTCTAAACACGGATTTCACTCTACACGCGATCCTATCCCCTAGGAATTTCAGATATTCGAACGGTCCAAACGAGGACTCGCCTCTTTCGCAACACGCGGCAACTACGTGTAAAGGAAGAAAACTGAAAAATAAGAGCACACCCCCTCCCCTCTCGAAGACAAATGTAATTTTCTTTTGGAGCTTCTGGTTCGGAGTTAAAGGTGGAGATCCGCGAGAATAGAGTTGAACCTGTCGAAGACAAAGAAACAGATACGGTAACCTAGACCCAAATGACGAGACCCGCGAAGTGGTCTGGTATCGCCGTAGTCTCTCAGTGGCGGTGCATCGCGCACAGCCTAATTAGAGCGCGATGAGCAGTTTTGATAAGTCCGCCAAGACCCGACGGAAGAAAAATGAAGTTTCTGCCGTCGAAGCTCGCAACTTTCCCGTGGGTCCACGAAATTGTCCGAGTGCGTTGAATGACAGTGGCTGACGAACAATTCGCCTTGCGCAAATATCGCGCAACTGCAAATCGCGTACGATAATCGCACGTAAGTACATCGCCGAGCAAGCTACGAATTTATGTAACCTTCCTCGGTGCGGCAAACAATCTGAAATAACTAATTATAGTAATGAGGAGGAGGAGGAGGAGGAGGAGGAGGAGGAGGAGGGAAGGGAAAGGCAATATGTAGTAACGCGTGTGCTCGTCTCCTCGGTGACTTGGGGACTTAAGTAACACGAGTCGTGTGCTGGTTAATAAAAACGGCATAATTCTTGCAAAGGTGTTTCCTTTATTTCGCGTATAAAATATACATAATGGCATCCCACGCGTAGGAGTCTCAAACCATTGTTATAAAAAATATGTATCATTATAATCATGTTGGACATTGCTTAATTGTAAGATGATAATATTGAGCGGAACTTCGAGTATCGTTTGGATTCCCTTTCGAGTATTACGAGACGAAACTCTCTCTCTCTCTCTCTCGATGTAAAAGAATGATTTTTTTCGCGTTTGGAATTCGATGACACTCGCGCGTCCTATTCGTGAGGTGAAATGGCTCTTTTCTCATTCTGGACCATTTTCCGGCTAAGGGTTCCCATATGATCGATCGCATTCTCTCATGGAATCCAATTGATACGAGAGAAGTCCCAGTAAGCTTATTCTGGTTGTGATTGTCTGGTAACATGTGTGTGTGTGTGTGTGGTAACTTCCGTTTGTTCATTAAAGCTGAATAAATAAATACATCGCGTAGTAATACTTGCTGGCTGCATTCGGCCGACGTGTCCCATTTTCGGCGGCGGATGCAGTGAATTCTAGCCAAGCGATCGTTAGCCGCAGCTAATAATTTAGCTGGAGAACTTGGACCGCGCTTTATACGACAGCCGACAATGTTTCTGATTTGAATAGCGTAACACCAGCCATTTTGAGTGGCGATTAATGTTCTCGGTGTGTTCGTACTGTGTACTATTTCTAATAGACATCAAGTAGACTTTTACGAAATTTGCTCAAACGCAATTAGGCGAAACAATGAAAATTCTCTGGGAATCTCTCCGTGAAAAAATATTTATTCCACATAAATATTTCTTCTGAGACGCAAACTCGTTAGAATTCTATTATCCTGGATAAAATAGACTTGAGCAAAATTCGCGATAGTTTACTTTGTAGAAAAGGAAAATTTATAATTGTGTCTGTAGATAAGCGAGAATAGTGTAAAATTAGATCATATCACTTAGCTTAGTAGGTAAGAAGGCTCATATTTACACTGAAGGTCCAGCGTCCAACAACGGTGGGAAACGTTGCTGGTTATTGGCTACGATGATTAGACGAAGATTCAATTTGGGCAATTATCCAACTCGTGGTGGCAAGTATTCACGGTCCGGTTTAGAGGGACCCTGAGACGGGAATTGATTCTCACCAGGTCTGGGGCTTGGGAATGATGGTCCACTTGGTCTACCACTTGGATATCCTTGTGGCCCTTGTGGTCCCTGTGGCCCTTGTGGTCCCTGTGGTCCCTGGGGTCCCTGTGGTCCTGGATATCCACCTGGGCCGCCTGGTCCTTGCGGTCCTTGAGGGCCTCCAGGCCCTGGATATCCACCAGGACCTTGAGGACCGCTTGGCCCTTGTGGTCCACCTGGACCTGGATATCCTCCGGGTCCTTGAGGTCCACTTGGTCCTGGGTAACCTCCTGGTCTTTGTGGACCGCCGGGGCCTGGGTATCCACCTGGTCCTTGCGGCCCTTGCGGTCCTTGAGGTCCTTGTGGGCCACTCGGGTATCCTCCTGGTCCTTGCGGTCCCTGAGGTCCTTGTGGACCGCTCGGATATCCTCCTGGTCCCTGCGGTCCTTGCGGACCATTTGGTCCTGGGTATCCTCCTGGTCCCTGTGGTCCTTGAGGACCCTGCGGGCCACTTGGATATCCTCCTGGTCCCTGAGGTCCTTGAGGGCCTTGCGGCCCGTTTGGATATCCTCCTGGCCCTTGTGGTCCTTGCGGGCCACTTGGGAATCCACCGGGTCCTGATGGACCACTGGGTCCCTGTGGCCCTGGACTTCCCATAATCGTGTAATCGTAGAGATTTTCATTCAAATAGTACAAGCTTGGCGCAGAATTGCAATCAAATTGATTCCACCACACACAGACAAAGTACTCTTGATGGAAAATGGTCCCGTTGGGACAAAGGAAATCGTACGTCTTGTTATTGGCACAGATATGGAAGACTTGGCATCTAGCTTCAACATCCGCGTAATACCCAGGGAATTGTTGAGCATCGCAGCGGAAGCTAGTTTCAGGAATATCAGCATAAATCGGATAGTCACGATCGGGTTCACCTGGGATAGCAGAATAATCTCCTTCGTCGTAAGTTCCGTCATCCCCTCCATGTCCTCCATGCCCTCCTGAACCGTCTGAGCCGCCTGGGAATCCTCCTTGACCTCCTGGGAAACCTCCCGGTCCTTGCGGGCCTCCTGGGAATCCTCCAGGCCCTTGTGGTCCTCCGGGACCTACTGGACCACTCGGACCCTGCGGCCCTTGTCCTGGATATCCGCCCGGTCCTTGAGGTCCCTGCCCACCAGGATAGCCTCCTGATGGTCCTTGCGGTCCACCAGGCCTCTGACCGGGATAACCTCCGCTAGGTCCCTGACCTGGATAACCTCCGCTCGGTCCTCCGGAAGGATAACCGCCCGAGGGTCCTTGAGGACCCTGTCCACCAGGCCTCTGACCAGGGCTTGGATATCCGCCGCTCGGTCCTCCACTAGGGTAACCGCCGGATGATCCTGGTCCAGGTCTTTGACCTCCACTGGGATAACCTCCAGGTCCCTGAGGCCCTTGCCCACCGGAAGGATAGCCACCAGGCCCTTGAGGCCCGGAGGGATAGCCTGGCTTTTGACCTCCCGGACGTCCGCTCGGGTAACCTGGACCTTGTGGCTGGCCGCTGGGACCTTGTCCGGGATATCCACCCGATGGTCCTTGGCCGGGAAACCCATTTCCTTGACCGCCTGGTCTACCACTTGGATATCCACTCCCTGGACTGCCCGGATATTGACCCCCGGGTTGACTCGGTCCACTAGGCGTTGGGTAGCCACCCCCTGGACGTCCACCCGGGCCTTGAGGTCCGCTTGGTCCACTAGGTGCGCCACCTGGCCTTTCGCCGCTCGGAAAGGGAATCGAGGGTCTTCCACTGGGATATCCACCCGAAGGTCCTTGACCACTTGGCCCTTGTGGACCAGACGGATAGTCTCCTGGACGTCCGGGTGCGGGTCCCGATGGATATCCATCTGACCCACCTGGGCCTTGCGGTCCTGATGGATAGCCTCCGGTTGGTCGTCCACCCGGTCCCGAAGGAAATCCGCTTGGTCCGCTTGGTCCGCTCGGTCCGCTCGGTCCGCTCGGTCCGCTTGGTCCACTTGGTCCTCCAGGTCCTCCAGGACCAGGATATCCACCACCCGGTTTCTGACCCGGACCACTACTACCTGGTCCTTCCAGAGGGTTCTGCGGTCGTGGATAATTGTATCCTTCTTGACCCTATGGGATAGAATTTCATAGCATTTGAAACTTGATATTATCTATATGAAAATCGTATTTGATCTTTACAAGAAGATTATCCTTATTAAGATTATAATATAAAGTACTTCGCGACGAGGGTGCACCGTAAAACACTGGGAACGTCCTTAAAACGTTGCAGCGCGTCAATTTTCTCCTTGATGATAGCACGTTTATCGTCTTTAACCTTTCCACATCCTGCCGCGTGATTCTTCCTGTATAATAATGCGAATTGACATTTAGGGGTGGGGGGTGGGGGGAGGAATTGGCCGGACCAATTAACTATTAAAGTCGATGACTTTATGGCTTTGTCGACAGGTACAACTTCGCTCCGGACAATATTGGATCCGCGTGACCGTTATATACCTCCGTTGGCATTAAGCGCGAATGGTTCTCGAGATTTATGTACTTAAAGTACGCGCGCCCATGAAAAGTACGCAAAGCAGTTACTTTATTCGATAGACTCTTGGTTAGTCATTGCTGCCGTTGCTAGGGATTACGTCACACAGCCGTGAGCTGATCGCCCGATAGATGCGCTCGGATCTTGCGCAAGTGAAAATAGAGTTTCACGAGAGGAGGAATTCGCTATTCGCATGAGAGTCCCTGTCATCCATATCGACTCGAGTCTTGCCACGTTCTCCTAGTAGCTATTCTTCTGCAAAGAGACTTGGGAAATCGACTGCTTTAAACCTGTTATAATTATGGCGACCGTTTAAAAGATGTTATCCGATACCTCCAACGTATTACGGTGAACCATTATACAGTCAATTACCTAATGTCTTAGATAAATCACGTTGGCTATCATAATGGCAATGGTTACATTATTTGCACTGTTAGTTATGACGATGATAACCTTTCCACCTGTGCGATACTTTGTCTAATGCATATGCAAGAGGATATTTTTAGTACCCGTTATATTTCGCGATAGATACTAGACTAGCTTAGAAATGTTCATGAGTCGTGTACGTACCAAAGTTGTGCGGCTAATAGCCAGCAAGGCTAAAACAAAAGAAAATGTGTTACATTAGAGAGAGAAAGAGAGAGAGAGAGAGAGAGAGAGAAAGAGAAATTGAAAGAAACCTGATGATCTCAATGTGAAATTTGGACTGTGACAAGCAGGTAGTTTCTACCAGACTAACCGAATGTGTCATTACACCGCGTGTGGTTTTATCGTCATTTTTCTTGCGGAGATATCTGGCGTGGATATGTTTGTACATCGAATCACGATCTAATCTTCGCATTCGTGATTCTCCGAGGAAAAAATTCGCTATCATTCCTGGAGCGTTTTAGACCGGGAAGTAGTTAGAGACCAATATCGCGCGCAGAGTCTCTCGTAGGTAGTTTAAGTGGAAAGAGGCATACCACCACCACACGCTAATCTCGTATAGTCTTAGAGAGAGGCAGAGAGAGAGAGAGAGAGAGAGAGATTCTCGCGCAGTTGTGTTCAACAAGTAACTCGCGTGTTCTGCCTGAAAGCGGCGTCATTGCGAAAACACGCGGCAATCCTCGCGTGTACACGCGTGTCTTGCGCGGACAACAGTTGATTCTATCCGTGGCCTCTTCAAAGGTTTTCCCTTTCTTCGCCTCGTCTAACGAGTCGACCATTCATATTCCAATCCCTTCGTCTTCTTTCTCCTCTCGACGTACTCTTCCATTATCATTCAAACATCCGTCGAGGGTCAAAGAGGCCCGGCTGACTTTTCAAAATTTTCGTCGAAAGTCTCCCGAAAATTATCGAGCTATTCGAAACGTCAATGCCCAAGACTCGATTTTGAAGAGGCGATTGATTTCGATCGCGCGCGCGCCTTCGGGTACACCTGCGCGAAACCTTCGAGAAACACCGTGGGGGGTTCCCCGCTGTTGCGTGGGCATTTGCAAAGTCCTCTCGTAGCTTCTTCGACTTCCGCCGGTGAGAAAGCAACGTCTCGCGTCACGCCCCCCCACCACTTGTTCATCTCGATCTTCTCCACAATGCTTCTAATTAATTAAGCGGGAAGTTATGTCAGAGAGATTTTTCAAGCCATTTCTCTCATGTGAGATTCACACGCACGCGGAATTACGTGTGCGAGCTTTGCCACTGCTCTCTTGTAACATGGACGTTACAATAATACGTTATTTTTATTATAAGTAAGTCATTAAGGTAATGCGATTTTTATGGAATTACTTGGATCGCGATTACCCATTGATTGCGCGTAATTAATCCATTCTGATTCCTTTGTCTTAGCGTTTTCGCGAGTCGACGCGGTAATATCGTAATAGTGCCATTTTCTTTACTAATACTATTACGTTTACACGCGCGCGTTGATTCGCGGAGAATTCGGCTAGTTTCGCGAACCGGCGATCGACCCTGTAACGTTTTAACCGGCATTTATCGAGTCTTTGCTTTCTGGGCTTGAATCTCCGCCAGCACAATGGCAGAAGAGGACGAGAAACGCGTTCGAGGTTCGCTTGATCTCGGCAGATGATCTTCTCGAGATAGCAGGAGGATAGTCTCTTGTTTCACGTTCCGGCGAATTCTCGATTCCTCCGTTTCATTTGCACGATCGAGTTGTGGGATCTCGCAAAAAAAAAAAAAAAAAAAAAAAACTCGGTATCCTAACAATTAAGAGATTTTCCTTGAAAATTCGCTTCGCTCTTCCCCGTTCCGTCCGCGGTGGTCAAAGTTCCAGCGCAGCTTTGTTCGGAGTCCAGGAATCGATGGTGATTAAGATGATTTTGCATACACTTGACCTTTATTCCGAATGATCTTAAGCGTAAAGGATGGCCCCGTAAAATGTAAAAGTCTGGCAAAAGAACAATGCCGGCAGCTCCGTGGTGGCTAGAGGGGTTCTTATCTCTTATTTATTTTAATTAGAGGAAGTTACGAAAATTAGACCTTGCGAGACTTCCGAAATTTCGAGGTGGCGCTAGTGAAATTAGCCGGCCCGCGCTCGAATGAAATGCCATTATTTTCTCCCCTTGGAGAAATGAAAGCCATTTCTCTCTCCCTCTCTCGCAACTTTTAATTATCCCCCGTAATTTCTTCTCGCGGGAATATCGATCTTTTCTCCCCGTAGCTCTACCACCGGCTTAAATTTCATTTCAAACAAAGTATCGACCTACGCGAGATACCCGCGATTGGGGCGACCGTCGTATTCCGGTCATGAACACTTTGTAATATGTAGCAGATAATCATGCATGTAGCTACTCGAATAGATTTGTCACAATGGAATATCAGTATTCCTGTCCGTACGAAGGAAATTTTATTTTGCCCGAGCCTTCGATTTATATTCACCGCGGTGCGAGGTTTCGATCCCGCCGCGCATTGTTCGAAAGTGCCGATTGCATCGCGCTTGTGTGTAATGAGACAAGTGCTCGGACGATGATAATTCGATCGACGAAAGGCAATGCGTGGAAGAAGACCAATTATTCCGCAACTTCCGAGAAAGTTTTCATCTTAAAATCAGCGAGATGAAGGTTAGCTGCTTTCCGTTATGACACATTACTCTTTTCAACCACAATGGCATCTTTCTCATAGAGTGTGATAGTTACGTTTCCTACTTCTATGACGTAATCCGCCAAGAAATTTGTGCTCCGCGCGTCTTTGTTCGAAGTTCGTCCAAATTTCTATTCAACCAGGTTAAGCAACAAGGTGTGTGGAATTTTAGCTTAAGAATTTTCTCGCACTTACCTATGCCCAACAAACATAGCCTCATGTTTGTTTGGTGTTACCGTCTTTTAAGCGTAAACCTGTGAAAAGAGATACAATCGTTTATCGCGCGTCTCGATCGCTTCCATTCTTCTGTAATTTTGCAATTTGACTTTTGCCTCTGATGGGTTTTGTGGGAGGGGGGGTGGGGAGAAAGGTTAGAGGGGAAGGGCGTGCCTTCGCCAGTATTTCAAAAATCATTCGCGCGACGAACAATGAAATTTTATGCTTGAGCTCAAGTTCGCTCGGGACCTCGCGGACGCGCGGAGATCGGACTGTATGCCTCTGGAAGATACGAAAATATTTCCATAATTATAAATTCCTGGGCAATGTCAACGGCAATGACAACATCTTTTAGCGGCCGTTTTCACGATTTCGCCGCGGAGAGTAACGATTACCTTGTGCACTTTCCACGGTCGCTATAAACCGCATTCGCAGCTCGATGCAAAATTCATTGGCGCGAAGGTGTCGCCGAACTCAGCAATGAACTTGTTATACCGTGACGGTACCCTCGGGCAACCATCAATCTTGCTATCAACGTTCAGCATCGATAAATGATTTTATCGACTCGCGCACCGCTGTCTGAACAAGATTTGGATTTTACTACTGAAACTTAACTCGGCGATAAATAGAGCGCGTGTAAGAAAAAATTGTCAAACGAGGCAATGAAAGCTCCGGGCTAACAATAGTGAACTTTTACAGACCTGCGAGAGGTGCACTCGATAAAAGCACTAGTAAACTCTGCAGTCCCGGCAG
Source organism: Sclerodermus sp. 'alternatusi' (assembly GCA_037305995.1). NCBI lineage: Eukaryota > Metazoa > Arthropoda > Insecta > Hymenoptera > Bethylidae > Sclerodermus > Sclerodermus sp. 'alternatusi'. The sequence continues at coordinate 10,835,343 of CM074545.1, forward strand.
GATTATCCGGAGATTCGACTCTAACGCTAGCAGCATCGCAGCGGTACGCATCGATTCACCTGAAATATTCGGTGTGCAAACGACGTGCGAGACTCGAAAGGTGCCGCGAGCTCGAGTTAATTGTGGAGCAAATCACGATGAAGGAAAGCATACGATAACCTTGAAAAGCACTCTGTAGTTCCTTACCGGTGGTATATCGAAATTACTGAAATATCCGTGAAAGAGTCCAGGAATAATCCTCTGGCACCACTGATGTAACAAAAGAGGGAAGAAATTAACAGAAAAAGTCCGATCCATCACTGAGAAAATCCATGAGGGTACTCGAAAGGTAGAGAGGACGGTAGTGGTAGAGGCAAGGAAGAGTGTAAGAGTTTGGGGGGGTTGAAAAAGGTGGTGAAGAACTCACCCAGCCGATCCCACGAGTAAACACACCGGGATGCAGGTAAGTCAGAAAGGTGACTGATGGTGGAGGTGTCTTTCTGATCATATATACCCTGGTTAGCACCCTGAGTGCAGATCCGCCCCCACCAGCTCGCCAGGGATGCTTGTTCATGTTGCATCCTCTTTCGGTCGCATTGAGCTTCCCTTCCTCTCCTTTCTCATCAGTCTCTGGTGTACTTGCACCAGAGACACTTTCCGTCCTTTCCCCTCTCGGTATTCCTGGGTTGGATCCCCAACGATGTCTGATCGTTCTCCATCTCCCTTTGGTAGCAGTCAACTTCTTTTTCCAATCGCTACCATCTTCCTCCAGCAGCAGCAGCACCGGCACCGGCACCGGCAGCGCTTTGCCATACTCTAGCATCCCTTCTTCAGCCCACTTGCTGGAATTACGTTGAAGCGGTCTCTGTCTTTGTCATTTCTTCTTTTCTCGAGAGAATACCCAACGACGTTCAGGCCTAGTCCTCGCGTAACCACCTCCAACGACCTCCAGCCTCGATCCACCGCATCGCCACCACCACCATCACCACCACCACCATCGCCATTTCAGATACTCTTCCCCTCCAGCTTAACGAATTCACACAGTGTACTTTGCCCCTACCTCCGCTCTCTGTCTCGTGTCTTCCTGCAGTTTCCAACTAGGTGCATACTCCTCTTGACACCTACGGTGACCTCTAAGCTCCCTCCTCTCTTTCAGCCCCCACGGTCGAACCTCGAGGGAGTTCTTCGAGTTCTGCTCCGTCTCTTTTCTGAATGTCGACCAATCTCGCCTTCTTCTAACACTTTTACAGATCCGAGTGACCTCCGGTCCCCTCATTACGGCCCTCCCCCTCCCGCCGCTCATCCAGAAAGTGTTGAAAACCCTACGGCCCCCACGTTCTTGCCCCACTACGTCTCCAAGGTAAACTCATTTCTCCCGTTTTCATCATTTTTTCAGTTTTTTTTTTGTTTTGTTTTCATTGAAAATTCATCGAGGGGGGATCGCGCGCGCGCGCGGGGACAACGCAGAAGTCGACTGTGAGACAACCCCTCCGGGTCGAACTGATTGGCGGAGGACTCGAGTGCCCGGTTGATTTCACTATGTTTTTTCCACTCTCGTCGAGTGTTACGTCATCCGGCATCTGTAGAAATTGGATTTTCTGTCATTTCGCCGCCTGTCCTCCACCGCTTGGCGAGCGACTCATCTTCCTACATAGGAGAGTTCCTTTGATGCCCCTACCAGCGATCGAGTGACGTGCGTGCAACGCGTACCACCAGCGTTAGACGCTGTCCTCCTCTGGCCCATTTGAGAAGTGGGGACCGTGCGCATTTGCCATCCGCAAAAGACGAGGAACGACCTCACGACGGCGTAAGTGACCCGCGGAGCCCAAGGGGAAGGGGAGGGGATCCCGGGTAGCTAGGGGAATCTACCGGAGATGAGCACCTCGTGGGAGGCCATGCTCAGTGAAAGTGAAATACTGCAAGTAGAGTAACGTCTTCGAATGGCCGCGTATTCCAAGCTGTTCTACCTCAACGCGAACATCGAGAGTCTTCACAGGAGGAAGCCGCGCTCTCGAGCGAACACGGAGGACCTCAGCTTCCGACATTATCCGATAGATATCTAGATCACTCGCGGTTTCGCTTTCCTTCTGCCACTCTTCCTCTCTTCGGCTCTCCTGAACTCTCCTTAATCACTCCTGCCGTAAATGCAGCGCGACTACTCTCCTTCGCCTAAACCGAAACTAATAAAATGCCGATGAAGTTGGCTGGGGATTTGTGCCTGGTGATGCTGCTCATCTCGCCAGTTTTCTTACTCGCTTCGAATGCGATCGATGAAAATTTACTCCGCTTAGGTGGCTGAGTGACGATGACGATGCATAAAGCCCAGGTCGATAAGTTGAATCGTTATAAATCACGCGCATAATTACTAGCGTTCGCCACGTCTCCATTTTGCTTTCGCGCTTTTCATTGCAAGTTTGTAATGCTCCGGTAATAAAAAATTCCTCCCGGTAGGTTTTTGCTTATAAAACCAACTATCAATTACGCGTGTGAAGTCATTTGCGTTTTAACGGACCTCTCTCCTTATAGTGAATCCTCATTAGCTGTAAATCTTCGCGCGCATTTCTCCAAATACTTGCGAAATTTCTATCGCGCTCGTGGCTGAGAGTCGCTCTTGAGTCCCGGACCGATCAATCATGAGATTCGCGGTTGATACGGTGAGCTCGGGTGTAGTAGTTTTGGGCAGTTTCAAAGAAAAGCAAGAGAGAACGTTGCGATTCGACGGATCCCCTTCCCTCCCCCGTTCAATCGGAACCGATCCTGCGATTCGCGCGTTTCGTTCTGGAAATTTTGACAGTTCTCGCGCGAGGAGACGCGATCAGTTCCGAAGAGTTCTCGAGGCTATCGCGAGACGATCGAAGAAATTAATGAAATTCGTTAGAGGCCTGCAAGGCACGTCACGATCGACAGGCTGAAAAGAGGAGTAAAAACTCCAGTTGTGGGAAGAAGCATTGCGAAAAGTATTATTAACAGCCACAGAAGGAGAAGCCACGAGGACTCGAGCGGCGATGAAGCGGAGATTCAATACTCCGAGAAATAGTTAAAGTCGCACGTGTTCTTTTAATTGTCTCTGCGTGAATCTTCGAGCTTACGGGTATCCAAGAGCAGCACTCTCAGATCCACGTGTACTGTTTTCTGCGCGTTTGTCTAGCTGTCGTAGATGGAAAAACCGCAGCTGGAAGTTGTCAGAGGACGCTCCACTTTATTCACCTTGTCGTAAATTCATAATTGATCAGCGTCCACAACGCGTAATTGCCATAATGACTTTTACGCTTCTCAGGGGGTCTTAATCACTTTTCCCTAGAAAAGTTCTTTGTGCTCTCGTACGTGTTTCCGCGATGAATATTTCGCGTTTTCCTGATCGACTGGCTTGGCATTTGTCAATTTGGAGCTACGTAATGCGAGAGAACTGTTAATGCATGCAGGAAAACAGCTATTATTTTATCCGAGGATTTTATTCCAGCTCTTTCTGGCAGAGATGAATAATAATCCTTTTTCCACTTTCGTTTTTCGTAAATAAGCCAGCGAGAGATGACTCCCTCTTTTCGTAAGTACTTTATCAATCCGTTGCGTAACTTATATCTAATCTATAAAACGCTGAGTTTCTGTAATCGCGATAGTGAAATTTATCGATTTATGCCCTGTATCCTGAATTTATAATAGCGTCCGCAAACGGAGGATACATTTTATCAGATCCTGGAAGGTGGTAAATGCGAAGAAGTATGGCAGTTGAACAGAAACCTTTTACCAAACGCCACGATATATCACGCTGCTATTCTTCTACTTCTTCTTCTTCTTCTGCTTTTGCTTATGTAAATTGCACAAAATCGACTTTTCTCTGACTTTAATTGTTGGAAGAACGTGAAATTATTGAAAAGTTATAAGAGAAAGTTTTGACGGTCTCTCGAAGGATTTCAACGATAGTCCAGTATTCCGTATCATAATAACTTACTCCGAAGTGTGATTATATCTTCATGATGTAAAATTTAAAAAACAGCGAGTGACGTAATGAGAAAGAATGCACGCAGCTGAAATGGTACGAATGATGGGGCACGATCGATAAATGATGATTTATAATAGTTGCCGCGCGCTGCGTGTATTCTTAACTCGGTGGAATCTTAGATAACGAAAATTTACACATGGGATTTTTTGCTATGGCCGAAGGTGAAGTTTCGAGGTACTTGTTAGCAGAGAAAATTCAGTTTGGAAATTAGTGGAGGAACGCCCTCCTCGAGGAGGTAACGCAGAAAAATCAAAGTCGTCCGGCGCAACGTCTGGGTGAATGTTAATTCAACCATAGATCCGAAGCTGATTCTTTTGTCCGAATTTTTAAGGATGGTTCGAAAAGGTCGTGACATTAGAAGGTCAGCGAACGGGTCAATTACAAGCATCCATCATCTCGCAGGATATTCGTTTGATTCTGTGAATTTAGCCGCCAGGATTCCAAGGTTCAGAGTTCAGGTTTCAAGTATGAAATCGTTTGAATACTCGACTGGTCAAGGTTTGGATTAGCGAGTTACCTTGAGCAGTGTTAACGAGAGAGGCCTCTTCGCCTGAATTGGGTCTACTCGAGACGCCACTGATAGAAAATTTCTGTTTCTTCGCGAATTGTTTTGCCGGTGACTGAGAGAATCCATATTTTTCTCCTCGCAAGGTTTTCCTTGAAAGTTTCAGCCAGTTTGACTGGCTTTTAATGCATTGGTACTTTCAGCTCTGTGATTTGAGAAGATTCGCTTTCACGGTATATTCTCTCTCTCTCTCTCTCTCTCTCTCTCTCCGTGTAAGCAACTGAGCGGCATAAAATTACAAAGCGGCACCCTTCGAGATGTAACGGATCTAGCCTAGCAGTTTCCAAATGACAATCGTGCCGCGATAGCAACGAAAGTTTTCTGGCTGCTCAATCGCGTCTCACCTTCTGCTCCACTTCCGAACTTTTCTCCCTCGCAAAGGTCAACTTGATAAATACTTCGATAAATAACCTGGCACCCACGATACTCTCGAAATCGAGTAGCGCTCTCTGTGCGAAAGTGGAAAATTAAACCGGAGCTCGACCTTTTTTCCATTTTCAAATATCAAACTTCGTTCTCTATTCGTTTATCAATGGGAAAATGCTAAAAGTATCGACGCGCCGTGAAGTGGAGCGAGGAAAAATCTTTGCTTCTGCACAGTTACGTAAGAAAGACCATGTTTGGATCTTCTCTGATTTCTATATCGTAGAGCTCGCTGAACATTTCCCTATTCATCTCCATCGGATAAGATCACGTGTCCGTAGCTTCCTGCTAGGTATTTACGATTAGGTATGTCGACATAAACGCGTTGGAGAAAATTCATGGAGTTTGCTAAAATTTTATAATATTCTCCAGATCCCGAAGCGTTTAACCGATGGGTGTGTATTTTCCTGCGTGCAATAAAGGAAGATTGAAATAATCTACGGAAAACCGAGGATGGGAGATAGAGAGAGTGATAGAGAGATAGAGAGAGAGAGAGAGAGAGAGAGAGAGAGAGAGGCATCTTCGCGTGCTTCTCGTGGTAAACTTTCGAGAACAGCCAGTTTCGAAACAATTAAGAATATATGACTCGGCAGACTTGCTATTGTTAAATTAGCGGGAAACTTGGCGTCAAAGGCACGCATTCTCGCTTGAAATTTGCCAAGCGCCAGTTATAGTCGGTTAACACTCGCAGCTCGTGCCAAAATTTTCGATGAAATATGCAAAATTCGAAGAACCACCGAACTTGGCAGCACGTGAATTTTACAGTAGACCGTATGTTTTTCAAGTCGATCCCTCGAAGTCAATGTCGCTCCTCGACTTCCCCTCCTCCGCCTCCTCAAACTCGACGACAGGGTGAACCAGGCAAAATTGCCTGGTGCGAGTGAGTCAATGCTCTGAGATTTTCTGGAAATTCCTGGCAATCGCGTCGTACGTGTCAGGTAAGTGAAATACTTTTTTTAGTCCGTATTCAAGTTCCATCTTCGGTTGCATGGACAGGAACTCCAGGTAGACCCAAGCTCGCGATATTATCATCCCATATTTCTTCGGTCGTATCGAGCCGATTCATCCCTCCCCCCTACCTCCCTACCGCTCTCCTCGAGTGATTTCGAGTAATTTCAGTTTCGAGTAACGTAAGCTCGGTCGAAGCAAATTTTCGAATCCTTTTCTTAAATTGGTTTTGCAAATTCACTCGCCTGGGCGTCCATAGAAATATGCATGGCCACGTAGACCGTAATGCACTAAGTGCATTATGGAGTAACGAAATTACATAAATATTAAATTTAACGCAAAGCATAAAATGCGCCTGGGATACCGCCCAACTTCCCATTATCGCTGAATATTTTTAGAGGCATCGATCGTTTCGCTAATATACGGAAGTGTGCCGCTTAACGTTACTTCACTTTCGCACAGCATTGAAATTTATAAGAAAATCTATTCGTAGTTCGGTGTTTTTATTTTCCCGGTAGGGTCATAAAATCTCGGCGAATAAAGGAGGCGGAGAGATGCTCGGATTTTCCTATAAAATAAATATCGGCGGGAAGCGGCTGTGTTCTCTCGCGGAAACTTTATTATCCTCTTAAAACGAGTTAAGTCGCTGCCGCTGACGTTTTTCGGTTTTTGAATAAATTTCGCCGCTGCCGGAAAGTGTCCGAGCGCTCAACAAATCAACGTTTCAGTTAAAGAATTTACCTATGACGGCCGTTCAACTGCGTAGGCGTCATTCTTTTGAATTATTCATGAGTATCACGCATTGAACTCTCCGATGGAAGCTACCGCCACTGCTCATAAGTTTCGAAAATGCTCTCGCCTCTTGCTTTTCGAGCACTTTAAAGTCATTTCTCACCTCATTACAACTCGGCGTATCTGGTTTAAATAAATTCGATCAGTGAACGCGTTCGATGATCGAATGCGAAAAGGAGAGATATGGATGACAGGGGGGAGGGGGGAGGAAGCGAAAGGGAAACGAATTGGAAAATGGAACGAGGAAGTAGAAAGAAAAAAAAAAAAAAAAACAGAAATCGTCGAAATTTTTCGGGAAATTTTCGACAGTGTCAAAATGACCAGGATTGTGGCTGGTAAAAGTTTTTATTTATTCATGACGTGACAATGTAATGTAATGTAGATTGGGCGGACAACTCATCGTTTCGCGTACGTGGTTCGAGTTTCTCGTTTACCGAAGGGCTAATGAATAAACTAGCATGGTCAAAACGAATACTAAGCCGCGACCTCGTGCGAAATCCCCGCAGTGCACACGGGCACTCTCTCGCTTCCCGTATGCTGTAACGAGTTGTGGTAAAGTTCTCGCTTCGTGAAAATGCACTCACCTTCTTCCCTTTACGACGGCAATTTGGACACGAGGAAACGCACACACACACACACACACACGTGCGAGTAAACGCGATGAGATAAATCACCGATGAACGCTCCCTCCGTCATTAGGTATTGCCTGTAATAAGTTGCCAATTATTGGGATGCTTCTGTGATCCAGGATGGGGAAGTCTTATCCTTTGCCTGGACAGCTTTTAATAAGCAGCCGGTAATTGGAAAATCGCGTTCTACGGGCATAAAGATTCTCGCCAGTTCTACATAAAATTCAACGTAAACGCCGCTGGACCTATAAAAACGTAGTTTTGCAAGAGGCCGATAGTGGCGAAACTCGAGCTCACTTTCGATATGCAAAATTGTCCTCGAAATGTGAATAGATCTTATGAAAAATTATGTTAATTTGGGCCTGATTGTACGTGAGCGGAAAGACAAGTCCGGGAGTAGGGAATTCCTTCGTTAACTAAAATCTTATTGCACGTAGAGGTATTCGTGCTATGCTAATGGCCGCTGCGAACGAAGATTAAAATAGTTCTCAGCAATCTCCGAAGTAAGCATTTCACCTGTAAAATGGCTGTGATTAAGATTTTAGGTAGGGGGGCGGAGGGAAGGGTCTTTCATTAGATCGCGTGTCGGGATATTGTAAGTTTTCGAATCTCGAGATGTCTCTATTCTTCGGGGGAAAAACTTTGCAAACAGATGGCCCGAGAAAACTTTTCACTTTTCGAGCGTTCCACTGCCAAGTTCGCGCCAGAAGTTTCGCACTCGGATCCACTCGGTGTATCGCGCCAATTTGTAACTCGCGTAAAAAATGGATTCTTCCGATGTAATGCAAATGTCACGGGTGAAGCGTGAAGAGTCGGTCAGCGGGTGGCGGGGGTGGACACAGGCAGGACAGAATGAGGAAACATCGTGCAAAAAGAGGGACAATGCTGATGAGTAGAGGCGAAGAAAGACGCGAAAGAAGCAACGGAATTCTTAACGATTCTTAATCTAATAATCTTCGCTTCTCCGGCCATAAAACCAATTGTAAAACAATTTATACGCCGATTGCAATTTAACGCTCGTACGAGCACGCGGACTCGGCACTGCTCTCCAAATTTCCCATTGCAATCTAAATACTTTCTTTTCCAGAGATGAATTTACGGGCATACACCGTAAATGCGTAATAGATCGGTTGCGTAAAGTTAAACTTTGAACGTTTTACGATGCCTGCGATGGTGACACGGTTAGAGATTTAGCCGATTACGCGCGCATAGTAGTTGGTAAAAGTATCCACTTTGGATTTTTCTCATCTGTACTTTTCGCGTAATTTCGTTCCGTTGCGTCTTTCGACGATCAAGATGGCGTCTTCGAGAAAATACTCTCGTCATAAAAAAAAAAAAAAACCAAGCAAAAAAAAAGGGAACGATACACACGGTTGTTCTCTGTTTCGTGATATAATTAATTGGTTCCGGTCGTATTATTCGGTAGACCGCGCAATGTCACGTGACTGCGGTAAGAATAAAAATTGCGACGCTTGGCGGCGTTATTCATTAAGGATCATTTTTAAATGCACGGAGGTGAGCAAGGACTTTTGCGACACAGTCTCTTTGTTCGGGAGGACCATTTGGTTTTTTCATTTTGGTAGACACACCGACAGTCAGTGGGTCAAGGCAGTTCGCGTTAAATCGAATCGCGATGAACCCTTTCAGCTATCTTCGCATCTTTCCGCTGATTTCCCGTCTGCCCGAACTTGAAAAACCCACACGGCTCTCCCTTCGGACGTTTCGGAGTGCTCCCGATCTTCGCCAATGTATAATTAATTTTTTCGCCCGTCTGCTGCGCGAGGTAACAAAGAAACCGCCGGAAACGCCCGGCTGCTTCTCGGGCACCCCGTGAACTTTGGACATTGTCGACTGGCGGCCATTCGTAACCCTGAGGGAAAGAATCGCGCGGATAAGCGAAGCGATTGCTGAAATTACACGCGTCTCCTCCTCCTCCTCCTCCTGTCTCGAGGGATAGTCCGAATATTTTTTCGCGGGATTATTCGAGAGAGGGAGCGTACTTTTTGCGCAAACGAGCGAAATTTAATATATCGGTAAGCGGCAATTTGAAGCGGGGTTTGTTCGGATTTGCAAAAGTAGATGATATAACGCAACGCGTCACCATAAACGCGACGTGGAACGTACTAAACTCGCGCTCTTACGGGATACCGGCGTTATTAAATTCTACATATGGGTTAGCCCCGGCGAAACCCTGACGCGCTTCCAAGATGAGTTGCCTCGCGTCTAACTGCGTTAATATATCAAAGTTACGCAGTCAGGGCTCGCAAGAACTTTAGTGGTTCGACATTAGCGCGATTGTTTATTGTGCGATTTTGCAGCGTGTATCGTCGTTATTTATTCATCGTAATTCGGTCGTAACGCGTGTTCGCGCAGTCGAATAGGAATAACGACGGGTTCTTACGGCAGGCGCATTATTCGATATTTAGCGGGAAACCGGGCAAAAATCAAGCACGTGGGTGGTGGACTTGGGACAGCGATGAGTCTCGGATGGCGTTAAAACTGATTTATGTTTTTTTCGCTCCACTAGAATCCGCGGCGGGATTGCGTTAGCCCCGGCGGTGATTGATCTCCCGAAGAAGTATCATTGCGATAAATCCGGCGTGTAACGAGTAGCCATATTGAAATCGGCTAATTGTGGGCATCAATCGAATATTTCGAAGGAAACGGCCGCGCGGCTATTAATCAATCGGCTGAATCCATGGCTGTCAACGGTGGGTGACTCGGGGCAGGAGGGGGGTGGTGGGTGGCCATCGCCAGTGATAAATTTAAGCCTGATGCGTTCTAGAAAAATGCGGAGGCGCGCAATTTCGCGCGACAGCACAAAAGATCTGGCTCAATGCACGTGGAGCTGCTTGCTATTGTCGGAGCTATGACATCCCGGACCCGTCCACCTGCATCCTGCACACCTATGCACACGCGGCGAGCTGCATTATTGCTGAAAGAATAGTCGAGTCGATCGCATGTCGCGTATTTATGTTTTTCCCCGCCATCGTATATGGGTTAATACGATCCAACGCGCCGGACTCTCTTGACAGATGGTCGATGCCGGGTTTCTTGTGAAACCGAAGAATATCGCAGGAATCCGCACCAGGAGCCTGTCTCTGTATGCACCTCGCGCGAAATTAGCGCGATCATTTTGCATCGGCATGGAGAAAATGTCAACTCCATTCTCGCATGTTCCATGTTCGCGCTTGTTCCAATCTGTCTATTAAATAGTCAAACAACAATAGCCCGGACTTTATCATTTGAGAATCCAAAAAAGAGACTCGAATGAGTTTTCCCGGTTAGCGCGTCGGTGGTTCAATGCGCGGCGTGGTGGTAAACGGTGACGTAAAGAAGAAAAAATAGAGTGCGGAGGAGCAATATCGGCGACCTTGAGCAGAATATCATCCACGAGTCTTGAAAAAACAACTTTATGCCTTGGAATGGGGCGCGGGGAGTCGGTCGCGAAAAAGTTGTTGCAATTATATTAGTCGCGTCATGGAATAAATTATAGCGCGCGTCAGGTGGACCTATAAAATTCACGCCAAAGCTTCGGATGCGTGTGTGAATCCCGATTTCTTCATCTTGGCCTGCCAATTAAACTCAATATATCGTAAATCGATTATCTTCGTTTACCGTGCGTATTGATGCCGATGAAAAAATTTCGTCCCATCCCTCTCTCGGACTTATTAAAATAATTATAGCGAAGAAAATTTGCACATGTCGAAATGAATTTGCAATATGAATAATTATGAGTGGCTAAGCTGAATCGCTTTCTATGCGTGGAATTACTTCGCGTTGAAAATGTCTCGCGTGTCATTTGTTCAGCAGGAAAGTAGTTTTTGGTTAACATATCAGCGGATTAGGAGATTTGATTGGTTCTAACTAAGTGATTGCACACGTTCTTCCAGTGTGAGTTAAACGGTTGCATAAATGCTAAACTATTAAACTTTATAGTTTTAGTTCAAGCAAATGACACAGTGAAATTAGTCTTCGGTGCAGCCATTCACAACCGCAGTAAACCTTAATAAAAAACTCACCTGTTAATTTCTTGCGTTGGAAACTGCGTTTTGCCGTTTAAACCTCTAGGTCTTCATTTAAGTGAATTACGTAGGAAATAATTGCGTTAAAACAAACAGTACTCCCGGCAGAAAATTACAGACTGTATAAATAAACTAACAATTTGCCATTTTATTGGTACGCCATTGACAGGAACGATTTTACGGGCAAGAAAGTGGATTGTTTTTCGGGTATTTCTCGAAAACTGATAAAACGCCTGTAATCTCATTTCCCCGTTGAAGCGGGACCCCTTTTCTCGGATGTTTTCATGGGTCTCGCAATTTCAGCGAAATAGCAATTTGCGCATGACAGTGATTTTGGGCTGCAATTATGTACTTGACGGGAGGTAGTCAGAGGTGAAAGGTGGCCGAGTTCAACTGTCTTTCAATTGTTTCCGCGATAGCAGTAAGCACGTTCATCGGAATATTCATACCATGGCCTGTAGATGGGGGGTGATGCACTTCGGATGCCGAGACACATTCTCGTGTAATTAAGGCTAATGCAGCCAAATAGGATATTTCAATCGGGCATGACGCGACCATCAGCCTCTGTTACCTTTCGCCATTTTCCCCTGATCCTGTTTCAAAGTTTAACGAGGCTGATTCTGTCCAAGCAACTTTGTCATTGGGGAATGATGATGCCCCCCACCCCTCTCTCTCTCTCTCTCTCTCTCTGTCTCCGTTAATAAATCCAACTGTGCTCTTCCATTCGATTTTTCTCGAAATATGCATGTGCATCTCAGAGAATTCTCAAGTTCTGCTCTGTATTCGCGCAGACAGGCAGAAAGAACGGTGAAACAAGTATCGTTTTACTAAATTCTGAGATCTTATCGTATTTGACAAAAGACTCTGATAAGAATAAAAGAAGATTAGAAGGTAATGCAGAGAATGCCTCTGTAGCATAATAGGAAAAAGAATTCCGGATGCTTTGGTGTTTGGAGAGAAGTAAAATAATAGGCAATAATGCAGATTGCTGGAAAAGAAGTCGTCCGAACAACTTGTTTTTCCAGAAGCAATTTCCTTCTCACATCGCAATATTATTAAAGCGTTCTCTTTATGGGATATAACCTCCTCTTTTCATTTCTCTGATGAAATTGAGAATTTCAATGGAATAAAGCAGATTTTTTCATACCGTTTAGAATGACTAATGATGCTTCTATCAGGAAAATTTCCTCGACCAATAAAGACCGTAATCAATACTTTTCAACTCTAGTAAAAGTGGCATAAAACTTCTTTTACACCGCTTTCAGATTGTTTTTTTTTTCCTGGAAATGAAAGGATGCGAGGTATAAATTCATAAGTAAAATTTCACGTGGTCATTTCTTACGAAATGTGTACAATTTTCAAAGAAAAATTACGTAAGATTCCTATGGAAAAGTGAAGACGACGCGGAAACTTATGTAAGATAAACTTTCTGCAGACTATTTATAAAACAAATTACATTAATATTTCAATACAGTTTCAAATTAACATATTTTATTGATAGTATAAATGTGCTCGAGGAAATGAAATAGTGAGAAATATAACAGGCAGGGGGGGGAGCGTCGATTTCACCAACTTCATTAGGAAAATTAATGTATTCCTCGTTCGATTTTCCTGAGAAAATCTGCTTTTGTGCAATAGTCATTTTATTTCCACAGCTATGAAGAAGTTCCAGGTTGCTTCTGCCACAAATTAAAATAGGAACCCATTGTGCCTCGGGCCGTTCAATTAAGCATAAAGAGAGTGCTAACTAGTCATAAACGCATTTAGTCACATTAGTGCCGGATGCAGGCTGAGAAGAATGTATCCCATATCCTTAATCGGGGCCATTAAAAACCCATCACCTTCTTCACGTTCCTATATATATATACATACATACATAAAACACATTCCACGAACTTTTGTAATGCAGCTCAGCTGTTTACTCGTACGTCATGAAAGTAAGTATTTACCTATTACGTGCCTATTACGTGCAATCGTAAAAAATGAATTCCTGCGAGACCTGCGAGATTTCTGAATGTCCTGCTTCTCAATAATGGATAGGAGTCATCAACTCTGGAATATTAGGCAAGAGAAATCCTTTTATCTTAAGATCGAAAAAAACGATCGAAAAAAACGATCGAAAGTGCATTGTGTAAAAAATTTAACAAAAAGTTGAATATAAAAATTTCCTTTCATAAAAATTCTCTCATTTTTATAATACGTACAATAAAACCACAGATTGAAATTGAGGTCATTTCGATGCATCGATAAATATGATAGCATTGCGCTGCTATGCGGTTTCCATGGTTATTAATAGAAATCATTGCTAATTAATTATAAAAGTATTTCATTGTTTGACGAATATATTTCTTGATAGAATTCGCTGATAATTTATGCGAAAGTTATCGATTAGAGTCTCGTGGAATTTAGTCGAGAGTGAAAGAATAAATTCGATAGGGGGGGAGGGGAAAGGGGAGGAAGATACGATGATTCGATTTTATAGGATCGGAGGAATCGTTTGAATTTAGTGCGAAGGAAATTTAAGCGATTATAGCCTAATTTGTATGCAGGAAACCACAAGCAAAGGATCGTCGCCATTAAATCGAGAAACGGAATCAATGCGATACCAGGACACGAAAGGTGAAGGTGCCAGACAAGCAATCGCGTGCTTGGAATTCTTCATTTACTTCCGTTTGTCTTAATTCAACATCGAGTATAGCAGTAACCCCTGAGATTTGCCAAAATCTGCGCAACGCGCACAAAATTCTAAAGAATCGCCGTTGCTTTGCGAACCAGCATGGTTCGTTTCTATACCCATTGATTTCCACCGAAGTCACGCTTTGAGTCAATTTGCGCAGGTGCGGCTGCAACAAGATATGTTAACAGCTTGATGATAGGATTGTGCGAACGTAACGATTCTTTCCTCCCTGATCAGCAATTTGGTGGTGATGACGATAACTGATGATTTCGAAACGCTAAGTGCAATCGAGCATTACCTCAATGAACGCCAGTTCACCTGCATTTCAACCTCTGTTGATTTCAATTGTACCTTTTACGCGAATGATGACACAGTTTACGTCGGATGAAGTTGAAAATTCCTATCCTTGGATCGCATCTCATTTGGTGCATTGTTGGAGAAACTATTTCGTATATTAATTACAATTTGTAAGCGCGAATATTTCATGGTTCGTGAAAGAATCTTGCATGTGCCGGAGAGTGCTTCAACCGACGGAGGTTACCGAAAGAACTTGGAGCGTATCGACGAATTTCGTGAATTATCACGGGGTAACACAGGCACAGGCTAATGGATCATATCCCGTGATAGTAAACGTTTTGCGGCGATTGTTTAAGAGAGGAGTATGAACACAGCCACATTTATTGCGGTGTATCATTATCATGACTTATAATCAGACGTGGTTCGCAAGTTTCAAAGGGCAGGAGTAAATTTATTCTGCAAAATGGACGGATCTTTCGTGGTTAGACAATTTATACTTAACTAAATCGCTATTGCTCGCCACGGGAACTAGAACCAAACTTCAGTTTTTCAATGATTTAAATGTATCGAATCCGAAGGATCGATTTATGCGATCCGAATAATATCGCGGTAGTACAGAAGACTGTACTCTCCAAGAAGTGCTCGCCACGAGCAATGCATTACACCTCCAAGCAATGCGGTAATTAAGAAATAAATTTGTAATGTTGCTTAATTTGAATTTTATAGTTGGACGTTAAGTGTAAAAAGGATGATTTCGAAGAGACGGTACACCGTGGGAAATTAGTAGTCGAGCCACGCTTATAATAAAGTACGAAATAAAGTGAATGTATCTTTTATTAGTTAGTTACTTGTATATTCAAGGTGATACTATTGTCCGCATTTTGCATTAGAGACAGATCACGTGGCATCTTCAGTATCGTGTCCAATGTATTCATCTCTTGCGCAAGGGAACAGACCAGGATGATCTCAGCGTCTCGTTTTGAAATCAATATGCATCTCGGAAGAAAATAAATCAAATCAACGGTCTCCTCTAGCGCATTTTTACAGTCCTCTGAAATGAGTACCGGTATAAATATCTTGAACGTGTCTGTTAAATTTCCCTTAATTGGTACCTTCGGAAGTGCGTTGAATTAATTCCATCCCCTAATAAATATTTTATCGAAGTTTCCAAGTAAATGGAGTGCAGCAGGCTCGCTCCGAGTACTTTATTTACAAGCAATTGTGAAATATCGAACGATAGAAGTGCCCGTAATTATCCTCGGCAGCGTAAGGTAAAATCAAATGGTACCATCTTTCGCAATCTATCATAATTAGGATCGAGAAATAAATCACTCGCGTGTAAATCTTGAAACGGTGATAATATGATTACGCGAGCGGCGAAAGAAGTGAAAAACCCAATTGCTCATTACCACAAAGGGTAATCCTAGGGTTGAATAGAATAAAAGGTTAAACAGGCTCTAATTCATCATCGTCTTTCTCCGTGCGGTAACAAAAGAAAAATAGGGGTCATCGCTAATTAGTCGAGGTGCGATTTATACTGGAATAATTGACTTCTTTATTAAAAGAGCATAGAAATAGATACAGAAAGGTAGAAATATAATTACGCAGTACGAGACGAGACGAGACGTTCTTCTTAAGCCTGAATGAAGCGAAGCGGAGCCTCTTGGGAGTTCAATGAGAGGCAAAGGTAAATCATAAAAGCTGATAATACCGTGAATTTCCATTCTAAAGTTTTAATAATCAGAAAGTCTCTCTAGCAAAAGGTGGAAATATAGTACGGAACAAATTACTGACAAGAAGGTCGGGTAGAAACAAGAGGTGGGACTTCAGACCCCCCAGGCCCCAAGACCACCATAGGTCCCCGCGGAACAAGGATGGGGAGGGAGTCTTCTTTCGGCGGATATTGGTCGAATTGTCCCATTAAAATCCCATAGAATTTTCCATGGAAAAGGAGCGTGCGAGAGGAAAACATGGAAAATTTCTTGTACTCGGAAGATGCAGTTGGAATTATCTGTCGCAGAAATTCGACGAATGCGGGAACAATTATCTTCCTGGTCGAATGCGGCTCGGCGCGCGGATGGGTACGGGGTTGCCACCGTGTTCTGGCCCTAGAAATAAATCACGTTCTCCTAAATGGCAGTGGAGAAGTGCGCGCAGGCTAAAATAAATTACTGCACGCCGGCGTGATATGCGAGTTTCCTTGAGAGAACCCACGCCACGGCGGCGAATCACAGTGAGCTTCGGTCGGTTCGCGGATAGACCTTAACAACTGATTTTGCGATAAGCAAACTGCGCTTATGGGGTTCATAACGTTCGTGCTGCACGCCACATACGGATCTCCAGCGACACTCCCTTATTCGACAGCGTCTCTCTAAATCTTGGTGCAATAATCTACGGTTCTCCGTAGCCTCTTATTAATCGACGGGAATCCACCATTGCATCCTCTACCTCTACCTCTACCTCTACCTCCTCACCCCCTTTTCCTCTCTGATGTAACGGCGTATAGACTCATTACTCGTGCTTACGTGCAATTGTCGGAATTTCTTAAACTGGAAAAATCTACTTAACCCCCCCCCCCCCGTCCTGAATACGCGTTTGACGCTTATTTCTCAAGTTCCAAAATGCCCATCGTAAGCGCGCCATGACAACCCTATGGTAAAACGCGTTAATGGGAGATCACGCGATGGTGATCGCTGGAGGCTCGAATACCACCGCCACTTTGGATAATCAGCAAGTTGAAATTTTTCTACTTTGGTGAAGGGATATCCACTTTTTCCGTTTTTATCGGTTTCTCGAGCTTTATGAAGTTTTCGGTCAATAGCGGATTTCTCGTGCGCCATTCCATTATTTTTAATGCCGAGTTATTTCTTCTCGAGGAACATCCTCGCAGTTACAATAAACTTCATTATAGAATAATTGCGCAGATGGGCTTGTTGTGGTTTCCTGCGCTTGTTGCTTTTCATTCGCCATGCTATAAACGATGCAAGCTGAAAATATTTATGGCGCATTGAGCTAGGAACACGGCAAATGGTCGTAATCTTCTTCTTTGGTTTTTTTTGCTGCGAAGGAAATGGACGGATTTGCAGTGATTTCGAAACGATTTTCGACGAGTTAAAAGCTGAAATTCCGCAAATTCGCAATACGTCGGAATCAATCGAAAGCAGTCTTAATGACGTGTGCCAAGCTATTCCGTCGTGTCAGTCCGTCAAGAGGCCTCGATGATATCTATAAACATTTTGACGGTCTTTGTCATGACAGGCGAATAAAAGCGATTATGAGAAAGATCTCCTGAGATTCCATGACTCGAGATTGCCCATAGGATTCGCAGGTGTATCGATCCCACAGGATCGATCACACGCGTGATTGAAAAAGGATTCGATGAGCGATCTACCGAGAACAAATGCGCTTAATTGCACGGTGCTAAAAGCTATCGGTCCGTGCGAGAAAACGTATATTTCGCAACGAAACATCCCAGATATTGCGTGGCAAGATAATTGACATTGATATCTCACTAGAGCTCTGAGCGATATGGCATCGATATAGAATCGACTTCTCGCCTTTTAAGGTCGAATCGAAAACCTTGGGCGTCCCAGCGCGAAACTGTTCGATCCGTCAAATCTTGTCTCGTCCACGAAGAACGCGTGTCGTTGTGGTAACGAGTGGTGAATAGATTCGATAACGCCATTAGTTACGCTTTCAACGACATTTCACCGATGCTCAAATTTTCCTCTCTTCTCCTTTCCTCTCGATTTACATCGGTCGCCGGGAAATACTCGGCAGAAAAATGTCTTTTCATTGTATAGCTTGTATCTACAATGGAAATCATGGATTACAAACTTATAAATATTGCATTTACCGTTGCAATGCGGTACAACGTGCATCTGCAGTTAGATCGAATTTCTCCTTTTTCCCTGGAGAAGTCTTAGCTCGTGCCAAGAACTTTGTTAAAAGCTTGCATTATGTCTAGGAGAGGAAAGTACATTCAGCATCATGATTGACGGATGCCGGTTATGTTTGCGCTATATCTCTATCTGTTACAATTGCGAAACTGCTAAATCTTGAGAAAATCTGGAGAAAGGAATAAGGAAGCGAGGCAGATCCGAGGCGTGAACGATAAACTGCAGTTATTTAAATTATTCCACAACTCGCGTAGCCTAGCGTTTTCATTACACGAATCAGTATCATCGGAAAGGGTTTCATCTCCCGAGAAAGGCAGAACTTTTTGCTTCGTATCATCGGGCATCCGTCAGATCGATGACAACTGCAATTTGCGTTAGCGAATTGCTTAAAATCCTGCGCACTGCGACTGCAGGGGGAGATTAAAGATCGCGATTGGTTTGGCTTTTTTTTCGACGGGCGTAAAATTGAATGAAAGGAGAAAGGCGCGAAACATCGAATCTTCCGCACATCAGCAGCCAGGCCGAGGATTTTTATAGGAGAATCTCACGCGTCGAAGGAATATAGGAGAAACGACGTACAATACGAACGTGTGCGAAAAATGATCCGAAGTGCTCGGAAAAGTAGTAGGGAGAGAAGTGGCACGAAGGAGATGCACCTTCGGAACGACATATACAAGTTGCGGGGGGAGAGGGCTTGCATTTGCGTTACAGGTCCGAGGTATTCCGGAGGATAGCGTGTCCGTTTAATTGAATGACGGGGGCGGGAAAACGGGCCATGTCGTGACTGACAGTCGTCTTAGTCCAGTTGGTCGTGGCACGATGGAGAGCAAGGCTTATTCCATTTCTCAGTTGCCTCATCCTCTTGTTCCTTATCGCCTACTTACTAGACAAAGAGGCTTCCCTCCGACCTCCCTCGTTTCCCCTTTACATAACTCTTATTACAACCACGCTATGTAACCGCCAGGCTAAACCTATGCGCACCTCTCGATACTCGTCCACTATCCTATTTTCCTAAAATTCCGCGAGCCGTGGTCATTCCCCATTGATATTTTATAAATTTTCAAAAAGTTAAAAACATTCGTCGAAAAAAAAAAAAACAAAAAAAAAATAGATGATAAAAATCACTATTATCGTTATATGTTGTTTTGCACAAAATCTCACATTTCGAATGGGAAACATTTTTAATACATTATTGTTTTTAATCAATGTTTTTTGGGAATTTGTTTAAAACAAAGTTGAATAAAATTTGCAATATTAAATAAAAAATTACCGAATATTATATTTCGCGCCTGAATCAAATCAGTTATCAGGAGTGTTACATATAAAGCGTGTTTGTTGAGATTCACCTGATGTTCGATTCCATTGCGTAATTAGTGTTGCGTTAGAGGGATCTCTGGAAAGTTTCGAGAACCGCTAAGGGTCCATTTTGTGCAGTGTCGGCGAGCCGTTTGTTCATCTTTCTTGTCACGGTATAAAATGTCATGTATAAGACGCGTTTGATTAATGATCGAACGAAAAGATACTGTTTGTTTGTTAAAGCACGTGTGAGCTACGGACTGATTGGGGAGGGAGGGCAGGAGAGAACGTTCATCTTTCGAGGTATCGATCAATCGGAAAAGCGGGAACTCCGTGGACTTTAATAATTGGAATAATCTCGACGAGGCATGTTTGCATGAATGGACCAATAAAATCCTTCGGAATACATTTTCTGGTATTAACCTTCACCCTTTGAGAGATCCTCATAATCTGTTAATTTATCTTGTTCACATCCATTTACCAGTGTGTTCACTGTCCTTAAATAGGAATACTAAGAACATATTTCACTCGACTGTGGAATTTCATACATTATCTTACGTGGCACGTAATTTACCCAAGTACACGCATTTCACTTACTTACGCGTATGGCACTGCCAAATTACGCACTTCCGTCGCGTCTTCGAACTTCTCCCTCATCCATGACTCCACGCCGTCGCGTAAATACGTTCTCCTTTAGTGTGGTGTACGCGCGCACACACACTGAACTTTAGACCATAGCAGAATTTTCGCGTGTGAACTGAAAATGGGAGTCAAGGATGCATGGTAAGCCACGCTGGGCACGGTATTTTAATCTCGGTTCATTTCAAAACTCCATATTGACGCTGAATCATTTCCCTCGACTCGAATTCTTCGGACCTTTCGCTTCAAATTGCTTTCTCAGTTTTTTAATTTTGTTGTTTTTTTTTTGGAGTATTTACACAATAAGGTTTATTAAAAAACTGAGTCCCGTTCTCCGTTCCATTTAACGAGGGCAGAAAAACTTGTCAGATTAAATATTCATTGATCAAGCAAGTTTGAGATAATGAAGAGTAGTAAAAAAAGCGGAATGAATATCGTCGAAGGGTCGTCGCCGGGAATACGAAGAGGGCTGTCAGGACCTTCGCAAATAAACTTCCTTTTCACCGTGGAGGCATTTCGAAAGTGTAATTGTTGATAAAAATCAATGTAGATTTAATTAGAAAACTCGATTTCGTAAAATGGAGTTAACAACTGCATTGCACAAAATCTTGTAAATCTCTCGCTTAAACAGAATCTCTCATGACCTTTTCTTCATTGCAATCAGCGACAAAGTAACCTCGGAAAAAAAGGAATCATGTCGCATTAACAAACTATTTGTAATATAATCTATCCGAATTGCGAAACTTGAAAATGGCTTAACTGCCGATCGTACTGTCCCTGAAAAACATGACAATTGCTATTGCGATATAAAACTGGAAACTTTGATTTACTCGTGTTGACAATTGAATTTGATTCTAAGCGCCGTTGACGATGATTTTTAATGATTGCATTAACGCGGGTGCTTCTCGCGTCGAATGAATAAATTTCAAATAACTCCTGATCGTGTTGTGAGAGTATGCACGGGCAATTTTCTTAAAATATATTAATAAATGCAAACGAGAAGGGCCATTTAGATATGAAATTATAGCCCCGTATAAATGTAACTATCAACGCTGTCTACACACTTACATATTTAACGAGCGTAAGAACTTCCCTGAGATGTATGCATTATCTCACGCCTAACGTTATTCGCTAACTGGATGGCTTTTATAGAATTATGCATATAAGAAGATATTATATCACAAACAGACGCCTGAGAACCAGAGGCACCCCATAATTGATTATTCAAAATATCCTCATGCCAGAAGAGATATCACTGCCATTTTTGAGTTTCTATTCATTTTCAGCAGTAAAACAAGATTATGGAAGAAACTGCTGTAAAAAAGTAGCGAAAAGTATTTTTTCCTTGAAATTTCTCTAACTTTCAATAGTGAAGTAAGCAATTACACCACCACACACACACACACACGCGCGCGTTATTCTCTCTCCTCAACAGTGGTTCTAGGAATGTGAGCAATTTGAGCATTAATAACTTCACTGGTATGCAGACGCAATTGCATATTAAACGGCTTATTTCATTCACTTGTCATTGCATTGTACAGAGCATGGTGCTGAATCTATCGTAGAGATGTCTAATATTTGATACTGCACAATTTATAAATGGCAAGGGGTTATTTTTTTTTTTTTTTTCATTAATACAGCGGAAAACTACGAGATATTGTTTTAAACAATTTAAGAACAATGTTGAAATGTAATAACTTTCTACGCTACAACTAATTATATTGTTTTAGCCCATTTCCCATGTGAGATTGGTTAATATAACTTTAATTAATAGGTTGACTCCTAATTAATGAACTCGTGTGATTTTCAATGTATTTTTAAAATATTAATCTAAATTCTTTCATCTCCTTTCATTTTCTTCAAATACAATTGAGGAATCTTTGGAGCGAAGGAAGTAACACTTTCAACGCTAATTGCAGATAACGAAGAGAAGGAATAATTACGCTAATCTTTGAATCTGTATCGAATTATTCACACGATTATTACGAGTAAGATTGGCCAGTACATTCGCAACCAATTAAACACGCCCGTTTGTGGCTTCGTTACGGTTTTATCGCTTTCCCATGTCTTCGTATATCTCTGAATTTCGTATTTACTATTGAAATTTCAATCCATGAATTAAATGGAACCGTAACATCGGCTTGTTCTCCAAAGATACCGGGGCATTGTGACTAATTGCCTACTTCTCGCTTTTGATATAATCAAGAGCTGGATTAGTTTACTCTTTTTGTCGTGTGCTACCGTGCACGTTCATTGAATTTAGTCAAGCGCCTAGCACTGTGACAGTTTCCTTAAACGCGTGTCCTGGAAGAGGAGAAGGATCCTTAAATATCAAGTCGTTCCTTGAAAATAAATCAATGTGCTTTTAGCATGAATCTGAGAAGATTTCCCTCGAAGCGTTCTCACGCGTTTTAATGATTCCTCCTCACTTTTGTGATATTTTCGGTGCAATTAGGAGAAAACCGTGTGGAGCTACACGTTCGTCTGGAATTTCGAGAATTTCAGAAAACTCGATTATTATAAACAATGAGCGTAAACGTCGCGTACTCCCGGAAGGATCGTGGAAAAAAGTGAAGAGGAGTCGAGGGGGTAATCGGTGGAAATGAAAAAGTCCAGCGGGAGCAAGTGACTACAACGCCGTAAATATTACAGCGTAACGGGTTTAATTGAAATCGCCGGGGGAGCGAAATATCCACCTGTGCAGATTTATCCTCCGGATGGTTGAGTGACCTTTCGCGCTCTCGGAAAGTAGGAACGTCATCCTCGAGTTCTCGCCACGTCCTCGTTTCGTCAAACGAACCTTCCAATTCGCCACCATCGAGCAGCCTAATTAGTTCTCCACCATGAAACTGTCAACAATAGCAAAATCCCGAAACTTTTCCATCGGACGTAATCCTGTCTGCTGTCCTCTCTCTCTCTCTCTCTCTCTCTCTCTCTCTCTCTCTCTCTCTTTCTTTCTTTCTAAATCATTTTCTTGCAGCGAGCAACGCGAAAATTGCTATTGGTGTTTTCGAGCTAATCGTGACGTAAATATGAGTCGGTATAAATTTTTATCTCGATCGTCGTGGAGAACTGGCGCAAATCGCCGTGAGAATGAAAGATACGAGACATTTGCTGTGAAAAGGAATCACGATCGACCTTCGGATTGATCGGCAAGTGACTCGGGGGCTTCTTCGAAAGCGATGCCGAGGACCGATACTCCAGAAAATCGTCGCTCGTGACTCTCGCCGGCGAACCTCGCCTTCTTTATCGAGCAATCCGACGGAAAAGAAGTTTTCGCGCAAGGCCTGATAATCCCCGGGGAAGATCAAACAAATAAATATCTCCGGTTGAACTGCACTGGGATTAATTTCTCAGGGGGCTCAGCTGGCAATTAGGTGAAATAAACGGGGACGAGCTATCGCGCGGGAAAAATAATGCTGGATGTCCGGTAACGTGTTTCGGGCTTGAAAAATTTCAAATAAATTCCAGCGCCGGGTGAAATCGACGCGAATACCCGCGGCGCTCGACGTTCAGGAATTTTCAATAAATTATGGACGCTCGTTGTTGCGAGATTGTAACGTATTGTTCGTTTTTTATCCGGCGCAAATGCTCGGCAAAAGGTCTGAGCAAATTTCTGTCAGCGTTAAGAGGTATCGTGCGCGAAATCGAGGCCTTCCACGAGACTCCGCGACCTTATAGATGACGTTAAGGGGAGTAACGACTCCGTTGAAATTTACATGGAGCCGGACTGGCCATCATGCAAATGTGTTAACGGTGCCGCTCTCGTGAGAAATTAATTTACTAAATTTCAGCGATCGTCCGAAGTGAAGAAAATAGCCTGGAACAAGCTATAAAATTTGCCGGCTCTTATTTCTCAAGCTCTCCAACGAGGCTCGTTTCAGCTCACTTATCCTAATATGAAAACTACGCGAACGCTCTCCGACCGCTAAATGCTTTTATAGCGGAGCTAGGGAGGAGGCAAAAATGTAAAGTGATTTATCGAGAGGTATTCGAGGGAATTCGATGTAGCGATGTTTCGTTTAAGAAGCAACAAAGGAGGAAGAACCACCACCGGCTCGAGCGAGCCGGTAAGAAAAATTTGATGAATATTTAAAGAGACACCGCAATCTCGCGATAGATAAGGAAGCGCTTTGTACCGATATTGGATTCAATGAAAATTAAAGGATTGCCTGAAAGAATGTTAATTCGAGTGGAAAGCCGTCGGACGGAGTGAGATTGGACGAACGATAAAAAGTAAATTGATGAAGACTCGAACGTACTTGGCGAATCTATAGTCTCTGCTAATAAGAGTTAAATCGAGGTATTTCTCAGGCAAACACGCCTAATGCGAAATACCAAAGTAAATTGAAAAACTAATTATACCGCGTTAGACAAGTGAAACGCACGAGCCAATATCGCGGAACGAGCGAAATGAGTGTAAGGAGTAGCGCACTCACGACGAGGTGGGAAGGGAGGGAGGGAGATGCGCGTGTTCGTCGTACCTCGGGTGAGAATAATCGTCGGTAATGTGAAAACTGACAATTCGGAGACGCGAACAGGAGGAAAGCAGAAGAAAAGCGGGGGAAAAAAGAGGCGCGCGAGTCGCGAGAGTTCAAGCGGAAGGTAAGAGGTGCCGGTTTTGCGCTGACAGTTGATGGGTCAATAAAAATTTTGGAGTCACGTACGTGCCATTATTAATGGTTCTTAATTGACCCCATAAGTCACGCTCGCCAGCTCGCCGACAGCGATGGGCCAACGCCACTGCGGACGTCTCTCCAGTCGAAGAAACGTGAGCAACGGTCTCTCTCTCTCTCTCTCTCTCTCTTTCTTTCTCTCTTTACTGACCGTCTTTCCCTTTCCGTCGTCACTCTCCTCTTTCGAAGAGTAGGCGTGTGTTCCGTCGTGGGTGACTCGCAGCCAGACAAAGAGGAAAAGGTAAAAAGCAAAGGTAAGTCATTCCAACAAGAGCCTGCAGCTAAATCATCGAATCTTCGACAGTGATTCTTTCGCGTGGCTGAGAGAACCTCCGCTGGATGATTGGCCCTGACCACGCGCAACATGCCCTGTTTGCCAATTGCGATCACTTATCGATCGATCGTGGGTGAAGCAGCAGCAGCAGCAGCGCGCGGTGATGATGGAAAAGTTTCATGGACAAGGAAGAAAAATGAGCCTCGACGCACGGTTGATAAATCCATTAAAGTCGGCAGAGCCGCGCTTGTTGATTTAGAGAAACGTGTGCGTTGGAGCTCGTTAAGGTGTTGCATGATTTTTACGATTACTCGAGTTGCTGAGAAATTTATCAATGACTGCCGTGCCATTTTGCGTCACCGCCAAAGCTGGTGGTATTTTGACGTATTACGTTACAACTGGTTGTCGCTTTTAGCACTGTAAGAAATTCATCAGGGATTCCCTGGTATGCGCGCCATTATCGAAGATGTCGATGTACAGATTTATCAAAGAAATTTTGATAGATCTTTATATAATTTGTCACTGTTCAACGACTGCGCGCGCGATTCGACAAATAATTGATGCTTTAATGATTCGCCTCGAACAAAGGGAATCGTTCCTCGACGATTGCAATGAAGCAACGAGAAGATAGAGATCGTACGTGGTATGAAACTACGAAAATGGCGGTGTTCCGGTCGTTAAAATTTTTTGTAAGACCGGCCAATTAATTGATCCCGCACATCCGCGAAGAAACGATGTCATTGCCGGTCGCACACTTCGTGTACCGTGAAAGTCCATATTTATCCTTGGACCTTTATGCCTCGTTAGCAGGATCGAACTATATATCGATCGCCATGAATCCGCCGACATCGTCGAACCGAATTGACGAGAGTCGTTTGTTCTTTTTACGAAGCGCTCCAGCCTTGTTGCTCGTTGATTCTTCCCGCGCATCGATGCAACCTCCGATGATTTAATTACTCGACAGAACGTCTCCTACCGTGCGTCAATCCGTAATTACATTATCGTCGGTTGTCAACTGTCAGGGAAGCGGCAACCACGAATAGACGCAGGCAGCATCGATTACTGTAAAATTATGCGCTCGACGTTGCGAGGGAACTCTGACTGATACTCCAGAAAAGTTCCCGAGAGAACCTTAAAACGTTACGCAACATCCGCATATCGAGTTATTCGTGTTTCTCGATAGCCCAACAAATACTTGCTCCAAACGCGATATTGTAAGACGTTCCCCTTGGAGCTTGAACGGAGAATGCGATCGTCTTTCGTCACGCGCATCGAAGGTACCACAAATTATTTGCTAATACCACTGGCTTATCGCGTTTGTCATTATCTAGTTCTTCCCTGCAACGAATCGAAGGGGAAATAAATCTCCGCGTGAGCGGCGGAGACTATTCTATTTACATGTCTGATTGTATCGTTAAACCAACGTGACGACACCAAGCGTTCATCTTTCTTCCAATGCAAGCGATGAAAGGAAGTTTCGAACCTGCGAGTGCACAAGGACGTGCCCTCGGAATTGATCCAGGATGAAGAAGCAATTATGTGAGAAATCGCCCTTAATAAGCACTGGGATTTCTTTTTAATGCGGCGCCATTTTCATTCCAGTCTCGAAGCGTATAACTAACGAAAAGTAGGCGAGAAGAAGTATTTGCGTTATTGTTTCGTTTTCTTCCGCTCTTGCGAAAAACACGAAAGGAGGAGGATCGTGGAAATTTTCTTGAAGAAAATGAAGTCGGCGCGAGTGTATCGGTGGTGTTAATTCGAGATAAGTAGGACGAATAGATATCTTCGCGAAATTACCTCAAAGTCCCCAAGGTGTAATCC
The DNA here is from genome assembly GCA_037305995.1 of Sclerodermus sp. 'alternatusi'. Lineage (NCBI taxonomy): Eukaryota > Metazoa > Arthropoda > Insecta > Hymenoptera > Bethylidae > Sclerodermus > Sclerodermus sp. 'alternatusi'. Next base: position 10,862,283 of record CM074545.1, read on the forward strand.
TGTTGATCCTGTAATAGCGAGAGAAATGCTGGAATGACGCAATTCCAGAGAGCTAGAGAGAGAGAGCGGTTTATTAAATAATTTGTTTACAGTGTATTATCAGCGATATTCCAATTTTTCAATGTATAACGAAGTCCCGAGAGGGTCTACCTGTTGCGTGTCAAGAATATCTCCTTTTCGCCAGATTTTTTCTCTCGTTTTTCTCCCGGCTGAACTTTGACTCCTGAAACAAGTCGTCGGTGCAGGAATTTCTTTTTTACTTGCATAACTTATCTTCCGCGCTCGGACGACTCTCTTTAACTACCGAATCGTCCAGGAAAACATTAAGATCGATTCTCTTATAATTTACTGTGCGCGAAAAGTTATTTGTCAGCGCATAATACCTTTTCTTTCTGGAGTTATTCAATGCTTGGAATAAAGGTTGCTTTTTATAACTTATAAACCTCTTTGTACATTATTTTGCTCTTCTACTCCTCCTCCTTCTCCTCTTATTCATCATGCAACTCGATAATATTTTCAGGCATAAATGCAGACTATATTTAACAAGTTTAATAGGGGGGTTTCGGAAAATTAGAATTTTCAGCCATGTCTAATTTAATCCCTATTTGAAAGTCTTTATAATTTAATGGCTTTGGTAAAGAAGAGGTAAAACTTCGCGCGGAGAATAAGGTGAATTTCATTTTTCAAGAGATGCCCGGTTAGAACTTAAGTGTTCCAGTAATTATAAACGCATTATCGAGAAGAGTTTTTATATTGACCGTATTTAAACGGAGCCTCGAAAGGCGAATATTGCATTAGATTCGACCGAACATCGTATTAAGGAGCTTTTCATTTCACCTATTCGCGACAGAAATTTCACAAGTGGCGGAGCGCACTGGGATGAATCTGCACTTCTTGAGCAATTAAGTGGCGGATAACCGTAACTTTCGACTCCAAAAGCGAATTGGCTCGGCCGAATCGGGTCCTTTATACCCGATCATTAAATCATTGCACCTATGTTCCTTTCGCACAATACAGGCGCAGCGAGTGTAATAATAAGTTGTAATTCGTTAAATCGTTGCATTCTGATTTCTTTCCTGAGCCAATATACGCAATGATTGCCCAACGATCTATGCGATTATGCAAGAGCAGATATCCGATCTCAGGATAAATTGTAGAGCGAACGGAAGAAAAAAGTTACAAGATTACAGAAGACGCCGCCATAATACCCGATAATATAGGACCGTTTTGCCAGGAGCTTCTCATAAAGACTTTCGTAAATGTTGCCAGGTTCTTGTTTTCTGGAAACAATAAATCCTAGAGCTCGGCTCGACGGGGGGGAGGGGAAGGAGTGACAAAGCAAAAATTCCCAGGAATGCGATGGTGTTGGGATGCCTGACACGCAGGTGGACCCGCTAGTTGATACGGGCGCATCCTGCCGGAGTGAAGTTTGCGTAAACGCATGATATTGCGTCACCGTAACGAGTTCTGAAAGAGAAGGATGCGCAACCGTAATAATAGCAACTGCTAATAGTTATGAGAGAATCATTGCCGCACGCAACTCCTGCAACGCATCCGCGGCAACCGCGAGTCCCGGATCCGACTGACCGCTAAGTGCGTGACGTCATTTTTGAACTGCTAACGACCGAAAGGGCCGAGATCGATCGATTTGTGGCTTCCAGCGATGATGGGAATTCGCAGCTCGAGGAAACTCTGTCGAGAGACATCGCGCGTAAGTACCTCATTGACATCGATGATCTTTTCTATTCACCGAGAGAGGAGAGAGAGAGAGTGCGTTGACAATACTCTCGAGATCTCTGAGCGGATCGAGACTCGAGAAGAAGATAAATGACGAGCCCGACGATTTTGATCGCCGAACAAACTTGGGGGCTACTCGTCACTGGAAAGTCTCTGATCTGCTACTATACCGGAAGTTGTCGCTGGTTGATTAATCAACCAGCGTGGTGCACCGTCATTGGCGGCGAGTGACGTCGGGGAACTTTGATGTGCCGATGTCCATCATCGGAGGGCAGAATTAATGGGGAAACGGTATCTTTTAATGAAATGTTCGATTGGTCCGCGGTGTAAAATTACTCGTGTCGGTAAACACAGCTGTCCGTGCTAGCTGCGGAGTTATGATCGTTCGGGCAAACCGGCAAATGGCCAGAGATCAACGCGCCTCTTATTGGAATTGTAGGATTCTCGAGGAATCCTCTCGCATTTCGAGAAAATCACCGTGTAGAAAGAATTATTGCGAGGTCCGGAGAGCTGCTCTCCCTGGATGATCGGTAAGAGCTACTTTGCCGATGCTAATGAGACAGGAATGAAATAAAGGGCCTAATCGATATCCTTATTCGCCTATGCAAAAGTCATTGGGTTGTGTTGCGTCTGAGAGAAGACACGTACGTGTGGCGCATCATGCAGAAATCCACGTGCGGGAGTTGACGTAACACACGCGGCTAGAGGAGCCGAGCTCGATGATAATCGAGTGACATTTTTGTCGGGTGATCGATAAATTTCTTTGTGAATTTGCCGAGGAGACAATGACGGTCAAGCCGATTCCCCGCAAACGAGATTGGCCAATCGAGTGTTGCCATCGATAGCGATCATCCGCGAGCCATGCAAAATACCTAATCATGTCGAATCGTCGTCGTGTTGAAATAGTTGATTGCACCAGTGACACAATAGTGACACACGGTGCTTCTGACAAGAAAAACCCAATATCCTCGACTATAAATTGATATTTAATCAGACTCTCGTCTCTCTACCCACGACGAAACCACATTTTCCGAGCCTTGTCTCGAGCGACCAATCGGATTCCAGTATGGAATTCACTTTGGAGTCTGCCTTTGCATTGGCAAGAATAATTAACGCGTTCTCCATTTGATGACACGATAATTATCGGATCGAATTAGGAGATAGCCGGGGATAATTTCATTAATTGAAATTATTAGTATAATATCATTAGGTGAGAAGAGGGATAATCGTGAACGTAGGATTTTATTGATCATCGAATTAAGGTGACGTGACACTAATGATCGGTACGGATGAGATATAATCGATCGTCAAGCGTGCCGCAAATGGGTCGGACTAATATTTTATCGATCATTGAATTTAAGTGATCGTGACGGAACGCGTTGCGTCGAAAAATGTTTGGTGGTTTGACAGTAATCATCGGAGCCGGGGAACCGATGATTAGTCAGGTGTCAAGCGATCAACCGAAGCGATCAACGAAATTAGTTTATTCCTGGACGGGTGATGGGAATACGCAGCTCGATTCCGCCATTTTTTCTGGCTTCCGGCAAAGCGCAATCGTTCATTTGTCTAGCGGCGAGACTCCTGCGAACTGGCATTAATTCAAGTGCAATGATGAGATTTGCTTCTTCAACATCCATCTCTCGCTACGTGTCCGTCAAGCTGGAAATGGAAAAAAGCCATAATGCTCCCTTGTTAATTAATGATTCCAAGCGGCAGAAGTGATTACGTCACTGCCCGACAACTAAATATTATTTCATCAAGCGCGGCTTTCCCATCAAGTGTCTGTCCGCGATATTATATGCAACAATTTCTATCTTCCCACCGAGATCTCCAGGGGATTGCGAAACTTGTCAATAAGCTACCACGGATCGATCCTCGATAATATCGAGAGTAATGAAAAGCTTTGATTAATGTTCCCGAACTAATAGTTTGTATCCCAAATCTCCTCGTCCGTCTCGTCTACCGTCAGCGAAATGTCAAAGCTGCCTTTGTGTCAGTTACTGTACTCGTCGGGTCCTCCTCCTGACGGACGGCGCGAATCATTTTTTCGCGATCCACGGGATTTTTCGCAGTCTCGAAGCTTTCTCCGCGAGGATCCTGCGAGAATTGCGCGCGGGAATGTGCAAGTGCATCCTCCCAGGCCGGTCCTCCTCGATCAGGATGAAGGGTTGCATCTACTCTTCGCCTCAAGGTCATCCGGTTTGATTCCGCGCGGGCCCTTCGCGAGCGAATTCAGCGTCGCGATTTCTCGATCTTCCGAATGTGCTCGTTAAACGCCTACGCTACGCTACGCGATTCGCAAGATGCATTCGCAGTGACGAAAGAGAGCTGAAAACGGGCCCGCGGTATCGGACCCGATGGACGAGAGAGAAGATCGAGAGGATTCGGCGCAAAATAAGGTCGGCTCGGAGGGGCCCCATCGCCGGTGGGCGATGCATCGTTTCTACGTGATTTTCCCGTAATTGCAGTAATGAATGTTCCCCGTGTATTTACAAGCCGAGCGCTCCTCGCACGTTCCTCTTTATGGCGGATAATCAGCGAGGACTTTGCCTCCCGCGCGCGCCCTCGCATTCCGAAATCGAAATCGAAATCGAAGTCGAAGTCGAAGTCGACTGATGGATTCGCTGCCGCTTGCATTGCGAAATTCTGACGACAATGGAGGCGTCGGAGGCTCGTCGTTACCGTGAAAATTATATCGTTGCGATGTAAAGAAACTCCATCGCTCACCGAACCACGCGCGATCGGTCATGCAGTAAAATTTTTAGAAATTTCTTCAAACTCTCGCCGGACTTAATGGGTTTGTTCTACTGAGATTTACCGCGGGTGAGTGTGCGAGTTCTTTGGATGTTAATTACGATCTGTCCGTCCGTCCGTGCGAGTCGAGAGTATTCTCATTATGGCTGTAAAATCTTTGCGAGCAAAGAGATTCATCATGGGGATAAAAGTTTTGCAAATTCAATCACGTATGCGTGGCCACATCCGCCTAAGTAATTACCCCGTCGTACACTGCTAATTTCGCGCAGTACATATTACACGCGCGCGCACACACGCGCGCGCGCTAAGAATTTTAATCTCTCCATTTTTCTCGGTCACATATTTGCGTACTATCGCCGACTGACTTGCACAAAGGATGCCCTGGGGGTGTGGGGCACACGGGAGGGTGTAACTGATTATCGTTCATCGCGAGAAAGAGGGGGAGGAAAAACGTGAGTCCGGGACAGAAACAAGCGGCTCCGAAGGGTTAAAGAGAACATTTTTTTGCGAGAAGCTCCGTCGTCCCGGTCAAAGGTCGAGGTTCTTTCGCGGTTGGAGAGAAAAGCTGTGAAAAGGCATCGGTGATTTTCGCATTAGTTTCGCGATCGTACACGCGTTTAATTTGCTCGTATCGGCGGCTCTAGGAGTTTCCTGCGGTCGGACGGGAGAAAAAGAACAAGACAAAAGAACGTTTCCAGAGAAAAGAATGTGTACGGGGACGGCGCAGGAAAGTCGCATGACTCGTGCTGGAAGCTCGCGTGTCTTCTCGCGCAAACGCTCGCACACATGTGCGCGATTATGGCAGCGTGTCACGTAATTACTCCGCGGATTATAATGATTTTGCCGTGTGCGGGAAAAGCCTGCGTATATCAGGAAAGGAAAGTGATCGTTACGCCAAAGTCGAAAAGGTCGCGGAAAAGTTTGCGCCAATGTCATAAGATGGCAAAAAGATTAGGGATTGGCGCCGGATCGTTGGGCAATTCCGCGTTTGTCTTTGCGTCGGCGGTTCTTGTACTGCTCGATGTGCCGATTAATATCGACACCCGCCTAACGATCGGTTGCGCGTCGATTGCGACTCCTCCTATTGGCTCCGGCATCCTCGAGGGGTGTCCGCGAGAGGAACGATCGGCCATTTTCTTCGATCAACCGAACTCCCCACCCCCGACGTTATTACCTGCTTTTTCCAGACTCCTCGACCGCAAAGTAGCCAGGAAACGAAGCGTGATCGGTCATTATTAAGGAGTGTCTCGTAAACGCGCGAGGAATCTGCAAAATACGCGCGCGTAACGTAATGGAGAATCTACCCGATCGGTGTCGCGTCGCGTCGTATCGCGAGAATTATCGCGTCGGCAGCGAGAACTGCGGCACTTCCGCATTTTTCCCCGTCCCGGGAGGCGACAATCTTGCGTTTTATGCGAAAATAAAGATGGTGCGCGCAGTAATCGCGTCTGGATACCGCTCGCGACGCATCCTCCTCGTCACTCGCGGGCGAAACACGCTCGATCGTCCAAGTAGAGAATGGCTTTTGCAAATTGTCTGCGGGGAGTCCCGCCAACGAGCATGTTTAACGCACCAGGAACTTATTCTCAGCTAGTCCCACACAGGCAGGCGCATTAGTGGAATTCCGAGAGTCCCGAGTGCATTACGCCCTTTCGCTCCACTCCCCGCCACCCTTGGTTACTCGGAAAACTTTGCCCCTCCCCCCCTCCCTCTCGCTAAAGTTCCACGTGGAATTGGATTTCAAGGGATTCGGGTGGACTCCCGTAGCGGTTCCAGATCGGATAAGATCGCTTCTTTCCACGGGATTCGTGGAAACGACCGATAAAATTGTAGGTGCTTAAGGGTCGGGGGAGAGGATGCGCGCGTGCACTGCGAGAATCACTCGATTTTAACCGAACGGAATCCTTAAGCCACTTTCAGCGCGTTGCACTCGCCGGAAAATTGTGCTGCGCGTCCGCAATTTGCCGCGTCAGCGCGTGTTCCGCATCTGAAACAGCCCGAGCATTAATTACAGCGCGGAGAGCTAAAATTAAAAGGTTCCCATGGCGCGGCAGCAGACGCCGCGCACTGTCTGGTCCTGCCGATAATCGATCCTACGCCATCCTGAAGAATGCGACCTCCTGCAAACCGAGCACCCAATCACTCAAGGCTTTTCCATTATCTCGAGCGAATCACCGCTCGTCGAGATTTATGGACCGTGACGGCGGATCCTTTGGAATCGGTAGTAGCCCCTCCGCTTCTCTTTTTATCGTTCGTCGACGATTTTCCAAATTTGTTCGTCGAGAGTCAATCGACACCGGGGTGGTACCGGTTGACGATTCCTCGTCGGGGGTGCACGGGGAGTGCGCGAGATCGTTCGAAAAGTTGCCGAGGATTCGGGTTGGAGAACCGAACGGGCGTGAACCATAATGGCGGCGCTTATCTCGGCTTTGGATCAATTGGTTGGCTTGCGGCGCCTTCCGTCGGCGCGAACTCCCGGCCGATCGGGGAATCTGCACTTTCATCGTGCAGCGCCACTCGTTCACTCATCAACCGAACACTACCGGGTGGCATTTTTACCCATTAGCGTGAGAAGTTCGACTCGAGATCGAGCGGCACTTAATGAAGACGCTTGTACGCAAACGACGAGCATTTTTATCGTCGATCCATCGCCGATGAATCGGCGATTCACAATTAGCGAATAAATGCATTGGTACAAGAGCGACATGTATTTCGCACACTTTCATCACCGGCTTATCGCCGATTCGCAATTAATGGCTCGCTGTCTCGATATTTAACCGGCGAACCGGTTCTTCGGATTCCTCACCGATTTATTGTCGATTTATCGCGCATAATTCAATATTCCATGTGCTATTTACACGTGAAATTTTTAACGATCGATACTATTGCAATCGGTGATTTGCAACTTGTCGATTTTTCAATTGCCGATCGCCGCGGCGTTTTACTCGCTCGATTTCCCGCAGACTCGCGGAGCACGTGGCTCCCTCCTCGTCGCGTAGAGCACTCTGTCCGGGGATGTTTTAAACTCGATTAGCCACTGGAATTATTTAACGTAATTGAGCCATTGTCTTTTCCCTTTGATTTTTTCGAGGTTTGCTCGGCACATGTTCCAGCGTTAAAGTGCCTCCATTGTGTTTCAATGAGACGCTGAGCTTCTCTCTACAAAGCTAATTTATTCCTATTCTAATCCTCGCCTATTCATCAGCAGATTCTTCACTTTGATACAAATCATTTTTGATTTAGCCGTAAACTCTTGCGTACGATGGTCGCCATTGTTCGCTAGTGTTATCCGAGATGCTAATACCTATCAAGGCATCATTACCTATGTTACTGCTATTGTAGACTTGCGTCACTATGAGCATTGGGCAATCCGCTTATTTTTCTTTGATCGAATTTCTTAACTACCGTCTTACACGATTTTAATGTGTAACGCGTGTCAGAAGTAACAGGAAAACTCCTCCTTTTCTATTTCTCCTAAGAAAATCTCATCAGTGGCTATTGCCTGTCCATCCAACTTGTTCAATGGTTGCACCGATTATTATTTCACTTTCACTTTGTTATTAATTAATGCGCATCATACGCGGTGGACTTTCAGCTTTTTAATCGAATTTGCTCAGCGTGAAACATATTTATTCCATGCACTTATTTTCCTCGTGATTACATCCATAAAATAGACCAATGGCAAATGTAATAATAATGTTACTTTAGAATTCAAATCTCTGCCACGAGATTAATGGCTAATTATGGTATTCGTCATACCTACCGCATTTGTATCAATGAATTATTTATCCTATCGTAGCATTAAAAGACTTGATTTATTAAATCTTGTAAAAAATTTTAAGTAAAAGATCTGAAAGCAAACATTTTATTTAAAAGCTTTTTTTTTTGTTTTTCGTATTGTAACACCACAAGGCATTACGTAGGCCGAATGATTTTGCTCTATGTTAACGAGCGTGACGATTTTGCAACAACTATCAAAAAGGCATTAAATTTTCTCAATGAAAAGGGTTACTCGATTTAAGCGCAAATAGCTTCATCGTCATTAAATGGCATTAATAAAATGGTGGTCGCAATGAAATAGTTTCCAGCGAATCAGCCGGGGCTGAAAGCGTCATTTGCTTGTTTCTTTCATTTGTCGAAGCGAGCATTAAAATCTCTACCAGTCCAAACGATTAATGAACTGTTTTGTTCGGATAGATCGTTTTATTGGTCCCGGAGAAGTTTTCGCTCATGACTTTAGGTCTGACCGATGTTAACCCAGGATTGTGTCACTCTTTGAAATTACTACGCTTTATGGCTCTCCCATTTTTTGCGACTAGATTCTGTCGAATTTTCTCTCCGTGCAACGTGTAGCTTATCGTTCGTTTCGTCATTTCATCGTTTCATAGAGGCCGAGATAGCTTGCGAGCATGGAACTTGCTTTTCTCCTTCGACGTTAACGTTAATTTATTCGTTAAATTGATATTCCATGGCGGGGAAAAAACTCATCCTTTTATCGCCTTGGAAGTTGACAAAATTACGCGGATATAACCGGGGAGCCAATTGAAAGTTTCCTTTGCTCGCATCTTTCACTTATCTCGCCGAGCATTGAAATCCCCAGCACTTGAAACGATTAATGAACCGTTTCCTGGGAGAGATCGTTTTATTGGTCGATGATTTTTCTCCGTGCTGTAACCTCGGGTTGTGTCACTGCCTGGAATGATCCAGCGTACATACGTATAAACGTTAAGTGTACGAACGTATAAACTTTCACGAAGCAGAAGTATCGGCGCATTAAAACACACGCCGATGTTTCCTATGTAGTTCAAGACTCGTCGATTACTCGATTATTCACAGGATTATGGCCTCTTGAATTACGTAAACTTTCCCTGAACGAATTCATTGTACGCAAATACATTCGCGTAACTTTAAAAAGATATTGCGCTATCCTCCGGCAGAAGCCGCTCGTGCAAAAGGAACCTGCTCTCAGAATTTTTCACAAATTTAGTCAAGGAATGAACTTATATCCTGCATTTCATTAAAGCGGAGTTATGCCTCCGTGAATTGAATACCTTTGCACTTGACCCCTACTCCAATTTAGTTATTTTAGTATTTGAATGAACCCCTATTATCCACACGATCATCATTATGTTTCTGATAAATAGATGTCAAGTACATTTTCATTGATGAAAATAGACCTGACCCTGTAGAACTACCGCGTCTGATATTTATCTGCTCCGTAAGTCAAATAGTCTATCTAGTAAAAAAATAGCTCGTATCGTCAGGTCTATAGGGAGTAATTATTTTATTTGTATATACACATACACACACACACACACACACACACACACGAAGAATAGGTTAATCGCATTATTATATAATATACGATTACGTAGAATCCATGTTACTGCAGAATTTAGCGTGGATTCACAGGAAGAATGGGAGAGGAGATAATTCTGGAGAGCTCTGCGATACACGCTTTGCTAGTTTAAGAGATGAAATGTCTTGTGTGCGAGTCTTTGTGGGGTATTAGCTCACATCTGTAGAATTGCACGTGTTCGAGGAACATTCATTCTCAATAATGGTTTAAAATGCGAGTACAGGAGTGACTAAGATGACAATAATCGCGGAAGCTTTTGCCCACTTTCTTCAACATGGATGTCAAGTGTATTTAGTAGGTAAATGGAACACGAAGCTGTAATTAAATCTCAATATTATTCCTACTTCCGCATTTAGCAGAGCCAACATACTCACATTATTACCGGGAAACGTATTGTCACTATATTATTACAGTCATGGTTCCTAAGAAATAAAAAATCCGTATAATAGTTTTCCTTTCTTCTCTCCGGTCTGTTCCAATTATCTAACAGTGGGGAGTATGCTCCAAATATGGCGGACGAGAGACTATTGGTTTCTCTCAGATACGTGTCATTTTAATATGCAATGCACAAGCCGGTGAAGCGTAAATTCTGATTAGATTTCTCACATTCTTCGGCCATTACTTCAGGATACTCTCTGTGTATCTAATTTTCATTTATAGTGACGCGTTTCTTCCGAGAAATCATATAATTGAATGTTTCAGGGTGGAAACTCGATATGCTTAATTTTCTTGGGCGATACAATAAGATAACTTACAGAAGGACGATTATCTATGAATGAATTCTTTTGTTCATGAGGCATTATAATTAAGTGTTAAATCATTCGTTTGATCTTAGGAGAAGTTCAAGTTGTAATTTCAGTCAGATTTATGAGTGACGTTATTTCTTAATCCATGATTTACGTGCTAGGCAGAATGTCGTGGTGGAATACCGTCGTTAGCACATGCAGTTACCAGTCTTTACATTGCAATTATTTCATGTTCAGGCAAATGCACACCCTCCTCGTAATTGCACGCTTTATAACTGGAGAAACATTGGCTCACTTAAAGCATGGACATCGACAAATCATTGAAAAAAAGTGATGCCTTTATTTCTCGCCAATATTTCACACACACACATATATTATCAAACGCTTTAACTAGATCTGTTTAACAACCCTAATTATCTAATTCTTTGGTTATATATTGGAGTGATAAAAAATACGTATTCGTAGTATCAGAATCGTTGTTTCGTGTAAATAATACTAATCAAGTATACTGTTACAGAAGAAAGTGTAATTATTACGAAACTACCATGCGACACAGAAATTGCGATCGGCAGTAAGTTCTACGTTCAATAATTTACAAGGTTGAGATAACAACGATATATACTATATCCCCCTAGTTATTCCACTCTTATCACGCAAAGTGATAAATATTTGCGCCTATGATTAGAATATCGAATAAAATGATACAAGTCTCTATGAAAGATTATCAATTTCCACATTTTTCGTAATTTCACCATAAAATCGTTTATCTGTATAAGTTATATTTAGCGATATCACAGTTTCTGGGATTGTCTAGTAGAATTCAATCTGACTTCTTATCATATTTATCTTAATCCAAGCATGGTCCACGGAAATGTTCTTCCACAACAATGCCATTGCATAACTGTGACCATTCGTCTCTATCTACAATAAACAAATAACTAGCGTATAATTGTATTTGAACAGCATCACCCTACTGGATAATCACAGATACGTTTTTATATAATGCAAAACGACACATTTGATCCTATCCGCTTTTCTCGGGACCAGCGGCGGCGATGTGAAAGCTTCGGACGCGAGGAGTTCGTTAAAATCTACGGTGGACATGTCGATGACATCGGTTTCATCGGCAACCACCGCGTGGACCAACGCAATTCCCGATATCAGGCCGAAAAAGGAAAATTTTCTCAATTCGTTCTTGAACCACTCCAAAGTGAGTTCATCGCGAAAGCCCTCGGGGATGTTGTTCTCCCTCAGCTGTTCCTGCAGAAGATTGTGGTAGACGCTTACAAGCTCGTCGTATCGTTCATTTATGTAAGAGGACTTGGCATTTGCATAGACGAAATAATGAAAGTCCACAGCTGGGGAAGCGTGTCTAACAATTTGGTAGTCGATCAACTTGAGGTCGACGATTTTTCCATCGGGACCGTACTTGAAGAGGATGTTGTTGCACCAGGCATCTCCGTGATTGAGCACGTTGTACTTTTTTGCCGGCTGATTCATGAGGTCCTTGAGTATATCGTAGCAGCTGTCTTCGGAGGATTCCAGGACCTCTATGGCGTGTTTCAGTTCCTCGGTTTGGGGCTCCAGCATTTTCAGTTGCTGCACGGCGAATCTTATCGTGACGTACGTAGTTTTTCCTATCGCTGGCCTAGAGTCCGAAGGATAAGGCACTTCCTTGAGCGGAGCGCACAACCGCTCGAAGCCAGACGGATCTTTTAGCTTCAGCGCGAGGGATTTTGCATGCAGCCTTGCCAGTGTCTGAAAACCAATAAAACATCCGCTTTTACTACCTCATAAATGTCCGTCGACGGATAATTGAACGGAACAAAAGCTAAGGTCGAAAGCATTGAAGAAATGGAACAAGAGCGGATTCAATTGAAAAGCTTATCAAAATATCATAGGAGCTCGCTCTGAGACACGCGAGAATGATGACTCCGATGATTCTTCGAGAATCGGAAAGAGAATTGGGTGATTGATGATCGATCGCTGAAATTTCCTTCAGCTGCGAAACGCCGCGCATTGTTCCGACGACGGACAATTGAATAAAAGACGAGGTGGCACTAAAAATACCGATCGAGTTACCTCCGTATAAAGTTACGAGTGATTGAATGATGAGATTATTATCCAGAAAACTACATTGTACGCGATGCGTCATCAATTAAACTGAACGAACTGAATCTGTTTACACGCTTCGAAGGTTTAACCAATAAACCACTTCACTGGTTGTGTATCGTTGTGCAGATAGTCGAGTGAGAAAAAATTCAGATAAGAAAGTTAGCGTTTTGCTCGGAAAGGAAGGACAGTGGTGGTGGTCGTGGTGGCGGATCCTTCCCGAATCTATCTGGGTAAATATGTCAATATCGTGCACGCGCAGCTTGGAAAAAATCTACGAAAATGATATTGGATGCGATACGGCACATGCGATGCAGGGTTACGAGTGAACTTGACTCTGTGAGAAAAATGAGTGGTATAATGAAAGGGGGATTGGAGCGAGTGGTTTGCAAGTTGTGTGCAATTAGGCTTACGTAAGCGGATAATTCGTGTTTTCCTATGCCAGCAATTAATAAAGTAAAATAGTCGCACAAATCATGCAACATTTTGCGCGCGAGGGATTCGTGAGATATTCCTGTATCGGGAAATCAGCGGTGTTTGTCGTAAAACGTCACCTTGAATGTCCAAACGATGTGCTCGAAGTCAAGGAAATCCTCTCGCTTCGTCAAGACGTAACCAGACTCTCGTAAATCTTCGAGAATAATTTTCTTGCCATTGGCAAAGATGCACTTTGGCCCGAAATCCCCGAGAATCGGAAGAATCTTCTTGTAGACGTGACTCTCGTTTTCGAAAAGCTCGTCCGTCCGGGCCATCTCGACCACGGAGGGATTCGTGAGGAAATTTTTCGTCATGAAACTCTTCCTGTACGCTGGAAAGAAAATAATAATAACAGTAAGAAGAATGATACGCGGGAACTCCGGTGAATTCTCCTCGGCTGAATCGACGGAAAATTTCGTTTTTTTTTTTTTTATTTTTTTTTTCAATTTTTTCCAGCAGCAAAACGATGAGAATCTAATTCTGTATCTCGTAATTATACTGACGGCTTCCATTTCCACGTTTCCCGACAATTTTAGTCCTGATTACTTGAGACATGTAGTTGTCGCCCACTTTACTTCCAGGCTCTTCGGAGGCCTCGCTGATCGTGAGGGCTTCGTCATTTTCGGATTTCCTTAACAGCGGTAGGAATTCCTCCACAATTTCTGAACAACAAATAACTTTACATTCACATTGAGCAGATGGGTGTTGCGCCTGGTGGTGATGACGGGAGGCAATGGCGAGTGAAAGATCCGTCGCGTTCATGACTACTGTGCGACGATGCCAATGATTTCTCGTTAAATCATCCGATTCCCGAGATCCTCCGCTCGTCGCATAAAGCAAATGGAAAACACTATTGTGTGCGATGAAGCAGCGACTATCGCGATTATCGACGACGCGTACAGTTTCCCAGTGTTTCCAAAGAGAAGCGAGCGCAATCCCCTCCAAGAAACTCGGTCTCGTTAAAGTCTGGTCATCCCTCGTGCACCTAACGCAACATGAAAACTAGAGCAATCGAACAAATCGTGGATCTGTCATGAACGATCGTAGGCCCTCGAAGGTACCCCACCTATCTCATGGTGCCCTCCACTTGAAACGAGTTTCGTGGTGCGAGAATGACTTTTCCCTGGGAGGAGGAGGTTTGGCAGCGATTGTTTCGTTCCACGAGAGAACATGGCGCGAGGAGATGTGCAATGAGATGAGCTGAAAGTTTGGATGTCCCGCGATGGTACCTGAGACGGTTCGTTGTTCCATTTTCGGTGGTCGGCGCACTAGAGCTGGCTGAATCGCGGACTATTCGCCGATAGGCATAGCGTTAGCGGACGCGCGGTATATAATGCGAGCGATGCAAGTGCGATTCGACTGAAGCAAGGCAGATAAGTGCGACACTTTGCGTGTGCCGTCACGCAAAACTGCAGCCGCTCCTCCTTGTGTAACGTCTGTGAGTTTTTCCGTGATGGAAAACCGATTGAAGACCGCTCGTCTATCGTAGACTACAATTGTTCCTACTTTATCGCATTGGCCTGGTGACGGCACCGATTCAAGGTCGCGCCGCCTCCCGCTACGGCTGATCAGGAAGAGTCTCCCAAGGTCAGCAGATAATGAGACGCATCGCGCACCGCGGTTGCACGTCAGCGAACACACACGAAACACCTTCGTGCGTGTTCCTTCTCCGGCAGCGGTGCCCATTTCAGGATGTTTCTCTTCTCCTCTCTGCTCTTCTCTTCTCTTCTCTTCTCTTTTCTCGTTTCCACGCGATCCGACGCCTCGTCTAGCGCGGAACCGGCGTGACGTCATCGTAAACTAGCCGACCGCCTCCGCGAGTCTAGTCCAGCGAATTCGTTTGAACCGACGACCTTTGGAACTCGCTCGCGAACCCTGACCCGCGCAGTATCATCGAGTTTCCCACGTTTTCAGAGAGTGAACTTGCATGGTGACCATGAGGCTGTTGCTTGCATCGCCGGGAGGTGGTCTCGCGAGTTTCGCTCGCAGAGTTTGGGAGATTCTCGAGGATCCTCACAGGTAACTGCGACGCGGTGCGATTGGGTCTTGCATCGCTGATGGCGCGAACTTGAAAACTCCGGCGGTCGTAAAAACTGACCGCTCACCTTGGGACGGATGCCGAGAGGGTAAGCTGGAAGTGAGAGGCAAGCAAAAGCTTTCGAAAAGCTTTTGCTGCGACAGCTAGATGGAATGGAGATTTAACCTATGAGTCAGGAATTTTTCTCTTCGCGTTCTATTACTGTTTATCATACTTTAGGATATTGAACTATCAAGTGCACAAATACTACGCAGAAGAATGCAGCGCACGTGATACGATTAATCACTTGGCACGACCGATGGATGTGTTTGCTTCTAACTATAGTTCGTGCAAACATTTCTAAGGAAGAGAAAGAGTTCGCATCATTGATATGATTAAAACTCTATAGCGAATAAAATCCATCGATTAGATATCGCACCTCCTTGTTAAGGTTGCAATTAAAAATCCGAGTGAAGATCTCGCTTATTCGATAAACTACCATTGTTCGAATAATTTCTCGAAGCTTTCCTTATCCGTTTCTTGACCTTGTTTGTTTAGCGCGTTGCCCTTTACGGGATGAGTTTCCTTCCACGATAATCAGAAGGGATTCGCGAGAGGAAAGGAAGAGATCGTACGAGTAATTTTCAGTCGGTTATTTCGTTAGAGTTTATTTTATTAAAAAATCCATGAGAAAAGAAATACGCTGTTAACATTCATATGAATTCGAGCGAGCAGTTAGCGAGCATTATGCTGGGAGATATATACTTTTGGGTGCCTGTATATTCTGCGAGGTTTGCTTTCCAAAAGTGGCACCGGTGATTTTATGCTGAGAGAAGAAGCTGTTGTATGGCTTGGTGGAAGGGAGAGCGTTTAGGGAGAAGTTGGGGGTATCGTAAAGCGCACCTGTCGGGGCATTTGTAGATTTTTGCGAAAAAACTTCAGGGACGCCATAAACTGCGTGAGCCGGTCCGGATTCCTGATCATTCGATGGGACTTTGGGAACGCCATAAACCGAATGGGCTCCGGACTGTTGGCTATTGGAACGTGAAGGAACCTCCGGAACACCATAGGCTGGAGCTACATTCCCCGATTGGTATCGCTGAGTTTGACGAGCAGGAGTTTCAGGAACACCATAAACCGAGTGGGCTCTGGGCTGGTTATTTGAGTTTGATTGAGCTTCAGGAGCACCATAAGTTAGAGCCACGTTTCCAGCTTGATTCTGATTTCCTGAATGAGATGGTGAGCCGTAAGTTGGTGCAACGTTTCCAGGTTGGTATTGATTGATTTTACGCGGAGGAACATCTGGGACACCAAATGCTGACACCGCACTTGGTGGTTGGTTGTTTGGACGAGATGGAGATCCATAGGTTTGCGCTACGTTTCCAGCATGGAATTGATTGTCTTTACGCGAGGAAATTTCAGGAACTCCATAAGTTGGCGCAACATTTCCAGATTGTCGTTGATCGTTTCCATAGGAGGGTGCTTGACGATCGACAACTTCCGCCTGGAAGTACTTTTCACTCTTCACGGATTGGTAATCATTTTTATCCTGGTTCGCGCTATAATGATATCCCTCGTTTTTTTTCCTCTCGATTGTGTCTCTGAAACATTCGGTTGACTCGTGATCAACGAAAGTCAAATCAACTTGTATGCGCATCGAGCGTATTCGCACTTCCGGTTCTTACCCGATGGCTTGCTGCATAGCCCTAGCGATGGCCTCATTGACAGAGTAGAAGTTTTGGGCCCTGGAGCAATCGACCTTGTTCCACCATTCGCAGACGAGTGTTTCTTGGTTGAACAAAGTACCATTTGGACAAAGGAAGGAGTCCTTGCGGCCGGCATCTTGGCAGATATGGAAAGCCTGGCAACCAGCCTCAGGATCCGCATAGTAGCCAGGGTATTGTTGTTGTTCACACTCGAACCGAGTCTGGGGAACTTCACGGAAGGTTGGGTAGTCCCTGCCTGGAACTCCTGGAATGGCCTTGGCCAGCCATTCTTCTTCTAAGCTTTTCGGTTCTTGGTAGCCATAACCTTGATCGTAAGCCAATTGGTTGGTGGGATAGTCCCTGGTGTAACCATCGTCCGCCTAAATCAACAGTCATTCGAAAAAACAATATTTTAGTCAATTCCAGCATTTTTCCTTTCGCGAGTGAAAAAAAGAACGTGGCAAAGAAGTGGTTTCACGCGTGAAATTTTCGCACTGAATTTAATTCGATCGCTCCGAATTCACGTCGAGTTTTCTTTTTGGGGAAAAATCACACTGTCACGCTTTCACCGACGAACCTTGGTAGCAGCAAGAAGGCACAAAACAGCAAGGCCCAACTTGAACGCCATCGTCGAAATTGTCTGAGCGATTATTGGACGATGGGAGGATGTGCGAGATTTGATGCTGGATCAAAAAATGAAGTTGCTTTTATACGGAGGCTTCTAGAAGTAGGACCTAGGCCGGCAAGGTTATTCCCCACCCGAAATGGAGCATCCTTCGATTGAATAGAGTGCCCGGCCAGCGAAAGTGATCTGTATTTCGGCAATTAACGATGGCGCAATCGAACCTGCGCGAGTTCATCTTCTTTAACCGAGGGACATCCTCGGAACACAATTCGTGACCTGATTTTTCGAAATGAAGAGTGGTGGAGCCCGACAATCGACACGCTCCTTGAGGAGTCCCAAGCAAAGCCCCAAAGGTGCTTGTCGATAATTCATTCAAGTTCATCGAGCACTAGTCTCCGTTTAGAATTTACAGATATACCTCGCGGCTGTAATAACATTAAAAAAGTTGAACAATTACTAATGGACCATGGAAACATCCACGTCAGTCGTATTTACCCCACATGGAACAGAGTTAGAAAAAGCATACTCGAGACTTTTTCTCTGTATTAGACTAAATGATCGCGTCGATAAATTGTCGACGTTTCGTAAGTTCCAACAAATTCCACGCGTAACACATTGTTCGTTGTACGTGCAATGACAAAGTCTGTGAAAAATAGCACCGAGTATTCTCGATCCTCCTCTCGTTCGTGTAAAATTGGACGAAATTAAAAGTCTTGCTTAATCCGGAGAGGGCCACTAATTTGGTTAGAATCGAATCATTGGAAATAATATGCATTTGGTTGCGAAAGAAGATTCCTTTTTGATGAATGACGCAATTACCTACTTAGGAAGCTGTAATTTTGATGTTCCTAACAAGGCTCTAATAATGTTCGATTTTTGTGGACACTCGACAGAGCAAGAGTTCATACGTCAGCTATAAGCTTGTGCGCAGGCAACGAAGAAAGGTAAGTGATTGATTCGACGTGGCAGAAGAACGTGCATATCATAACATCTGATATCATCGCCCGTAAGAACTAGTGCGATGCTCGTCGAAGACCTCAAGAACAATCCTGATGGTCATCGTAATAGTTACGAAACCATGCTTGAATCATAGTTCCTATCAATCGCATTCTGACCCAAGATGATCTCTCTAACCATATAAGTTTTGCCAAGTACGTGCGCCATATTGGATATTTTACTGAATAATCTCGCGAATGTTTTCTTAATGGATATTCCGATATGTCTGACTTATTTAAATTACAAAAAAATCTCAAGATTAATATACTATTGCTATTTACCGATCTCCGATGATTTCTATAACCATATAACTAGCTGGGGTGTGAAGATGGCTATTACGAAATCGTTTCACTGCGGATCCTTTAGCACTTTCGCGCGATCCATTATAAAAGCAGTCAATTAAACTTTCGTTCTACTGCAGTATTTTATTTTCGAGATATTATCTCCTTCGAGATTGTGGTAATTGATTTTGAAACGCGGAATTAATATCGATCGAAAGTTATCTGATTGAAAAATTCCTATTATTTTGTATCCCCCGTTAATACTTCCCCATTGTGCGGCACCGCTGTTTTGTAAATTTTAACAAGAGCGATCGTTAAAATTTATTGAAACTTTCTTGCGAAATCGAGTGAATTCGGCATAAAATGATGCCATCGAATATCGCAGGCTCATTTATATAGACATCACTTATCAAGATGTAGGTTAAATACTCTGATTACGTTGAAATGAATCTGCCGCAGATATGCTCTGTCCCTCGTATGATGTTAATTACATAAACGTGATTACGGATCACTGATGAACTAATTACTTGATATTATGTAAAGAGAGTTATTTAGTTTTTGCAAAATTTCGTGTTTGTATTGCGAAATAATACGCCTGTATTAAAATCCGAAGTATCTTAATTAAAGAGCAGAAACTTCTCGAGAGAGTGTCAAAATAGATATAATCTGGATTTTGGAGAAAATAATAAGACTTTTGACATTACCTTGACTGAGGCTCCCCTGGATCCCACGGTATCATCGGAAGTGAGGATTTTGTCACGCCAGAAGATTACGCCAAATGAGGAGAAAAAGTGGTGTAAAGCATAGCGGCGGGTAATAAGTGACAAAGAGTCGTGACGGCAATTTATTGTTTAGTATCAGGGACTCCATTTAAAATGGTGATGCATGAAATTTTAATATTTCCTCCGATTAAATCTTTCTCAATCCCCCGGTGGTGTTGCAGGAAGTGGAAATTTCACAGTATTGGAAAATTGCGATATCGCGACAAAGAGGAGTAATCTTTCGAATCGTTGCGAAAAAACGTAATTCTTCTCCCACGCGAAAGTCAGTGGAATTAATTTATATGTTGGCGGATTTATGTAAATTTTGTGTCGATTAATACGTGGGATCTGATGAAGTATTAATCGTCCAAGAGAATGTCGAGCGACGAGAGCGAGAATTTTGTATTGCAGGGCTATGCAAACTCGACACATGGCTGTAATTTTCCCTGTTATTTCCGTAATTTGGCTTTAATGACTCTCCGCTCTCTGGTTTGTTGGGATGAACTACATTGGATACTTTAACTCCTGTCCAATAATTACAGCATACGTGTACTCGTCAAATTTACTACGATTCGTCGTAGCAATGAAATGCAGCTATTACGAGCGCGAGAAATAAAGCTAAAAGTTTGCATGGGAAAGCGCCACAATTAACCTTAAAAAGATGCTGATGAAAATTGGTCGTACAAAATGCCCATTGAAACTCATTAACAATAAACTATAGAAGAAATAAACTGAAAAGTTTTTAGCCTTTTGTCCTGCTAATTAAGAGTAACTCCGTCCAGGAGAGTTCTCCTGTGAAATTATCTTAATTAATTTATAACGATAGTAACGTGTGACTTTCTCTCTGACGTTTAAAGATAATTGAATAATGTGGAATATTGCTCTTTCCATGCGTCCAGTGTTTTCTCTTAGCGCGTGTGACACAAATCATTAAACGATTTGAATAATGTCTCTTTACCAAGGAGAAACACCACTTTAATGTTTGGTTAGCCACTAAATTTTTTCATTACTGCGAGCGCTAATGCATTTATCCTTGTTTGCCTTATGCTATTTGCACTTACGTAATATTAATTAACAAAGAAAACCAAACGACTTATTAGACGAAATAATTTATAGGTATAAAATATCGCCGAAACTTTAAGATAAATCATTTATTTTTTGAAAACTTATGCTATATAGATAGAAAATCGGTGCCGTGCTATGCTCCATCAAAATTTATCTGAATCGTTTTTACAAATATGGCGATAAAAAACTTTTTTCGTCTTCGTTAGAGAACCTCGGACAACGAGATACGCACACAGATACACACACACGCGCACACACGGAAGAAAAATATTTCTCTAAGATTTAATCTAGAAGTTTAATACAATACTAAAGAAAATTCAATTTTATTACTCTCGAGTATTCGTATACATGGTCGATAGGAAATGATCTTACAAGATAAAAACTGCGACAGAATAAATACAAAAATGGTGCTCGATATTAATAAATAAAAGTAAAAAATTATTGAGTTATTGGTAGTCATGATACACCTGACGAGTACCACTGTTAGAGAGAGAGAGAGAGAGAGAGAAGAATAATTAAAAAAAATACTATCTATCTTAAACCTATGGGCAGTGTGTTAATCAATGGTTATTGATAGCATGGTATTTAGTATATGGCATTTGGTTAAGAACGATTACACTCTATTCTCGATTATGAAACTGGCAAGTAACGATCCTGAATATTTGGTATAAAGTGTCCATTGTCGAGGGTCCTTTCGCTGTCACCTGCATGACTTGTGGGTGGCAGGTACTGGTCCTTATCTTTGTCGAAGCTGGGAGTGTCGCTCGAGGTTCCCTTATTCTGCTTAGCTCCACTACCACGAGCGTCATTGAATACAGTGTTGCGTTCGATACTTGGCAAGGAATTTTCATCGCTTAAAGGTGGAAGGTACTGCTGCTGCGTTCGGGAAGTGCCCTCCTGGAATCGATATTGATGCTGGCCAAATGGCTCGTTGCCAGCATTAAAATCATTGTCACCCTGTCTAAAGTCCTTTTGATCAGTAGCGAAATCCCCGGATCTGGATCCACTCAAATTAGCTGGGGACTCGACGAATCCCGTGCTCACACCGGTTATTTGGCCAGGAGCTCTACTACCGGAAGTTATCTGAACAGATATAATAGGTTTGCCCAAAGATCCAATTCCTCGACTAGAATCCGGAAGGTACGTCGGGCTTGGCGTGACAACCACCTTGGTGAATCCTTGATCTGTACCGCCAGTTAGGCTGGTGCCTACGACTGGATAATTGGGTCGTTCGCTCGTTGCAAAATCCGGAAACGGTGTACCAGCTACCGCCGTAGATCCTGGCAGTTCCTTGTTGTTGATACTGGGGAAGCCATTTCCCAGGCCATCCCGGAAACCCCCGGTTGATCTTTGATCCTTATCGTCCGCGCTGATCTCTTCCGTGGTCTTGTCTTGGGTGGTGTGGGGGGTAGGGGTGGTCAGCGGTGGATAAGGTGGTCTTTCGGAAGTCAAGTCTTTCTCGAGGTTGCCGTAGTCGTTATTCGGCGCTAAATACTGACCGCTACTCGACGAGGGACCATCGAACCTCGGAAGGTTGCCGAGGAAACCGCGACTGGTCAGGAAGTTGGGTGTCAGGTAGGACCTGTCAGGCTCCGGCAGCCTAAAACCCGTAGGCTCGGTTGGTGTTGGGAAGGAATTCGAATAGCGATTTCCCGTATTCCGAGTAATATCGAAGCTACTCTGTTGAGAGTAACTGGAGTAGTCGTTAACCGGTGAGTACTCCGGCTTAGGTGGTTGATCCGTTCCGGATAAATCATTAGAAGTTGCCGCGTAAGGAGCTAATGAAGATGATCTAGGTTGATCGAGTTTGGGACCGTCGAATTTATAACCCTGATCGAAACTCGGGGGAAACTTGTTTGCACTTCCCAATTGATTTCGCTCGTTATTAGACGGCGATGGACTACGATACGGAGTATCGAAGTTCGATGGATACTTTTCCCCAAAGTTGCCATTATCCACCGACACACCACATTTGCCAGACCGGTCCCTGTCATAGCAATTGCTGTTTCCACTCGAGTAAGTTCCGGCTGTAAGTTCCGTCGAGCGATTAATTTCATAAATCGTCGACTGTCTCTCCTCGTTCCTTTTCGGGACTAGATATTGGCCATTAGGAGCGAAATCGCTGCGTCTATCGTTTTTGAAGGGAGCGCTGTCGTCGTTGTAGCCCCGATTGGCATTGTCGTAATAATCATTGGTATTGACAGCTCCACTCTGGCCATTACCCGAGTCTTTTCCATAATTGAAGGAGAAACCTCTAGGAATGCTGTCGTCTTCCTTCTGCGGTGGCAAATAATCTGGACTCTGCTTAGGCTGGTCCCCTCCTCTGGCTTTCGTATCGTAGCCGGAACTTTCGTAGGTCGGCTTATCGAAGCGAGGGCTTTGGTAACTGTCGGGATTCCGGTCTCTGCCATCTTGAGTAGGCTGTCTATCGTTATTGCGTGGGCTGTCGTAGCGTTGGTCATTATTGCCCGGAGGGAGGTAATTACCTCCTGCCGGTTGCTTCTCAAAGCTTTTCTCACCTCTGGCTTGTTGATTGTTAAATCGCCTGTTTGACTGAAGGTCCCTGGCGACGTTTTTGAATGGCCTATTATTATCCTGCCTGCTATTGGCTGGGTTAATTTGGTAATCGGCAGCCTGTGTACTCTGCTGATTCTGGTAACCAAGTCCACCTTCCCCCGTACTGGCCAATGATAAATCAAACGCGTCATTCAGGGTGTTCCCGCCATCCTGGTATTGTCTCGGGAATTCCCGGTTCCTGAGGTCTTGGCCATTTGCATTATTGCTCTGCCCGTAGTTCTGATTCGAATTACGTGGAAGCGCCGCACTTCCACGATTCAACTTATCGTTCAGAGAGTAAAGTTCCAGCGCGTTGTCGCACTCGAAGTCGTACCACCAATCGCACACGAAATACTTCTGGTTGAAAATACTTCCGGAGGGACAGAGGAAGGAGCTCTTCGTTCCTCCGGTACCGCAGACGTGGAAGACCTGAAAAGGATGCGCGCACAGGATTAACGGGTGGAGAGAATTTCGGGGAAAAAGAAGGTACTCGCTTGAGTTTTGGTCGATTCGACGAGGGAAATTCTGTGGAAACGTCCAACACTCGCGCGAAAGACAGTGTGTACAAACCTGACATCTAGTTTCGACATCCGCGTAATAGCCTCCCGAAGTTTTGTCCGCGCAGCTGAAGGAGGTCTCCGGGATGTAATCCAGATTAGGGTAGTCCTGTCCCGCTGTTCCGGGAACAGAATCCTGCCAGCCATTAGAATCCAGCTGATGGGCAACGTCGTTATCGAGGAGACCCAAATTTTGCAAGTGGTTCATTCGACCCTGTCGATTCTCGTCGTAATGGTTTGTTGCTTCGTAGTGTCCGGAATTCCTTTCGTAATCTGCTCTAGCATCTTGGTGGTAGCCCTGGAAGGGGGCCTGGTACTCTCGAGGCGGTGGCTGTGAAAATAGTAAAAGTGAAGAAGCGACGCCTGAATGGGGGGGTTCTACCTTCGCGCTCAGGAAAATGCTCGTGGGAGGGAATCGATCTCGAACATCTACTTGGTCTGGTGTGACAGCTCACCTTCGTATTCTCGAATCACGATCTATTCTCGTGGATTATCATTAGGAATCCGAAGAGCCCAAATTATTGTCATTTGCAAAGTAATAGCCGATTCCCGGTATGAATTCTAATGATGAATATTTTAAGCAACCTGACATTATGAAAGGGTAAAATATTCCATAAGAAATATTTGTTTTATCTAGGAATCTTCGATCGCGAGGAAAAAATGACAAGCCAATTTCCAGTGTTGCAATTCGTATCTTGGTACACTCGAAATTATGGACATCAAAATTGGATGTACGTGGAAAATAAGGTGTAATTTGGTTTGGTAAGGATCGTGTGTACAATGTAACACCGTGGAGGGGACTCGTGTAAAAATCTATACAACTGGCTCTCATAATAATTGCTTTTCCTTCATCTGGTCAATAATTATACATCGTAAAACTGTGTAGTTTCGAATTCTGTTTGGAAAAAACAGAACATTTTCATATATTCTACCTTAATATTTCTTCCTAAAGCCAAGTTCGCATCTACGTTTCCGGGAGCACATAATAAATGAGATACGAACGATGAAAAAACATCGTCTTTCGCAATTGGCATCTTCGACTCGCGGATGTCAGAAGCACCGGCGGGAACGGAGGTGTGAGAAAGTGGCACCGGTGACCTCAGAGTTTACTCCAGAAACGTCTTCCAGGTTCTTAAACGCTACCGTCGATAATATATCGGTCTTATCTGATTCGCTCAATAATTATAGCAGAGAAATATCAATTAGAAGCATCGCCATAATTGAGCATCAGAGATTTTCCCTCGCGATAAAGTTTCGTTCCGCGTCCAGAGGTAATTATCGGTCAACGAAGAGAGGATCGCGCTCTGATCCAGTCAAGAGACTCAACGAGATGCCAGAGATTTACAGATGAAGGGTTTTCGCGAAGACAGTCGAGAAGCTGCTAAAACACGAGTAAAAACAACGCGTTTTCATATTTTGCAATGATCCGTCCAGAGTGAGTTGGATTTACGAGTAGCAGAATTAGCCATACGTCGCTACCAGTGTGGAAAGTACTGACCATAACTTTGCGCCGTCGACCAGTTCGGTTCAGTAACGATCTCACGATACATCGAACGTTGATTGGTCGGTGCTTTCTGATCTCATCAATAATTATAGTTGGGAGAGCACGGGAGATGACCGAGAGTTGATCTCATCCGGATCGTCCTGGTACTTGAGAGAATTACCAAGAGTTTCTCTGTGCCCAAAGGTGTCGGCGGCGAGTGGACGGCATAGTTTCGCTTGCAAAGTTGATATCGCGATGGCCATTGATTGGGTGAGATTTACGGGTGTTAGGAGTGGAATCGTCGGAGGTGTAATTTGAGGGTAGGTGAGAAGAATCCGTGAGGGAGTCCGAATGGAGCCGACAGGCAGCTAACGGTAGTCGGTCGCCTCTGATCTGGTTAATAATTATCGCTCTGGGCAAGAACGGCAGGGTAGGCAAGTGGCGTGAGATGCACACGAGATACTCTCGCCATTCGAGACTCTCGCAGGAGTCGTGACCGTAGAAAGCGGATGCTGTGTGTGTGTTCCACATTCGTACAAATATTGCGCCAGCCAGGCGCTATCTAGTCCCGGCTAGATGCAACGGATAATGCGGTTGCATCGCCGCGCATCTTATGCAATTATGTCGAGCAGCACTCCACTCCGTCCGTATTCCACGAGATCGATTATGCGGACGCTTTTCCCTGAATTTACCTGCGCCGCCATCTTGGAATTCCTGATTCTCACCTAACTAGTCCACATCGAAACTGCACTTGGCTAGCAGCAGCAGCACTCGTCCTCTTTCCTCCGACACCCACGCGCTGATCTCGCCACTCGCTAGCTCTACTCTACGTCGGTGAATTTCCCCTGGAAACGATTTCCGCTTTTCTTTTTTTTTTTTCTTTCTTTCCGGAAGCCTTTCGCTTTTTTTGACGCTTTCAGCGGTTTTACCGTGATTTACCGTCGTTGGACTGGTGGCAGTGCTGCTGCTAGACACTGGGAGACGCTTCCTCCCGTTTGGACGCTGCTGATGACTTTATGAATCGATTTGAGGACTACGCTCCTCTCTTGTACGTGCGGCCCATTAGCAATAAGGAACTTTCATCGAGCAGAAATAAACGCAAACAATGGCGCGCTACCACGGGCAATTGCAATTAAACGCAATCAGGAGCCGCGCGCTTCTTCGTTTCTTCCATCGCGATTTTCGGATTATAAAGTTATTGGGGAAATTACTGGTTTGTTTGAGATATTTTGAAACGGGAAGTGCTCCACGCAGATAATACCGCGCAGGATTACGAATGTGTGGTAAAGGAGGTAACGATAGAAATTATAACTAATTGCCGAGGTGCTCGTACAGTGTTTAACCCGAAGACAAGTTTACATGAGAAGATTATAAGCTTAATGTTGGTATAACTAATTGGATGAATACCGCGACGTATTAGTTTTGTCACATAACATAAAGCCCCGTACATGGGGAAGATTATCGTGAAATGATTTCCAGAAAATTATAACTGTCCGAGTTTTAATAATTGCTTCATGAAATCTGGAAATTACATGTTTCTCCTACGAAATGCAATATCAAATCTCGTAGAGGCTAATAGGAAACTTTGTACGCTAGCAACAAAATAGTATGCTTATTAGTATTATGAAGTAATATGTATATATATATATATATGCAGAGAGTGAGAGAAAATTTACACTAGTTGACATTTTTCCGCAAATTATTGAGTTAAGAACTGTAAAAGTAAGAGTTTCCAGAATATTATGCGAAAGTTTCCATGCGATTAAGCGTATCCCAGGTTTGATTAATCTTCATTAGTAGAAACTTTGGTCTTTCTTAAATATTCATGAAGAGCAACTTTACGAACTGAAATATCGTGCGGGTTCCAGGTAGCATCGAGAGTAACATGGCATAAATATTACTGGAGAGGTTGCATGTAATTATGGAAGATGGACTTAATACAATGGAAATGGAGAAGTACGAAGGGGGACTCGTTGGTGGGTGGAATGAGAGTAAAGGAAACGAAAGGAAACGAAAGGAAATGAAAGTGAAGGCTAGTCGAGAGCTTATGAAATATATTGTAGTGAGTGCGATAGAAAAAGAGTGTAATGGAAAAAGAGCGAGAGAGAAGGAGAAAGAGATGAGTCGAATCTACAATGCTCCAGTTCGAACAAAGCTACATTCTTCAGAACTGACTAAGCACTGGCTACTATTTTGCATAAGAAGAATCCGCAACTTATTTTGCATTCAAGAAATGTTCATAGTAATTCATTAGCAGGAAGCTAATTATAATTTTTCATCGTATTCGTTGCAAAAACTGTCAAACAGTATTCAATACTATGACTGAAGAACCTTGGCCAGTAATCTGACAATAAAGTACCAAGCGTCACGTGTTTCTTAAAGAAAATGAAATTGAGCGAATTTCATTCGAATGCTCTGTTCTGCTTAATGACGCAATGTTCACACTTGAAAAATGGACAGACAGACAGACAGATAGAATTTGCTCTATTAAAAGAAACTTTCTACGCTTTTTCTTAAAAGCATTAAAGTCTTAGAGGGTAATTTGGGTTACTTTACTAATTAAAGTAAAAGTAGAGGTTTTCTCATTTTACACCTGAAGCACGAAATTCACCGTGAATGATGTAATAATTATTTTACTATTTAAAAACTGTCACTTTCATTTCAATTCTTCCGTAACTAAAATAATTATGGGTACTTACAGGTTCGGCGCAAACGGTCGCGAAGATAATCAAACTGAGGAGTAACAGCATTTTGCCAGAGCTGAAAAATGTACAGAAATTATTAAATAAATAGCAATGCTTCAAACTTTTAATAAACTTTAGTTAAACAATACGTATGTATATATATAAGCGATGAATGATAAATCAACATTAATAAAGATTAAAATCCGTAAAATTCTCTCCGATCTCTCCCGCTCTTATGAATATCCCTGACCTCTCTACCATTGAACTTATTCGTGACATTGTTATACTCACTTGAGTTTCACGACTAAGGACAAATTTTTGCGGTCTTCCAGTAGTTTAATCAATTTTCTATGTTCTCGCACAATGCTAATATAGATAACTGCTTGAAGTTTTTCCAAGAGATTCTAAGTAAACTCTTTACTCATTTTCAAGATTGTTCCATCTATTTAAATATCCATTCATACTATTCTGTAATGCACAAGAAAAGAACATTTCATTAACTCTTCCTCCCGAACAATCTAATTTGAAACTCGAATATCGTCGATTCGATTGAAAATCTCAAATGCAACAAAAGATCACAGGGGACCGTAACTTGGACAAAAGTAAAATCGAGTATCATGGAAATAGTTTCGTTCGTTTGTTTCATCAAGATTTGCAGTACAGAGTGACGCGTGACGGATACTTAACATTAATAAACGATAAACTTACGGCAAGTAACTAAAACGACAAAGAGAGTACACGGGGATGGAAGCACAGAGCGATAAACCGGAGATTTCAACGAGGAGTAGGTGGTGGATCGTTTGACAGATCGCGCAAGTTGAGTGAAAACGATAGTGAAATCGTGAATGGTGCACCGAGTTGCGCGCAAGAATCTGTCGGAATAGAACGTCCGCCATCCGCATTTATAGGGCATCCCCACGGAGGGACGAGATGTGTTTTTCAGCGGCCCACCCCTCACTGCACATAAACTACAGGGACAAAACGCCGTGCGTGTACTATCATTCACACGGAGATGTTACGGTCGAAGATAAATCGAATTCTTGACGCGACTACGTCAGATCCTGATTTATTTTTAATTTAACAAACCCGTCCCCTCCCCCCCCCCCTCCCTTCTCCCTACCAAAAAAGCCACCTGACCGAATGACGTTACTTTAGTATCATGGACAAACGCGTCTCTGCATTCATGAGAAATATTCAAAGCATCGCTCTCTCCGCTGAAAATGCAGTTGCGCTAATTATCTATCCATTCGTTAAAATTACGATCGAACGAGGAGTTTCTTCGTTCGTCGGAAGTCACGCGATGCGTCTTCGCGAGAGTCTCTCGATCGAGAGTGAAATGCATCGGGACCGAAGAATGTTCGAGCGGTCGAATATTCGTGCACCGAGACTCGTTTGATTGGCGTGGGGAATCGAGTGAAATAGTCGATCTGCATTAAAACGTGCGAGCCCGGTGCATCCTGTACGGGCACACGCTTTCGCACACTATTGCCAAGAGCGATTAGAGCCTGCGCCCGTCTCTCGCTGCTTCTGATCTGAATTTCAAGACGCATCATTGTGGAGGCGCAAGGTCACGCGTGGAGTCCCCCGTGCAGGATGCATTGAAAGAGTCATAGCCAAATAGAGAGGAGAATAGAGACGAGAGGAGAGGAGAGGTACAATGGCAGGTAACTCGCGGGAAAATATGTCACTGTACTCTCACCGATAATGGTAGAAGCTCGTGAGACACGGACGCGAAGTGACAGATACAAATGCGTCGTTCCGGATTCCGAGAGATGATCTTTGCTTCTCCCTCTTCGTTCCTCCGACTATTCTGCTGGCTCGCATTAACCCGATGTGGGGACCGTTTTGTCATTTTCTTCTCGAGAGGAGCACAAAGGCATTGTTGCTGATCTCGCGGCTGTCGCTGTATCATCCGCTTGTCTACAAAGACTCGAAACGAATCTCGCTCGCTCGGCGATTAGTTTTCGGTTCATAAAACTAATTTAGCTGCCTATATTAGCAGATTTCAATTAGCCTGGCTAGCTCGTGCCCTTGGCAGAGCAGCACTCGTCGGCACTCGGCATTCTCGAAGGCGCGGAGCTTTGTGAGAGTGCGCGTGTACGCGCGGAGCTGTGAGAGCGAGTTACTTGGTGCGGGAGAACTTCGCTCTTCGAGTTCCCGAGGAATTTTAGCGTGGATTTCAGCTGCTGGCGCGAGAAACGCTCGGTCTCGCCCTCTTCTAATACCAGTAGCTTCTCCGGGGGTTTACGATAGCGTAACGAGACTTTTATTTCATTTATCGATGGAGTCGCGATGAAAGGTAATCAGAGAAATGGCTTTTCTCGGTACGCGGATGAGTAATTGCGCGAAGCTTCCGCGAGTAGGTACTACTCTAAAAGTAATCGAGGAATAGTCATGGTGATTTAATTCATTCTGTCTCCGAGGAATACACATTACATAAATTTAATTAATCATTCCTCCAAGCGCACCTGTTGCTTCAATGAAGTGGAAGCCTAGGAAGGAAAATGCGCTGAATTCCTAACGGTCCCTGTGTGTGCGTGTGCGCGCGCGTGTACCGCGTCTATATATGTTAAGGATAAAATATAATATACATTAATTGAATCGGGTCATCGCAGGATATTACTTTGTGTCCAATCTCTCAAAGATTACGCAAAACTTGGAACTTGAATGGCTTAATAGGACCATCCATTATTAGTCCGGTAAATCTAGAAATCAGCATTGAATCGTATTACGACAAGTTTCATTAAGATTGGCCAACGCTAACTTATATTTCTTAGTTGGAGTATTTTACAAGTAATGAGCGCGAGCTAAGCTGTGCGCGCTGGAGAATTTCTGCTCTTTATGGAGCGGGTTACGCGCCGTGTGTTTGGCAAATTTCAGGGAAATTCGGAGAAAGAAGGAGAGACACAGGCGCGAGTGGAAGGAAGGTGCGCCCTGTTTGTTAAGAGGAGTCAGATTGGCCAACGGTGATAAGATGGAGCGTTTCGCTGGCGTTTCAGTGCCATTAGGCGGCCATAACATCCGGATGTGTTTCTCCATTTCGCGTCCTCGCTTCTAATTTTGGCAAGAAGAAGGGAAATTTGCCATTCGACGCATAGAATGTGCCTGAACTAG
This sequence comes from Sclerodermus sp. 'alternatusi', assembly GCA_037305995.1. Taxonomy (NCBI): domain Eukaryota; kingdom Metazoa; phylum Arthropoda; class Insecta; order Hymenoptera; family Bethylidae; genus Sclerodermus; species Sclerodermus sp. 'alternatusi'. The sequence goes on from CM074545.1 coordinate 10,893,313, forward strand.
ATCTAGTTTCGCCAGAATCTAGACTGTATCCGGTACTCGTAACTTGTAATTGCGTCTCAGGAGGGGAGTCATGGCGTTGCGGCTTGCAGATTGGCCGAACACAGACTCAGCGGTGGCTAACGAAACGGAGATGTAGCCCTAGCCGCCACGATGCCCAGTCCTCCCTGGTCCAATCTGCATAGAGCACGCGATCCATAGACAAGTTGCCATCTAATTGTCGGAGAACGAACTTTCCTGCTTTCCATCATAATCACGCATCAATGACGTAAACGACCTGGTAATTTTGCAATACCATCAGCATTCTCGCGCGATCGAGCTCCTAAAAGAGACCCGATGACATCCATTTTTCTTTTTTTTTTTTTTTTTCGTCATCCTCTCCTCTACCTGCCGTCGATACTCGCTGCTAAATTTCTTTCGTGGCATTCTTTTACTAGTACTGGCTGCGCTTTATTATCAGACGGATTTACTCCTCGCATCGGTCCTCGCACTGCCGTGATATCTTCATCCAATTTCTCATCCAATAACCCCGAGCTGTAAAGCATACTGCCTGTCTTCTCCGCGCATTTACTGGTCTTGTTCTGTAATTCGCTGTAGCATTCTGCTGTATTACTACTGTGGCGTCTTCGTCCAATAAATTTAATGTTGTAAACTATATCCATTTTCTCTAGTGGGTTTACTACTGGGTTACATGGTAGCGGGATGATAGCACGAAAGTTCGGAAGAAATTCCGTAACCGGCGAATGTGGATACACGACAGATATTAAAGAAGCTATCCATTATCTACGGAGTCTGCTGCATTTCAACTATTTATAAAATCAATGCTGGTGGAGCGATGCACTACCGCTGCAGTATGGTTTTAAGCTGTTCTTTCTTTGCATAACATCTCGAGATGTGCAATAAAGCGATCGGTTAAGCGAGAAAATGGTGGATAATAAAAGGAAAACTGTGTACACTCGAGGCTACCAGGTCTTCCTCGTCTTTCATAATTGGCCAATTACTTTGTTAAACACGCATCTAGTTGAGACCCCTTCTGCATCGGGCTGAGGAATCCTTCGTTCCACATCTCTTAAGACCAGGGATAAAATGGAACTGAGGACTCGGCTGCCCAAGGGCCTAATTCGGAAAAATTAAAGTGAAAGCCTGAACATCGATGAGCATTCTCTTTCGTATCTCTGCAGTGTAGTCTCGGGATATTCTTTATCGTCCATTATCAAACGCAAAATTTCGCATTCCATGTTTTTAATTAAAGTTAAGAAGAACGTAACAGGAAGAAGGGAGGGGGCGAATCGGGGCTCTAAAACCAATATGTAAGTTTCTCGTCCGGAGTTAATAACTAATTTCGCAAGAAAATAATTGTTATAGTAAAAACAGACGGTAAACGTGTGTAAAATTTTCAAAGTTTGTTAACACGGGGGAAACTTTCAAGGAACTTTCATACATAGAGAGAGAGAGAGAGAGAGAGCCCCAAATATTATTCTGTATTAAAATTAATGCCAGGATATAATATAAGGGAGCGAGATTTATTATAACGCTTTCTTCGCCACGCGATCGTTACCGTCTTCTTCTTCTCCTCGTAACAGTTAAACGTGAGAAAATATTTGCCGACTCAAGATACTCGAGCATCAAAAGAATGGAATTCAATTAAATTTAAAAAGTCACTGCAATTGCCTATAAAAAAAAAAGCGGAGGGAGAAGAGAATGAAGAAAGTCATATCTGTATTAAAATCAGTGCAAGGTTAACTTGAAGGATGTGAGAACGAGTCGTTCTTCCATCGTATCATCGTTCATTGTTTCGTAATGGAGCCAAAAGGTTATTTGCCGCTTCAGAAAAGAAAAGATCAAGATACATAGTGACCATTGCACTTGAAAGTAGTTTAATTCGATAATTTCCCTAATAAAACAAAGCGTGTTTCTCAGAGAGATGAAAATGGTCCATTGATGTTTTCCCACGAAGCGATGCCTTGATCGAGGAAGGAAAGAGATGAAGCATCTAGCGAGATTTTACAGTCTGACGGCTGATGTTCTCGCGATATTACAGGGCAACATCCTTCTATAGGAACTGGATCGTTCAATGTTTACTTTCGTTCACCAAGATATCGGGTACACACACATATGCGCTCATACTATTCGTGCTGCGCTTCTTGCTTTCTCTCCCCTCGCTAATTTTGATTCAATTTTACTCTCGTTATTTCTCCCGACCTTTACTTCATAGCATTTTTATGTCCTACTTTTATAATATCGATAATATGGGAAGGAGCATTAAATTAAAAAATAAAAAAAAAATTTTATACATCACTGATACTGCGCTAGAACACAGTCATTAGCCTTCAAATGTTGCTTCGCGTATATATAAATAGCTCCTATAAAAATTTGTATACGATTATTTGACTAAAAATAAAAGGCTCGCGTGCGAATAATCAGAGATAGACAAATTATTGAGTATGCGATATTGTTTATATGAAAATCTATTGGTGTCTTTATTACACGCGTATAAACTTATAAGCTAGAATGATAACTTTATTGGAAATTGTGTATACAGCATAAACTTCTGTTATCTTCAATGCCACAAATTGCATTTTTTAGTAGGATTCATTCGTGTTCCAGGTGCACAATTAAAAGCGGTAGCGAAAGGCTCTGTATTCGCTACACTCATATCGACTCTTACATCGGGTGGTGCATGTTCATTTGATAATGCGGAGTCTTCTAGTGCATTGGTGTTACTCGAATAACACATAGACTGCGAAAAATGAAATCATGCATCTCAAATTTAAAAAAATTCAAACACCAAACTAAAACACTTTACTTACTTCAGCATAATTTATAAAGAATAACTTGTTATCGTCTAAAGACTCATAACCAGGTAATCTTATATCCGGAAGCAAACATTCCGCTTTCCTTTTTTGAAATGCTTTATATGCTGCTAAGATTCCTCCGGAATCTGCGAGATTTTCTACTAACGTCAGATTAGCATTAACCTGAAGAAAAGAATTTCATCTTTATTAGTAAAAAGGAAAATAGGCACAAACAGTATGGAAATATATAGAATATACTTACCGTAACGTTAATATTTGCATGCGCTATGTAAAATGGATTCTCAAATTGTTTTATAAAGCAGCCTGTCTGCTTGTTATAAGCTTCAATAGTAGCATTGGACCACCATTGAACAACATTTCCGTTAATATCAAATTTACGACCTAAAAATATATTTAAAATTCATCATAAAATACTTACAACTTTAGTATTTTAAGTTTTCAAAGAAAACTTTTTATTTTTGATACTAACGGTGTTAAAATTCATATTCTAAAAATAATGCGTTAATACTCTTACCTAAGTTATCAAAAGCATGAGCCATTTCGTGCCCAATAATCATTCCGACCCCTCCATAATTCATTGATCTTTAATAAAAATAGAAATATTTAATAAAAGTTCTTAAATATATATGTGTGTAATATAATGTAATAAGTATATTGACTATTTACTCAGGTAAATCAGGATCAAAAAATGGATATTGTAGAACAGCTGCTGTAACAACTATAAAAAACACATAAAATTAATTTCAATTATTATAATTTGAAAAGTTTATAATGACTTCATGATTCTCTTTAATTAGACATACATATGCTGTTAGTATAAGAAAAATAATAAGCATTTATTGACGTAGGTTCCATATTCCACCTTAAATAAAGTAAGGAGAAAAATTAAGACTCTTATATATTCTTAGATTATTAAAGTTTATATATATTAACTTACTCATTTTTATCAACTTTTTTTCTCAACTCTATTAAATTGCCATTGCTATTTATTTTTGCTAAATTTAACATGTTTGTAAAATAATCACTGGATATATTAAACTGCAAAATGAGAGGGATATATTTCTGCATCTAGAAAAATGTTGGTATGTCGCTTATATATTTATATTAATTAATTTACTTTATTTGCAGAATAAAAATCCTCGATATATTGATCGGTATAATATTCGGGATAGCCGATAAAAGCTCTTATGGCCATAAGTTTTGCAATAGATTTTTCTTTTGTTTCTGCATCCATCCAGCTGGCACTTTCAATATTGCTTTTGAGAACTTTCTTAATATCATTTACCATTTCTTTAACCTGAAACAAATTAAATATTGATATTCAATTAAATAATCATTGTAATGGTTTCTGACCTTATCCGTTGATTGAGATTTGTAATATCGTTTAGTATACTCGTACGATATAGCTTTCGCTAAATTATTATGTATTTTTAAGCAGTACGTAGCCCTGAAAGTTATTTATGTAAAAATTAAAAAATTCCAGATATTTGCCTTAAAATTATAATCAGTTAGATAAATAAGTACCTGGGAGATGTTTTCTTTACACCATATATATCTATTAAGAATTTCGAACGAATATTTGTTACATTCTCATCAGCATATTCCGCCGTTTGCCAAAGAAATGTCCAGATAATGTAATTAACTAAATGAAAAATTGATTATATTAATCTTCCAAAAATCTAATTCAACCATATTTTAAAGCTTACCAATAACAACTACTGGTGTGTTGTCCAATAGCGTATACAACTTCTTTATTACTTCAGCATTCTCTTCTTTTAATGGTTCTGAAGAGTCGATGGTGATATTAGTATATTTGTATCTTCTCCTAATTAAGCGTAGCCAGTTAATCTATAATCGTCTTTAGTTAAAAAACTATAAAAAATATGCCTTTTCTTTTTATAATAAATAATTAATAATTACTTTCATCCAATTATTGCGTAACCCATAACTATCAAATGTCTTTTGATATTCTTTAATCGTCGTTGCTTTTCGTGTTCCCGCTAAATCTATTGAATCTAGCGACGATGGTAATATCTAAATATAAAAGTGAATTAGAATTTTAAAAAGAATGAAAAGATGAAAAGATTTGCAGAGAAAAATATCATTACTTCTGCTAACTTCACAGTAAAATCCATAATTTCATCTACACCCTTTTGCAAAACATCTTCAGGAACGTTCAAATCCGAAGACTTAGCTAAGTAAGCTGCTAAATCATGGATATACGTTTTAATGGTTTCTTTCTTTTTTTTGTTCAATTCACTATTCGATAAAATAGTTTCTTTACTAAAAATAAGATAAGGAACTCCTATCTGAAATGTTAGATTAATATTGCTCCCTTCGATTTAATTACATTATAATTAATTTCTTTTTTTTAAATTTATAACTTTTCGATCTATGAAAATATCTATAAAATACCTCTAAAGTACTTGATGTCGAATCATCATCATTAATAAATGGGCTTATATATAAAATAGCTGCACGATTTACATTTCTTTGCACAGTAATTAATAATTCTAGCCATAATAAGGGATTTTTATCATAGGCTTCAGTTGATCTCGTAATTAGTGGCCAACCACCCTGTCTTTTTAGCCATTTTAAAATAGGTTTAGCTCCCCTTTTATTTATTTCGTCTAAAGAAATTAATAAAATGAAATAATAATTGTGAGCATATATTAAGTTGATTACTAAACGAATAAAGGACCTGTATTCATGCATTGCTGATAAATGGTTTGTGCATGTCTGAAAGCTTGTGTAGTAGTAGACGATTGTGGACTTTTTAACAAAACTGAAAATCTTTGAATATGTAGAACAAGTAGTTAAGAGTTGTACAATATTAAATATAGCATTTACATACTTTCTAAATTTTGTTGAAGATTTTTTTCCAAAAAATGAAAAGGTGAAATCATGGGTTGAGTTTCCGGTAATGGATTTTTTATATGAAATTTTCCACATATTCTATTATAAATACTATTGCATATGTCTACTGATGTATCCATAAAATCAGTTAAATTATTTACTGTAATCCAAAAATTACTTTGTATCACTTAAAACACTTATCATAAAAGAACATCCTTGCATAATTTTCCTTAAAATTATTAATACTTTTTCAATATGAATGCCACTTACCAGCTTTCGTACAAGCGGGATTGCTACATACCATGTAAGATTTACTTTTATCAATGTACGTAAACATTAATAAAAGCAAGCTAAAAACGATTCAAATAAAAGTTTTTAATCAGTAATTTTAAAATAACTTCCAAAAAAGAGAGAGAGAGAGAGAGAGAGAGAGAGAGAGGGATAATATTCTCAAAAATTATTTGTCATCTTACATGTAAAATTTTTGGATTTTACATCCAGAAATCCGAAAGTCTCTACACTGTATTTTCTTCATGGTTCGAATAACACAGAAAGTACATAAAATAGTAAATAATTTCGAATATTTTATAATCTCTTTAAACTCGTGTGATGGTCAATGTGTTTAGATTAGGAAATTTTAAGATGCTAATAATTCTATTCTAAAAATTAAGTATTTTGTTTGGCTCATATATATTTTATGATAAACATTTTAAAAGTATGATAAGAATTCAATAACATATTCACTAAATAATTTTTGTCGAAAAAGGTTTTAAAAAAAAATTAGTCATATTTTTATTAAAAATACATACTTTATTTAAAAAACTAATAATCATTCGAATATAAATACTATTAATTAATAATTAATAAGAAAAATTTTAAGAAAGATAATTTATTGCATATTGCATTTAAGTTGAACTCTCATAAATACCACATTTTTTTTCAAGATTCATCGGAGTTCCTTTTGCACAAGAGAATTTTGATCCAAATTCTTTTGAGTTCGCCATACTCACGCTCACTCTTAAATGAGTTGTTACATGCGGATCAATAGCTATTATGTTTTCTACTATTTCAGGTCTCACGTTTTCACAATAACTCTATTAAAAAATTAATTTTTATATTAATAATTCTAATATTTTATATATATATTGTAATGCTATCATCAGTATACTCACACTTCCATATTTTATATAAAACAACTGATCACTGGAATATTGTTCTAATCCAACTAAACGTTTTTCTCGGCCACCATCTTTTGTAAGACGCCTTCTATATGCATCAAAACTTACCGATAATCCATTAGCTTCAGCCAAATTTTCTTTTAATGTTAAAGTACCATTTACCTAAAACATTTAAGTTTAAATACAACAAATTAAATTTCTAATAACTTAAGACGAACAAACCGAAATAGTTTTATTTAACGGTGCGGCTTCCTCAAAGGAATAACCATTATAAAGTTTAACAAAACAGTCAGTTTTTGCTTTTAAAGCATCTTTATCGGTCTGTGGAAGTGACACTTCGTTGAAATTTTTATCGTATAGTAAATCTGTGAAATTATAATTTCAATTATAATATGAAATAATATTTGAAATAGTACTAGGAAATCTATTAAATTATTCTACTTTCCTTTCTCTTCATCGAAAGCGTGGAAAATTTCATGTGATATCAATATACCTAATGTAGCATAGTTGAAAACTCTGCAAAAAATTAATATATTTTTAATATAAATATTTATTCCTAAATAAAATATCAAGCAATAATTACGGAGGTAAGTCCTTATTAAATGAATTGACTAGAATTGCTGCAGTGAAACCTAAAATATAAATTAACTATAAGTTAAACTCATATTTACTAGAATACCAGAAATATAGTATAATTTACTTATTTCATTTTCGGTCCAGTAATATCCTCCATTATATTTAAGAGGATCTGTGTACCTAAAGAATTAAATAAAGTTTTATATTTTAATTTAATTGATATATAGTATAAAGATGCTTACTTGCGTTTATCGAAAGTTTTACTTAATTGCTTTAGATTTCGATTGGCTTCATGCAATCGAAGATCAATCATACTTTCAAAATAACGAGACTTATTATTATACTATAAATAAAAAGTTACTCAGAAATTAATAATACAACTTATGGTTAAATCATTTTTATACTCACATCAGCATAGTACTCATCTATAACTGCATTACTATACCAATCAGGATAACCAATTTCTGTTCTCATAGCATCAATTTTTTCAATTTGTATTGTCTTTGTACTTTCAGATATCCAGTTAGTTTGTCGAATATGATCTTTTGCTACTTCTTTAACGTCATCAACATATACTTGGGCCTAATAAAAAAGAAATATAAAAAAATAAGAAATATTATTAAAATATGTAACATGATAAATTCAACATGATATAATAATATAAAGTATTTATACTGCAGCTTTCACATCGCTGGGAAAGTATTTCTTTACAAATTCATAGCCTATAGCATAATTTAAAGTTTCGTGATAAGCACCATATAAAAGTACTTGCTCGTTTTCCATGCACTCCTTATTCCTATAAAAATAAATGAATTTAACTACATAAAATGTATTGTATAAAATAGGAGAAATATAAAAGAAATGATCACCTTGGTTTAAAATCAGTTACACCATACAAAGCTTTGTTAAAATCTAATATGTAATTTCGCATAGTATTATCAGTATGTCTTACTGTACCTTCTACAAATCTCCACATGAGGTAATTAACTAAAATAAAAAATGCGGTGTAAAAATAAATTAATACTAAATCTTAATAATCAATATATATTAAAGGGATTTTACCAATCGTACGAGAATCTACTGTATTTAAAATTGTTGGAAGTTTCAAAAAATATGTATTCTTGTCATCTATATAAATTTTATTGCTACTAGTAAAGTCCATATTTACTCTTAAAAGATGTGCATTTATTACATCTAACCAGTTTATCTATAAATCATATAGTTATACATATATAATTTAGAAAATGTCTAATACAATGAAAATTAAAACTGATTATATATTGTAAACTTACAGTAGTGTGTGGAGTGTTATTGCTTTCTGCATCATATAAAGATTGATACTGTGATATGTTCATTCTTGCGTCTCTGTCGATCTGCTTATTTGCATGCTATAAATATAAATAATTATATGCATATATAAAAAACAATTCTATATAATAAATTTGAGAAGAAATTGTTGAATATTTTTACCTTAGCTAATTCAATTTCAAAATTAACAATTGCATCAATATCGCTCCGTATTGATGCTTCTGTTACTCCAGTATTTTGTGATGTTGCAAATCTAGTAGCAATTTTCCTAATATACTCTTTATAAGCTACTATTTGTGAAGAAGATGCATCGGCACTTGCTAATATGCTAATATCTAACGCAAATTCTGGTGTAGAAAGCTGAAATAAGAATTATCAAATTTCCAAGTAATATTATTCTACTATGATTTTTTTATTCCTTCAACAGCTAATAAGTAATCGTGCATGTTACCAAAATTGCAAATCTCTTTCTCCCTTGACTTTTAACATTTATTTTGTCGACAGATACTTTAAACAGTCCAGAAGATATATATTTTGAATTCAAATTTTTATCAATATCTTGCCATTTATTGTTCAAAGAATTCCATTGCGATGCCGGCAGGATCATAGGCCAATTACCGTAATTTTTTAAAATGTCTTCAATGGGAGCTATTCCTACTTTGTTAAGAGCATCTAAGAAAATAAATAACCATTTCATCAATTATTCTGATAAATAATAGAAAAATATTAACTCTAAATAATTAGAAAACACTTAATACCTATATCCAAACACATATTATAAAGATTTCTTGCAATACCAAAAGCTCTTGTTTCGCCAGGAATTGACGAAGTTTTCAAGAGATCTGCACAGTATAGTTAAACATTATAATTATGCCTATAAAGAGTTATAATAATAGATTATTTTGTAACAAAATTGCTTTACCTTCAGTTTCTTTTAAGACTCTATCATGATTTACTATAGGCATGCTAATTTCCTTGTCTTCTGGTGGTATTGGATGATTTTTTATCCAACCACCACAAGTAAATTTATAAAAATCTTGGCAAGGATCCAAAGCCAAATTTAAATCTTGCTTAAGCCTATTTGCTATATATATTTAAAAGATGTTGTTAGTCCATAATTAAAGGGCCAATCAATAATTTTGAGTCCTTACCTTCCTGTGTACAAGCTTCGGTTGAACAAACATCATAATTATTTTCAGTATTTGATAGTGCAAATGAATTAATGAGAACAAGATATATCCTGAATAATAATATTATTATGTTATAAATTACTTATAAATTTTAATAATATATCAATAAAAATATGAATCTAGCAACTTACACATAAAAGTACTTATATTTCACTTTCATACTGAAAACTATTATTCAATACAGATTAGTATGCTCAGTACTAGTAGTAGAAACGATTCAATTTAAACTTTAATTTAATTTTGTAAGAAAAATTATACAATAAATAATTTAAAACTAAACCTTAGAAAAGCTTTCTATCTATATTTATATGGCAAAACTTAGAATTTTAGAACTAAAGAATATTGATAAGAACAAATTTATGAGGAATGTTAAGATAGTACTGTAAACCTAAATTACTATTTAAAATATTTTATATGTATGCGTGTGTAAGCCTTGATTTTTTATAAACATTAAATTTAGAATATTTTTTTTGATCATCAGTAATTAGAATTATCTTAATAAATAGAAATAACTCATCTCTACACTTTATTACTGTGCATGATTACAATACACGACATAAAATGGTAAGAATTAAATTATTTAAGCATTCTAAACCAAATATTCACCTTGATGATGAACTACCTAATTTTAATAAGATAAGTCAGATAAATCTATCACTGAAAAACAGCTGCATTATCAGTTGGTATATTTATACTTAACAAATAAAATTATGAAATTGTTTGATATTTAATTTATGATGGCATATATCGAATATATTTTGTTATCAATTGATAGAGGAATTAAAAGAAAATTTTTAATTTTGTACTATAATATACTTAATACTTTATTAAGAGTTTTTTTTTTATTATAATACAGAGATAAATAACACTCTGATATATAAGTAATTGAATTTACTTCCAGAGAGTGCATTTATTTTTTGGATTCATAGGACTATCTTTAGGGCAATTAAAGGCTTTGGCAAATTCTTCCATATTCGAAAAACTTCCACGTACTCTCGATCGTCCTCTTGGGTGTGGATCAGACAAGGAGAGCACCATTGCAGATGGTTTTACATTTTCACAATATAGCTGTAGAAATAATGTTTAATTAAGTGAAAATAACTAAATATTAAATATATATGTATATATCTAAGAAATTACTTTAAATATTGAAGTACTTACATTTCCAAAGCTCATGAAGAATAATTGATCACTAGTGTACTGCTCGAAACCTGGAAGTCTAATTTCAGGTTTTCCTGATTCTTTCAAACTATTTTTATATGCGGTGTAAGCTGCCGATACACCAGCGGAATCTGCAATGTTTTCTCCTACGGATAATTCCCCATTTACATGAACAGTTTTATTTAAATGTTCTTCTAATTCAGGTACAGTGAATTTGTTATATTGATCAACAAAACATTTTGCTCTCCTGTTATAAGAGAGCAATGTATTCCATGACCACCAATCGGAAAATTTTCCATTTTTATCATATTGACGGCCTAAAATAGTAATAAATGTTTAAATGTTGTTTTATTTGAAAACAAAATTAATTTAACGTAGTTATTAGTTTAATATAATATCACTCACCAATCACATCGTACGCGTGTGAAACTTCATGTCCGATAAAAGATCCAGCTGTTGCATAGTTTATCACACTATTCGACAGAAAATTTTAATTCATTATTTAAATAAGTTTGTTAACAGAGGTGTCTGTTATCTGCTGATGAATGAAGGAAGTACAACACTTTGTTTATTTGATTAATAATAGATATGCAAATTTCTGTTATTAAAATATTTACTTACTCTGGTCGATTGGGATCGAACAAAGGATCTTGAAGAATTCCAGCAGTAAAGACTACAAAATTATTTAATACAATGAGAAATATAATATTAAAGCAAATGAAATTAGAACTTAATTTATAAAAATGCATACTTATCACATTTGTATTTGGATCATAGAAAGCGTTTACAACAGTAGGTTGTTCAGACCATCTATATGTATGTGCCAAAAGTAAATCGATTAATTTTTGTTATCGCTATATTATTTATATTTGTTATACTTACTCTTTGCGATCAATTGGTAATTTCCATTTTGTCAGTTTTCTAGTTTGTTGAAATACATAATAGTTCATGATACTCTCGAAATAATCGTCGGTGATAGTTAACTAAAAGAACAAATGAAAGATTTCTTAAAGATACAAGCGCATCATAAAACTTTCGACAAGTTTTTTACTTTCATAAATGCATAAATGAAAAGAAGAATGAGTGATGCATACATTAGTATAATATTTTGTTATTTCAGAGTCATTGTACCAATCTGGATAACCGATGTTTGCTATCATATTATCCAGTTTTTCAAGAGCTGCAGTTTTCGTTGAAGCTTCCATCCATCCAGCGTGCATTATTTGCTCTCTAACAGCTTTGCCAATGTCACCCACAAAACGATTAGCCTTAAATAACATTAAATGCTCTCACACTGTACATGTATTTTTTTATATTTCTATGCTAATTCAATAATGAAACGTACATGTTCCTTATAATGTTGAGGGAAATATGTTTTAACATATGCGTATGATATAGCTACATCTAAATTAGTATCACCAGCGCATTGTTTCCATCTATAATTAAAAATATATATAGTTCTTCGTTCAACTTAAGAATATTGTTTCAAATCGATATACTGACTGTTGTTCAGGTTTTGAAGTGGAGTAAACTTTCTGATTATACTTAAATGATATATCACTGATTTTAGTATTGGTGTATCTCATCGTTTTCCTCACAAAACTCCATAAAATATAATTAACTGTAAAGAGTTAAAAATGTTAATTAAAAGTATTCCTTAAAAAATGTATTTTCATTCAATTATCTTTGTTTTAATCATACCAATAGTACGTGGAGAAGTGTTTGATAAAATTTCAGCTAACTTATCAAAGTATTCAGCTTTTTGTATCAATAAATGATCCCATGTTGCATCGACGCGTATTCCAGTCCGTGCATACACAGTTTTAATTGCTTCATACCAGTCAATCTGCAATTAATTACCTATTGAACTACGCAAATATTTATAGCAGTTTATTTTAAATTGAAAATAAAAATACTTACCGTAGCAGTAGGTTTACTCAATCTATTAAATCTGGATTGGAAAAATCTGATTGGCATTCTTGGATAACTGTATTTTGATTGAATATTCCATGCCTGGAATATTTGATTTATATTAAAATAACATAATTGATTGTAATATTATAATTTGTATATACCCAAATTTTCAAATGATTTTATAAAATTTAAAACTCTTTTAATAATGAAAGTAATTCAATAAGAATGAATATCAATAGATTAAAAAATAAACAGATAAAATAGTAACGCAAACTTACTTTCCAAAGAGCCCTTTCAAACTCAATTATGTCTTCTACATCATTATAGATTTGATTCTTTGGAACATTAGATCCCATTGCATCCACAAAAGCTTGAGCAACATCGGAAATAAGTTCCTTGTACGCGTCCATGTATTTATCTGATGTAGTTTTATTCCAACTTTGTCCGGACAAATAGAAAGTTGGTCCACTAAGCTAATAATATTAGATCAAACTTTTAATATCCTTACTTCCAAACAATATTACTGTAATTAAATAAAGGTATAAGAATAATTATTTGGTATTGCAAAAAGATCACGTACAGTTAGTACACGGTCTTTCATCGTAAGTGTATTAGCAATTGTAGATACAGAATAAAAACTTTGAATTGCAAAACGGTGAGCAATATCATTGTTAACTTGTTCCCACTTTAGACCATTGTCTTTGTTCCATTTGTGCGATGGGATAGCAATAGGCCAACCACCATATTCATTAAATAATTTTATTAGTGGAGTTAATCCTATCTTGTTACGTTTAGCTAAAATAAGTAAAGATAAAAATAAGTTAAAAAAAATTAATTTCAGTAAAAATAAGTTATTATATAGATACCTGTATCCATACACATTTTGTATACATGTTTAGCCTTTTTTAATGGCTCAATATCATCTGTACGAATTGGTGTTTCTAAGACATCTAAAAATAAATTTTATATAAATATAATGCATAATTTACAAAAATATTGACGTACCCTTTATTTGAAAAATAATCTCATTTCTCATAGAATGGAAATTACTGACAGCTAATTCAGTCTCTGGAATAGGATGATTCTTCACCCAACCACCACACATATGTTCATAAAAATCATCGCAAGGATTTACGGATAAATCCATACTGTTCTTCCATTTTTCCGCTGAAACCATTACAAATAAATATACACTTGCAAAATTATAGAAATTTTGAATTAAATGAAACCCCTAGCTTACCTATTCGTTTGCATTCATTGGTATTACAAACTTCATAACTTTCTGAACGTGGGGCTGAGAATATTGTTTGGGCAAATGTAATTAACAAAAATAAGTATCTGGAGAATTAAAACATAACAATTAATTATTAAACATTTCGCATTAATTTTCAACTTTTTCTGAAGTAATATTTTACTTACGTAAAAATACTCATCTTATCATCATGAAAAGTCTTCATGATGTTATTCTTGTCTCTCACGAGACAAATATGAGTCTGATGGTTTCACAGACCACAATTAAAAGCTACAATATTTTTTTATAATATTGTAGGGAGCAAAGCATTTGCGTTCAATATTTCATAACTTATATACCAGAAGACGAATTTGCATTGTAAATTAATTACACAATATATGTGGAAAAAAGCAGCTGGCAAAACAGAGGCATTCGGGCACCATCAAATATTTTCGTATATTTAATTAGGTAGTTTGAATTGTTATCAATATATTAAATTACCATAATCATGAAATGATGCGATTATGGAGTTTTTCACCCGCAGGATGCGGGTTGGGTTAAGTGCACATTAAATAATAACATTAATTTATTAGTACAGTATCTTGCACCCTTTCCTTTTATTGCAGTAGTCTAATTTAATCTGAATAGCAATGAGTGATTCTACACAAAAAAGTATCACTTCCTTATTATTCTTCAGATAAATACCCAGCGTTAGAGTTCATTCACACAAGTTTTATCTTTTTTACATTCTTTCAGTGAATTCAAGTATCATTCACCCTTAAATTAAATGAAATTAACAGAAACTCTATGAAGTTTTCATGTACATATATTTTTTTCCAAAATTTAAAAGGTGAAAATAAATAAAAAATACAAAAATATGCAATTAAAAAACTTATTGTTTATTTATCATTACATAATTTCAGTTATTATGTCAGTGTATTATTATACAAGTGTAAATTATTTACATTAAATAATACAACAAACTATTGAATTAACTGCAATCAGTAGTAATGAAGAGTTCAGTGTTTCCAAATAGAGCATTTCTTCGGTGGGTTCATTGCACTTCCGAGAGGACAGTTGAAGGCTTTAGCAAATTCTTTGCTATTGGCCAAACTTCCAAAAACTCTAACAGTATTTGTTGCATGTGGATCCTGTGCTGCAAGTGCTGCTGCTGCTTGCGGTCTCATATTATGGCATTGCCACTATAAATTTTATTAGATAGAATGTAATTTATTAAATTGAACTCATTTATAAGTATTTTTTAGAGTAAAAATTACTTACAGCAGCAAATTGCATGAAAAATAATTGATCTGCAGAGTAATGTTCCATTCCCTGCAATCGCACTTCTTTTTTACCACTAGTTCTTACTAGTTCTTTATAAGCATCGAATGCTACTTGTAAACCAGTTGAATCAGCGATATTTTCTCCTGCCGTCAAGTTTCCATTAACCTAAGGAAACCGGATTCATTTAACTATACAGTATAATTAAATCTATTGTAAATTGTGCAGAACTTTTAATTTTTTTAAATTTCATATTCTACGAAACCTATAACGTTTAATTTAATTCAGTTTATGTAATTTAGCATCTAATTTTAATACACGATGCAAGAGAATAAGATGAATTTCATTTAAACCTTAACGCATTACTCACCATCATTAAAATTTAATCTTTTATGAGAATCTATCCGGTACTGTTGAAATTCTATTGTTCATACTTTATAAGAATTGTATGTACTTACATGAACAATTTGGTTGAGGGGTTGCAATTCTGGAATTACGTATTGGTTAAATTGATCAACGAAACATTTGGATCTAGCATTATAAAGATCAACTATCTTTGGTGACCACCAGTCAATAGAGTTTCCGTTTTTATCAAATTTACGGCCTGTAATGATAATATATAATTATTTTTTTATACAATTACTTTCTTATTTGATTTAATATTTAAATTATATTATCTCTCTATATATATACACACTTACCAGTATCATCAAAAGCATGAGATATTTCATGACCCGCTATGAAAGCAGTTACAGCATAGTTCAGCACACTATAAAAAACATAATAAACACAAATTATTACGTTCATGTCTAAAATGATAATAATATAATAAAAAAAAAAAAAAGATAAATTCTCCACTCACTCTGGTCTGTCAATATCAAATACAGGAGACTGCAAAATAGCAGCGGTCACAGCTGAAAAATTGATAAAAAGTCTTTATAATTTTTATTAAATATATATATTATATATATACACAAGTCTTATATATACTCACAAATACTATTAGCTGAAGGCAAATAGAAAGCATTAACTACCGTAGGCAAAGTAATCCATCTAAAATATTAAGCCAATTAAACTATATTATAAACTTTTTTTAACATATATATATATACAACAAAAATAAATTTTATATTTCTATTCATAGTTATATTTTCATATAAACATACGTACTGATCTTTATTAAAAGGTTTTCGAATAGTTCCCAATACATTATTTCTAGAGAATGTAATAAGATTCAGGATACTTTCCAGATAATTTTGTCCAATTTTGTACTAAAAATTTGTTAAATATAAATAGAATAAGAGAGAAAGAGATTACTTATAAATGTTAATTATAAATAAAAAGTAATTACATCAGCGAAATATTTATCAATGTATTCATCATTATAAATATCAGGATAGCCAATAAGTTCCTTAATACTTTTTAATTTGCTAATAGATAGCTGTTTAGTTTGCGTATCCATCCATTTAGTTTTCATAATGCTTGCTTCTGTTGCTTTGAGAACATTATCAACGATTTGTTTCGACTATATAAAAAAAGAAGATATAAATATAATAAATATGAATAAGATAAATATAAGAACTAAATAATAAGAACGATTAAACAGCTTCATTAATATTTAATCTACTTACTTTGGCCTTAGCATTTTGTGAAAAATGCCGTTTTACGTATTCGTAAGAAATAGCTTTATCCAAATTTGGATGTGTTGCACAAACTTCTTGTCTAAATTATATAATAAAATTAAATTAAAACCGAATTGATCAAAATCATTACTTTTGAGTACGTTTTAAATAAATTACCTGCTTGGCCGTGTTTGCAAACCTTGTATAACTTTTTGGAAATCAAACTCAATATCTCTTAATTTTGAGTTAGTGTATGGTATTATACCTCGTACAAGAGTCCAGCTCATGAAATTTACTATAATAATAAAAAACATATGATGCTATCATCATCTCTCAGCGATTTGATAACTAACTAATTTCTTTACTGTAAATATCTTTTAAAATCTTACCAATTGTACGAGCTGATGCTTTCGCTAAAATTTGAGGTAAGTTTTTAAAGTATTCAGGGTTCTGAACAATTAACAACTCATCTTCATCAATCTTAACTCCAACTGGATCGAAATGAAGTCTTATAATTTCTAACCAGTTAAGCTGAATTATGAAAATAAAAGATAAATTAAATTAATGAAAACTATGATGAAATAAAAAATGAAGATATATTACTTTAGCACCAGGCTGTTGTCCTCCATTAGAATCATATAAATTTTGCAATTCTTTAATTGTCATTGGATGATATAAATTATCAGGATTTCTCTTCTGTTCAGGACTTAATGTGAGCTGTAATAATACAATATTTTTTATAAAAAAAAAAAAAACTATTAATATAAATTTAATTAGAAACTCCAATAAAAAAAAACACGAATACGAACATGCGCTAAGTCAACTTCGAAGTTGATCATATCTTCTGCGTCTTGATCGATTTGTGAGCTATCTACATTTCTGTTAGCACTATTAGCAATACTAGTAGCAATATCTACTATTAATTTTTTATAATTCTTAATTATAGCTTCGTGTTCTGGTTTGCCTCTTACAGTGTCGCGACCTAATAATTGTGGAGATTCAGCAAGCTATAAAATTAAAAAAATTGCATTAATAAAGTCAAATTGTAGAGAAAGATTATGTATTTTTTATTTAATTCAATCATATTCATAAAAATAATATACTTTACCACTATTCTTTGAACACGAGAATCTTTGAAATCAGGAACAACCCCTATACCATAAAAGGCTTTAGGTGGAATAACATTATAAGCGACATTATGGAAAGGTTGCCATGATTGAATATTTGCAAATTCTGGCTCACTCTTGGGATAAATTAATGGCCAATCTCCAACTTTTTTTAAAACATTCAATAGTGGATTAACACCAAGATTGTCAAGAGTATCTATATTTTGACAAAACAAATATTATAATTACTTTGATACGATGATGCTTATTGTGTTATGTCATGTGATATAAAATAATAAAATTTTCTTTAATATTTAAATAAAATGCTTGAGAATAATACTTACTAGTATCCAAACACATATTGTAAATTGTCTTGGCATGTTTTAAAGCTTGAGTGCTAGTAGCCTCGTTTGTATTGACTAAAATTTCTAAAAAAATATATGCGCGCATTTAAATTTTTATGAATTATTTATTAATCTTTGCAAATCAGTTATATTATTATATTAAATATATAGAATTTCAATTTATACTATATTTCCTATATTACCTTGAAGACGTTGATTAACTTTTTCTGATACTATAGAAAGTCCACTAACACTAATTTTATCATTCGGAATTGGATGAGCTGCCATCCATCCTCCACATATATGTTGATAGAAATTATCACAAGGACTTGTGAAAAAGTCCATTCCACTAGTTAATTCATATGCTATAAAAATTTGATTGTAAATAAATTAAGGTTTAGATCAGCAAAGAAAACTTAAAATATTTTATTAATACTTCTAATTTTAATTAAAAATCATACAGAAATAATGATTAGATGAAAATATAAATTATATTTACCAATTTCTTGGCATCTTGTAGTACTGCAAACTTCATAATCTCCATAGAACAATGATGGATTAAAAAATAATGGAATATTATTGTTGAGTTGATAAGGGTATGAATGACTGTGCCCCAAAAACTGTACGACTACTGCCGCAAGCCTAATATATTAAATATGCATATAATTAATTTTTTATTTATTGATAATTTCATTCGTTGATCGACTTATTTATGGCGTTATTTCTTAATCATATGAAAACTTTTGTAATTATTATTTCTAATATGCAGTAATATTAATGAATAAATTAAATTTTGATTAAAAAATATAAACTATATATTATCTAATTAAACTAAATTAAATTAATGATACTTACAGAGTTAGTCGTATCATTTTTAACTTATACTTTAATTGCAACAAACTTTAAGAGATCGAGTATGGAGCACAATCATTTAATTAATCCCACTTAAGTTAAGCTACTTGTTCAAAAATTTCTACTGAACACATATAAATACTTTTCGCAGTGAATTAATAATTAGTCATCTGTTTGTACTATTGGTTAGCTGCTTATCTATGTATTTATGTTAAGTTAAGTTTAAACTTAAGTAATTACTTCATTCATCACGTTTAAGTAGATAGATAAATATCTTTATAGCACATTTCTAAATATTGAATTGCTTAATATTAGCATGTATTTGAGATAAAAGTAAAATTTTATTCAGGAAAAGCATTTTTCTTTTTTTCTCATTTTATTTATTAATTAATTTATATATTTATTAACTTAAATATATATATGAAACAAAATAATTCCTCAGAAGACCTAAGATAATGTGTGATATAATTTAATTTGAAATTCAAATTATAAATGTTGAGAAAGAGAGAGAAGAGGAGGGAAAATAATTTATTGTGTTGATTATATTTCATTCAAGACTCGTGAGAAATTAATTAGTAACTTCTGTCTTATATAAGCAAAACAAAAGATAACATGTATAAAATGTTAATCAATTTCTTGGTAAGTAAGAATTGACTTACCGAAAATTAACTCCATTAGAAAGGGTTGAGAAAATATGAACTTTGTTCCATAGCATTAGACAGATAAGATTAAGGCTAATTTGGCTACAAATAATTACGCTTTTATTGAGTTTGGATAGAATCTTTATTTGAACAAATATAATTTCTTATTAAAGTGAAAACATGATTTTTCTCTGATTGATTTTACACATATTTCATAATACAAAAGATACCCTTAATTTAACTCCAATAAATCATATTGTTAATTTAAAAAAAAATGTTATAATGTCTATATATATTTGTTACAATAAAATATTTTTTTAAATTACTTATTTATTCTATAATTCATATATTTAACAAAAAAAAGTCTTAATTTAATGCATGAATTACATTTATGTAATTTTGTTATTCTAACAAATATGAACTCAAGAATTCTTAAGTATTTGATTAGGTGTTGGGAAATAAAAACTTCGGTTAACTTTACTTGATGAATGTCGAATGATAATGAAACAACAAAATAATGGTATATGACATGGACTAATATAGAAAGTATGACGATTTCAAAATACACTTACCTTCATTTCAAGTTCATCAGAAATGTCTTCATTATAATTAAATGCATATCAATGATTTACAAGGTTGTCAGAAAAATGTAATAAGTTCAATAATCGAAAACTGTATCAATGTGAAAAGAGTGTATTTGATCTTTTAAATAGATAATAAAAATTTGTTTCTTTTTTTTCTGATAATTAATATTTACATATTATACTATTATAAATTAATTAAAACAAAAAGGAGGTAAACACAAATAAATGATCTCTACAAAGTTAACTTTTAACTTAATTTATTAATTCGTTAGTTAATATCATTATTATTATTATATCTAACATTATATCTAATTGCGATTTTCGTCGTTCGTCTTACAATAATCTTAGCTACGTTAAAACTGATGCGCGGAACATAATAAAGTTCCGTGATTACGTTTTATTTGTCAGTATAAAAAAGAACACCCGTGGATTATGGTCAGAGAAAGAGTTAAGGTGGATGAAAATGAAACAACTGTTAAAATGCGATAAAACCGCAAATTAATTGAGCTATCAAGTGAATTTTCGAATTTCTAATTTCTTATATAAAACTTTTTTGTTGATTTGCAGTTGAGAATGATGTGATTCTCACGACTAGACTTGTACATTTCTTATTTATTGGGATATACATTGCAAAATCACATATTAAATTAAATATCAGGAGGCATGCGATTTAAAATAAATAAAATATTTCGTTCATCGATAATTGAAAAATCACATCAGTTTCTTTATGGAATTCTGTTTCGACGAAATCGAAATTGTTTACAGCAATAAACAAATATTATTATAAGTATTTTGTATGAATTGAACACTGCGCATTTAATAAAAATCTACACTACACATACAGAGTGCAATTTATAGAACTTAATGGAAATTACTTAAATTTCAAATTGAAATCTCACAATGTAGAGCTGCAAGAACATTATTACTTATGAATCATTTGTTAATATATTTTATTCAAAACATTGCTCAATTCATTCAATTCGATCCATAATCATACGAAGAACACGATTTAACATATAGTAATAATGATCATTTTTATATATCCTATCAATTACAAAAATAAAAAATAATATTATTTACTACAGTCACTATCATTTTTAGATGCATTGAAAAAAATGAAGCTAAAATTGCTAAATGTCATTAATATAAAAAAAAAACTGTTATTCGAACACTTAGAATGCATTATAAATAATATGTTCTAATTGCTATATTGTATTACAAATCATATTAATATTATAAAGCAAGCTACAAAAAAATATTATGATTGCGTATGCTCCTTTAATAACATTTAAATTTAATACGAAAAATTGTCAAAGTCGTAAAATCAAATTAGTGAAAATTGAAAATCAATGCGAAAATGATCGTGACCTAATAAATAATATAATCTGCAAAAGGAGAATTTTCTATTATCATATATATAATTCTCACATACATCGAATGAAATAAAGCATAAATAATAAAATCTCACTAACGAAATTAAAGCAAATCACATAAAATAAGTAAATTCATGTGAATGTGCCATTCGTGTACGCATAAGATTTTGTATATCTAAGAAATTGCAATATATTAGTGCCTTCATTGAAACCCATGTAAATGTAGAATAGGGAGATTTCATTATTTGTTTTAGAATTGAATTAAAAAATTATAATTAACCAAAATGCTCAAAATAACATGGTTTCCCATTTTATTTGCATTTATGTATTCTATTCCAGATGAATAGGCCATTTTACTTCTAAAAATAATTATAATGATCTAAATTATTCATATTTAGCATTAATAGAAGTCAAAATTAACACACTCACACCGGGACTGTTTTCCTCGTTTGCTCTATCGGACACAGAGACGTGATTGTTTATCAGCCAGTACTTTACTTAAAATTTTATTTAGTAAAACTTTAAGCTCACATCAGGATAATCTATTTTAGTTTTAATTTAATTTATATTAACTGCGTGCGCGCGTGTGTATGTGTATGTGTGCCACTGATGGTACAACCTCGGTATGAAAGTATTAAAAATTGAAACTGATATTTTATATGAATAATTCGACCTAGTTTTGATCTTGTATAGCAATGAAGGTACTAATGTATCCTGAGAATTAAAATTAATTGATTATTTTTTAACAGAATCGCCTCGTTAAAAAAAAACAATACTGTATTCAAGCGTTTTCTTTTTGTTAAGTCATTTTCTCCGAGGGCTGATAAATTTCGTTTAAAAATAATTGCTGTGTTACACGAAGGAAGAACACAAAAAAAAGAAGAAAAATCATATTAATTAGGAAATAGTTTCTATTAAATTTACTCCACATTCAAACATTTAAACTTATTTAGAAAAGAAGACACCTTACCTCATGTTAATTATTATCGTTCTATTTTCAGCTATTAAAAATTATTTGGGATATTATATATTTCACAAATATAGCACACTGAAAAATAATATATAACCCGTTATTTATTTAATTGTGGTTAATACAGTTCGCATGCAAATATGTTTGATCCTCTTCTGTATTCGCAAAATTGAGTATCGATTTCAGTTAGTTATCTAAAAACTACAATATCATCAGTAAAATACAGAGAAAAACGTGTTCGTTAAAGCTAAAATTATACACAATACTACTCTAATAGACTAAACTGTATTAACTGCTTTAAATTAATCACAATGCTGAACATGGAATAGGATAGAAGCAATGTAAGAAGAACATAGTTAGAAATCTATCGTTTTTTGATTTGTTATAATTAAAGTTTCTTTTACTCAAGTTGTATCTTCATTCGTGTAACTACTGAGAAATAAGAACTGAACCCCTCTATTTAAAAAGCAATTATTATTAGTGGCTGAGATTTAACGAGGTAGTGCCGCATATTAAAAGTAATACTAGCGAAAGAGAAACCTAAGGAGAAAATAACGAAAATATAAGGAATAGAGTAAAGGCATTCTTCGGGCTCGTACGGCTACCTGAGTTAACGTGTAAATTTCAGTCATTGGAACTATATTAAAGGAAAGAACACACTCACTCACGAATACCTGACGACACCTCTAGCAAAATAAAAAATGAAAAAGATGGTCTTTACAAATTAAATCTTATACAAACTATTAATACATAGATTCATAAATGAATTCATTTTTAAAAATGTCAAAATCTTGTATGAATTCTCCTATCCTTGCTATTGGTGTGGTCATTCGCACAAAAAAATAAAAAATGGAAGAAGCCAAGTTCTTATTTACAACAATAAATCATACAACTTTATCAGCACTTGTGGAATGCCTGTCTCCAAAGTGGTTGTCACACTCTATTATAAAAAATCGCACGTATCCTTCAATGCAGTGACAATTTTCCTTCCTACTAAGCTGTGACACGATATGGATGTAAGAAAACGTTCAAGCAACATTCACACGTATACTATAATAATAATAATAATCATAATCATTCGTTCAAGTGTCACAAACCACTTCGTTTTAGCGGCTATAAAGTAAAACAACTTAAGTGTTAAGACTTAAATGATTTTCCATTTAATACTCAAAAACTTAAGTAATTATTTCATCGTGGATTTTGCCACTGTGAATCTATATAATACTTAATGTTGTGTGTTCGCCAAATCTCTTGAGAATATCATACAATGAACGTGAAAGTAATAATAGAATTGTGAAGGTTCATCAAGATGGCAAGTTTGTGCGGACAAAAAAGGAGCTGTTTTTCTTAGGAACTAACGAGACTTAAGCATTATTCGAGATCTAAATATTGTGTAATTATTCCCTTAGTTATATACAACACTTCATAGAATATGAATAAATTCGGTACTATGACGCTAAACGCATTTAATTATCCAGTCCATTGATAATAATTATATAGAAAGCATTGGCTAGTTATTTTTTCTCTTTTTTTTATCTGGGAATCATGTTGTTACTTCATATGAATTTTATATATAAAAGGGCACGTCATTGACCGCAGGCCGATATGTCAAAAAAATAAACTTCGAGTTACGCCCACGAACTATTAAAAAGAAAAGGACTGTTCAAGTTGAAATTCTTTGAGATATTTTAAAGTATTATTTAAAAATATTGTCTCTTTATGGATGGAGTACTCCGTGACACAGTATTTTTTATAATTTAGAGCAAATACTTGCATGTTTTTATGAAAACTGAAAATTACACTTATCTTCAAACAAAAAATCATTTACTTATCTTCATTAATGATGTTTGTATATGATATATGTAGTATATTAATGAGAAATAAGTAAAAATAAAAATTTTTGAAACATAGGAAACTCACAAACAGGCAATGCCACAGAGTGCTTAATTATACTATGTCTAATGTATTATTGCTCTTCGCACTTTTCAAAACATTCAAACTTAGTCTCTACACTAAAAGTTCTGTAAAATTTACTTAGCACTGAGGACAAACCAAATCGTTATAATAACTTCAAGTATAATTTTAGTGATAAGTTAAGACTACGTTTTTCAATATCTTTACCCCTTTGAAGCCATTCTCTCTCAAGCTATTATGAAAGCACGACACGATTATTCTAAATCGTCCTCAAGTTATCCGATTATTTTCAACTTTAATTATCTCAAATAACTCGTATGTTAATTGATTGTAATACAGATTGTATCGAAAATTAGATAAACATCCAAACGCCACATAAAGTATATATAATACAACAAGGGAAATGATTCTTAGGCAATAAAATGCGATGAAAATGACTTTTGATGTCTAAAAAGTACGTCTTTTTATCATACTGAGATAAACTGTATTGTCATTAAAAAATATCCCCTGGGTATATTTGGCAAGCATGCTCTTTAAAGTTGGAAGAACAAATCTTCGAGGGTCAATAAACGAAAGTACACGAGTATGTGAGAGCTATTGATGATTACAGGAGAAGACGGCAATTTTCTCTCCCATATGTCTCTCACTTTGTTTCTTGCAGGGCCCAGACAAAACCTTAAATGTCTACTTTAAAATCAATGATTTACCCATGTATCTTGACCATTTAATAATAAATAAATGCGTCTATCATTGAATCTACCAGTTAATAGATCTAGCGGATAATAGAAATTAAATAAAACAAATGCAATCCTAGCTACTTAATCCAAATCGATTAAAGATTTTTAGATAATTTACACACGCGTTACGATACGTATGTGTGTATGCTTAAGTGTGCGTGATCGTGCTGCATGCACTTGGGTACAATCTGCCATTCATGGATACACATCTACTGAACTAAAGGAGAAAAGGAATAATTTATGGTTTTGCTTGATACTGGAATCCCTGTTGTTAAAGACAGTACATAAGTTATTGACAACTACGAGAGGACGGTTCTCAACCTTCTCCACCTGGCTTCCCATTGCAACTTGTTTCTTGCGGAAGGCCAACCGAATCCAAAGTCAGCTGCATTTTTATCAAAATAATCAACGTGAATGTCATCCCGCGCCTGATATGGGTTGAAACTAGTAAGATTGACGGTATTGAGAATTCGAACTGCGGAAGATAAACGAAGTTTGCTGGCGGGAGAACTAAATACTAATTTGCGACTCTGCCTGTTGTTGTCCCCGTTGCTGCTGCAATTGCCCTGACGGTGTTCGTTATGCATCTGCTTGGATTTGCGGGAATATTCGACACGAAACGGTCTTGCCATGGATCATTGCCGATATGCCTGAGGTGATATGCCGTTTCCAGGTGTCACATAGTCACCGATCATCAAGCTCGGGTTCACTGGATAATGGGAAGTATTGCCGAGAACCAGCGATTGCTGGAAAGTAACACCAAGCTGTAGCGCGAAAGACACGCAGGCAAACGAACGCTTTAGTATCGTTTTGTACACCGTAATTACACTATTTAGCGAGCTATTACCTGGGACTTGCTAATTTTGCGTCAACAAACGGTGCCATGTTGACAAAATAAGTTTTACATTGGGCATTAAAAGTGTTAAAAGTACCCACCATTTAAATGCAAAAATGATTCTTAGGCAAAAGTTCTAAAAGCTATAGATGAAATAAGTAAAAGTTAAATAGAGTAAAAAAAAAACTAGTCATAAGAATTCATAAATAAATATGATAAGAAAGTTTGAAAATCTAGCGTAGATTCAAATAAGATGTAAAAATGAAACTGAGAAAATAATCAAAATTATGAAAAGCAAAAATTATAACCTTGTGTCTAGGAACCATTTCTTTTTTCATTACTTTTTTATAAGTTCCAAGAACAACACAGAAACACATATATTATTTTCCTTGTAAAAGGGGCAGGAAGTAACTCGCTGAAAAAATAAAGTCTGGCAGCATGAAACTTACTGTAGCGGGCGATGTAAACATATTTGGAGTAATCCCACCACCTATCAGTTGTGCAGCTTGAGTACTTGTTGCGGTACCCCCTACTCGACCTCTTCCTGTGCTTGAAATTGAACCAGGGTGGATATTTGGTTGACCCCCTATCATACACAAATAAATTCATAATCTTCAATCATCGTAGAATTTCAATTTGCGTAACAAAACATTCATTTTTTTATATTAACTCACTCTTTATTCCTCTTCTAAAAAAAAAAAAAATTATATCTTATAGAAGTTACATTTTTACTTTATTTTGTATTGTTTTTCTAAAGAATATAGAACACATGCCAATATACAAATTAATTTAATATTAAAGTTTTAAAAAAATACTACATGAAAAAAGAATTAATAAAATAAGCAAATTGTGATATGTGCATATAAAATTTAAATGGTGCAAAAAATATATAGGATTATATAAAATATAAAATGATTATAGTTAAATATTTACATTATATCATTCAAAACAAGTTTATTGTTTGACATGTATTTTATTCTATACATTTTATAAGCTATAATTATTATATTATCACAAACATTATTTCTTGTATGTACAAATGTCAAATTTCTGTCAATATTACAAAAAAATATTGTAAAAAATAAAAGGCGGAAATATTATAAATAACATAGCACCGAGATTAAATTTAAAGCTTTTTTAATAGATCGTATTATATAGTTGTGAATTTCTATTTCTTATTCAAGAAAGTCGGGAAAAATGAATATCATAAAACACGTAAAGATATTAAAAGCACTGTTAAAATCTTCTTAGTATTCTACTATTCATTTTTATAAATACAAGTTCATCAACGTTGACTAAGATGGCAAAGGGTTTTTAAAAAAATTGTACGTGTTTATTGATAGTGGATAATAATTAACAGCTTTCCAATCAAGCAGCCCATTGATAATCATGTAAAAGCTCTACTGAAACATTCACAGATTATCGGATTAGGCGAATTATTTATTGGGACAAATTAGAGATATGATTAGCGTCATCCTTTCTAATTTAGATCATTTTAAATAAGTAAAAAAAGCTTTCTTATTTATAAGATATAAGTGCAATAGTGAAATACTGTTGGTTTGTACTAAACATTCAGAATATATGTCGCTACAAAGAACATTATGACTTAATACTAATAATGATATATAGGTAAATCAAACCAAGCCTTACCTATTGCTAGTAAATTACTGGGGTTTACAGCTGCACTTGTGTCCATTGAAACTTCACCAAGACCATTCACTGACATTCCATTAACCATATTCACTGCTTGCCTTGCACCTTGAGCATCCAATGTCGTCCAGTAAGATTCACTAGGTGATGTATTATTTAATCCTGGTGGCGGTTGGGCTGCTGTTCCTGTGTACCTGAAGTATGGATTTTTCAAATCCAAAGTATTATTGCTGCTTTCCATATTTGTCCCTTCTAGCTTGAGTTCTATCGTAACATCATAAGATTGTCTGAAATGAGTCATTCCATTATATTAGTAATATTCTATCTTTGAATTATAGAAATAAACTTAGTTCCTATACATGAAAATAATTTACCTTTTATTTGCAATCAGAATAACTTTTCCAGAAAGCAACTGACCACTCTTACAAAAGAGTGGATTTTCTAAAAGACAACGAACTTGATACCAGTGAGTAAGGGGCTCGGTGGGGGCTGTACTTAGCCAAACTTGTTGTGTAGACCCAATAAAAGCTACATCAAACCAAAATGCTAAACCATGGCAAGTACCACTTTCCAAGATATGGAAATCAACATCTATTTCTATTTATAAATGCAAATTATAAATAATTAATATTTATGCACATGAATCCTTTTATTTCTTATATTCTTTAAAATATACCTATTTTATGTAAATCAGTCTCATGAGCTGTTTGGAAGTCTACAATATGCCTGACAGATTTTGCCATGCAAATTCTTATATCAAATGTGTCCACAATTGGCTGCCTAAAGTATTCCTTTATCGCATTGTTTCTCATAGCAGATAAGTCTACTCCATGGAAACATGTTTGATACCAAAAATTAGCTTTATTAAATTGCTCCATATAAAGATTTTCATCAGAAAAAGGTGCAATGTGTAAATCTCCTCTAGAAGGAAACATTCTTCCTCCTAAAAAATTAGAAGTGAGATAAAAAATATACATATAAAAAAATATATGTATATGTCATATTAAAAGTGTATCTTACCTGGAACTAACCACTTTTTCGCATGAAGATAAGTTTCTAACATTCTTTCATTATATAACATGTAACCCATGGGCTCACTCACTATGCAGTCTACTTTTTCTGGTAGATCAATTTCTTCTATTTTACCAGCAATTACAATAATTTTTTCTGACATGTTATTAGCTGCTACTAACAGTTCAGCATGATTTGCCATATTACTTGCTTCTACAGCATAAACTTTTTTAGCACCAGCTTGAGCAGCAAAGAAAGATAAAATACCAGATCCTGCTCCTACATCTAATACAACTTTATCCTTAAAGTCAGAAAGATTGCCAAGAATTGCACGCTGATATGTGCTTGTTCTGATATAATCTTGCATCATATTTTGTTGTTGTGAAAGATAACCATAAAATTGAAAATACTGCATAGCCGAAGATTCTTCTGTTCTTTCATTAAATGCAGAAAGTCCTTTGCCATTCTTAAGTTTTAATATTTGTGAATGGAAATTTCTGAAGTCTATATAAAAGAACAGATCAAGGAATTCAGAATGTATGCAATAAGAAGAATCGAGTAAACAGTTCAACACCAAATTCCCCCTTACCTGATTCATTAGCAAATGTTATAAGTAGGCTTTCTGTGTCTAATGTAAAAACGTAACTTCTAGATGATACTCTAGAACATTCTGTAGTATGTGTCACCGGAAACTCCAATAAAGAGTTTTTATCCCTACCAAGGGATTCTCCTAAGAAAACATACAATTTTCAATCTAAAGTATATTTCAAATAATAGGGATTGGTTAGTCATAAAAACTGTCTTTTATTACATCAAAATTACATTAACGTTTCAAGAGCTTCAAACACATATATAATGAAAAAATCAAAAAAGTTGTATGAAAAAAAAAAGTATAACAAATACGGCGGAACACACGTTTGTTTCCTAATATAACATAAACATAAAAGTCCTGATCTGTGTACGAAGACAAGCGTTCGAAGATCAGGATACAAATAGAGAAAGGATAAAAGTCGAGTTGTATGATAAATCATAAAATCATGAGCCGCAAATAATATGAAGGAAGCGTCTTCTCGGATAATGGAAGTACGGAAGCATTAAAGAAGGATCATTTGGGAATTGATGGTTTTCAGATATACGGATGAAACGAGAGGTAAATACTGGCTTCAAAGGACGAAACAAAGAAGGGGACAGTGAGAGTCGGTGTGAAGTATGGTTAGGTTATTCCGGAGCCGCGACATCAGTAGCATTATTGATCGGAAGACAGGAGCATTAATTAGTACCTGGTAAAATCTCGACACTGAGGCCTTGAGGGTCATAGTTGACATTGAGCGTAACTGGTTTGTTGTATTTCGGCGTTGACTGTCCATTGTTTGACAAAGTCGATACTGTCACCGCGCGAAACGCTTTCGCCATTTTTAGAAACCTCGTGCGTTTCTACACACTCCAGCCTCGTGAATGTGCCAGCTGTCCCTTCGTGTGGTACCCCTGGAGCTGCTTGGGCTCCTACTTGATACAAGATCGGCAGAACCACCCTTAAAAATTTTGCGAAAATTGCTGCAACCGGAAAAAACTCTGGCGCGGTTTCAGGGTTCGCACACACCGAACCATCGACCAACCACCCCCGGCAGAGTTTACACACGCGCAATAGGGTCGTGACTTGATCCTCGGCCACTA
This sequence comes from Sclerodermus sp. 'alternatusi', assembly GCA_037305995.1. NCBI lineage: Eukaryota > Metazoa > Arthropoda > Insecta > Hymenoptera > Bethylidae > Sclerodermus > Sclerodermus sp. 'alternatusi'. The sequence continues at coordinate 10,924,134 of CM074545.1, forward strand.
GCCACTTAATACTAAGTAGAAATGTATAGCACTGCCCTTTCTTCAGACCTTAAGACCTTCATTTTTTTCCACCAATAGCCTCAACCCCTTCTTTAGCCTCGGTTCTCCTTTCTCGGCTCTTCTTCTTCTTCTTCTTTCAAAACTGAGCCATTCGCTTAACCAATTACTTATCTACCTTCTATTTCTTCTATTACGCGCGCGCGAAGATGGCGATTACAAAAGAAAAACACATGAAAAACGAATCCAAATATTCAAACTTAAGATCGTTTATTGCGTTTTTATCGCATGTCACGCCTTCCAATGAACTCCTTAAAACATTTGCTTAGATTTCTGTTTTTCTTCATTTTACACGTAATTCATCTTACATCATTTATGCCTGAAACAAACATATATGAAATATATTTCTGTCTTTGCTACTTTACTTATGTAAAGGCCAACTTTTCGATTGATCATGTTACTGAACAAAGAGATTTATTTCATTGGTTGAGTTTCTACTAAAGTGAAAATTAACCAATCAGATCTTGTACACATGTCATCATGTGTATGTATAATGTTCCTTAAAATCCAAACGGTATTAGGAAGGTTCAAATGCACAAGGTTACACTGAATTTTACTTAATTTAAAATACATGTTCTAAAACAGATAGAGTATCAATTAATTTTATTACAAAACTTAAATTATATATGATTAATTGATAAGGTACTTTTTGGATAACCAACAAGATCAAACTATACAAACTTGATGATTCTTTTAAACATAGTTAACTTTTTATAACTTTGTAGAGATATAATGTGCCATATTCAAAATCAGGACTATTTATTGCATTAAATTTGCATTTTGGTAGATGTCACTGTAATCGTTTATGTAAACATAAATTCAGGCGCCGCAATTTCCCTGAGACTTTTCGGAAATGATCGAAGCTCCACTGGTGTAACTTTCATGAATTAACTTTTTGTAGTAACATTATGTCGGTAAGCATATTTTATGGTAAACACAAAAGGCCGACGCGACGACGGCCTTATCATCCTCGACGGTGGATGTTAGGAATCGATCGATTAGCAATTTTGTAAAAACAGGGGCACCTCGTGAAGGTATTGCTAGGATCTAGGCTGTCAGAGTCTCTATATTCGCATGACAGCCTTAGGAGACCGGCGACTCCAGCCTTATCTTCCACCAAAGAAGGAAAATCGGCGGCCAATGGAAAAACAACTGCTTTGCCTTCTACCGAAGTGGTGAACCGGCGTCGGGAGCCAAACAACTGCCTGCCCATAATATTTTAAATGGTCGATAAGAAAGAAGGAAAACAGTGCCATCTGTATAAAAATATATTCAACTAATTCTTAGTAACTTTCACTAGTTGCTTGGTCAAGTGCTTCGTTGTTGACACGTCGAATCCTATTTTTTAAGTCACAACTTCAAAACATTTTTAATTCAAGCGAAACAATTTTTAGTGCATTGCGCTGTGTAGCAAAATGGTCGCTCTTGTCGGTTGGGTGACAGAAACATCTGTATTATTTAATAAATAACAAAACTTCACATGTCAAGTCTGCCATTTTTCCTAGGAAAAAAGCTGTCAAAATTATCATTAACTTCAACATTAATTTTTTCTATTAAATTAAATTTGTTTCTTCCCATGTTGACCAGAGAGCTATTCTGTAAATATTTGTCTGTCGATTAAAATTGGTTTCATAATTTTTTATTGCTTTTTCAGGGAGAAAAACGAAATTTCGGAAAGTCCTGCAAAAGACACATGCTTGGCTATATCTTAGGTTATATTATTGTACACATGAGTATGTATATGTTTGCAAAAAGCATTTAAAATTATAAAAATAAATTAATTAAATCTCACATAAATTGTTACAACTATGTATAAATTAAAAAACAATATTAAAACTGTATTTTTAAAATATAGTGTACATTTATTAGTTTTAATAAGTACTGTGTGGTTATTTAGTTTCTTAAATCATATACAACCATATTACTTCATTGATGAAATGTTTCATATTCCTCAAACATTACAATATTGTGCTAAAAATTTTACATATGTAAGTAGTTTAGAATTTAAGATATTCTAAAATAAATAATACAGAAAAATATAATTTTCAGTGGAACCCTAAAATTACTACTCCTCCTGGTTTATATATTATCACAGCATTTATTTTAGCGCCTTTTGATCTTTGCAATATTAAATGTATAAGATGTACAAATCTTATTGGTACATTTATAAATTTAATTTTCGCATATCATGTAATGAAAGCAAATCAAAGGCATAATAAAATGCAAAGATGGATTAATTCGCTACAGCTAACTATTTCTTATAACATAGCATTTTTTCCTCCATTGTTTTTTTGGTTTTTCTTATATTATACAGATGTTATATCTGTTAGTATGATATTATTAATGCTACTTCTGTATTTAAATAAATATTCTAAGCTAACAGCACTTGTTGGTAAGTAAATTACTTAAGTAATAAATAAATTTATGTTGTTAAAAATGTAAAAAGATATTAAAAATATATTTTAGGCTTATTTTCTCTCCTTTTACGACAAACAAATATAATTTGGATTATATTTATTACTATTGAGACAGTAGTTGATTCTCTTGAACGTTACATTACTACAAGTAAAACAAATTATAGAAAAATGTATAACACATCAAAATATATAATTGTAAGTTATTTATATAGTTAAGTTTTTAATAATAAATGCTAGAATGAAAAAATATCTAAATACAATTTTATTATTTTTAGCTATTATGGAAAATTATTAAAGAAAAATTTTATGCTGGCCCATCTACATTTTTATCTTTTGTTATTCAAATAATTATTTCTATCTACCCTTACATATTACTTGGCATATTGTCATTGATTTTTATTATTTGGAATAAAGGGATTGTAGTCGGAGATCGTAGTGCTCATGTAGCTACTATACATTTTCCTCAATTCTTTTATTACTCTCTTTTTCTGAATGGTTTTTTGTGGCCATATATGCTTCCATATTTCATAAATTTTATTTATGCAATTAAAAAGCATTGGATAATGTCAAGTTTTTCTTTTGTTTTATTAACTATCATAGTACATAATAATACACTTGTTCATCCATATGTTCTTGCTGATAATAGGCACTATGTTTTTTATATATGGAATAAATTAATGGGTAGATATGTAATATTTAAATATCTATTAATACCACTTCACGGGTTTTCAATTTATGCAATGTTATGTAATATGAATCACCTACGATTTACAACTCAAATTAATTATTTATGTTGCATATGGCTAGTCCTTATTCCTCAGTTATTATTAGAGCCAAGATACTTTATTATACCATTTACGATCTATAGACTGATGTTGCAAAAACCACAAAAATGGCAAATTATTGCCGAGTCGCTCACGACACTTATTATAAATTTTCTACAATTTTTTATATTTATAAATAAAACTTTTTATTGGCAAGATCAACCATATCCTCAGAGAATTGCTTGGTAAAATCATTAATAAAACCAGATTTGTAATCAATAAAGAATATCACAAGTAATTCCTGAAGATTTCATTTTCCTTCATATCATAATTTTTACTTTTAATTTTAAGTAAAAATTTACTTAGAAAACGTTTGTTTGGTGTTAAGTTATAATATATTTGGTTCACTAAAGCTTATTTCTTTATGTAAGCTTTATACTGTATATAACAAAAATATATATATACTTAATTTTTATAATGTTGATTTCTTTTTTACTTACACTAAATTAACGCTAATTAAACAAAGTATATGAAAGGAATAAATTCATTAATCAGATTATTATTAAGTTTTTTAATGTAAAATTTTATATTTTGTTGAGAAAAATTCACATAATTTTTACTAAATTATTATACAGTATGTTATTTTCTATTGCAATTATTTAACATAATATAATATTGAATACCTACTAAATATATATATATATATATAAACATAATAATATATTTTTAAAATTAAGAATCAGTGAGAAAAAAGAAATAATTAAAAACATCATTTACTACTTATGTACTATAATATACTAAATGTTTATAATTATCTAATTTATTGTTATTGCTTCGTATTTTTTAAATATAATACTATCTAACTTAGTTTAGAATATTTTATAATAGATAGGCAATTTCACAATTAATTATGAAATCATATATGAAAATATTTTGTAAAAAGATATTAAAATATATATACATAAATTCTAATTTAATAATTTCTCATGATACCTAATATTTCTTCACAGGTCGTGATTGAATGAAATAAAGAGTTTAACAGACGATGAATATGTTAAAATTTGTCGCATTTTCTAAAGGCAATTATGGTTTTTATGTACAAAATTATATTTATCATTAAAGAAATTAAGTAGCCGATTTATAATTAAAATGTACAATTTATATTATAGATAAGGAAATATAATATATAGTACATCTTTATATATGCATATTGCATAATGAGACTAAATTATTGTGAAGTACAAAAAATATTACTACTCAACTAACAAAATATGTACAGTACAATGTATGCGAAATTTTGTTGAAAGTATTATATAATTTAAGAAATTAAATTTTAAATCAATTGAGTTTTATACATTCGATTTTAATATCAACCAAACAGAAATATATAGAGGACTAATATTGAATCATTATTATAAATTTTTTTTCTCTAAAAACTTATAATATTCAATTTAATAATTTGTTGTTCTACTAAGGTCTATAGACAATTATGTAAAGCTAGTTTATCATTTCGTTCCTTTCTAAGCTAAATGCAATTACAAAATTTGATGTTCTAATTGATATGCTTAAATAACGACAATATAAAAAAGCTTAATTAAAATATAAGAATATGTACAATTATTATTAAATGATAAAACATATTTTTATACAACGTAATCTTTTATCATTTGAAATTCACTTAAAAAAACTATCAAAAACATCTTGAGTTTTTAGACAAAAACATTATTATATACGCTAATTAATTAAAAATAAAAATATATCTTAATAAATACAAATGATCAGTTTGACTAATACCTATTCCTTAATATGTATATTTAAAGCAATATGTTGTAATGTACCTTCTAGCAGACCAGCTGCTACATAGCTAAATTTATTAACATTAGCTAGTATTTAAGCTAAATTTAAATTAAAACATCGTATATGCATTTTACCATATACATATAAGGAAGAGATATAGCTTGCAATTTGATGAATCAATTAATGAAATATTTAAATATAATGTCACGCGAGATATAATTGTTAAAACATAAGGCATATATTTTATCACTTCTTTATCAATGCCTAATAATAAAAACCTTAAGCTATTTGGTTGCATGTGAAAATGTTGATTATCTACTTATGTACACAATGAAGAATTCCTTAATAAGAAATAACAAGTTAATTAACCGATAATGGCAGACTTCTTTAACTTAATATTAATGTGGATTATGAAAAATAATCGCGGTATTATCACTATTAGTATATCTGACTTTATCACAATATTTTCATTCTTAAATATTTTAAAGCAACATATTCAAATTGCTTGTAAGTAGAATAAGTCACGATTCGGCTATACATATTCAAAGTAGAATATTGCAGTCTGGTATAACAGAAGCTATGAAAACATATCAAATACGTATTTGTTAAACTCTAATATTTGATGTGTGTTATCGTTGCTTTCAGATGTTTATATAATTTTCAGGAGATACTGATATAATTTCGACTATTTTATCGGCCATCGGATAAAACTTAATTCATTTTAATATTAAAATATATATTTATCGCCAAAGATCATTAACATAATGCAGTAAAATCATAATATGAAAAAGACTTCGGATATAATAAAAGTGAAATTGATTAGAGTGATTGTGCACATGATGAGATCTAACTAAATGTGACGTATTTTGAATCAATTAAAATCTGAAGAGACGACTGAACGCGAGAAATCATGAAAGGACGAAACAATCGAAAACCTTAATGTATTAGTAACGTAGCAAATCTCTTTGCAAATTTTCACGCACACGCCAAGCACATCTCTTAAGGAAACAAAACTTTTAGGCACTGAATCACATAGTTTTTCGCACCTAGAAATTATCTCACCACAAACAAGTGATTCGAACGAAGGACTGGAGACTAAAAATGATGCTCTAAACGATTTCCTTGTTATTGGCATCATCATACGATTTGTTGTTTGAGCTTAACAAGATTCGTAGATCCAAAAAGTTTTAAGTCTAAAGGTGCACTGGGTTCGTTCTTCTTAGTCTGCGTGTGCCATGCTAAGATTTTCGTGCAATTATCGGCCAAAAACTCGATCTCCCGGGGTTCGAAGGGCGCGAGGCTCTTGAGGAAGCCATCTTCTTCGTAACCAGCGCGATACGGCATTGTCGCGTTTGGCCTTTGAAGAAGAAACTTCACACTCACGGCGAAACCTGCCATGTCAACAGGAAACTTTCGCCCAGCTATCCATCCGTCGTAGAAACCGATAAACTTACCGTTCTTAATAATCGGTGAGCTTAAACCGAACTTTGTGCAGAGACCAACTGGGAACATCGAGACTCTCTTCGTCTTCCGAATCTGAAACGTTCGAACGATCTCTTCTGCAAATATCGACTAATACAAATACTTGCGAATTATTCAAGTACCTTAATAAAACTAACTAAATAAACGGGCGATGAAGAACATAAATAATGAGATTAAAGTTCATATAAGACGCGTAGTGTAATTAAATTCTTAATTTATTAATTTCTTTACCTCGTCAAAAAGAGAGATGTCATAGGTATTATCGTCATCCGCAAAATAGAAAACTCCATCCGTAGCATTGGCTCTAATCCATTTTAAACCACGGTTTCTATTGGATACTCCTCGAGGCTTGGCACCTTTCTTGAGCTTATACTTTTCTGGCATCGGAGCTATTTAAAACAAAAAAAACACATATAAAATCATTGCTTTGCCATAGATCACTAGGTTTTCAATGTTAGCTTAAGAGTACTTTGTAGAACTTACCAGCCAAATGCTCGAATTTCAATCCGGTTCTCTCTAATAGCCTAGTGACTTGTTCGGTGGCATAAACTGCATCCTCTATCACTAACCAATGGACGTTTTTCACTAACATTAGCGTGTGCGACATTCTTGTAAGTTCCGGAATTTGTTCGGGTCTCCTATACGTAGGCGTAATTATATACAATGGTTCGACTAATTGTTCCTTGCGATTTGCGGCAGAATCACAAATTGGCAGCGCATTTTGCACTGACGATAGAATTATTTTGGACGCGCGCGAATTATTTTCTGCTGGGCCAAAGTTTTTGTTAACGTAACTCATTAACTCTTGGGCCAACATCTCACTGATAGCAGGACTGAGGCCGTTTGCTTTTTGTACTCGGAACACTGCTTTTCGTATCTGTAAAATACAAGATATATCACATTGTGCGATATTACACGAATAAACTTATAAATCAAGAGACGCGTTAGTGTCTGACGCAAGTGGAGAGAGAAAAAAAAAAAATCTATAAATTTGAAAAATTCGAATCCTTGTAAAATAAAACAGAGATAATTGTGATATTTTTGCAAGGGATTTTTGGCGTTTTACAATTATTTTATAAACTTACGAAAAAAAAAATAAAAAACATCGTCAAGTATATTAAAACTATTGAATAATAAAAATTGAAAAATCGCATGCACTTGACGTTGAACGATCTAGGGAGTGAATTAGGGGTATTCGCAATTATTAAATTATATTTTCGTTGAACTTTCAATTATCTCGTAGCTGGCTGGTTTCTTTCTCACCCCGTATATGTTTTTATCCATGTGATAAATACGTTAACTCAGCCAGGTCTTTTTCTAAAGAAAATGAAGAACGCTCGGGGCGAGTAAACGAAAACACTTTGCGCTCTCTACGATGTCCCCAGCTACCGTCAAGAGTCATTATTCTTGAAAAGCCATATGCTTATACTCCACATCACGAAAAACCCGTGCAGCAAAGAAATTAATAAAATTTGCATATTACCGTATAAGTAAAGGTAAAGCATATTTTTACTTCTGAAAGTTTGTGAAAACTTTATTTCATAAGATCACTTTGATGAGGGATAATTTGATGCAATCCTAGGGAGAGCACCGAGGTAAATGGTAAACTTTTGGTATCCAATCAGAAGTAAAATTTATACGTTTACTTGTACAGTTCACAGCAATACATCAACGTAATTCAACCGTCTTAGTTTAATTACTGCTTAATATGATCTTGCTTTAGAAACTCTACTAGCTTATCAGTGTGTTAGTTGTATCTTGTAACAACGAAGATATCATAACATTGGTCGTGCCATACCATTTGCTTTAGAGTACGCGCAATCAGAACTGCTATATTAGCATTGCTTTAAAATTCTTTAAAAATCAGCGTTCTCCTGAGAATGCGAAATGACCAAAGTTTCAACGTATCGAAGACTCACCATTTCCTCCGTAATTTTGGGTACCCTGACGTAGCCCTCTTCTTCTCCGATTGGTAATAAATTACCATTGTCATCTGCGGCGGCTCCTCCATTAAAATTTGACACTTGATCGAACCTCACCCCAGTGGACAGATGGTATTGATAAAATACCACGCAAACACCTATTAATGCTATCATCCCCATTTTCATGGATGGTTTCATCGTGTTGATACCTGAAACACCCAAAAGTCCTGCATCGATTATTTGCCGCGAGAAAACGAGTGTGGAATAGACAAGCGAAAGATTGCGCAGCAACCGTGACCACCATCGTTATAGATCAGAATTCTTACTCTCGCAAAAGTTAGTTATTTCCGGAGGTTTAACGAACCACTTTTTTTCTAATTGATAAGTTCGTTACGCACACGGGCATAATTAAATGCTTGGGCATTTGGGAATCATCGCGTGACTACGCGTAGTCCGTGTGGCTCTTAATCCTGATTATTCGGGAAGTGGAGTTTCCGCCATCCAGTTAAGAATAATATGGTAATCCTGTTTCTATAAACGTCTGGTAATCTCGCTACATTCAGGGCTTTGGCGCGTGCGGTATGTCGAATATCTGATGAGACTAGTGCATATCTCGTGCACCGGTACAATATAATGCATATTCGGTTCTCGCACAGGCCGCTCTGTTTCGGCCTTCTCGGATGCGTTGGAAATCGTTAACGAAGCATGCGAAACTGACATTCTCCAACGAAACTCGCTGATGCGTGTGCACATACATCACGAACGTATGCAGAAATTTCAAAGTCACTCTTGCCCAATACGGAAGAAATCTGTCACTGCTACTTCAACCCCCCTGATAAATGAATGGCTTTCGCAGTTTCCTCCTAACGGCGCTACACGACTTTAACAAATATTCAACATTTCGAAATCACTCACTTTTAAGGGGAAATCTAATTCGTCGGTCCAGAGAAAAATCCTAGAAGTCCAGAGAAAGGCCCTAGGAATCACTTGAGCAGCAATAAAAAACAGGGTGATCGAATTTTCATTATCGCAATTTCATGAATGTTATCGCAGTGGAGATCAGTTTTCTATTTCATTGAAAAATTCCACCTAGCTCCTTTACTGCGCGATTAGAGTTCTAATAATATAGAGAGCTGGTTCGGCGTAAATAAATTTCCGAGCGAAAGGTGCGGATATTTAAACGAATGAAGATAGAATGGAGCACGGACCGAATTGATAGAATTGCATAATTGATAAAATGCCTCTCTCTCTCTCTCTCTCTCTCTCTCTCTTAATTGAAACCTGACAGCGAGCTTTTAGACATTCGATAATTAGGATATCTCTTATGTTTTAAGGCAATACAGAATGGAGCAGGACTATCGCTTTTTCCGGATTATCCTAATTTAATAATATTAGCGCGCGAGCTCGTTCCAATTTAAATATTGATTTCCGTCCTATCATCTGAATGTTTACCGGATTTCGGAATACTTTGACCCGCGTGAATGGAAATGGATCTCGGAGAGATTTCTGGTCTGCGGTTGCAACGAAGGAGCTCGTAACTCTCTGGTAGGATAGCGATGGAAAATGAGTTTTTCCCTGATCCGAATTCGTGGATTCCGTCTCGCGCAAGAGATACGACCAATCGTAAATGCTGCCAGAAACTCGATCAGCGTAAACATCTCGAGAGACGAATGGTACGAACCTTTGTCGTAAGATGATGTCCTCAAAATGGCAATTTAAAAATATTGCTTTACGACTCCTCCTCAGGAGTGTGATTTTCGCTTTTTTGAAAAGTATTGCATCCAACGAAAACAATGCTTTCTTCCCTGTCTCTCACCGTACTGTTTTATTCGTAAAATAAGCTATCTTAAAATAAATGATTTATTTCGTAATTCGTTGTGACTTTTGTGCATAACCATGGTGAACAAAATGAAGAGAGCGAGTGGAATTTGTTGCGCGAATCCCATTATTTGAAAATTATTGTGGAATCTCTCTCGATAAGCGCCTTGTACAAAAATCTCTTTAATAAATTAATTTTTAGCAATATATAAACTAGTACAGTTTGTGGATAAGAACGGTCTAGCTTATGTCTTTGTTCCGTGATGAAAATAAATTATGATCCTAATAAAAAGAACTGTAAAATGACAATTTTAAAATATTTTACGATGTTTTTAGAGAAGTGAGATTTGACATCGTAACCTTAAGAAGCTCAAGTAGAAGACGCAAACTAACTTAGCGGTTTTTTTATATTCTTGATAAAATTGATTATAAAAATACACATGACTAATGCTTTTACAATTGCAACTTATTGTTCAGTTTGATTAAAATCTATGAGTAAGACATCGTACGGTTCTCTTATCAGTAGAAAACACCTGGAAAAACTATTCATTTCTCCATATTGGAAATATTCTCCCTATTTCCCTATATTTGTGAATTAATTTAAAATGGATATACACTTGATGCGGTTAGCTTTCTTTTTTAAGACCATTGCTTGCAAAATGGAAACTATCTATCGATTATCAACGCTTGTTTTATTCAACAATTTCTATGTTATTTTCGATTTTCATCTAAACAGTTGCCCTGTAATAGAGTTTAAAATATTTCGTATAAAAAACAGTTCTATAAGAATGCAGGAAGTATGTCTGTAAATAAATCATATCCGACAAGACACCTGATCGGATATTCGTTTAAAGTGTCGAAGCCACTTAACTGTCTGACTTGATCCTCGATCAGTTTCTCGATGTTAACACAACGTAGCTTTCCATTAACCGGTTCAATATACTTCGATTCTCTCGCGTGTAAGTGAGTGTTTATATTCCTCGCCTCTCATTACTGTGTTGGTATAACGCAAATCGGTGAAGCTTTTAATGCATTTTACGAACCCTGAATTACAACATTGACATCGTAATTTCTCTCAAAGGAGATCGTGTTTACTGCCTTCCTGCAGATCATCCTCTTTTTCGAAAAAATCTAGGCAAATCACTTAATTCACGCCATTCTTGGAAAAAAGAAAAGTAAAATGTGCGAAAATATGAAGTAAAATTTATTTGATTCAGTTGAGGTAAGTTTCACCTTATTCTAAAGTTAGCTTTTACAACTTGTAAAAGAAGAGGAAATCATTAACTGTAAGCCATGAGAAATTGTATGAAAGTTTTTATTAAGAAACTACTCTAAAAACCAAAGAAATTAGTTATAATTCGCATTCGACATTTTGTCGGACTTGTATCGGATTTTCATACGCAAATACACAAAATTTTATAAGAGTTTATTAATTTGCGTTTGCTTTAATTTTTATTATTATTAGCCTAGAGGCTCGTATATTAATACGATTAAAACAGAAAATTTTACAGGATCGTAATATTCATATTTCCATCTGGGCCAACAAGTTTCACAAAGTTCCACGTGAACCAAACGAGTCAGAAATTCTATTAAAAGTTTCATTTAGTCAGACTGCTAGATAATTTCAACTTATATAAGAACAATATCTTAATGAATTCGTTAATATTAACTGAACATGAACATGACACTATATTTAATTATTTGCTTTAAGGCGCATTGACAAATAAAATAAAATATATTTGCCAAAAATTTAGTAATTGAATAGTAAATACATAAATTCAACAACTCACCCAAAATCTACATGTAGTTGTTACTTCTTCGTTGCCTTGGCCTCTCCGTGAATAAAAGTTGTTCGCTACCCTAAAAAACAAGAGAAAAAAACGAATATAAGAATAAGTGCCGAAGAATCACTTTTATTGAATAATAGAGTGAGTCGGAGGTTAATTTAATTTGGAAATGGCAGCGTAACTTTCTTCCTGGCATTACTGACTTTTTCCACTGAAATAAAAAAGTTGTACCATAATGGCGTAGTGCCTGAACAATATCACAGCAATGGAGGCTTTAATAGTGTAAATGTAAAAAGATCTTAGCAGGACCAGTCAGTCTCATTAAAGTTATTTTATACTGTAAATTACATCCGTGAAAGTGCTTTTTCCTACTTTTATATTGAATTGAAAGTTTCTCTGGACCCTCAGCGAGACTTGTAATTGAACTTCTGTTCCTCCTCTTATTTTTAAGTTACAGAGCACACAAAGAAAGTTGGAAAAGCAACAAAGTTATGTCGCCCAATATTTAGGGAACAAAACAAAGAAAAATGCTTAAACTCTGTACTGATTTGTGAAATTTTCAGACAAAATACCAGATATCTGCTTTGCGATAGAATCAACTCGATATGCGTTAATTTCTTACAAAACTATAAAAAAAGAAACAAAAGTATTCGCTAGAGTTTGGTTCAAGATAATCCCAATTTGTATAAGCAAATTTTGGTAGGAAATGGAATTTATTGCAGATGGCAAGAATCAGCGTTATGCTAGGAGGGTGAAATAGTTAATTTATCCGAAGAGGTCCTGCAGGGTGTCTCGGGGGTGCAGCGCAATGGAATCTACACGCACCATCGCACTTTCACAATGCAATTACTATGCACATGTGAACCAGCTGTGTAAGAAAGCTTCTCGTGTAAGGGTTTATCTACATACAGTAATGGAAAATTACTCTCGACCCCCGAAACCCCATCCTCTTTAGCTTTCTAATAAAAAAAAAAAAAATACCCCTCTTGAACAGTAATCACAAATCCTTCGCTACAATTTCCTATTGAAATTTCCTGGTGAAGTCCCTGCCTCTTTAATTTCCCCCGTTTGACGTTCACACTCGAAACGAAAGATTCAGAATCCAGTAAGCTGATAAGACTTTTCTAATTTTAGCATGAAAATTATCAACGCGAACTGTACGTGTAAAGTCTGCTCGGGTGATTGCGCGAGATCCGTAGATTTCATTTGCGTTTGTCGAGATGCAAGCTTATCTCACTCGCTGTAAGTTGGCGGCAACGCCTTCGGCAAAACTTAATACGATTTGTCTATCCCGGATGGATGTTAGACAGAGAATTCCTTCTTAAAAAGAAAATTTAAGTTTGCGAAGCGAGAATCGTTTAACCGAGCTGTGACCGAGAATCTCAGGGTCTACGAACGAGTTTCGTTGATTTGATTTGCCTTTATCGAGACGCGAGCTTATCTGACTCGTTAAAAGGCAGCAGCACTTTTGGCGAGACTATCGCGGTTTGTCTTCCCGTGACGGATGTTCTTCCGGTTCTTTATCGGGTTACGCTTATGCTACGTGCAAAGATCGACGACCATGCAGCTTCCATTCGTGTCTTATCCAAAAATACCCCATTCAGCCTACTGGTGTGATAAAATTGATAAGGCTCGTTCTGAAATAATTGAATGAATACCGATGCAAATAGGCATGGCGTGAATAGGCACTGCGTGCTCCTGGAAAATCAATATTTTTCCCGGAAAATGCAACTTCGCCAACAAGAAACTCCAACTATTCAATTATGATTCTCACGCAATTAAGATTATTCTTATGTGTGTTTTTATTTAGCTCAATTCGTTCGCTCTATCTCTTCATTATTAATTCCACTACTACGTTCGTATTAACGAGCTTTCCCAGAATTTCTGTCTTTTTTATCTTTGTCCGTAATTCTTCCTACTACTGTTCTCTCCTCTTCTTCTCCTTTGCCGTTTCTTTATGAAAAAACTTTATTTTTATCTCGCAAAATTCTCCCGCCGCCCTAATTATTGCATTAATCCCGCTACAAGGCGAACTCAATTAACGCGTTTGACATGATAAACGCTAATTTAATTTGTAAAGCTAAGTCAATTATTTAAAAGTCACCAGCTCCATACTTCGTAGCTAATATAATCAAAATCTTTTCTCTTACCTTCTCATGGAAAATGTAATTTCGTTCATACTCTTACTTACGTGGAATCTCGTTTTTCTTATCGCCTAATTGAATTCAAGCTGAAAGATTTTTTTCAGCTTCGTCTGATAATGTAATTACTTTGCCGAGGGCATTTGAGTTTGACCACGGGGTCAACGCCACTAAAATATGGCGCAAATGTGCATAAAGTGGTGGAAAACTAGTTAATCGAGTATACTTTGTTTTTTTTTTATTTTTGAATTTTCGCGCTTAAAGCGGATTAGGTATGGTTACACGGATTCCAGTTAAAACACTATATAATAATTGTACTCTGAGTAAAACGCGATGAGTTTTAGTATTTTGGCGATAATATGTTACAATGGTTTTTCCAGACATTTTGTGGGCTTCCAATACAGTTTCCCTTCATAAGGACGTTTCGATGCATTTGGCCGCCTCACCTTTGTCAAGTAAATCCGATTATTAATAAGAAGTCTTTCATCATCTCGCTGTACTGTATTAACAACGTTGTTTTCACTCCACTCAAAGGACAAAGTCATCTTATTATCCCCCCTCAAATCGCTAAAAGCCATGACTCGAGCAAACACTGTTTTCCTTTTTCTTCAAAGGGAATGTGCCAATTTTAATAACTCCACTAAAATTAATACCATTATCATTTTTCTTTGATAGGTTTAATAAAGTTAATCAATACTTTCTTTCAAGTCAGGATAATCAATTTTAGTACAATTCTTATTAGTTTAATTAAAAATTGAGCGAAGCACATTTCTACAATTTTTAGCTAATTTCACTAAAACCATTCTGAAATGTTTAATAGGAAGGGTCTCCCCTCACAGTCATCAAATATCTGAAATATTATACTACATTGCTGATGGATCAGTTAATCCGTGAAACTCCATTTAACCAATAAACTGAAAGTCGCGGTTTTAATTTCTATATTGCTAGAGAAAATTTGATGTAATGCCAATATGTGTACACATATATATGTACAGCACAGAGCACACACTCTGTATCACAAGCTTCATGGTATTTTACAAATTGGAGGTTTTGACAATAATGAATAATAGCAATAATAATAATAATAAAGATTTTCAATTAAAAGCATTGGACAATATTCTAAACAAAATACGCGCGATGGCGGAATATCAGTAGAGAGAATTTTTCCTTAAGAGTCGGATTTTGAAATTTAATCAAAAACCATGAGAAAACAAGTTTAAGTCATTAAGGTATCGTGACTGAAGTTTTCAAACGAATATCGAGAGCTTTATTGATTTTTTGGTAAAAATCAATTTAGAGACTGATCAAAGGGTACGAAGCTTATAAAATTATTTTTTACCGTTGCTGGCTTTATCCGAGAGCCGTGGTAAAACTCGTTAAGCCGCTAAAGTATCGACGTCCACGTCAATCCGTGCCTTTGAGCTCTCCCTGGTGCGTTTCGGGATATAAGGGTCCATAATTCAACGTCGCCGGTCTATAACTCTTTCCCTGAACGATTTAATACGCGGAAACCCCTAGCGAAATTCCCGATATGCCCTGAACTAAAACGCCGAGATTAAAATAATTGCGCGGACACCATTTTCGGCTGCTACCGCAAGCCACGTAAATCAAATTTTCCGCGGAAAATTGCTTCCCCCTGGGTCCTTCAATTTTCCTGCCGAACAAGCTTTAATCACCCGAAATGTATCCTTAATGACCTTAATGAGACATTATTTTTCGCCTGTTTCAATCGGTGCATTACAAATTTTAATTCTATCGGTGTTACGAGAGAGAGAGAAAGAGAGAGAAAAGTGATCAAGAGCATTTTTCGGGAGAATCATTTTTTTCCCGTAGTAAATTAGAGATTATCATTTTTCTTGCCGCTTTTACTGGTTTTCGCGTGAAAAGCTTCGCTGAAATGTGTACGCATATTTGATAAGAGAGGGAGAGAGAGGGAGGGAGTAGGAGTGGGCAAAAATGAGACTAGCGGTAACAATAACTCTCCAGATAATAAAGTAGCCGCACAAGCAACGTTTGTTACCAGGCATATATATACTTGGGAGAATTATAAGTATAGGTTGAAGCATTGTGTTCTGAAATGCTAGCTTGCATTTCTTCGAGAGCTACTTCTATCCGTATAGTCGCTGTTTTAAGCAAATTTTCAGGCATAGATACCACACACGTACTCTCCCATGAATATTAAAGTGTGTGGAAACGCAAGAAAATTCCCTGCGAGAAGACCTTTAAAATTCTTCGGAAAATAAGGGGAATAACTCGCAATAATCTGCTGATTAACTTTGGAGAGAATAATTTCCAGTAAAAACTCAACAAGATTGGCGGCATTCGATCTGGGCTATAGTACTCGGGTTTTAGCTTGTAGAATGAAAATGTGAGGGAGCTCGATTTTCGATAAATTCCAAGGTAGACTCGCGAAGCATTTTGATGAGGCGAACTGCTTCAGGAATTTGGAATGTATCACGAAGGTTCAATTACACAGGTTATTGTAAAGATTCCTCTAGGGTAATCCGGATTTTTATGGTAAACAGAGTACAAAGTACCGAGGCAGAAATCTCCGAGGGACTTGAGAGGATCCAAAGAAAGTAACGGATAGTCCCTGTTGATTTTTCTTGAAAATTAAATCAATCTTAGAGCCCCAGTCCGGAGGATACGAGCTAATTCTTTATTGCGGCATGCCATTCATTTTTACTAGAAAGCGTTTAACCTAATTTCCGATTTTGCGCTCGCACATTATTTGCAAATCTGCTTTGCAAATTAAGCTCTTTTTCACGGTGAAGCGATGCATAATTCATGTACCATGCTAACGATGATTATTTGTCACTGGTTCCCCGAGAATGTTTAATTATTTTTTTTCGGGAAGCACGGATAAATGTTTCATTCGCGAATTAGCATCGACTCGCGCAAGAATAATCCAATGAAAAAACGTAATCGAATATAGCGCAAGCTAATAATGGAACAATTCAACGTGAAACTTGTAATTTTGCGCGGTTCTTCTCGCAGGAATTGTCCTCCCTTGGCACGTTATCCTCTAATTAGCGTTAGATCTATTTTACCGGGCGATATTTTTCCTCTGCACCATTTCTCCCCGACCTTTCTGTTTCGTGAGACAACGCGCATCCGCGTGCTTTAAAGTAACTCATTCTCGATATCTCGACGTTCCAAGCTATGGACATCGTGAAAAAAATTATTCGACTCGCCGAGCAGCAATCGCGTTTCGAGGGAAATTCAGATATTTTCAGCAAAATGTCAGATCCAACGGTACAAGCATTTGCGAATTAATTAAGACGAGCGGGAGTTGCTTGGAAGCAGCCGCAAGCTGCATATTTCTTTTGTCTCCGCCACTTCCGGTGCACTTATGCAGATTAGCTGAAAATGAACGAATGCATTTTCGCGTAGGAAAGTAAAGTGTGCACGGATTGTTGGCGCCGGAGGGTCTCGAAAGGCGAACACCGACGTATAATATATCTGTTCAGACACAGATATACGCACGCGTGTGCACGTAGTTGGTGCGTTCGATCGGTAAATCAAGAAATCGCGCGTTCTCTACGTTTACACCCCCATAAAGAAAAGCATAACATCGCCACGCTGAAATAATTCAATTTCCAGCATCCCCTTTCTCTCCCTCCAGCGCAGGGGAACTTTCGGAAAATATCAAATCTCACGTTTATCTTTCGGGAAGCTCCCCGCCGTCTCTTTTATTCTCGGATTGTCACCGCGTCAAGCGCGAGGGGAGCAGGGGACGTGGATGGACGAACCCTGACGAGGGAGAGCAAACTGCAGAAACTGTCGACGTCGAGGAATTTGCGGAGGAAGCTGAAATGCAGGGCGATGCAAACACCGAGGCACGTGTATGAGTGTGCGTGTGCGTGTGCATGTCTCGTGTACCTGACCGACGGCCGCAAACCGCAAGGATGCGAGACGCAAGAACACGCAGACGTGCGGGTTACCCTGTACGACCACACGTGTCATCCGATTCCTCTATGCACCAACTGTATTTATGGGGGTGTCGTGTCCTGCATTTCGCAATCCTTCGCGTAGCCGCGTGCCGCCAAGAAAAGCTTCGAAATTACTCGTAACCTGTCGCAATATCGCCGTAAATGTTCCTCAAAATTTACTATGCCCGGCAATTTACGAGAGACCTCCTGAATTTCATGCCGATCCGTCAGGATGGCAGTTTTCCAGTGAAAATTTCACACGGGGTGAAACGACGAGCCAGCTGAGAAAATCAATGAAGAAATTCTTCCTGCACTTTTCTGGTCGAAAGAAAAACACGCGCGAAAAACCCCGTGAGCGTGTATTCGCAGCTTATGAATTATTTTACTGGAGATTAATCCTTGGTTTTTACGTTAATACTCCATGAATGGGAGGGAGCGAGAGAGTAAGAGATACCGAGATTTATTTCGGTATTCTTAAGTTACGAGATTCAGCTAGGAGCTTCAAATAACTGGCATACGTTTCTAAATATTCTTCGGAATTCACTTCGCTCGGAAAATTCGCAAGGCATGTCTTGAATCTGATACGAATAATGGGAAATGGAAAGACGAATATTTTCTTTGGTGCATTTGTACGAAATTTAGTCTCTTAATACGAAACCGGAGGTATTTCATACTTCGCATACTTCTCGGGAGAAATATGAACGCGGATATTTATTTCCAAATACACTTTATTCTTTCTTTAAAATGCAAATTTCATTCTGTTCTACAACAGAATCTTCCACACAGTCATAAAACCTAAGCTTTTTACGGAAGACAATTTTTACTCAAGAGAAACTTGTAAATACAGGCGCAACGGAGTTTTCGTGTTTATCTTTGTTGATGCGTTTCTTCCAGTATGGACAATTCGTTTCAAAAAAAAAAAAAAAAAAAACCTACGAAATCGAATTTTCAGGTAACAGGAAAGTTTAATGCATAATAAAGTGCAGGAAAGTTAGACGTGACTGTAAGAACTTTAACGAGGAAACAAACATATTCGTGATTAGAATTTTTGATAAATTTAAAAAGTGTGTACTACGAAAAATCGTTCCAAAGAGAGAAAAACCGAATCCCAGGTTTCGTAAGAAAAAGAATGTAATGAATTTATGAGAAAATTGGTATCGATTCACCATTTCAATTAGAGAATCGATTGTCTTTATTGAAACTAAATATGAATATAATGCTATTAATTAGAAAATTTAAAATCTGCTTTAAAAGGATAAAATAAATACCTGAAAGAATTTTACATATTTTACCTTGCCATTTATAGATATCTATTAAATCTAATGAAATATAAAGCAAACGTTTCAGCTGCAAGAATAGCTCACGGTAGAAAGAAAATATATTCTGCAATTAGTTAGGTAAAATTGTGATGTATTCATTCAAACATGGCAAATGAGAAATTACATCCCGCAGTTTATAAAGAGAGAAAAAATCAGGTTACAAAAAAGTGGAAAAACGGAAAATATTCTCTACACCTGCCATTCTAATGAAATTTATTAATTTCACCGGAATATAAAAGAATTAGGAGTTCCGCCGCGCGAGAGAGGCGGGGGAATCGAATAGCGAGAAGAACACGACGGATAAGAAATTACATTTGGCGAGGAAGAAAAATGTACATTTTCAAGCAGGTGAAGAAGAAAAACGGTAAACACCGGAATGTCGTGGGTGGAATAAAAGCTGGAAATTTGCCTTAATACCGAACTCACGAATTTTTAGAAAACTTACCGTAAGTCGTGCAACTTCGTGTCTATCTTTACATAGACGTGCCCGATTACGGCACATTCTGCAACTTCAATTGAATTTCGCACTTCAAAGCAGCATGCATTGTCTGCCGAGTTCTACTCGTACACGATCGCTTCGCAATAAAATCGCCAAAAAACTTTCCCCAACTTTCGGAAAACTTCCATTACGAACCACCACCATTTTGGAAATACCCCGCTGTTCCGCCAAACTATTTCCAATGCAGATTTTCAAAAAGATCCCACTTCTACTTCTCACTCTGGTCCGGTCGGACTTATCGCACAATTCTCCAAGTAAAAAGCAAATGTGTCTCGTATCCGAGCGCTAGGCCATTTGCAGCGCGAATCCTTTTATCCAAAATAACTGGAACCTCTCATCTAATTTTCGACAATTATTTGCAGAAAGGATGACGTATTTGCGAGGTAAAAGCGCGACCACAATATCGTTTCACCTTAAACCCATTGTTCCCTCGTGTATTAATCATGCAAATCCACCCACGCGAGCACTGAAAATTGATTCGAACCGAAGCATTCCTGTTGCCGACAGCTAAAATAAAGTCCACCTGGAAGGAGCGAAGTTTTCCAAAGGGGTGCGGCGTGCTCCTCCGAATTTCATACTTATGCAAAGATTTTTCATAGAGTTTTATATCTCTTTTGAAAAGAGAGAGGAAAATCGGAAAACCACGTTGTATCGTGAGACGAACACGTAGATGCTTTCAGGAGGCACGCCTCTCGTATTTTGTAAGGTGAAACTCGTTCCTATGTTAAAGCACGCTCCCCCCAGAAACTACCCCTCGGCTGAGAAATTCGATAAGGATTAGCTACAGGGAACAAAGCAATTGTAACGCGCGCATACATTTCCTGGTGAAACGTTGAAATTCTAACGGGGAAATCAAAATAAATGCCGAGAATATGACACCTCGCCATTTGCGGGTGAGACACCCCTTTTTTCCCGCAACTGCCAAAATACGTCGCATAAAATTAAGTCTAACAAATAGGTTTCAGCGATGGTGTAGGCTGAAAGAGTGAGCGTTGTACCATAAATTAAGGTGTAACCGAGCGAGAGACAAGCGCGTTATCGATTTCCGTAATTGTATTCGCTTTATTAGTTTCCATCGGACGTAAAGTAAGACTCGTGGGGTATTAAGCAACACGCGCAAGTTTTCTTGAACTGACCCCCTCTATGAATACTGCAAGAAGTTTGCTCGATAATTCGTAGAAACAGAGACATTACCGGGAGTAAATTACCGGGGGTAGCGCCGTAATCGATTATAATTTATTGATACACGCTCATTTCTAAGCAACCACCTTCCTTCGAGAAATCGTGCGTTGAATGAAACTATCGCAATGCGACGTTTCGGAAGAAATTCGCCGTATGGGGAGGTTTACGTCGTAGCGGAAATGACGGAGCGCAAAGCAATGGGTTCCGCGAACTATCGCGAACAAGCATAACTTCTTGTGCTTTATCTGACAATTGAGGCGACGATTCCTCGAAAGAAGATCGGCGATGATAGAGGAAGGGCTGAGAAAAACTCGTGGAAAACAAGTTTCTCCGCGACACCATCGAGTGAACACCGAAACATTTTAGCGAAAGATCCCGAAATGCCGAAGATAATTTGTCGAGACGTCTCTCACCGGAAGTCCATTGTTCTCGCTGACATTTTCACAGTAGTTATGAAGGTTATCTGCGATGTTTTATTCGGAGTCGGTGAGACTTATTTTCCAACGAAGACGCTGCTGGTGGGATAAAATTTTCGCAATGCGACAAAAGCGTCCGATCTATGCAGCATTAGTGTATGTGTTTTCGTGTGCGCGCGCGTGGGTAAGGAACGAGGGTGTATAAAGTGCAGTGGCTTCCTGGATCTACCCAGCGCTAAATTTACGTCTGATACACGTGCAACGCGTTCATTGCATAATTAAATCGCGCGAGAGGGGGTAGAAATAATCTGGCAATCGATCGCTCCTGATTAAAACAACGTGGATTTGCTATGATGTTGAATCAATTACCGCAGGAATTGCACAACGCAATTAGCCACTCGCCCGATGAATCATCGAAAAATTAAGACGCTTCAGGCTCGTGCATTCCCACGAGAAACCCTGACGCACCGAGCTGCACTTCCGTTTGCCAGGCTCTCCTGTTCGTCGGCTCTCGATTATCGGAGGATCCTTTCGTTTTGCCAAGGTCGAGCTTGGCAAATGCGTCCAAGAGGGAATTTTCAATGAAGAATCGAGAATTCGGTTCTCGACGTTATCGCAAATTGGAAGGAAGCCCACGGAAATCGAGGGGAAAGTAACATCGAGAGTTATTCCCGCTGGTAATTATTAATTATGACCCACCTGATAGCGTTGGCTTGGTTTGCACTCGAGTCACGCAGCAGGACGATTGTCATGCTTCGTTTGTGCTCTACCCATTAAACGTACACGTGCATGACTCGAAGGGGCGGGACGTGCAAAATGACTCCGTTCACTGGATGCTGCGGTGGAGCTTCGCGTAATCCAGTGGAGATACCTTTATATTCGTCGGACCAGAGTGTCCCTTAGCGATGTCGCTCTTCCGATCCTGCAAATAAATAAAACAGGCGTCAGGCTATCTCGTAAATATCGATCGAGACCCGGCAGAAATCTCTCGACGCTGACTCCGCGTTTTTCGCTCCACCATCTTTCGCGACAAACACAATTTTCCACAAAGTACAAGGAGAATAAAGGAACGACAAACAAACAAACAAATTAACTTCGATAAGACGAGTGTTCTCGATATTGCCAATAAAGATATTTTATCCTCCGTGGTAAGCGTTGTACATAATTCTTGTCGTAAGAAAGATAAAATGAATAGGTACTGTGCGCGCGCGTGTGTGTGTTTGCCGGACGCGCACACGTCTTGAACTTCTGCGCGGTTCTTTCAACCCAGCCGATAATAAAATAGACGTTAAATTCCCATCATACGAAAATAGCTGTGCTCCTGGACGTCGATAATGGAACGTGAAACTTGTAAAATTCTCTTTAATTTTCTTTGTTTATGCAAGAGCTTTCACGGAAAAAAGCTTCGATTATTCGAAGACGCGCAGCGGCCATAAAATATTTATAATTGATTGCTTTATCAGAGAAGCCCTGGAGTTTTCCGGCACTTAACACATTCCGCTTATTAGCTACCTGCTACTAAATTGCTATTAAACAGTACTAAACGCGAAACACTCAAGATAAATGGAACAATTTGCATCGGCAGCGATAAACGCGGGACAGGAAAGCCGTGTACTCCTTTTTTCCATTTCAAATTAATTCAACGCAGCCTTTTCATTCTCGACATCGATATATTCCAGCGTACACGCACAGAAATTAAACGAGCGCGCAGCTGTTCGGCATTTTGATCATTCGCTGCAAAATCTTCCAGTGACTTCCGATAAGTGACACGTGCCGAAATAGCGAGGTACACGATGCCGTTTCGTGAATTTGCCAGATTTTCCGTAAAATTCCACAAAACTGAGAGCTATATACCCCGTTTGGAGAATTGCGGTTGAGGGGAGAGGGGTGGTTGGACAAGCCCGAGGAAGAGAATCGGCGCGTGTGCTCTATTCCTAATTCGATCCACGTCGATTGGCGTGAATTTCTCTCGACAAAAGTGACATGGGAGGAGCGAGGAGATCCGCCCATTCGATTAGAAGAAAGGGGCGAGTCGCGAGCGGCTAATTTCCACCCTGCGGCTTCCGCGGTGGTAGAGAGTTTTGAAAAATTCACCGGGTCACACCGACTGTGGAGATTGAAAGTTTCCGCAGTTTCTTCGCTCGGGCTCCCGCAGGAAGTGTGCCGACTCTCGGCTGGAGGTCCGGTTCGTCGACTCTCCCCTTTATTAGTCGTCGGTGAAAAGATATAAGCGTGACTTGCGTCACTCGTCGGGGATGAAGCATCGAGAGCACGTTGAAATCACTTATCTCTCGTGGACTCTTGAATGAAACTATTCAAATAGCTGGAATCCCACGAAACGAGGCCTCAATCCGCTCGGTATCGCTTCGGAAGACTCCGGGTGAGATTCTCGCGTGCCACCCCCATCCCCCGGCCAAGGCAAAGGGAGAAAAAAGCACCCATCGAGTATCCTCGCTTTTTCCCCTCTCACGACGTTTCTCTCCACTGGCGCGTGAAAAGCGCCCATAGAACGGGAGAAATTGTGGAAATTGAAAAAAGTCGCGAAATAAAGGGACGAGGGGGGTGTTTTTGGCCAAACCTCAATAATTCATGAGAGCGAGCGAATCGGTCGCGTTTCGGGGGAGTTCGATGAATTTTATTCTTCGAGAAGAAATGAATATTTATCCGGCAGCGGGCGGCGGCTGTTTTAAATGGAATCTTTGTTAAGCGGCGGCAGGGCGCCGGGGAAGATAATCCAGTAGTAGGCCAGGCGTGCGCGGTAAATGTGTACGGGAGGAATCTCGTATACATACATGGATCTTACTCGTAAATCCCCATGAAGCGTTCGGCGCGTCGAATTAGCCGGCGTGCGATGCCAGTGGCGGGAAAGCGGAGACAAAGCCGGCTCAGCCCCTGAAATCTGCACTCGCCTCGATCGATGATGAAACACTCGACGACGGTCCTCCCCGACTACTCGCCGATTTTCAATCGATGATCGCGCGATTCCTCGACTTCCGGTTTTACTCTCCGGTTCCTCGCTGCCGAAATGATCGCGCGGTTCAGAGAACGAGCCAATTTTACTGCCGGGATTTCCTTCGGGAGAATTTCACCACGGTATCTCCATAACTCCTGCGCTTCCACCCTCTCGACTCATCGACGCTTACTCACGCGAGGTTTACGCGGGGAATTTTCCGCAGCTGCCTTATTCGCGAGTAACTTCGAGTTGCCGCTGTGCAGGCACTTTCGTCGCTATTATCCGGCGGAGGGGAACCCAGCGCGTTGGGTTTCAGCCCGCCGCGAGTTTCCGAAAGTTCCGAAAGCCGACGAGAGAAAATTCCGAATTCCGTGGTGGTGGTGGTGGTCGAGAATTTTCCCGATGAATCGCGCGCCCCGTTCCCGTAGGAAAATCGCGCGGCGTGTCGCGATCACTCACTTTTCCCTGGAATCTGACGTTTTTCCGCGGAAAGCCGATGACCGCCGAGTTCGTGGGAATCTGATGGTTTTGCGCGGACGTGGATCGCCGAGACCCTCGGAGGGTCGCATCCCCTGCGGGGAGGCTCTCCCGTCGATGGCACTCGGGGAAAAGCGGGAAAAGCAAACGGGAAAAGAAGCGGAGCGTGCTCCGTTCGGCGTCGAACTGCTTCTGTGAGCTCCTGCAAGTTTCTGGCGAGTCGCGGAGCTGCCCCTCCTTTTTCGCAACGATGCAACGCTTGCGGGTTCCCCCCTCTTCATCCCCAACTACCCCTTCCAGCCCTTCCTGCGCGTCCACCAGAGAGAAACCGCGTCGCGCTGGTTCCCGGATGACTTCGATAGACGCAGCAGCCGCTCGCTAAGTGCATGTGCACGCGGAACTCCGTTTCCGCTTTTGCAGTCACGTGGAGGAATCTATCATGTGGCCGGAAAACGCTTCATCACACTCTTGGACGGATTGTTTTAAATCGCGGCCCACTCGCTGCGCGTCGCTCTCTCTCTCTCTCTCTCTCTCTCTCTCTCTTTCATTCTAATTCAATTTTAATCGCACGATTATTGAGCGGTGGTGGACGCGCCGCTCTGCATTGCCATCAATTCGGAGCGGGGAGAGCGGTGGGACCTTGTCGAACATCCAGATCGATTTTATTTTAAACGCCCGATCACCCTCCGACCGTCAATCTCTACCCACGTGCTACCCCACGCGTCCACTTTCGAATCGGGAAATTTCCGATAAGGCCCGGATTCTTTGGCACCCAGCGACTGAGAACTCTGTTAGCACCGGGTCCCGCCGGTTTTTCCATGCTCGAAATTATCGTCAAATTATGCGAGTCCGATCGTATTTGAAAATTTTACGGGGGTGTTGCGTCTGCGCGAGTTTTTCCTCGACTTTTTCATTTCGGTGTCTGACGCGTATCTATAAATTGTTTTACATAAATTTACCTGTGTTTGCACGCGTATGATAAACCGATGCGGCAACGTACACACAAGTACGCGCGCGCGTGTAGAATCAGCGTTCGGTGTCGAGTCACACGTATAAGTCCGGAAGGTACTTTATCAGACTTTGGATGAAACGATTCTTCTCTATCACGAACACGCGTATATTCTCCTCTTTCTTGAAAAAAGAAAAACAAAAGTGCATTTCCTGCCTACTCCCTTCTATCGAGCCCACTGTTTGCCGTAGGAATTTAATTCCTAGACGGGGGAAGCTCTCGCGCTTTTTAGCCATCGAGACACGTGCGATTTATTAGTGAAAATTCACTGGCTTTTAAAACCAAACCCTTTTAGACTTCCTCCTTTCACGGAGAAAATTATTTCTTTCTCTCCCATTTTCTCGAGCATCCTTGAAATTCTCGCTTATTTTTTAAACGATCTTTCGGCAGTGCTCGCGCAAGACGTAAATTATTCATCGATGAATGCTTAAACTAGTGCGAGTATCGCTTCCCTCGTTAGAAATTCATCAAGATTATTAAAAATGTATGGTCCTTTATTATTGTTATTTACATATTCCACGTGTGTGCGTGGCGCAGAGCATAGATCCAAGCTGTAAATTATTCATCGATGTCTGTTTAAACTAACGCTTGTACCATTTTCCCCATTACAAAATGATCATCCTTATTAAAAATGTATAGCCTCTCGCCGGAAAGTCAGGTAACTCGTTACAATCCCATTTCCCAAGTTCTAAATACAAGTACGTAGTGCTCTCGCGGTACGATTCCTTCGGGAATCGCTTCCCCGATGGAAAAAATTATCCCTGCACGGTGATCACCTTAAGGAATTCTGCGCGGAAAAACTCGCAGGTTATCGCTGCGAGTAGTTTTCGGACATTTTCATAAGGAGCAATTTCGCTGCAGAAAATTCTCGGGCACGTGCAAGAAAAATGGAATAGATAGAAGATTATCTACGGCAGTAAATTTTGCCTTCTCAGGCTGATCTAGTCGAGCTTTGTACCCTAGGGATCGGCCGTAAAGTATGAACGGTGACATAAATTTGCTGGGTTTTACTCATCGGAACGCATTTATCGTAGTTGGACACCCTTCGTGTTAACCCATTTCTCGCGAAATTCATTTTCAAGAATCACAAACATATGTGCAAGATGTACATACGTGTGTAGTGGGAAGCAGCCCAGGGTCTTTCTCAAAAAGCGTGGTCCTGAACCACCACTTTCCGCCATGCTTATCGGGCAGTTTCGACCAATTACGTCCATGGTTTCCCATCGGGTTGTCACCGGATAAAAATTTAGCATGATCGCGTCAAGAGGAATTTTCGCAACGATAAGATTGCGCTTTACCAAGAAGAAACTTAAGTAGTACATACTAAATAAATACGAAATTACAACACTACTGCTATAAAAAGAATTTACTTATCCGTAGAGGTTTATCGAGAGACGGATAACGCCATTCCGTTGATTCATTTTTCTTAAAATTCACCTGTATGGGCTAGATCGCATCACGACATATGAGTAAAGATTTGTTTACGATGCCTACGTTTTGATTAAAACGACAGAACTAACAAGGGATAATGAACTTTATCGTGGCACTTTATCAGCACCACCGGCATTTTCTCGTCTGCCTGTGTTTTAAAGACAACGTAATCGACACCATTCCAGTCAGTTCCAAAAGATAATATAACCGCAAGGCCGACCGATTACTATAAAATACTTTCGTAGAATTCCGTCTCTCCGATAAGACAAATGGGCTCGACCTTAGTCGAATTTCCATTAGAAATCGATGCTCTATTACATAAATAATCGTATGCATGCCTAAACCTAAGTACGATGAAAGCAGTCTAATCGGTCATCGATCGTTGCTTTTCAACGATGAACCGAAAGTCCACCGAAACGTCAGCGGGGATCATCGAGAATGGGAAGCGAGCCATCATAACCTGGGATGGGAGAACCTCGAGAACTGATAGATCTTCGAGTATAAATAACTGAAAGTGCATGGATCCCGAAGAGGTTCCACTAAATTAGATGATCAGCTGTGTCAGATTCCGGAGAGCGGGGGATGATCGTTGGATCAATAAGTGTAAGATGAATGGGAGGATTTGCGTGTGAAAGAATGGACCGCTGAGCTATTCCGGTGGGGCAAGGGTTTCTTGGATATCGTTGAGTCATCCAGCTGTGGGTACATTGAGTTTCTTGAGAATGGAATTGGCCAGGGTTTGCCATCAGTCATCCAGAGAAGACCACCGGCAGGATCCTGATCAAAGCTTTCGTGTTCCATGTATGTAGAGTTGATTCAAATTGCCTTCGCTACTGAATGATGTAGCGCACAGTCCGCATAGCCGGCATTGAAATCAATACTATGCAACCATTCGGAGGGTGAATAAAACATGCCTTATGTTTCCCGGCAGCTTCACTTTTCCACGCGAACGCTTATCTTTCCCGCGAAGGAGAGTACGACCGGAAAGGTAACGCTGGGACACGAAAGAGCACACGATCCACTTGCTGTGCTCTCATGACCTATTAGCTCTTCGGTGCCTCTTTCGTTTTAGCTGATTAAGAAAAGGGAGTCCCCTGCGGACAATGATCGATCTCCGGATAAGCTTGCCAAAATTCCATACTTGACATTTTCACGTAATCCAAGAGCAAAGACTCTCTCGGTATTTATTATCTCCGATGTTTACGTCGAAATTCTACATGTGCGTTTCGCGGAGCTTTTATCTCGAGCATTTATCTCTGGGAGGCCCATAAAAACTTTATTGGCTGCATTTTTCATTTCTGCTATTAGAGCAGAACTGGCGAAGTGCGGTACCTCTTTCGCTCTCTGAAATGACTTCTTGGGATCTGCATTAACCTTGTCCTTGCCCAGGAGCTTTTTATCGTTCTCCACCCAAGCCCTCGGCCATTGTTTGGAGATAGGGCAGTCATTTTCGCCCACGCCTAATTTCTCCAATCGGCCCCAAAGGGTTTTCATTCTTGACAAACGAGTCGATGCCACGAAACGCCTGGTAAGAATATCGCGAAAATAACGTGTCAAGGAGAAGGAGATTCCTCTTCCGTTGTCTTCTCCTATCCTCTCTTCGTGAAGTACCTCAGGACTCCACGACTCTTGACCCAGGTCTTTGACGACCGTGTGATCCTCCTACCTCACGGCTGGCTTGATTGGAGTGAAGTGATCTGAACTTGAAATTCTCCCATTGAGCTTGAAACGTGACAAACTGGCATCAAGTGCTAGGCCAGATGATGATGGCTTCTCTATATGTAAAGAGCAGATAGGGAGCACGCGGTATAGTCACGCATATGAAACGTCTCACGCGTGACACGTGGATTGGCGAGGTGACACTCGCGTTCGCCAACTCATCGCTCGCTATCGATGCGAATCCTACTTTATCCGACGAGCCATCTTGAAAGACTCGCTCGATTTAGCCTGGATCAGAAATAAACGGGATTGCTCAGACCTGGCTGATCAATAACTCATCCCAAGCTTGAATTTCCTGCTTTTCCCCAACTTTCGCCAGCTTTTCCCGAAATTTCAAAGTCCCCTCCCTGTCCCGCGCGCGTAGCTAGCTCGTCGTTTCATTTCCATTGTTTCACTCGTGTACATTTCACGTCACACTCGATTAAATTAATGAATGGACACCTGAATAAATCAACGACTGAATCAACTGCCTCGTTGAATGAATGCGCGGCTGAACGGGCAAATAACCAAAATTAAATAAATTCATTATACAGCAACGGAAAGGGGTGGGTTTTGACCGAGAGGCTCTCGGACGCTATAAGCCACCGTGTTGGTTGATTAATATCCTAATTAACTTTATTGCGTTGACAATTCTCATTATGAGAATTACTTGAATTGGAGGTGGTGCTCCAGCAACCCCTTCCCCCGTCAGATTGGCTTTGGAAGATTCGCCGATCGCGAATCTTGGCTCGGATATTATTGTCATTGTCGATAGTTTTGATTAGACGGACAGAATACAAGTGGGTCACGTGGATTGCGGATCGATAGATTTTCTTGGCAACGGAGTTTACTCGCATTTCGCGAGCGTGCCTTCTCGAGAAATAAGAAATTCCTCAGTAGTGGATACTTTCAGCAACTTTTCCTCATTTCCTCTCCCTTTCTCTTTTTTCTGATTGGAAAACACGAACCAACACTAGCGCGCGAGTACCTTTAATTCTTAGTTGGTTCTATATTTAATCCTGTTTTCTATAAGCGTACAAATTGCTTCTATTAGTCCTCCGTTTGAATCCGGGAAATTGATCGAATTCGAAGAAAACTCAAAGAATGCTACCACGATCCAACTATTGCGTCCAGTAATCGAATGTCAGTATCCGTTGGAAGCTACTGATTTATTTGGTTAATTAATGAGCTGGTCTACGCGTGCCACTTAAGCCTTTTAAGCTCCAACCACGTTCCGCTATTTAATAATCGCCACTGAAAAACTCATTTCCGTGTCTATCAATTTTATCCGATCTCTCCTTGTACTTTTATGTCTCATTAAAACTCTGTCAACCCTCTTCCAATGGCCCCGGTTAATTTCATTTATTTTTCATTCCCACCTAGAGAATCGAAAATTATTTATAATTAACGACATAAAATTATTCAGCCTGGTTTCGCGCTCTTTAATTATACTCTGTGGAAGGAATAAAAAACTGTGCAAACTTCGAGCAGTCACGATTCAATGGCTGACTGTTGACTTGACTTCGGTTCGTGGATAATGGCCAATTTCTAGCAGGGAATGCTTACATTACGCTCGATAGTGGCTCGACAGATTTTTTCCCCACCCTCGGACGATCGATAATCACGAAAACCTCCCCTAGCCAGGAAATTTCAATGTTCCTCGCGCCAATTGATCAAACAATTAGCTCTATTCTGCGCCGGTATCCGAATAATCGCTGAAAAACTTTTCAATCCTTGATGTTTCTGTACTGTTAAATCTCACCGATTGATCGAGGTTAATTAATGTGAGTCCAGATTTTTGATGTCTTTACAGTATCCCTTACAGATTTATAGGTTGCATCAATATTCGATGGCTACGTGATTAGCAAACAATTGTGGTGGATATAGGATTTTTCAGGACATTGAAGCGAATCATTTATTAGATAGACACATTATCTGACATTCGCGTGCAGAGGTTATTCCGAAGAAAGTCCAAACTTACCGGGGTATCGATCTTTAAGCTCGAGGGACATACGTGCTTCCATTTGACACGCGATGCCGCTTTTAAAGTGTATACTCTCACCGGCTCCTTACTTTCCGTAGAAATTTCTTATTAATATTTCAAAAGACGCGTTGCCTAATTCATTAAACGAGAATTAAGAGGGAATCTCACATTTTCCTCGTAGCTTTGCTCCTCCCTGTTTTGACGGCTGCTTCGTTCGTTAGATCCACCACCGCTAGATTTTCCGAGAAAGCATTTTATTGATCTCCGAGGAAAGAAGTAGCAGAGAGTGACCAGCTAAATGAAAGATAAGTAAGAATTTGATATTCTAGAAGAGTTCAGCAGACTTTTTCAAGCGGTTACTTATTAATCTCTTAAAAGAGACGAGACTTTTTAATTTACCGAACGGAAGGGCCTTCCGGAAAGAAGAGAACGCCGAGCAAATTTAGCAGTAATTTTCTTTTATCGCTAGACTTTCGTATTACACGAAAATTGAATAAAAAAATTAAAATGGCCCGTATCGATATGAGATCAGATAAGAATCTACCAAAGACGTTATCGTACGGTATGTCACGAGAGTTTTTAATATCACCAACAGAACCACTTCAAAGATAAACTCTGCCTTTACGGATATGCCATTTATTATTTGGTCAAGAAGTTTGAATATCTGCAATATTGTCATAACAAGCAATGGATAATCGAAGTGATCAAGAGCTAGATAAAAAGTTTGTACGTAATAATAGTAAAAAGCCTATCCCCCAAATTCTTTCGAGCTTTTATCATTCAATCAGCAGTGAAGATCATTATCATCGAGCCAACTTATTCTTATTACCTGGATATCAGCTGAAGTGGATATAAGAAGAAAAATAATTAGTAACGATGTCAGAAAGGGTCCAAAGAAATTTCTTAATTAAAGGATCAAAATGATGTAACGAATAAAATAGAAGAAGATAAAGTTACGTGTAATGAGTGTCAAGGGATGAGGAATAAAATGAGAGGAGCTGGTGGAGGAGGAAAAGGCGTCTGTAATTATGCAGAGTTCGGAAGTGCTGGACCGTGGATTGCGCTTTAAGCGGCTTAATGGATAGGACGCCGGCGCCGCAACTAACAATAAGTCAACACACGGAACGTTTAATTAGGCGGGTTACTTGGCAGTAAGCTCCCACTCGGTCAGATCGCTCCTGAAGGAGCAAGCTCCCTTAGCCAAAATCCTCGAAAAAGCGAAAGAGGTTCTATGCGGTTTATCCTGTAGCTTAAACCTCTATTCTGATCCTGGTAGTTGCATAGTTTTCACTTGGATCGATCATACGATTAATCATAAACAGATGTATCAGCGCGATTGCCAAAGTAAATTGCCAGAAAAAACTGATACCTTTAAAAAGTCCCTAAATATTGAATTTGTCCAAACGATTCCCATTCACAATTAATCGCGTAATCAATAACGAGATGGAAATTGATGGTGAGATAAGCGACTAGACGATTCCACTATTAATCATAAAAATTATGATTGGTCATGGTTAAAGTACATCAGATACGATCTTCGGTATATATTTCCCAAAGCGAGCGACCTGTGCCTCCTGATAAGATCCGAGTTTATTACGAGTAGTTTTCAGAAAAGGTAAAGTTTTTCTCCAAAACATTCCTCCCCCACTGGAACCTACTTTAGCCAATCATTCAAAGTTCCGCGTCTGGCCTTGAAAAGTTTCTCGATTCCTCCGGAGAGTATAAATTTTGCATTTTCCGATAATTAGAAAATGTTCTCGAGACGCGGTAAGATTCGGAATGTTGCAGTTGGTCGGTGAACGATCGGGACTCGCGTAGAACGGGTCTCGGGTATCAATTGTATCATGTATAATCAATCAGGAGGGTAGTTCTCGGGACCTTTAGGTTTTGCGGTCCGAAATGCTTCGGGGTAGCTACTAACCGCTCAATAAACGCGTTGGGCAGACACTGCGCGATGTTTCTCTCCTCGTCTTCTGCCCTTTCTTCCTCTTTCGCACTCTCTCGGCCCGGTGTTAGTATATTGATCCAAAGCTGTAACTACCTCTACGTAGTGTAATATTGCAATCTGGCCCGCTTATGGGCCGCCATTATGAATGGGCCTCCACATACAGCGTTTGCGAACAGGCCACTCTATCGCTTTATTATATCGTTTCTATCGCATTTCTCTTTACACGGAAAGGAAACGCGTTGAAAGGACCTCCTCTCGCACCATCCAACGAAATTTCTTTCCCCCGAAAGGAAAGTTCGCAGGAAACGGTTTTAACGATCCATTAGATTCCTCGTGGAAACTTCTCGCGAATCATTGCCATCGCCATTATTGTACAAACACCCCAAGAACCTAACACCCTATTACAGTTTTGAGAGGATGCCTCTGCTCTCTCTTTTCTAATCTACTCTGAGAAATGTTCCACTAACCTTCAATAGTCGATGGGAGAGATTCCCTCAACAGCCAGCATTGTTTTCCTCCGCAAGGCAAACTACCTTTCAGCCTTAGCGAGAGCAAATACGATTAAAATATCGATCAGCGGAAGAAGTTCCTTGCTCCTGTTCCCCCAGGAAGTAGGTCCCGTTAGCCAAATACCATGAATGCGTCAGACTAGTTGTTGCAAACTTCCAAGACTAACCGGTGAATACAAAAATTTGCTACGAATTCTTATCGTGTTATCGTTACGATATACAAAATAATTGATAAGATATTAAATATCAATTGACCTGTTTTGTCTCTTGCAGGCTTTCACCGCCCTCGCGAAATTTGAATGGAAAGAGCGCACACCTCGGGAGAATCAGTGCAAGGTCTCTGTGCAATTCTAATTGAATGGGCTTACCCTTCATCCACGTGCGACTCGAGGATTTCGACGGAGGATAAGGATGGTAGCCCATAATTCCAGGTACTGTTCGCAGTAGACAGGCTCGTCTTCCGTGTTCCATTGGGATTTTCTTCCTGGGATCGTTGGGTTTCATGAACTTTTCATCGCGATACTTCGGAATGGGAATGCTAAGAATAATGGGAAACCGAAGATCGTTAAAAGGAGCATCGGGAGTATTCAGGGAGAATCTCGCGTCTACGGGTACTCATACAAGACTCTTCCATTGGAGATTCGCGCGACGACGGGGACATATTGCAGGGAGCCCGAAGCTAAAGTTTTGTTTCGTGAGAACCGATGGGTGTGCGCCTTCTGTTCCCGCTACCAGTGAGTGATTGTGTCGTCCCCTGCGCTTTCGCTTCTTCATCCTGTTTCGCGTTTCCGTTAACGTCTATCGTCTCCCTTTCCCTTTTTCCAACCCTCCGACGACGCGCCATCGCTATCGCCACCACTTTCCTCCTTCTGGTAACTTCCTCTTTTATTAAAAGAAAATGTCAGTCCCGAACAAGGAGGATTTTTTCGAGACGTTCACGCACAATTTCTATCTTTTTTCCCACCCTTTTCTCCCTACTCCCTTTTTATTATATTGGATCACATTAGCTCCCCGGAAGCAGCGCGTCTACCTCGTCGCTTCGAGCATCTCCCGGACCACACCTATCCTTTTCTTACGGTTTTATGTTATCTTGCGATACAAAACTTTATCCTCTTATCTCGCGTTGTAATTCACTTCCTACGTTCTGGCTTTCAGAGTTTTTAATTAAAATCTTATTATACGCGCGGTCTCTCTGTGTCCCTCTCGTTTGCTACGGAGTAAATCAAGCCTTAAACTTTACAGTCCACGTTCTGAAATTTCATATTTGATATTGCGTGCTTCTCAAATTCTTTCTAGAATCCTTTTTTTCTTCCCTCTCCTCTGCTTCTTCTTTTTATTCTTTCTGCTTTCCTCTATTTTTGCCGAACGTCCAATATCTTTCGTTTTCTGTTTAAGTTCTACACAGCGTACTTTGATATTCTCTCTTGTATTTCAATTTCCCTTAGACGTTCAATATTTTCTCAAGAAACGCAAGATTAAAGAAGTGTCAATTTTATGCAATCAGCTGACGGGGCTTCCTCATTGAAGCAATAATTCAATTAACAGTTGTCCATTTTCCTACTAAAGGAACTGCTCGTAAGGAATCTGCTTGTGAACGAACCTTTATCCTGCAAGTTCATTATAGAGCCATCAAAAGAGCTGGTCTTCTCCCTTCTTGTAATAAAGTGAACGAGGAGGCTGGTATAATTATCATTTCTCAAAACTTCAATAGCAACTTAGCAAACTTCCGTCTCATACATTTTTACGATCGAAGTCTAATAAAATGCTACACCACTCGGATACGAACGCGTACTCCAATTTACATATTCTACAGCGTTTTAGCAACCAGCTCACAATTTTACAGCTAGACCGATAATGTAGCAAAATTTCCTTCCAACGCTTTAAGTATAATCTCGTTTCAGACACTTTACT
This sequence comes from Sclerodermus sp. 'alternatusi', assembly GCA_037305995.1. Taxonomy (NCBI): domain Eukaryota; kingdom Metazoa; phylum Arthropoda; class Insecta; order Hymenoptera; family Bethylidae; genus Sclerodermus; species Sclerodermus sp. 'alternatusi'. The sequence goes on from CM074545.1 coordinate 10,959,587, forward strand.
TCGCCGAATACAATTCAATTTTATCAATGAATATCGAAAACATTAATATTTCAACTAAATTATTCGGGTTTTCAGCTAAAGTATAGGCTGAAATTATCATTGACGATAACTAATTAAAATTCTACTCGTTTATTAATAATACGCGAAATCGATGCAGATTTAGATAAAGTTATTTTGATTAGATAAAACAATATGTCCTTCGACAATAGATAAAAATACCAGATTTAGAGTCTTAATCTCTTAAATCCCAATACTATCGGTATTTCAACACCAATCAAATATAATTTAGTGTCAGGTACGAAACGAACAACTATTAGAAAATAACCATGTAAAACAATAATAAAGAATTGCTAAATAAATATCTGAGAAGCGATCTTTCAGCAAAATATAAAGTGTATTTGAATTTGATAGGTAATGTGACCTATATTGCAGTACAAAGATCGCTATACGTTGTGCAATGGTTTGCCGAATAATTTTTCTTCCACAGCGAGACTCTCATACTTTTACCTTTTGACCATTTTCGATGCACAATAGAAAATAGCCAAACGATTAGCCAGCAAAAAGAAGCAGAAAAGGGGCGCAATAAAAGAGTCATGGGCATTCGTTACATCCTTTTTAGCAGGTTTCTCTCGTACGTGTGCATGGAGTCGCTTGCATCCCAAATGAACGTAAGCTTTATGGTCCCGCTTGATTAAATGGGATTTATTGGATGCTTATATATGCGCAAATATAGAGGCGAGGCATAAACGGGTTATAAAGCTTTTATTCGGCCACTCCATTAAAATGCAATTTTCAAAAGACTCCTATTATATCCCCACGTCACATTGTACGCTGTACACTTTATTCGGGTTTACCTAAATTCTCGTAATGAGCACCGAAAATCCGTTAGCTCGGCTTTCGCCAGGGTCGATTATAAAACTCTGCAAATTGCTTGATTGATGCGCTGCTCTAATTTTCGAAAGACCAACAAACACGCGCAATGGGCGCAAATAAAAACACTGAAAGTCCATCAAGTGGAAGAAAATGGAAAATATTGATTCCAAGTGGGAGGTAATGAAGTTCTTTGGAATTTCAGGATCAACCGGAGCGATAAATTTTAAACTTGAAACTTGCCGCTCACCTCTTTTTCAGCTAACGAAGTTTCTATGAATTTAGATTGACGTTAATGGCGTTAAAACTACGGATCGACGGGTTTTCTTCATTGTATCTCATCGGCATATGCGATGCTTGAAAATATGATTTTTATTAATAGTCCCGAAAGAGAGTTTGGTCATCCTCTGAAAAAAATATTAGCTGCTCGATAGTGGAGGATTGGCTTGGAAGATCGGTTATTTATTTGGAATGCGCGACGGTAGGCAAGTGAATCTTTAACTGCAATGGAAACTTGTGTCTGTGTGAAACTCCAATTACAGACGTCACTTTAATTCCGTTCTACGTGTGGATATCGATGATCCGATCCTCATTCTCCACATTTATTTTCGCATTTCGCCAAGTCCGCGCATCTTAAAACGCGCTTATTTCGTTAAGAAAAATGTTCAGTGTCTCTTTTCGTAAAATGCCTTTAATCGAATTTTCCCATTTCCATTCCTTTATTTCGAAAGTCAATAACCCATCCTAGACCCGTGCACTCTCGAATTGCCAATAAACCTTTTTCAGCTTAAATGACCTATCGGTACTCTACTGGTTACCTGTCACACTTGTCAGGGAATCATAAGGATCCGAGATGGAAAATATTCTAAATGAGAGTCGCCTCTTCGTCTCAGTTTCCCTCAGACGCGACGAGCATCGTTATTTTTCTAATACCCGTAACCTATTAATGCGAAATCAGATTACTTGTATTGGCAAACTGCTTTACAGCAACGGCAATAAGAAGAAGATTAGATCTTCGGGCCAGAAAGTTAACAACTCTGATTAAGGAGGAGCTAATCAATATAACCGGGAGTAGAACTTTATGACAAAGTCGTTAATGACTGAGGAAGCTCCGGAAACAATAGCCGTGCGCAATGCTGACTAATAACAGTTCGTCAATTAATAAAATCAAGTCAAGAAGCACGAACTAGCGTAACTTTCATTAGGGTCTACTAACTTTAATAATCCCCGTACAATATAACTAATGGAATTCCATACAGGGAGCTATGGGAGTTACCACACGTCGTCAGAGATTCTACGGTAGATGCTCGGTGAGATCACTTAAAAATATCTCGCGGAATATTTTCGGGGATAATTCGAGAGAAGATAAACTGCTGTTAAGAATGAGGTGGGGAGGGTAGGGACAGCGAAGGTTTTCCAATGGAGAATAAGAGTGTGACGGATCATATTCACCTGTTTCAGGACGCGCGGTGAGAGAGCACCGAGTGTAGCTTTTAGTGACATCAGAGACTCCGTATCTGTCCCCGGCTGTACGTTAAGGGAAACGTATTTACTAGCCAATGGGACTCGACATTAAAATGCACCTTGCATCACCGAGTTCTTCCTCTCGTGAAAGATCGGTTAAATACTCGTAAACACCTAGTTTAGCGCAGTTAACTACTTTAGTCTGAAAGCATCACGTGTTAACTGCACTTTTACGAAAGGAACAAACCAAGTTCGGAGACATACATAGGCAAGAAACAATGTGGTCCCGCTTTATTTCACTCCCCGTCTGGTCTGGCTGTTCTTTCGCAGGCTTTTACGAGCAAACACTCTCGCGGATTGCATAGTTGAGAGCCACTGATATCCTCTGAAATGTATTACCCTGCCCCCTTTATTTTCGCAACAAAGGCGCAAGGCTAAAGGGTACCTGATTTAAGTTCTCCGCTACACGTCCAGATGAATGCAGATCCGGGGGACAATTGCCATTTGGAAATGGTAATTATACCGTTCGTTAAAGTCCCCCGTATGCAATGTCATATATCGATACCCTCGATTGTACTCGATAATATGAAACGATGATAAAGAAAATTGTTATCTTTAATAACTCAAGCGTCCCCGATAATAAAAGCCCCATGGAGCGTTCTGGTAAAACGTTATGGTGGTACCTTATCAGCGGACCAGAGACTTGGTTGAAATTATTTGAAAAAATGTCATCAAATTAAATAAAACTCATCGTACATTACCCATTACCATCTTCCGTTCCTGCAAGGAGAGCTTCTGGCGCAAGTAATTCTCGATATTCTTAAAAACTTTGGCGTCTCCGTACCTAAAGATGTCAGTTTCTTTCCGTTTTCTACTTTTTATCCAATGATTTAAGGAACGGCGAATAACATAGATAAATTTTTTCATCTTTTTTTAAAAGGATTCATTTTTAAGGATATCTGCTTATCTTCGTGAGATAGAATAAATTTTTTATCAAATTATACCTTAATTGATACACTGCGTTCTACGGTGTAATTTCAATTCAATGGATTTTTCCAATAAATTATTCAGCACTCGCTTCAAAAGTCAAATAAATTATTTACTCTTTCGACAAACAATTACTATCTGGAATTTATATCCTCGATAAATCGTTAAGCTCTTATTATTTCAGTTTTATTTGTTACAAGCTGCCAATGATGTACCGCGAGAGCATTTATTTATTTGGCAAATTATTTATCTGATCTTAAATTCAGAAATGCGAATTTTGGCAAACGAATTATCGGGACGCGTGAGAACGTGTATTTATTTGGCTGATAAATTATGAATTTTATGAGCTTCCATGGAATATGTAAGAGTGTAATACTTCGGCATAAATAATGTGGCGATTATTAGCTCTCGCAGTATATTTAGATTCAAATTTAATTCAGACCGGCTGTATTCCTTGTAGACCCGCGGTGAAACGGGAAGTAAATAAAGAATAAGCACGCTATTTTAAAATTGAATTTCGTCCGTTACTCATAAAGTTCCATGCGTTCTAATATTAGGGAAATCAAAGCTGGGCACGCGAGCTGAATTCTGCCTTTGTCGCTCTTTATCGCGCAGAAACTACATAGAAAACTGTTTTCGTAGTAAGTTCCAAACACGATAGTGACTCGAGAAAAAAGTTTCTTTGCCTGCCACATAATGACTCTGGTATTACGTTTTAATTAGCTGCAGATTTACGATTTAGCAAACAATGCGATTTATCATCCATCATCCTCCACGTGCCAGTAACTATCCAAATGCTCAAACAAGATATACATTCTTTAGGTCTAAAGAGGTAGTTTATCGAATGATGGTCGCGAATAAAGTTGATCATTCGCACCTTCCATATTTAACCCTTAAGTAGAAAAAGTTCCAAGGGATTAAATTATGCGATGAGCATACATTTCTCGAGAAGATCGGACAGTCCACTCTTCTTCTTTTCTCCTTCTTCTTCTTCCACTTCTGAGTTCATTCAGCACCTCCGTTGGATAATCGTTATCGTGCAGTAACTGCACGTACAACGATTTTCGTGGCAAGTTTCAGACACGATGGCGATTCTGGGGTCAAACGGAGCGTGTCGTAAAAAAGTTTTTCTTCTCTTGTTGGTAAGGGCGATACGGGGAGAAAACGCTCGCTGGCAATAAACAGGTGCGGTATATCAAGCAAGTGGAATACATAGCATCGTTCGCGAGAGGTGATACGAGATTTTACTGCTACTGCACTCCGCCATTGCTCAGCGGGATCCTATATATCGTCCCACGGCGTTTCTACCCATTGTATACATATCCGCATCCTGTAAATGCTTCCCAGCAATCCCTTCTACCTCTTTTAACTCCCTGCAGCCCTCCCTCTAAACGATGACCACAAACTTGCTAGGCGATTTACACAATTCCAACGAAAATACTGATCGATCAAACACGACCTATCCCTAAAATTCTGAAAAGGTTCGAAAGAACTGCGGCGCTACTTTTGCACTACTTTTGTATTCTCTATTCGATTAGATGCTAACTCAGCTAATAATTGGCAAAGAGAAAAAGGGAAGAAATAAGAGCATTTGGCTTTCTCTCTCTCTCTCTCTCTCTCTTTCTTTTCCAGTGAGCTTGTCTCTGTGATTTGTAGGACTCCGGTAGCAATACTAATCGAGCAGCAGTACGCGATTTATACCTTACCCGCATTCGAAAGTCCTAAACAATAACTGCAATTTGTTCTCATTCATTTGCAGTGTTTTAGATAATTGAGGAAGAGAATAGAAACCTTGTTAGTTAACATTATCGAGTTTCCCATAATAGAGAGGAAGCAAATGCCAGCTTTATCATCGATATCGAAATAGCGATGATGGAAAAATCGTGTAAGTAAAGATTAAGCGAGATCGGTAAGTTTTATGGTGGTAGAGGTTGGACGTGATTTATTTCAAGAAAAGCGCAATCTTTTAGCAAACGAACAAATTGATATTTTCGTTTTGATTAAAAGCTAAAAATATGCGAATGGATTCTTTGGTAACTGTGCGAATGACACACTGAGCGTATAATAAAACTAGTATACATTTCCAGGGTGGGTATCAACGTGGCTCTATACGCGTATATAATCCTGTAGTGGTTACACCGCAGTAAAATCTCGTAGCGTCTCTCGCGAACAATAGACTGGGTATTGTGTGTATCAAGTCAGTTGATACACGCTAAAATATTCCCACCCTTCACTGTATCAATGCTACATGCAAAATGAAACAGAAAATGCACTAGGTTCAAAAATGATTTCAGCTTGAAGAAATGATCCAGCTCTATTGAAAAGTTTATACCGAACCTGTCGAGCTGATATTTCTCAAATTCTTTTTCTGGGAAGATTTCCACATTTTCTCCCGAATATTTATACGTATAAACTTCTTCGTGGAGCAGTGCGCGTTTGTATCTCAAGTTTGACGCTTTAATATCATTTTAATAAAACTTGCATAGGAAGATAAGGAAAGAGAGAGAGAGAGAGAGAGAGAGAGAGAGAGAGAGAGAGAGAGAGAGAGAGAGAGAAAGATGGGAGAGGTGGGGAGATGAGGCTCGCGCAAAAAGTATTTCCACGTGATTTACCTACTCTCGACTTTCAATTTAAAACTTCCGCCATGACATTTTCCGCTAAAACAAGATGCTGTGGTTCCGCAAAGTTTCCACTTACGCCGGGGATGAAGAGATGAGATTCATGACGTGGCTGCTGATGGAAAACCATAAGTAGATTGGGAAGCAACGTGCCGTACCTTGTAAATACAATATAAAGTAGCTCGCAGGAGTCTCGGTTTACTTCAGATTTACTCTAATGTTTTCCAAGATTCCTCCATTAATAGATAAATATCACAGGAGTCTGATCAATGCGCTTCCTTCGAAAATCCAGAAGAAACTTTCAGGGACTCCTTTAAAAAGATCTGGGAAAGAAAAGTGGTGAATTCCGAGGAGAATGGTTGGTGGTGTATCGTCGAGCTTAATGAAAATTTACTCGCTGATGAAATGGTACTAGGTGGTAACGAGACAAATTCGGTTGAGAAATCCTGCAGCTAATACTGCATCGATCTAATAAAAAATTAAGAAAAGATTCTCAACCACAGTTCAGGTCACGTTCGATTCCTATTTGCGGTGTACTAAAAACACCACTAGTGCTCACGAGGCCCTGGCAACACAGCAGCACTCACCTATCCTCCTTAGGAAGGGTGTTCATAAAATCGATGAGAGAACTGCACCAACGTGTCTGTCTCTACATTTTTACCCCACCATGGTCTACCTTGGCGACGAAGTAATATTTCTCACGTACCTGCACTTCTGTAACTCACTCGCCATAAATTAAAATCTTCGCAATAAATCTTCCCGTATCCAACGGGAGAATCAAATATTTGGATTCAGTCCTTGATACGCACATGTCGCTATATACATGTATATTAAGAGCGTGCGAAATAAGCACCGTGAAAAAAATGTTGACCGAAATGTTCTCTTAAATTCCGATTTAGAAATAATCCGCGTTGAACTTTAATTGAACTGTGAGCTAACAATTTTCTCCTATGAGCGTGTACCACTTGTCGCACATGTATCTCTGTACTCGTTTTGCGTTATCAACTTGACGATATTGTCCGATAATCGTGCAATACGAAAACAAAGGAACGTTCGTTAAAAATTGCGAGAAGCAAATTTTCAGCCAATGGCGAGAATTAAGGGAAAATTTAGCGGTAATAAATTTAATAACGCGAATCCTATTTACCATTGTACTCGCATTAGAAATTTTATAAACTGTTTTTCCAGCATATAATAAAATTTCTCGTGATAACTTGGAACGTGTGCGAATACGGAGGTTACGGAATGAGAAGAAAAACTGGAATAGAGAATTTTTAACTATGCAAACTCTGCCTGCTAGAAGTTTTCCTCTCTTTACATTTATTCCCACCTCCAATTTTTAGAATTCGTATTTACCCGGATAGTGGCTGCAATTTTTCCCGAAATTCTGCTCTCAACAATGTAGTCCCTGACGATCCAGCAATCCGCTTAGAATTTAATAACGGGAATTTTACGGTATATATGGAAATAATATTAATTGAACATTAAATGTCGACTCTACGAGTGTTTTAAGCACAGAAATTCCTTCCAACCAAGATAAACAGAAACGTCAAATTAGTCGAACGAGCACACTCGCGACTTAATCTGTAATCTTCGAAAACGCTGAAATCGAATAAAAAAAAAAAAAAAAAAAAAAACACAGAAAGCAGAGCAAAAAACAAAAATAGATCTATAAGCAAATAAGCGTTTTTGAAACCGAGCTAAAATAGTAAAACCTTGGTACTATCAGCAGTGATGATGCTAAAAATTGATACGTTCTCAAATGGAACGAACCGAGCCAAACTGTTTCTACTTTTTTCCATTTAAACCAATGGTATTCTGATAAGTCCAATAAATAAATCAACTGAAACGTCAGATGCATATTTCTCTGGATTACTCCCATATAGGTGGGATTTAGTCCTGCACATGGCGATTCGAAGCTTGTCAGATTGTTTTCCCAGTTAAAATCTTTATTCCCACGCTGAAATCTGCGCCCCATGTTCGGCGGACAGTGGGGTATCAAATTTGCGAAAAGTATGAAACGCTACACACTTTAAGCAGAAGCTATTTAGCTACTCCGGCAAGATTAAAACGTCACATTTTGTAGCGTTACGCGCAGCAAATGAACGCGGTGGCATTCTCGAGGCATAAATAAAGCTTGGAAAACGTGGGAGATTATGGGCTTCGCCATAATGGTAAAACGTTTAAGTAATTAGAATCTAAATTGTGCGCCCCCCGGTCTTAAATATAATTTTCTTTTGTCGGAAGCTTTGGTTCCGATTAGAGAGATTGAGAGAAAGGGAGAATACAAGAATATATATTTTTTTACTTTTCTACGTTTAATTTCTCCTTTTTAATATATTGCAAACTCTTGAAATTCTAATTTTATATTGACACTTAAATACGATTCCCTTTTACGTAAGATCCTTGGTCACACACACACACACACACACACACACAGCAGAGGGGAACTAATATTGTTCAAAAGTACGAAACGATGTACTTCATCATACAGCTGAATCTTCATGAGGAAATGAAACAAGAAAGAAAAGTTAACCAAATCCTCTTATTTCTTTTCTACACTGATTTCAATAAATTTGAATAATATTAGCTTGTTCTATAATTGAATCATGTATCTTCTCTCATCGAGTTAGATCTTTGCAAGAAATAAAGTGAACAGAAATAGAGAGAGCAAAATTACTTTTCTTATTGGTCATTGTGTTAGGCGCGAATAAATAAAATTGATTGAAACAAATAATTCCGTGGTTTAATTTTCTTTTTCTTTCGGGACAACTTCGAAGATTGATAATTAAGAGTGGATTTGGTTTTAATATTTACCTTCTTTCATAGATGGTAAGCTCGATTTCTTTTCTTCACTGGTCTTTCCTTTTTTTGTTTTTAAGACGAACAAAAGCATAATTGGAAGGATGAATAAAATTCCACTAAATAGCAAAACTCAGAGATATAAAGGTACTAAAGGAGCACGTATTTCTTATTTTCTGCCTCTTACCATTTTCATATCTCGTTGCCGTCTTCCCTCTGGCAGTTGGTGGAATTTCAATTAGGAATAATTCTGTTAGAAGGGAAAAGTCAATTTTCTTGCGCGATGTCACTCTCAAGGAGATGGCCTTGGATGATGGAACATCGTCCAATCGTTAATGCGGCTCAAACAGAGATCCGGAAGAAAAAATTGCCAGACCCATTATTTATGCAACCTGAATTTATGCATACTGAAAATGTTCTACGACCTCCAGCAGAACTGTCGGGAAGAAGATTCACGGGAGAATATCGGGGAGTGTAAAATTGGCTGAGCTGTTATCTGTGCATCCCTCGGGTAACCATTTGGAATTTCAACCACCGAAGCCGCTACCATTTTTGTCCGGTCTGGCCACACTCGTTTCACTGCACTGGCAGTTGTTGCTCTTTAATTCGGAACTTTCGAAGTAGCTAACAAGCAAAGTTCCGCCAGACTGCAGGGCCAACAGCAAATCGAGCCCCCCTGGCAGTCCGAGTTCGAGAAACTGCCGGAGATTGAACGACAGATTGCAGCCTGAACCTCTCAAATCCCAGAAACGAATCTTGTATTTCCTTCTTGAGATTGCTCCGGTGAGACCTCTCTGATGTGATTCTTATGGATTAATTTTCTTCTATATATCAGGTTAATGTTTTTTCGAGCCAGACCTTAAAACCACTGGAAGTGAAGCAAAGATCCTCGATAATTAAAAGAAGAAGTTATACGAAATTCTATGGGAAAACATGAACCTAGAGAGAAAATAATCTGAGATTTACTTCATTGGTAGCAAAGTATAGGTTTTAGAGAGAAGGCTGGTAAAGTACCGAGAGGAAAACATTCTGACAAGTTTCACGTTTCAATAAATTACTGAAATACGAACTTAACTCCAGCAGAAGAGAAGTCTGACGTCACTTTATTCCTATTATGCTGTATCAGTTGCTCAATCCGATTATAGATGCAAAAACAGGATCTTATTTGCGTAACTACAGGTGTTTTCGTTGTTCTTTGACAAAAAATATCGACATTTCTCGAATGAGATTTCATTAAAAATCTTACATCGATTTGCTGTCCATGTAGGTGTAAAATACTTTTTAAAGGTAATTCGAGTTTGAGAGATTTCATCTTTTTAAAATCACGTTTCATATATTTTCGTTTGTTTTTGCTGGATAACTAATTTTACCGATAAAATGCGTAGAGATTGTCAAATCCATGCAACAACCGTCTACTTTGAAATAAATAATTAACAACTAAACAACATGTTCGAAATATATGCTGATATATATTACATTCACGTCGAACTTTGTGCAGAAGGGCTACAACCTGCATTTGCCAGAACTAAATAAGCAACGCATACACACATGCATACATACATATATCTCATATTTGCGAAAATGAACGTTTCGCATCTGAGCACCGCAAAACCGCAGGGCATGATTAACATTTAACCATTATTCGGGGCGAATGTTAGTTTATAATACTGTAAATTTCATTGACGAACGTAAAACCCATATCTCTACCGCTTTCAGGTTTACGTGTAAGCAAATGGTAAAGTACTTAAGCTAATTAGTATTATGTGATCAATCGGATATTCTGATTAACAAGTCAATTTCATTTGCTCCAATTCCCCAAAATTAATGCAATAGTTCCTCACACGCGCGGATATTAATCCTGACGTTAAAGCGGGTAAGATAGAAAAAAAAGAGAGAAAATTGTGCAGGAATTCAAATCGATGTAAGAAAAATGAGAGGGGAAATGGCAGGGAAGAATTCTTTTGTTTCCTGGCATTTGCGTTCTTGGCGAATCAAAAATGTTCATTCCAGTTCATTTAAAGATGAGAAATTAAAAGCTACGCTGTTGAAGTGGCTAGTGAAAATAAAGTTTCGGGTTATAAAAGAAATAAGTGAAGAAACGAGAGAAGGGGAGTTGTGGCCGTGGCAAAGTGGAGCCACAGCCGTTTCTGGATCGAAGAAAGACGAAGGCAAAGAGGGAGAGAGGAATTGGCTCGCTTATTTTACCGTCGAGTACTGCTGCACCTTCCTCGTGCCACTTCTGTCTCCGGTTCGCAATACCTTTTTACTCACTCAGATCCTATCCTCGACTAACTTTTACTATGGACGAATGTTCGCTCTATTATATTCGCGAATAACTTTTTCTTCTCCCCGACAGAACCAAATAATTAATTGCTACTTGCACGTTGACGCAGACTTAAAGTGGGAAACAAACGCGAAAGAAGACAGCGGGAGGAACCCCCAGAAGCAAAAAGATTCCTTCGTGATACAGAGATTTTATCGATCCTACTCATGATCAAACATTGTTTTCCGACTGACGCGGCTACCGTAAAAGTGATGAAAATTCAATTTCTGCAACCGGGAATGTTTTTTCAAAAATATCGATTTCACTTTACGGAAACAAACGATTCTTCCGGCATTGTTGTTACTGTGTCAGTTAGAAAGTGAAAAAATTCGCGGTAAAAATATTTCGTTCGTCGCGCGATGATCGAGCGAGTTGATCATCGATCCAAGAGCCATTAACGAGAAAAGATCGATAAATCCCCTTTATGAGAGAAAACTCGTGATTTTACTTTGCGAGTTTACTTTGCTCGGATCGAAAATTGTTTCAGTATGAAATTAGACGCTATTCGGAGTTGTGCAAATGGGCACAGTGTCTAAACATAAGCTAACTGCGAAAGCGAACACATCTCATCGCGCGAACCTGGATCACTGACCCGTACCTCACTTCGTATCTTTGTTTAACTTGTCTAAGAATACGTGCTACGTGCTGCGTACTTCAAAGTGGAAATGGCCAATGCCGACAGAATCTTTTATGTGACTTTGATAGAACAAAACAGTTTCGAGAAAAGCAAATGCTCTTACTGCATTGTTCGAGAAGAACCCTGTAAGGAAAGTAGAGAAAGATTGAATGTTGCTTCACCCCCTCGTACGCTTTCTCACCTACACTTACTAGCAATGTTATTTTTAGATTAACATCTGCTAGACTATATCAAAGGCGAAAAGCTCATTGGCAAGAAGCCTAGTATCAGTCCCATGATAATGTCTTCTTTATTATCTTACACTCGACGCTAAATTTACTTTTGCCAAAAACTATATGTGGTGCTTTCATACGAGTGCTATCATGGACAACAGAATTTAATTTATTAGAAATTGCATCTCGGCGGAGAAATGGCGATTGAGTCTCATTTGCATAACGTCCTTGTTTGTACGCTTCGACTTTAAATGTCATAGGACGACACATCCACTAGCCGGAGGATCATAGGGGGGTGCAACGAACCTTTTCACCACCTTCAAAAATTCTGTCCTCTTCTTTTCTTTCCAGATTCTCACCAAGAAGAAACACACGACTGAGATCTACTAATGCTTTTCTGTTTCTTTCAACTCGGAGATGGCCTCTGGAGGCGCAATAGGCAGCCGGTGTCTAAAGAGCTGTCATGCGACATTTTTGCCTTAGACTGTAGCAATACCTTCACGAGGTGTTCTCCGTTTCCATGAAATTGCTACGGTCGCAGTCGTTTTCTGCGAGAACTTTGAAAACTTCCATCGTAGGACCAGCGAAAAGAAAGAAGAATCGCTAGCGATTATTGCGAATGAAAGTATTGTGCAAGCGTTTCAGTTTGAAGAATAATGTAAATTTTTAGTACCATTTATGATTATCGTTGGCAAATTTGCCGATTAATTAACAAACGAACATAAATACGAAACTGTAAAAAGTAAATTATATAAAGACAATTAAGTGGCGTGAAATACGTGGTTAATATTTCACGAGGAGGAAATAATATTAATTTTATGTCAGGAGAATATTATTACAACTTTATGATTTAATCAACGTCAGTATGTAACTTTAATTGAGTGAAATATTATCTCGATGGATATCGAAAAAGTATGTCTAATGTATCAAGCGAATCCTTATTCGTAATGGATTTATCAGACAAATGAGCTTATACTAGTTCTAATACGTTTTGTCATTAGGGGAATTGTATAAGCCCGGGGTGGATGAAAGTTTCTTCTCCCCTTGAATATGGGAATTTTCCCAAAGAAGGAAGGACTAGAAACGTGCAAAAATTTCTAAGCAGCCTTGACTTATTATGTAGCTCAATTCAATTTATTTCTTGTACTCCCCCAACCCTGCTGAACTCTTTTCGTGCGAGTCACGTTCTGATTGGCAAAGTTCAGAATTCGAAGCTCGAACATTGTTAATGCAAATACAGCTCGTTTGAAAGTTTGCTGATACGCGGCTGATACAAGTGCAATCAGGTGACTTGAATCGAATACAGTAGGTCATTTACCTGTTTTAAGCTGAGCAACCCTTCCATCCGAAACAGAATTATCTCCAATTATCCCTGAAATAACGTCAACCCTTACCATCAATCATTTTTAATTATCCACATTTCCAACTACCTATTCTCCTTTCAAAAAAAATTAGATTTTTGATTTGTGCTCAATGTTATAATTTAATTAAGCATTAAAATCATACAAATTATTAGGGAAGAGAATTATTCGAGTAGAGACGAAAATATCGTTTATGTTTTATGAACAAGAAACACTAATTTTAGTTTCGAGCACAAAATGCATGGAGATTTTATATCTGATCCATATTAAATTACAAATTATAATTTATTCGATAATCGTGAACATAGGATATAGGACTAATATGATTTAGAGTAAATTAATTTACGAAAATAAGGTATTTAATACAAGAATATAGCTTTACCACAGTACCGATCACCACAATAAGTTTAAATATGACATTAAAACATTTTACATTATTATACGTAAAATTATTATGCGCTCAGAAACTGACAAAATTAATTAATCGCTAATGAACGTGTAAAAAGTGCAAATATAATTTGGAGCACAAGAATAATGAATGTATGTTCCATATGTTGTACATATTTGTATTAATTAATTTATGATAAAAGACATTAATATAAAGCAAAGTATGACATATAAATTGAATATCACGTTTAAATTAAAAATTTTCATTGTTAATAAATATGTGTGATTTCAATGTCTTAAGGTGGAGTAGCTTAGATGTAAATGCTTCAAATAAGCGCATCTGGCCCAATTTTCTATTCATCGTAAAGAAAAGTCCAAGAAAGGGTCTCGCAAGTTCAGGGAGAGCATTGAGTTCACTCTATTTCCGTGAAGACTACAATAGCCGTCTTACCACGCAGAAACTGTTATTCTCACAATCAGTAATACTTAATATCAGTTGAACCTTATTGAAGAAAGGAGTCACGTTAGCTTGATTTTCCAAGAAAGTAATTGAACTGGAGCACCACGCAATCAGAAATAATTGTTATTTTTCACCGCTGAAAAATCTATAATATATGTCGCCATTATGCGTCTACGCTTTTGCTCTCGAAACTCTTTTGGAATGACGAACGAATTAAAAATTCTATTATCGCGTCTGTATACATTTATGCCGCTATTATATCAATATCCAGTGCTGAATTCTACCAAAGCCCAATTAGCTGTACAAATACTGCTATAATTATTGTAGTTAATCTACGTATAATTTTGCAAGTAAAATTCCTTTTGTTCGTGGAAACCGTGATCATCCGTATCACTTTAAAAATTAAATGCGTTCGACAGAAACAAAGTGAAATTGTACGCGCGAGAGTGCATGGAGCATAAAAATCTATATATTTATGTTCGAGATGATAAGGAAGAGATAAATTTGTACAAGAGGAAGATTAAACGGTAAGATATTTAGTTGGCCAGTGCAAACTGATCAAAGTTCTGAAATAATTTAAGATTTCGATATGTGATCTGAGATTCCGGCGTGAATAAATCAGATACTATTTCTTACGTATAAATGCAAGTGTAAATGCTAAAGAGGAGAAAGAGAGAGAGAGAGAGAATTCGTAAATGGTTAAGAAATATTTTCCAAGGGACTGGGGTCCTATCAAAATTATAGTTGACTGCGTACACTCTAAATAGAGGGCTCTAGAGAAGTGAAAATTTCAGTGGAACCGCCAACGAAATATTTAAGCGTCTGCAAATATAGAGAGTAACGTCAAAAGAGTGGATGGCCGACATTAACGTCATGGACAAATAAATGATATAACGTAACGACTGCATAGATTAATCTTGCCGCGCGACATCAGGCGTTATGTCGCATATAAGCTGCCTGAATCATAGCCTAGACAACCGGGAACATGATTTATTCGCTTGCGGAATACCAGAATGTCTATCAGACTCTTAAAATGTTCCGGAGCCCTAATCAGACTCGTTGAATTATTAAACAT
This sequence comes from Sclerodermus sp. 'alternatusi', assembly GCA_037305995.1. Lineage (NCBI taxonomy): Eukaryota > Metazoa > Arthropoda > Insecta > Hymenoptera > Bethylidae > Sclerodermus > Sclerodermus sp. 'alternatusi'. Next base: position 10,974,783 of record CM074545.1, read on the forward strand.
CTTGCACCTTTCTTCCTCCCTGACATTTCTCAACGACACACTTCCGGTTTTACTACATTAATTTGTTCGCCAGCAAATTTAATCGCAGAACCCACGAATATGGTTGCAACGTTCAGTCTTCCATTGTTAACTCTAATGCATGCGTAACATACAGGGATTGCGTAATTGTGGTAATTGGAATCAGTTCAGGTGGCAGCAGGTAAAAACTCTGTAGGAGGTCAGCACTTTTTCCTATTGGAGATTGAACGAGAATGACGATCCAAGGAACTAAGAGACTTTATATCGCTTGGAAAAATTCAAAGGCATTCACTTGAAAACTAATCTGCGTTATGTAGAAATGTAGCGTGAAGCCCGTTTATCCTAAGGCTTCTCGAACGGTTATAAGGCAAGTTCCACTTTAACCGAATACTTCAAAGCCACTGCATATTTCGTTTTGAAAAGGCCAAAACTGCTTGGAAAACACAGAACAGCAAATTACACATATGTAAACACGTATAATGGTGAAAAATGATGGTTTCCGGTTTCCAGTGGCGCTTCGCATTTAATGAAAGTAAATACCGATATTTCACGGATAACACACATGATGTTGTAATAATTGAAAAAAAAGCACATATTTATGCATATACAGTTTGTTCGATTAAATCATACGTATCTGCAAAATTATTGAAAAGTAGAATATATCTATTCGACTATTTCTAACATAAAAATCCTATGCATTATTCAGACGTTATTATCTCTTCAAGAAAGTGATAAGTAAAAATTTTAACTTGAGAAATCCTTTACGTGCTAATTAGTCTGTGAACGGTAAGTTGATAAAAATAGAATCAGAAATTTATACATATGCTGGTAAATCAAATGCGTATCTATTGATCCGATAAGAAGACCTACGTGAAAACTCAACGATAATGGGATACAAATATTTTTTTAGTCTTATGACGCACTTTACCCATTAATCAAGGTCTTATTGAATTCGCATCTCATTTAATTAGAACTTTTACTTTTTATCTTAACCCAGATATTAATCGATCTTCTTAGATGATTTGTACTTTTTAAAACTCCATTAGCAGCATCAATAACAAAATTTTATTCAAATTCTATTAATCTTCCGCGAAAGAAATACTTTCATCCTTTTTCTTTTTATAACAAACAGTTTCATCATATCCTTATATAAGAAATGTAGGAATTAATGTTCCTTTAATATCGCGAGTGCTTCGAATATCTTCGAATATCTAAATGGACGAAACTATATTAGATCAGAGACAAAGTTACTGCGCCCTAGTCTCTGAATTATTTATTAAAATTGGTGGGTTCTCGAGAAAATGTCATAAAATTGTGGGTAATTTTCCAGGATTATCTAAAAACAATGGAAGTTACATTTTGATAAGAACTTAGATCACTGTGAATATCATGATGGAGCAAAAGCTTTCTCATCGATTATATTACGTAAGTCATTAGTCAAATGGAACTTTTTACCTACGATGCACTGTGCTTGTACGGGAAGCTGGAAAATAAAATATATCTTTTTTAATCAAATTAACAACCTCTAATTAAAAGCCTATTGTAATTAAATTCTTTGCCAATTACCATCGAAAGTATACACGATTAATTATCGAAACAAACAGAAATATTGTAATAAATAATGTTATAAATAATGAGAGTGAGTTCGTAGTGAAAATAATGCATTGAAGAGCAAGTATGCAATAATATCACGAAGGGAAGAAATGGAATGTTTAAAATTTTGTAAAATTTAGAAAATTGACGTGGAACAAATATAGCATTATTATTCTATATTAGATAATGACGTTTTTATGTCATGCACAAAATGCGAGACTTGATGCTTGATAACGGATAATATTCTTTTATATTGCGCAATGACTAAACTATAAAATTACGTGTTACGTGTTTGCTTATACATTTTACTACAGAGGCACGATAAACATTAAAGTATTAGCATTATGACATTTGCGAGTCTATCATGGAACATCAGCCTTTTTCAGTCAAGATGAGATAAACTAAAAAACGTGCAAGTCGATTGTAACTGAATATGCCGAGGTAAATTATTACAATAATTTAGTTAGCGCGCGACCAATGAAAGAATTCACGTGAATGTCATGAACGAGAACGGAAAATATAGGGGCTCCGGTCTTGGAAATTTATCAGTAATTACCATTTTGGAAGAGCAGGGGTAAATGACCGATTCCCATCGGTTTTGCAGAAATGTTATATGGCAATCATTAATTGCACCAGCTAGTACGCAATAACGTTGGATCGATGGCTTCATTAAACTGTCAGGATGTGCGAGTGCATGTCAAAAAGTGAACATCCGTGTGACACAAGCCCGCAACGGAGCATACGCAAAATTGAATTCCATTTATCCCACTCTACACCCTCACCTATCGAACTTGAAGCTATTTATTTTCAGAACGAATATCAGCAAGCATCTCTCTGTTTCTCTTCAAATATTTCTTTAATAAATATGGACGAACATATTTGCACGGCATTTTTCTGTGTATTCCGAATATTTATTAAATACTACACGCGGACGTGCAAGGGATATCCTTTTATTTCTATTTCCAAATAATACATTGACACATATATTGATACAAAACTCATAAATACTCATTCGATATTTAATAAACGGAGTTTATTTCGAATTCCGATTAAATTTGATTAATGCAAATTTAATGTTATAACTACAAATTTCATTTCACGCATATAAATATCATGAAATATGCATGTATCACCAAGGAGAACAATTTGAAAAGAAAAAAAAACAATTAGGCTTTTTATGGGAACGCAAAGATAAAATTGAAGTCGAGTGATAAATGAGATTTTGGCAGACGTCTAAATTGACTAATGAGTCAGGTTTCCAGTATCTTGCTATTGTTCTATGATAAATGAGCGCTTTTCGCGTAAATTTGAAGTCTTCGATATTGACCTTCCCATTGGAATGGCACCCTTGTTTTAACGCAAGGGGTGACATGCAGATGGCACCACAATGTCAGCAGAACAACTTTCAAAGCAGCCACCGATAAATATAGCGAACTTCCTGCACGAATCACAAGGGAACAGTTGCGCTTGCTTATAAAACATTGCTGTTACTGCTCCTGAACTAAAATAGATTGAGGTTAAGTTCAATGTAGATACTGTTGCAATTCCGATCGAATCTGTTTGTATCCCTTAATCCAATCCTGCTAAAAGATTGAGGTTAAGTTCACCGGTACTCACACCATCAAAACAATGCATCCCCGATGCACCTACCCCAAAAATCAAGTATTTCCCAAGAGCGCAATTAAATTTCCCGCTAATATCAGCTGGAAAGATATTTTTAAACCAGCCTCCCTCTCGCGAGTCACAGCTTATTTTTGTGTTTTCGATTAATTTCTTTCGATTTGCAAAAAATAAGCTGACCTCCGAATTCTTTCGCGAGCGCAAAATCAATTTCCCTGCAATTATTAAAAAAGACACTTAGAGAGCGTATTAAGAAGCGCCTCGCGCGACTGTCGTCAATTTATAAAAAAAAAACTCTGAATAGGTTTTGGGGTAACATTAATAATTGGGCCGGCAAATGGTGAATGGATGAGGCTGAATTTTCAATATTGGTTTCGTTGTGTGAAATAGCAGCAATGCGGTACTCACCATAGTAACGGCAGGGCTCCGTTGCTCGCTGACAAGTACCACCTGCAGGCTACCGGTGAGTATCACACTACGAAGTACGAACAACGGCACGGGAACAACTGTCATAGATCGGTATGACAGGAAAGCAATTCATTGTGCTTGCTGCAGCACTGAAAACTCGCGCATGTTTCTTGCAACTCTACCACCACCTCCACCACCGTCGTCTCTGATATATAGGCATGTGCGACCAAGAGAATGCAGAGTCCTTTCTAGATAATAAATTATTTACCAATAATCTCCATGAACTGGCTAAAATAAACATTATTATAATTAAGCGGTGTCGAAGGTCCCGGTAAGACTAGGATTGTCTGGTATTGCGCGGAAATTAGGGTTGTACTGGTAGATAAAGCATCAGGGGTGGATTCTGCCGGAGGGTTGAGCATGTCCAGATGCGGATGACCATCGGGCTTGACACCGATCGAAAAAGCTGGGAACCCTCGCGAGATTTAACCTTACGTCGTGTGACAGTCCCTATTCTTCATGACAATCCTAAAATCGCACCATCTCTGAAACTCCATTCGAATCCCCATGCCTCCCAGGCTTTTCTCTGATTTATCTCATTCCTTTTTCATCCCTTTCTTCGTGTCTGTTTCTTCTTAAGTTCTAGAATTTTTCTTTATCTCTCTATTTTTTACGTAGATATTTTATTTCTGTTATTTTACGTAATTTCTTCCGCAAGTTCAATCTGTACTTCGCGGCTCTTGGATGATTTATAATCTTCGCTTTTATCCCTTCTTTCGCGAATCCCTGAGGTTCTCTTCGGGGACATCTCGTTATTTTTGTTTCTACATATTTTCCCTTGTCATTTCGAGCAGAACTTTTTACAAATAGAGGAGTGTTTGTCCTTTTAATCAGAGAGCTCCTTTTTTTGCCGCCAGATTGATAGGATGAGAGTTTTACGGTGGAAAAATAAATTTCACACATATTAGGGATTTTAATAAATTCTTATAGTGAACCTTTTTCTTTTAGCTCACACTAAGTTATTTATGCACTTTGATCGCTTTAATTATAACACGTGTATACGTAAATTTATCATTCAGAAGTAGGAAATTCCACTTCCTGTAGAAGTCTGATATCATAATCAAATACATGATATACATAGTAGAAAAACCTTACATTGTTAATTTATAATTTTAAGCGAGAAATCAGAAATTCAAATAAAAAATTCGAAATTAAAATTAAAATTATATGTACTGATCAACAGCTGATAAAAATGATGATTAATTTTGCTTCTGGGTCTAATGAAAGAAGGCATTGTAATGTGATCGTAGTTATTTATCCCTAAAATTCTTTCGAATTAAAGTCTATTCTTGACTATGAACAAAATATCGTTTTTCATGTTAATAAATAAATGTTAACGGGATATTGATTGCAGATTGCATGAATTTATAGACAAGTCTTGCAAAACATAAAGTGCTGGTACAGCAGATTAGTTTAATCGAAATGCACCGATAGAAGACTCCATCTGCTGGAAACATTCGGTCGATAAATGACCGACTTAATATTAACAATTATTGCATTTAAAATCAATAATTTATGGAGTCGACATCCAGAGAAAAGTATTGAGCGAATCTTAGTTTAGAAGTAATTAATTTATTTATTACGTCAACGACTGTACATAGCTTTTGTTTACGCGTATATGGCATTAGTTACATGTAGTTACATAGATTCTACTTATATAGTTCGACTACAACTGTACATTGATTCGTTACATTCATTACAATGTTGATGATTACTTATGTAATATTAAATGAAAACGAACACAATATTTCGACGTATTTGGAGAGAACTATTTAAATTTTTTCATCCTTTCACAGTAATTGCAATATCCAAATCATGCCAAATAGAACGACTGTGTCTTATAAATGTTTCATATCTTTTTTTAAAATCAATTTTTATCATACATTGAAAGGTGGATAACAACAAATATCTCTCTATTACGCCATTCTAAATATACATATTTATCGTCACTCGTGTATGCGATGAGTAAATTGTATTGCTTGAAAATATTTGGCAATTATGTTTAAACATTCAATTTCCTGAAAATATAATCAAAGGCATAAAACCAGAAATAATAACAATATTAATTTTTGATTATTAGCCTTGATAAATTATCCATATGAAATTACGTCCTAGTGTTAGAATATTTTATATACTTTACATCAGATACTGCTTTCTGAAAGACTCCATTATATATAATTCTAGCGATATTATACGTAAAATACAGATATGTACTATAAGCATAGATTCTATAAAGTACCTATATCATAAAAAAGAATAAAATTAATCCTTTCAATTCAAAAAATATATATACAGGAGTTAACTGATTAATGATACAATCGAGTGATTTCTTGAGCCTAAATTAAAATAATTTGTTCTTAAAAATCGTCTTAATTTTACTCAAAGAACCACTCTCTTTTCGATTTTACCACCGATTACCGCTATCACCCTGCGTATAAATTGAAGAAAATTGTAGTGGACAAGCGACAACTGCTGGAATGTACCAGCAATTATACAGCTTCACATCGTAAGAAGAAAACTTGTTAAAATAAAGGTATCAAGTTAATTTAGACATATCTTTATCGAACTAAAGCTTAAAACTTATTGCACCATATGTATGAATTTATTTGATTAAAGTGCCAATAAAGGATAATAAAGACGATTCAATAGGTATTTCGATATTATAGAGGTGAACACTTTCATTTTATTAATGTAAATAGACATAGATATGTCGGAAGTGAGTAGTTCTGCATGATAATATTGTCCAGATTCGAATGTCTGCCATCTTAAAAATTTAAACTCTCCATAAGTATGAAGAAAAGTTACCATGATTCAAGTGCTACAAAAATAGCAGCAACTTTCTTTCAATAGTGCAAATAAATGTACACCTGTACATTTTTAGCGATGGTGAGCAATGAATCTTTTCGAAAGATGCTTTTGCATCAAGTGACACAGAAGAGAATTGAAATTGTTACACAATCAACAAAACCCTCATAAAGGCTCTCCCTTAGAACTGGAAGACAGTCTACTCTGCATATTCTGATATGGCGTAGTTTCAACTTTGACACTAAATTCCGATCCACAGAATGATAAACATTATACCTTCATAGAATCTATAAAGAATACGATTTTCAACAAGTTCTCCGTATCAAGTACTTAGTATTTGCAAAAGTTTTATTGTGACTCCGCTAGACTCGCACTGCGAGTCATTTCTCATCATCATCATTATTATCATTATTTTATTATTATTATTATTATTATTTTATTATTATTATTATTATTATCGTTATATTTATCATTATAAATATTACTATTTGTCTGCAATATCAGCACATAATTCAAACATGTGGAATGGATATTATTCGTCGATTAGTAAACATTTGACGTGGCATATAAGTGTACGAGAGAATATTACCGATATTATTATGATTTATTCGTAATAGATCACTATGCTATTGTTAATATTATTAATAACATTACGCCACTATTATTATCATCCCCATCGTTATTATGCTGATCGTCCCTTGGGCGAATCGAAGAATCGACGCTATAATCGATAGTATACTAGTAACAGTAACATTGTAATTATTGTACTTGAAGTGGCCTGAACTAGAAAGATAGCGCTAGTATAATCTGCTAGAAATCTTTGTATTCCTATAGTTTCGCAAAGCTTAAACATTATACCTAACTTTGTCACTTCTCTAAGGAATATTTCAAGATATCCTCCGATCATCATCGGTAATTGTGTATTATTCGTGTAGGAATATATAATATATAATTCCAGTTAAAATCTCACGTACATTTATTAACTGAGTATTTTTGCGAAAAAATTTCTAATAGACTTTCTTGGCACTATTTCACGTCGATATGCATACGTGGTGGGCTACACGATTTCGGTGTTAACTGTGAAAAGGCCTAAAATTACGTTCGATCGATCTTCAACGAAGAGGACTATCAAGGCCAATCTCTGGCATTGGCTCGCTTAACGGGGATTAAAATTCACAGATTAAAAAAGAACACTTACAAGAATCGGCTAGAACACTTAGGCGGTAATGTGCTAATTACTCGCCGCAAATGGTAACACGCGCTCGTTACGGTACATTCACGATTTCGATTATATTATGGCTAGTAACTGCTCTCTTGGACCAGATTCCGTTTCTTTCGACCAAAATTCTCTCGAACTCTCCGTTCGAGAAGGAATGTCCTCCCGAGGAATTAAGTATTTTAGCTTTATGGAAAAAACAAGCGCTCGAAACGATATAATCTCACAATATAGTGCACAAGTTGCTTGTACGAGTTCCTAAGGGATTTTCCGAGTTTCTTTCGAGATTTCTCGAAGCTAGGCTTCGGGGCTTCCAAGATCTATGTTCAAAGCTGATAATCGTGAAACTCGGCGATTCGTTGACTTCAGTCAAATTAGAGAAATTTCGTTAAAAAAGCGAAGGAACAAAAATTTGAAAATTGATCTCGAACACACACATTATTCTTTTATTGTGGCGAGACCTCGGTGGGATCCTTTCCTCATATCGACGTCGTATGACGATCGGCACCGTTCTGGGATTGTACATGGTGATGTGGCATCGTGGCAAGTTCATTTTTGCTCAAATGGTTCACTATACCCGCTCCCAACGAGTCACCAACAACGTTGACTGTCGTCCTGCAACGATCCCTGCAAATCCAATCGAAATCACGATTAATCTATCAGGCGCATTCAATTCCTTCTTTTCCGTTTTATGAACACGCAAATCGATCAGTCGAACAAGTAGAGGACAAGAATTTTCCCGAGAAGACTCCGAAAGATCGTTATTGGCGTACTTACAAGAGCCAATCGACGGCCACGATCAAGAAGACATCATTTGCGGGAAGCCGTACGGTATCCAAGACCATAACCATTGTCACCAATCCCGCCTGCGGGATCCCAGCTGCTCCGATACTAGCAGCAGTAGCAGTAATGCTATAACATTATTGAAATTCGGTCAAATTCAATGAACTATGGCACGAGAGTAAATGGAATTAATGCGGATAATTAAATCCCTACCTAACGGCGACTAATTGGCCAAAGGACAGGGGAACTTTGCGAACCTGAGAGATGAAAATGGCGGCAACCGCCTCGTATAAAGCGGTACCGTCCATATTAATGGTGGCACCAATGGGTAAAACGAATCTGGTAACGCGAGGATCGACACCATTATTTTCCTCTAAGCAGTTAATGGCTATTGGCAATGTAGCTGAACTCGAGGAAGTACCAAAAGCGGTAACCAATGCTTGCGCCATGTTGGATATGTAGCGATAAGGATTTTTCTTCGTAAACGCGAAGTACAGACCAGGCAACACTATGAAACCATGAATGCAAAGACCGATTAACACTGTCAAGAAGTACATTCCGAGCTGTCCCACTACTTCATCCAGCGATTTCATTTCTGTGATCTTTGAGGCCACTAGAGAAAGTACACCGAGAGGTGACAACCTAAATAATCAAAAGCAACATGGATAATTGCATTAAATCGATTCGTTTAATATTTTTTTTACTGGAACGAATAAGTTCTTATCTAAAGGAATATTTGAGGGAAAAAGTACATACCAGATGACCCAGTTAGTGATCAACATCATGGCACCTGATAAGGACTCGAAGAATTGTAGCAGAGGTTTGCCTTCTTGACCCATCTTTCCCAAGGTAATACCCAAAACAGTGGCGAACACTACAAGACCCAGGATATTCATGCCAGGAATATCCTTTTCCACCAATTTCCAAGTATCCATATTCTCACCTATCACACAAGAGTATATTCTTTGTGTAATTTAATATTTTATTTAAAACAAGCAAGTCTATCGAATTTCCGGATTATGTTATTTTAATATTAAAGGAAAACTCGTTAATAATGAAAAGTAGGAAATCTAGTTTCGACGATGAACGTACTTCCAGTCATATTTTCTGGTTTCTCAGGCTCGGTTCTCATTTGAGAAATGCAAGCTTGCACGAGATTCGGTGGGAACATATTCCGAACCAAATCCATCAGCGTGTCAATAGTAGACACATTTTGTGGCGCTTTATTCTCCTGCAAATCACCAGATTTACCATCTCCTGGTCGAATAGTTATGACTAGAATGATACCTATAAATTAAATTTATTATTAGCGTGAAATCTTTTATCGCCGTTTTAACGAGTCTATTTCTATCCTTAAAGTGGCCAAAGATTCGAAGGTTCGATAAAAATATTCTCTGAATACGAAGTAGATCATTAATTACATTGATCTCGTGGTTCAATGCCACATTTGTTATGCAACCAGTAGCTTACTGCCCATATAAATATACGGAGAAAAAATTGTAAAAACAGCTTGACGTTCGCTTCATTAAATCATACGATAAAATAAATTTACTACGTAAGTTCCTATAAATAAATATAACTGTGGATCTGCTATGTTTCGATAAATGTTGTTGCTTTATACTTTTCTCTTAAAATTTGTTGTCGAAAGATCCTTATTATCTCTAATCGCATTAGTCAAGTTGCAAACTCTTAATTTACAAGTATTAAAATTGTTATCCTGCGCGTAAAATCTTCTGACTAATGATGCGACCTAGTAAGGCTATATGAATAAGTCAACCACAATCATAATCAATTGGATTGAGCATGTTCGGAACAAAGTAGAATATGCTGATTAAATTCTGCAAAACAATTCCTACTACGCAGCTACGATCTTGGAATTGAATAATGATAAGTAGCCAGCTAATGTGTTGAGAGATTCAAGTCCTCATAGAAACCGCAGACTAAGAAGACTCGTTTTGTTCAACAGATTCGAGAATCGGTTGAGTGATAAAATGATTGAAAATGAAACAAAATATTGAATAAAAAGAAAGTAATTTCAAGATACATTTAAAGATGGATTCTGATTTCTTTGATAATGTTCTAAAATCCTGACTTGTGTTGGTTCATTCGCACTTACCAAGTATGACAGCACTAATAGTTGTGACCATATAATAAATAATTGCACGTGCGCCAATTTTGCCACTGAGCGACAGATCAAGAGATCCAATAGCCGAGACCAAACTGGAAATGATGAGTGGCAATATTAAACTCTTGAGCATCCTGAGGAAAAGGTCTCCGGCATAGTTGATGTACATGATCTCTCGGGGTGTCCATTTGTCCGTTCTGGAATTCCTCAGGATAATCCCAAGGACAACCCCACCAACGACTCCCGTTACTGTCAAAATCGTCAGGGCATTGTGCCTCAAACATGATTTAACTTTTTCTTTCTTAGTCCTTGGCCTCTTGTTTGGCTCCTGAGGGTAATAAGACGTTCGTTCTGCTATTTTACCCTGCGTCTCTACTCCAGATAATGGCGACCTGAAACCAGAACCAATAACCCGTTAATGGAATCCATCGATCTTCAACTCTTTTCAATTAACCATCTGGATTGAAAACGTGCTATGCATTATTTATTCGATAGCTATTTCAAAATCCTGCCGTGCGCATCCCTTTTTATTGTTATTGCCCATTTCCGGTTGTAAATAAACGACTTCAAACGCAATATTTTGCTATAACATAATTGACTATCTAAATTTATTTAATTTGAATGATAAAAATAACTTTCGTAAGGTTTTTCATTTATCGTAATCCCGATTCTCTTGAGATTATCAAAATTTAATGATTAAATCATTAATTTTGAATCTGGCATAAGTGTTTCTTCTGATAACAGATGTTCTGGATTCTTTTTATCTCCAAGTGCTATTACTTTTTCAAATGTACCGTAAGGCAACTGTACAAATATCGCATTATTAAGTAATTAACAAACAAAAAGTATTTCTTAATTTTATTATCAGCCAATGGAAAGTGTAGGATCGTTAAATTTTGAAACATAATTATTTACTAGTTCCTTATTTTTCTTCTAATTTAATGATTTATTGCAAAATTTTCAGATTTAACTCGGCATACCCTCTTTCTTCTTCATCCATTTCAATATTCATACCCAAGATGCCCACTTGTAGCAAATAAAGATGAAATAGTAAGAATGAAAACACAATTTTTTAAAGCAACTTTGCTGGTAAGAGTTCCGTCCGGTTCTAAGCACTTTTTCCTACTAGCTCTTTGCCGTTCCTAGCTTGGAATAAAGTAAAGACAACTAGAGATAAATCTTGCATTTCTTCATATGTTTTCTGACAATAAACTAGGCAAGTGAGTTATCTATGTACCATGCGTTTTCAAATGAAATACAAATTATAAAGAATCATAAAACGAGTGGGATATACTAATTATCAAAGTGAATCCGCAGATAATCATTAATCTCGCAATATAATATATCCAATTGATAATTATGAACTTTATTAATAATACGAAAGTTAGAAACCTTATAAAATTTACAATTCTATATTTGGAAAGATGGAAAGTGTCTGGCTGTGGATTAATCAGATTTGAGTGTGCAACAGATTCAAATGAAACAGCTCGAGGCTCTTAGCGGCTTCAGAAGCGTAACGAGACCCACGAACGACCTTTCCGGTCCGGTTCTAATTGCATAATAGGGTGACGACCGTCTGAAACTTCCCTTTGATTGCATAATGACGCATTTTGAATAATTATTCCAGGCTGAAAATGCCTACTATATAATCGAACAGAATACAATCTCCAAGAGATAGCTTCCACGATTACTTTTAAAAGAGAGCATACGCACCACCACCGCGAGAGAAAGAGAAGAAAAAAAAAACACAAATGCTTTTATCATAATTATAACATTACCACTTTCAAAAACAAGTTTCTCACTTACTTTCATCGTACGTTCTTTAAAAAGTTTCAAATGCGCGATGCACCCATCATCAAAGTAATGCACTTTGACTGACAAACAATTAATTGACACATTTATCAATGATCGATAAGTTTCTTGATTGAACATTAAATCTTTCGTATATTTACGTAATGCTCTGATCGCATAATGATCATATTGAGTAATTACTGCAGACAGAATTGTCTACCATATAATCGTACACGATTTGACATAAAAAAACAACTGGAAAATGACCACGGAATTATTGATTATTAATAGATGATTACGCTTTATAACTTCAACTTTCCGCATGATCTTATGCAAAATCTGCATAAATAACAATGAATGCAACTGAGATACTATACCTCTACTTATTAATTATGCTATAAGACGCTTATGCAACGTATGGTATGCACAAACCATGGAGTACAAAATTTTCTTTTTTATATTACTTTTGAAAAGAATTGTCCGCATGCACGACTGTAAGATCAGTGTGATGTAATCGATATTGATAAGAGAATAGGGGAAGAAAAAACGGTGAGAGAGGGAGTGGATGAGAAGTGGCTGATAGCTGTCTTTTCTTTCACGATCGAGCGGGTCTTTCTTGGTGATCTTTACTACGTTTAGCGGCTTTATCGTGTGTATTATATGATCCCTCTGCCATTAATATGTGTCAGGAGACAGTGTCGCTTGACATGAACGCATACGCGTGCAAAGAACGTCCAATCGTAGCTGCGTATGTCGTCACGTCCTGTTTTAAGCACGTGTGGTGAGCGTAAAAGAGCGCCTAATGCCAGTGCAGATAGGGTCATAAAAAGCGAAGATCCGATAAAAGTGTCAATAGCTGAGGCACTAAATATAGAATCTGACAACTATCATTTTGCATCCTATCCAATTGCTTGACAGCTTTTCGCAGAAATCTCTCATCTTCTCTCAACGCCAAGTTGTTTCTCTTCACCTATGGTCGATAATTGAAGAATCGCCGATTCTTACTTATATTTTTATGCATTTTGCATAAATTGCGAAAAAATTTGATTTCTGGTGAAACGATCTTATAGATGCACTATGTGTTTAAATATTGCTAAATCTTACGAGAATTTGATGTAGATCATTTGCGAAAATCAGTTTGGGCAATTAAGAGATAAGAATAGGGTGCCATATAAACGTAGATACAAAAATAATTGACTTGGATATTAAATCATTACTCTGATAGATAATCTGTTAACAAGCAATTAGTTCTGCTTGTGAATTTTAGTCCTGGCATGGTATACGATAGAAATGTATGTATTATAATTGCTATTGGACGATATATTTATCAAGAATTGATCATTTTTGCTCTAACTAGGTATTAGCCATTTCACACTATTTATTTGTAATGAATGGAATATGCGACTGCTAACTCAACCAACGAGACCGGTTTCCAGATTGTGGATTAATCGACTAAACCTGAACTAGTTTTAACGCACCATAAACTCCTACGAGCTGCAAGTATATATGATCAGTAATTAATTATTATTAATATGCTATAAATTGTGTCTTCGCTCCTTTTATTTATTATTATTTGTTATTTATAATCTTGTTTATTTTATAGCATATCTTCTTCTCCTCCTTTCATGAAATTCGGACACTTCTTTATATTTCGCATAAAATAAGAACGTGATAAAAGTGAAATTTGTAGAATTATCTTATGATTTTTCGTGAATCCAAAACACGCAGTTCTCTACCCACATATTCAAGATACCATATAAGTCGAGATACATGAACAAAATCCTTAAAATAAAGTCCTAATTTTTCAGATTCTCTCATGAAAAATATTGTTTTAAAATGCATCCTTTAACTTCGTTACATTGGTATTGCATACTAATATTTGCAAAATAAAATAAAAGGTAAGTTTGGTGAAAATAAAGTATGTACGCGTATACTCTTCTACTTATAAAGCAACGATCTCAGTTTTTTCATATGTTACGTCACAAGGATGGCCCTGATACGTTCTTTAATGTACAAAATACATATATATATATATCTACGTATGAGGTAAAAGATTCATTTAAGATATACGCATTATTCAAATTATGTATATTTTTCATCTTTCGTGTATTCTTATCTTTTTTCGTTTTCTTTACTTTGGAGCACCTTCTTTGTCACTACCAAGGCCGCCAAATCTTGGCCACTACTGATTCCACCGTGCTGCGTGTTTATTATGAACTATAGGAACTTTCCCCAGCGTATGTGAGCTGCATTCTAATATACTTGAATTTATTTTCCCCTTGAGCAATGAAATCTAAAAGGAATTTATCGATCCGGTACATTTTAGTAATATCCACATTAATATCGTCATATTTCCAGTATCGTTAATCAATCAATAATTTATAAAAAGCATTTAATTAATGCATCCTATCAGAAGCACAATACACATTAATAGTTTATTAATTTCAATATTTAATCAAAAACTTTTTCTCGACTCTTATTGAGTAATATTAATATTAGTAATGTATATCAGATGATTTATCATGAAATATTGCAGGAAATTACTAATCCACTTCACCAGAAAGCTTCATAAATTGATCTACTTGCTAAGAATGACGCATACACTTCTATCTAAATAATTGAATTTGCGTACAATAGTAATTGTAATTATTTTAGAGGATTTTACAAAATAACGCATATCAGTGTAGTATTTTTATTAAGAATTAAAATTTAATTTTTTTTCGAAAAATTTGTTCCTTGCTCATTATTTATTTTTAACATTTGTGGTATGTTTAACTTTGGATCGACTGGATAAGAACCAGTATAAAAATAATGTACAACACATATATAGTGTGATTCATGACACGTGGCATCTAATCCTACAACGATGAATTGTAGTTTTCGAAAAGTGAAATGGGTCACATTTTGAATTGTAATTTGTTAATTAATATCAACCACACCTTTGCTTTAATTATTGTGGAATGCCAAATAAAGTTAATTAAATATAGGGAGACCGTATATTTCGCGGAACTAAATGATACCGGAAATAGGAGTCCAATGAAATAAAGAGACACTTCGTGTTAGCCCCATCCTAATTCTCTCTCATGAGGGTAAATTAATTAGAGTTTGATTAAAGCACGCTTTAGTTACGTGTATATATAGCTCATATTATTAATGATTTAAGTGAATCTCTGAAATCGTGATCCAATGGGCTATGCTAATACTTTTAACCAGTACTGATTACTCATCGCTAATATGTATATGTGAATTATATGAAATTTCATGACATCAAAACCCAAACGATACAGTCAATTAAAAGGCTTATATATTTATTGGGCAAAATGAAGAAGCCGAGGTTAAAAAAAAGTGGACTGTTCATAATAAACATGATGAAGGTAAATGAACGAGAGAGCCGAAGTCAGTCAACTTTAATTGCGCGGGTTAATCCATTCATTATCAGAGTGTTAACGAAGCTTACCGCGTAATACCGTTTAAGCGCAATAACGACGACGCAAAGGATACGGAATGCGTGAAAAAAGTCAGCATTTACTTCTCCCACCTCATTTGAGAATTCCAATCGTGAGAATTATTAAAGACCTTCGTACTTGATCCCATGCACATCCGGTGAACCTTATACGCAGTCTCATGTTCCTCGAGATGAATTGTTTTTATTTAGGTACAACGAGTGCTGAAATAAACTGAACTAATAGAATCAGGAAGGATTCTATTTTTAATGAGTTCTTCTTTGCCCGATATCCGAACAGAGAAGTCAATATGGTAGAAAAAGAATTCCAGCTATGCAGACAACGGAATTCAATAATTCATTAACATCTGAGATTAATTGTTTCCGTAGGAATGAGGGTTGGCCAGAAAAATCAGAAAACGTTCAATTTTTCCCAGTCCCTTCAACATGCGATTTCAATGGAAAAAGGAATGTAGACTTGGATCTAGCAATTCATCACTTTTTTTTCAGATAAATTTTATCGTGCCAAATGGGATTGGGTCAGTAAAATGAGGAAGTATTATATTGTTTTCTGACATTCCGTAAAAATGTGAAGATGGAATTTAAAAATTGAACAATTTATTTTCCAGATTTAGATTCCTTCTTTTTTAGTTAATTAATTCTTCGTCGACATACGATGGAAGAACAAAATAAATAGTCTGGTATTTAATAATCTGTTATGCTTGGTCTCTGTTTATTTTTCGACAAATGGTATCAAATTATTTAGCAAACGGAAACGTTCTATTTTCGTTTTTCTTCGACATCCGGTACCAATTAGATCAAATAGAGAGCTGCCATGTGACAGAGTTTAGCTTAAACTATTGTTGAATAAACCGATGGCAATATTATCTTAATCAACGATCACAGAAGTCGCTTAATTACTTTTTATAAAAAAAAAATTTGACTCAAAGCTGCTGTTGTCCAGGATCTTTTAATTAAATTTTTATTGCTTTGAATTCCTTCAATCATTTGATTAGTTTCTCCATCAAATACTAGCAAAAATTCTGCTGCAGTGAAATGTAATAATTGAATTACGAAGGCTTGATATTTGCGAATAAATAAATTCTAGTATGTATTAAACTGGTAAGCATGAATTAGCGATTAAATAGTATCAATAATTTATTATCGCATACGATGCTATTTAATGCACAATACATTACATAAAATTTATGATCAATCTCCTTTTCTATAAAAAGAACGAAAATTCTTCTAAAAGAATACTTTTAAAGCAAATGGTTGTGAATCTATTAAATAGTGACAACATTCTAGCATCAAGTTGCACATTTATTATATGACACATTACAGACTATTAGGATTAAGTTCGAGTATTTAGAGCACGGCTTACAATTATAATTCTCGTATGTATTATTATTATCAATGAAATCAGCTTACTAAAGATAAAGTAAATAACCTCATATAGTGCAAATTTCTGTTAATATATTAACCCTTTAACCATATAAATTTTAAAAATTTATTATTCGCGCTTTAAATAAGAGATGAAATAAAGACCAATATCCGAAAGACAGAGAGAGAGAGAGAGAGAGAGAGAGAGAGAGAGAGAGAGAGAGAGGGAGAGAGATATTTGTTGATAATAATTGAAACAAATTTACGTTTACACTTGTTGATTTCATTATTAAATAACTAAGAGTAAACACTATCTTTTTTCACGTGGGTCGATGATAAATTAAGTTGGCATAGGAAGTATGAATCTCGGTAAACTTTGCCAAATTGGCGTAACGCGAATATAGGGTATATCGCTAAATCTCATTCTCAAACGCTTTCAAGCAATAAAATGTGCATTCATTAGAATGTAGGGTAATTTTGATCATTGTTATTTTAAGTAATCAGATAATATATTAAGCAAGATTTCGCAGAATAAACAGATTTATATCACTAAAAGACTAAAACAAAAAGAGTCAATTACTTACAATTATTTCTAAAAGTGAAACTTAAAAGTAAAAATTGAAAAAAGACATGCTCCAAAATTCTACAAATAATTCAGATAAATATATCATCATTTTGGCATTACTAATAAAATCTCTCGTATATAAGGTCTTAATGTTTCTTTCCAGATGAAATTCATCACGTGTTATAAAAATTTTGTGGGCGGCTAGAAATCGTGTCAAACTAAATGGTTGGGAGTTGTTGGCCGTTGACTGGTGAGTTTTTGACGTTGCTGGCCTTCAGCTTTGGTATTATATATCTGAGATGGCCTCGAAACGTTCCCCAGCGGCGTAGATAACACGTGTTGCTTCCTAAATCGCCCAAACACGGAGCAGTTTCTTTAGAAAGGACCGATGAGTGAAATATTCTCGAGGAAAAAGTTATCAGATAAATAGCAACTGAGTTATAGTGCGTCGGATGACTTACGGATTGTTTGACAACTGAACTTGGCACCGTTAATAACGCTGATGAATTAGGATGGCCGTCCTTTCTTTAAGAATAGAACATTCTTCATATATTTTTAAAAGCAGTAATAAAAAAATATTATTGCAATTCCTTTGTTAACTATAATTACTTTTTCTTGTCGGCTATTCTCGCGTGCCCCCAAAATCATATATGTCGATACAAGTAAAGTGAGTTCTCAGTAAATTTAGCGAGCATTGTATATTCAATAGGTACCATTTAGCGTTTCGACCGAATTTCACATCAAAGTTACGGAGTATGAGAAGTAGTCGGTCGGCAGGATTTTCAATGAATATTCAATGCATTTTTCCTAAAAAGCCTAAAATTTCGGTGAAGTGCTAAAGAACCTTGGCAAAACGATAAAGAAAGTCAAAAGGAGCCTCTTATTCATAATGTACGAGAGTCCTTAAGTTGATTGGATGAATTAAGTGGCGAAAATGAGCAGTTTCGTGGTGCAGGTGAAACACATTCGACGGGTAATTGTCGATAACTTCTGACATTTTAACTCCCAATAAGAAGAAAAGATCCTTGACACGAATTTCTTATATGTACCAGTATAATAAAGTGATGTCATAATGTGTACGCACAAAAGATGACCGATTCCAGATGTAGACAAAAACATTATGTAAAACGTATTAAAATAAGGCTAACCGTAGGAAACGATCACGAACATTTTTTCTCTACTCGTTAAACGTCTTTTGCCTCAGTGTGCTGCGTTTTAGAAAAATTTTGTAGTGTCGACACTTTTGAAGGTAGTGAAAAAAGTAAAGATAGAGCTCAATTCAGGAAAGTAGCTGTGTACGTGCGTTTAAAAGTTATTTATTACAAATTTTATGAGACCAAAAGTAGGTCAGTCTAAATAATAAAATGAGAATCACGTATGATGCTTATGCACTAGAATGATTAAAAAGACATAAAGGATAGTGAAAACTGTTTTAGATTAATCACAAATTTAATTTCGAATCTATAGGCTGCCAATCATTTTTAATTTGGATATCAGAAATAGCTAATTAGCTATGTGAAAATAATTGCTCTAGAGTTTTAGCATTAAAAATATAAAGATACATATATATTGCAGCTATCACAGGAAATAGTTGCATGATAAATATGATTGATCTAATGGACCATTTGTAAGACAACTTTATGATTGTCATTGTTATACTTTTTAATGAAGGCCAGCAAAACCTTCTATTCGTATTTTTGAAATTTCCATCTACTCCAAAGAGCTAATTATTTCTTCAGATACAACAAGAGCTATCAATCAAGAGAAACACAAGTGTTCGATTATGATTATCAAGTGTCTCGAAAAACAAAGATTCGTGTCTTCTTGTAATATTTTAGATTAGGCTTTAACATCTCACTTTCGAATGAATAATACACGAGTAAATCAGTTAAACTGTAATGCAATTGTATGAATTATAAGTAATTGCCAATTATGATGGCTGTTAAGTGCAGTAAATTAATTTCTCTATTAATAAAGATCCAATATTGTCATAAGCCAAAACGTCATGAAATTTCCATAAGAATAGATTAAAAGATAAGTTTATTCATCAGCCGAGCAACTTCATCCACCGTGTCAAACTAATATACAGAGGATCGGTGCAAGACCTGTTTTTATTCCCGATCACTATCGTGTAAGATCATCTATCGAAGTATTATCGTAAAAATATAGACGCCACCACGAACATTATATCGTTTGCGCGTTTTCCACTATTCCCCGATTAATCGGTAAGCCATAAAGTTTTGAAATCGGATCAAAACAATATTTACTCTAACAAGACATAGAAAAATGAGAAATAAGTGAACAAGCACACGGACAAACTGAACATGTATCTCAATCAGATTACAGATAAGAAGTAGCAAATCTAGACACGCTGTAAATTTAGCGCTATCGCCCGTTATCGTTGTTAATTAAAAACCCGTGAGACGTCAGTTCTGGAAAGTGCGAATTATTTTCTCTCCGCGCTTTCAGCAGATAAAATCGCCTGTTCTGCATGTGCAATTATGACTACCACGTAAAAAACACGTAATTAATATAATTGAAGAAGAAGAAGAGAGAAAGATAAAACCCAAGGGTTCCAATGACAGGACACAGGAAGAAGGTGTGCACCTGCGTCCATTGACGGACTTTGCGTCTTGTCTTCGCGCTGTTCAACATCTTTTCAACGTGAACTCGCCGCAGTGGTTGATTCGCAAATCTAGAATCGCACGTGCACGCGCACACGCCGATCGAAGAGTCGATCTCGTCAAGTTCGTGTATCTCCACACACGCGCGCGCAAACGCCTCTATCGAGTTGTGCAATGTCTCTAGCAGGCATACGCTGCCTGTGGGTAGTAGGCACTGCTGATGATGGATACGCTGACAAAACGTAGCAAAGAATGACGTTGAAACATCGTACGGAACAGATATCGGTCATCATGCTGAATAACACATGAATATGCAGACACGCAATTCTGTCGCGCGTTCGCTCATAGGAATATTTATCAAGCGTGTGAAATTACTCCGCTGACTCTTCTCGATTCGTTTGTGGTCCATGGTGATCCTGCGGTACCCTGTGATCCCCGTTTTCCACGCTCCAGACCCACGAGTACCTTCTCCTCTGCCCAAACTACACGAACCCTCGTGTACCCCTCGCTCCCACCTGGAGGTGCAAGTCTTCGGCATGCAAGTGCAAGTGAGGATGATCGAGGCGAAATGGTGTAGTGTAATTGCCCGCGTTCCGTTGACGATGCAAAACGCTCTCGTTTCTGCGAGACTAGCGATTATGCGACGACGACAATTCCACGTAAAACTTTCGCTATATTTTCCCCGCTTTAAGTGCCTGACGAAACTAACTCGGCGTTCGCGAGCTCCCGAAGGATTTAATGTTTTTCCAGAATATATTCACCGATCTGTCGGGTACACCTGTTTGCGCAGGATCACGTGATCCGATGCTGCACTTAAAGCTGAATCGTGTGGGATGTGCCGATTCACAAAGACCTCGGCCGACCCAGTTCTTATTTATATTTTCATCGGAATTGAAAGGAGCGAGTGCTGACAAAACAAGAGGCGAAACTCCGGCAAAAGTATTTGCGAAAAGCCGCGGCATTGGTGGTTGCAAATTCGTGGGTTTCGCCAGTACCGCTAGAGTTCTTTAAAAACCGAAACCCGAAGATTTGTATCGCGAGGAGGACGGCTTCTACGGTTCTTTCCTAATTGCCTAATTTTCTTGTCGCAGAGGAGTCAAAGCGACGGCGCGAAGCTCATTGCCCTGAGAAAATTTCCAGCTGGCCAGTTGCATTACAGATAGCGAATGGATCTTCGACTCTAATTAACCCTCTAATTATCATTCGTAACGAGCGATAAATAGCAAGCGTCCCCGGCTGCCAACCCCCTGGTTCTCTCGAAGGGAAGGCAAAAGCGACGAGTGGCACGTGATGGGGTCTGAGTCGGTTTGCCAAAAAATTCATCGCAGCTCAAAGTTTTATCAGGTGTGCAGAAGCGAGGAAGCTTTATAGGAAGCGGAGTCAGCGTTCAACCCCGACTGGCGAATGGGGAGTCGCCGGGGTAACAATGGGGAGTTCGCTGGGTAAGCACGCTGATGTTTGGGACAATGGGAATAAAGAAAAATGAAATACGTACAGTTCGGAGGCGACTTCCATGATGGCCCCGTGGATGCGTTCGTGTGCGTCGTTGCGTTATCCCGACGAGGCGCTCGGCAGCCGTTCACATGGAGCGTCACTTCCGGTTGAGCGGAAGTGGCTGGTGCGGCGCGCCCTGATGGGGAGCGTCAACGGCAAGAGAGACGAGAGGAGACGGCGAGAGAGGCAGGATAAGCTCCCTAGCGATGCGTGTGTGCCGCCGCCGCCGTCCTTTTTCTTTCCACTGCGAACAAACGTCAATAATCAGCGACAGCCTAACTCCGCAGGCCTGAATCACGATCGTTCCGCCAATCC
Source organism: Sclerodermus sp. 'alternatusi' (assembly GCA_037305995.1). Taxonomy (NCBI): domain Eukaryota; kingdom Metazoa; phylum Arthropoda; class Insecta; order Hymenoptera; family Bethylidae; genus Sclerodermus; species Sclerodermus sp. 'alternatusi'. The sequence goes on from CM074545.1 coordinate 10,997,025, forward strand.
CAAGCTCCGAGGAACCGAGGATCCACCGAAAACTCGTTATAACCGGACCCGAGACTGGGATTCGACGAGGCGGGAACAACATCGTGGGTTTCACAGATTTGAAAGGGATGTTGCGCAATGAGCGACCTTTGATCGGAAAAAATTGCTAAATTATCGGCGAAAGGTGCGGGGCGAGAAATGGACGGCCAAGCAAACGTCCACGCAACCGGGAATACAGCGAAAGGACCGGTTCTCTCGAACATTTAATCCGTTACATCCTACAAATAATAGCGACCCTCTCGTTCTTCTTTCGCCATTGTGAGGTTTCCCCGTCAAAAATGTCCCGTTGCATTGACGAGCATGCAGGAGCAGCCAAGCAGCAGCAGCAGCAGCAGCCTAGGCCTGCTCCTAATGAATCCGATCCCAGTATTTCCGGCCACATTTGCCAAGCTCCTTTTTCATAGGTGTTGGTGGTGCTGTTGTTGCTGGTGGTGGTGGCGTTGCGCTTGGAGCTTTGCTAAAAATGGGTCGCGACTGAATACAAGTGGAACGTGAGAAGCGCACGAAGAAAGTGAGGAGAAAAGAGCCAGAAGAATAGAGAGAGGAGACGAGAGCGGATGATCCGAGTGTGCAGGGTCCGGGGGAGGGGGTGCGTCAAAGTCATTTTATCCAAAGAGCCTTCAGGATCACCGTGAAAGCTTCGCCGTGCCTCTATTGAGTCGGACAGGCTGACAGAGATCATTTAATTGTCACCGGAGTAACTCGCCGGTGGAAATACAGATGGGTACGGGCAAATAGGTATGACCTTCTTCCTGAAGTGGGTCCTATCGAAGTGTCTGGACGCGAATTCGATAGAATGGGCAAAACCGAATCGAGGAGCTTAGTCCCCAAAGAGTGGGAATGAGAGAGAGAGAGAGAGAGAGAGAGAGAGAGAGATACACGGATGATCCGGTCATCGTAATAAAGAACGGACTGAGTTAGACCATCACGGTGAGTTGGTCCGGTGGGTCTGGAAAGAGAGGATGTGTGCTGATAGGGCTCTCAATCTGTGCCACCTTGGGTGGTACGATTAGCTATGGCGATCTCCCCTACGACGATCTCTTCCTGCCGCGCGGGCCCTATCATCGTGATCCACTACAAACATACACAACACGTTTATGTGCACGGACACACGTAGGTATACACGCGCGGCGACAAACTACGACCCCATCTAGAGCCGTGCTCCGCTCTCGCTGATGCTACTGCCATTGGGCTCTATTGTTCGTCGGCAATCCCGGATTATAATACTCCCAGATCATGCTAGGGTTACGCAGTCGGATGTATCGCATTGCCGAGTCTTCCAAAGCCCTGCTCTAGCAGACCTACCCGGCCCTCCCCCGGTACATCCAGACTGTGGCAGTGATATAGCTCGTAGACAATCACCGATTGACCTCCCCCGCCAGTCGGCCAGCCATTTCGATCTTCGCTATCGAAGATCCACGTTCTTCAAATTCAATTGGGAGTTTCAGCATTCAATCCCTTTGAGAGACTTTCCAAGGATGTTTTATCTCCCATTATCTCATTGCGATTCACCGTGGAACTTCCTTCGTTCCTGCACTGCAATCCTCTCGATGAAACTCCGGCTTTCCCGTTGTGTTCCTGATATTCCACTACGGGTTGGTCCTACGCTCATCCGATGCGTTTGGAACGATGAATCGTTGAACGATTACTTGCCTTGTTGAAATCTTGTGGAGAGACTGCGCATAGTTCTCGCATTGAATTTTCCAATTATGTTGACGAACGCATTTAAAGCGGGGCTGGCATACACACGATTCGCGTATTTTTCGCATGGTCATTTGAGTATTGGAATTATTGATCTTACTACTGTGCCACTGCCAAATGATAATACCACTGAAACTTCATAGTCTGACTTGGAAGGTACTGTACTACTGTCCGATCAGGCTTCCGCTGTATTCACTGATTTTGATGCGAATGCGACTCTTAAAACGACGAGCCTGATGCACAAATACGAAATTTATATACTTATTCGAGAGAAACTTATCAACTTCCGACAAAAGCTTTTACCGTTAAAACTGAAATTCGTATCACGGATTAGCATGTAAGACTGTTGGTGTGGGAGTGGACGAGATTTTTGAGCGACTCTAAATTTTTATGACTGCGCGCTAAATCTATCGGGATGTCTTTTAAATGACCATTTTCAAACGCTGGGAATTTATTTCGCGTTCAATATGGATTTTCCATAAAAGTTTCAACGGATAAATCATACCGGAGCTATAACCTTCCTCTTTTTTTAAACAGTCGGTAATTGTTTATCTCGTGAAACAGATAAAAGTTGAAATAAACAGTTTTTAGGAAATTTCAGACGAGGAGAGTTTCGACTAAACAATTTGGATAAGCGATTTAAGAAAGTTGATAAAAATCTGGACGGGAAAGAGGGAGCAGGGATTCATATGGGCGGCGATCCTTTTTCCACTTTCGAGCGGCGCGAGCGATAGCGTATCGATGATGACACTCCTGAGGCTTGCACGAGCAATCGTTCAAGTAATACGAGAAGACGCGCTGCAAGCTGCACGTTGATTGCTCGATTCCTCGCTATCGGAGAGGCCGTCGAGAAATTCGCAGCTTCCATCAAAGAATTTCCGTCATTTCTTTATCGCGAAAAATTTTAACGCGTCCCCACCGTAGATTCCCTTCTCGAAAACGAGGAGGGACGATCTTCTCCTTTCTTCCACCTTTTTCCTTTTTCAACTCGATTTATCAACATAAGAATATTGCACGGGAATATTTCCGCAACGGGTGGGAAAATTCGCCTCAAATATGACGAGGATTTAAGCGGTTAAGTGTGCTCGGTGAGATTTTCGCTAAAATTCGCCGGGAAACATTTTTAAACTTTCAAAATAATTCACTTCATCGACGTTTCACCGAAGGGAATAGGCGCATTTCCCATAAGACTCGGTCGAGAAAAAAAAGGTGGGTGTCGCGTTGTGGAATATGTGTGACAAGATTAATTTTTTTAAATAAAAATCATCTATAAACATGCACGGCAAGGTTGGAGAGGGCGGTTTATCGGCGAGTACGTGCATTAAAAAATTGTCCTCTCAGCCTCTGAGAGCTAAAATTCATAATGCACTATCGATTATCGAGTAATCAGTTTTGACACTAAAAAAAGGCGTATAGCGTTCAGCGGCGCAAAAGGCCTCCGGGATCATAAAACAATGAAAAGCGTAATAGGTCAGAAGTAAGCGGTGCAGAAAAGATTTTAGTTGGGAGGTGATACTCCGCCAAGTGGAATACGAGTGATGCAAACCTGGAAAAAAATGAGGAACGATCCGCGGACGGGTAGAATGGACCGGAAACGGGGTAGTTGTTCGTGTAAATTGACCCACTTAAAAATAATAAAGGGCCGAAGAATGACATTCTGGGATGGGATTGTGCGTGGCTTCATTTCGAAGGGCCAAAGCCGAAAGGTGAATAAATAGGTCGCTTTTACGTCGAGTGGAAAAAAGCTTTTAAGGATTCTTCATCCCCTACTGGCCATTTTCGAGATGCGAAACTTTTTCTCCTATCATTATGAGCGTTTCAAAGCTCGCGTCCTTTTCAACGAGAATGGCAACGGGAACGAAACTTCTCGGCGAATACCAAAGTGGAATGCGCAGTTTATTATTTTTTTTCGATGGAGCTCCACAGTGACCGTCGCTCGCTACCCTTTCAAGGGGAGATTTATCTCTGATAGAACCGGATGATGAAACACAGCCATATTTGCTCTCACCGAGTGGAAGTGCCGTATCAATCCGGTCTTTCGCGTCTGAAAACCTCCTACGACTTCATTACGTAGGCAAACATCCAGTTCCCAGCGGTTAATCGTTCCTTTCCCATATAATCTCCCACTCCTTGAACGTGTCCCTGAGCATCTTTGAAAAAACACTTCCAACTGGAAACCGGGCGTAAGAGGGAGCACCGTCGAATGTAACGAATGATCCACCAATAGAAATGCAAGCACGGTCATCCTTGTATCTCCGATATCACGAATGTAGGAATTTATCGGAACGCTGCATAATTGCTGGACGGGAATATTGTTAATGAATTCATCCCGGAATTTACACAGGTTTTTAGCGTTTCGCGATTTATACGCGGAGCGACGTAGCCACGAGTGTCAATTAATGATCGAGTGGAAAAAACTTGATCGCGGCATTCAACGTGGAAATTATGTAACATTGGCATCGAACGCTGGAACTGCATCGAGTCGGGATTTCTCTCGAAAACTCGCAACTCTTGCGGTGAACTAAATTCTCGTCATTCAATTTTCAATGTCCTAAGTATCGGCTGGCAGGTCACAATTCATATTCTTGGATAAGTAAGTTGTGCACGCCGATATCTGGAAGGCAGCACCTACACACACGCAAACGCGATCGAGTGTGACTCTGGAAATTGATAAGTTACGTAAACTACGTTCCCGTGCAATAGACTAATACGAAATTAAGTCACGCGTGGCTACTGAGAATTTATCTGTCTCTCATCTGCTATCCGCGCAGTTGAGAATTCAGTAGGACCTGCCACGCGAGTCCTCTTGTAAAAGATCAACGAATATACGCTGGTTTTAGCCGAGGTGGCAAATTGTTAATATCCCGGAACGAAACGAGAAGTGTTTTATTGAAATGAACAAAGTTGTCGGATGTTTCGCGAAAGGCATTAGCCAATTGCTCGGCTGCCTTAGCTCTTCCTTGGCCGTAAAATTAAAATGCGAATCCAATATTCATGGCGCTAAATTCATTTGCATGGTTTGACGCATTCATTCAATCTGTATAATGATGGACTGGAACTTAACGAGTGTGTACAATCATCCGGGAGTGACTAATAGAAAGAAACCAACCGATGCTTTTACGAAATTCTTGCACATATGTTCCGTTTTAAAGTAAGTAATCGACATAAATGCTTGCGTATGCTCGTTAAATTTAGTTCAAGATCAAACGGAAGTACGCGCTGGATGATACCGATCAATTAGCATCCATTAATTCTAAGAACCGTGTAATTCGATAAAAATCAACGAGAGGTTTATCAGTGGCGACTTGCCACAACCTTCATCGTGGACGCAGCGAGAAATGGAATCTCCGCGAGAGAATTCCACGAGAGAAGAAACTTGCGAAGAGAAATATCGACGGTGCGTAGTCCATTTTTGGGGGGAATAAGCGTGAATTGATTCTGCGTGACCCTCGATGCACGCCCTGGGGTAAAGAAGCGAAGGGGAAGAAAAGAAGTGGAAGAGTTCAATCACAAGTGCCACGAGAGTACACGTTTGCAAAGATAGAAAGAAGGAAGGTGGTAAGTTGATACAGGCAAATAGGAATGATGGATTGTCTTTCTTTGAAGGGAAAATGACTAGTCTCCGACATTAATACGTACTCCAACGTACTTTTCACAGTTCAATTTAATCGACCTGAATACAACCTCGAAGCATCCCCCCTGGATGATGCCGTTGAAGATTCCAAATCGGAAATTGAGTCCTGGCCGATGCTAAACTATCGATTGACAGTCTCGCCAATTCAAATCGATGGCAGAGAGTTGCTTAAGAAACGCAGAGGAAATTATTGACCGATTGATTCTCGAGTTTGTTGCCCCAGTGCCAGCGAAACTGGCGTGAGGCCAGTTTATCGCTCTTTTTCGAGGCATGATAACTCTAACTATTATTCGTTAATAGCCGCGATAGAACCCTTGAATGGTGTCATGAACGTTGAAACGTTCGATGTAACAGGTGCCCATACATCAGTCGAAAGATTATGACCTAGCTAAACTTGCATGCAACAGGCGAACCACAATTGGACTATTTATTTCACTATTTCAAGAGTGCTTACAAATTGAGAGAGAGAGAGAGAGAGAGAGAGAGTGAATCGAACGACTATTCTCAATCTTAAAAGATAGTACCTTCAACGTTAACAGGAACTAATCACCAAAACCTGTATATGTTGGGCCACCCCCAATGACAAATATTTATCATCCAATTCAACATTAGTGTGAGATGGAAAAGTTGGCTCACTCCCACCCCCATTCCATTTTGGCATAAACGTAATTCGTATAAATAAACATTCTTTGTTCTTCCATTGAAAATCGCCGAATTTTGTGAAATCAACGTTTCTTCGAGCGTCTCTTCGAGCGTGTTCTCATAAAAATTTTCATATGTATGCGATAAAAGTTTGAGAGAATAACATTCGGCACTCGCGAAAGAAACTCCGATATTTAATAATTTCATTCTGTCGCTTACACCGTAACGCGACTTATTTAATTCGAACGTAACACCTCAGCCGTAAAATCTGTCACTCGTAAAGCGTGAAATTTATTAATCGGGGCTTCTCTTTTAAGCCATGCCAGCTCTTCTCTTCAAATGGCAGTAGAGAATTGCATAATTGGCGTTATAATAAATCTGAATCTCTCTACGGTACACGGTTGATAATGATTCTTATCGAAAGACACTGAAACTCGACATTTTCTGCATTTATAAGCCAATTGCTCGTCACCAAACTTTTTTCATTGAAATTCGAGAGTCACAGATACAAACGAGGAGATTTCTTCACGATGCCTACACCACAAAGAACTCCGAGCCACACTGAAAGAGACTTCGGAGCAGACTTCCGGTAAATCCGTCGATTTGAAAAATACGCAAAACTACCCTTTCTCCCAAATGCACGAAGAAACTCGGCAAATCCTCTAAAACATTCACAGTGCCAACAACGATAACAAGTAAGAAACACATCAGCCTCTATTCTACAAATGAACCTGCTGAATTTCATGCCGGTTTCTCAAAAAACGAGCGTTCCCAAACCACGGAGAATGCGCGCGCGAAACAGAGAGAGAGAGAGAGAGAGAAGAAAGGAAAAATAGAAAAAGAAAGCATATCCAGACATGGAAAGTAGTACGAGCGTAGATTTCGGAGACCGGCATGAAGCAGAGAGGTAAGAGAATAAGAGAGAATGCTCCAAATGAGAATTTTCGGAAAAGAGAGAGGAAAATTGAAATTTGAGCAAGTGCGTACCGTGAAAGTGAACGCGCGATGCACGTTGGGCGAATCGTAGGAAGGGTTTTATAGGTTGCGCGGCGGCGGCGTGCTTTGGAACGATCGTGTCCGGGCGAGCCGTCCACCTTCTCGTGGTGTATTCGGTGCAATGACGATCGCGAGACTGTGCCTGCGGACGATCGGGCTTGCAAGTCGAGCCGCGCTGGTTTAAAATGCGCGCCGATGGAGGGGAGTTGGCAACGCGAGTCTCGCCAACGATAAAGATCTTCTCGCGCGTGTCGCACATTATCCGCCACCTCTCCTCCTTTATCCGATCCCAAACTCCCTCGGGGAACCCACGCACGCACCAGCCACGTCTTCGGGAAACCCGAGCGGCGGGACCCTTGCCGATTCCGCTCCCGATTTATCGTCGGATGTACCAGCGCAGCGCACCAGCACCACCACCCCCTCGATCAAGTAGAAACCATCCTCTACTTCCGGTCCGCTACTTGGATCTCCGCTGGATCTTTGAACGCGCGAAGGGGACTTCGCGCGGGGGTGGAAGGCAACTGCGAGGCGAACTAAAAAATCAAAATCGGATGCCAGTTAGAGTGGAGAAACAGGTGTGAGACTCCGGAGCACCCTGGGAATTGGCGTGGGATTTTCTCCGGAGTTTATGGAGCCTGAAAATAAAGGCGCGTGCAATTTGAGCCGCGCGCTTTTCAAACTATGGCTGCGGCCTGCGAATCTCCAGCGGATGTCCGAACCCTGGAGTTCTTCGGTGAGGATCATCGGCGAGTTTCGCCGGGGATTTTAGCTGTCTCGCGAATTATTCGACTAATCGACTCTCGCGCGAAAATATTTTCGAGCCAGGAACAAAGCTGTGCTCTCTTGTGCAGTGGAATTAGTTAGCGCTTTGTGGATCTTCCGCGTTCTCCCGAATGGCTGGATCAATGTGCTCTTCCTCTAAACGCAGCTTTTCGCCTTTTCCGCCAATTCCCACTTTGCGCCCTTTACTTACGTAATGCACTTTGCACCGTATGCGTTCGTTCGGTAGCAATCGACTACCCTCGGTATCAATCGACTACTCGCTCGATAATTATTCCACGCGATCTGTGGCTAATTATTGACTCGAACAAAGCTTTATCTACTGAATTTCAAATTTACCCTCCGATTGTGCAAAGATTAACCATACGCTCAATCAGGTATGTGTATTTAGTATATTCTCTTGAAAAATTACAAGTAGAACGTATTACTCATCCATATTTACGGAATACGCTTATAAAATCGATTTGCTCCGCGAGGTGAAAAGTTTCGTGCATAAGGGGGCATTTATTGTCATTTTCTACAATTTGTTATATATATATATATATATATATATATATATATATATATATATAGAGAGAGAGAGAGAGAGAGAGAGAGAGAGAAAAAAAATCTTGCGCTTATAAATAATTTACGCCAGTGCTTTATTTAGACTATACTTTCTGCTTGAATACTTTTAGGATACCATTCACCGAGTCTAATCCTATTCAGAGTCCTTTTCAGTGAAAATGTGAATATAAGTAAATCTTATATAGCTGCTTTAATATATGCACAAATGGTTGATACGATTCCGTGTTTTCATGCCCTAAATACTCCACATGCATTTACACATAAGAACGACACATACATGGCGGCATTATCGAAAAGTGTTAAACTCTGCAGGACAAAATGAGCATTTTTCTCGAAACACATTATTGGAAAGTGTGTAATCGACTGCATAAAACTTGTCACGATTCTGCAATATAAATTTCGACGAAAACTTAGCAGAACGATTATTTTGTTAAATTGAATTTTTGCAAAAAAGTGTAGGGTCCCGTGCTACAACGCAATAGGGGAAGGATTTGAGGAGAAAAACAGAGAACTATTTTACCACATGCTACAAGGTTTCGTTCGAATCGATGATACATTTTACGTGAGAGGTGTGTAAAGAGAATTACCTAGATGAATTTCGGAGTCCTTTCGATTAAGGGGGTGATTTTCGAGATCCTTAATTTCTTGGGAGTAGCCGGAGTCGGCGAAATAAATATGAGAAATGAGGAAGCAATCGGTATGTGGAAGCCTTCGGCTATAAGCCGCGGGAAACTCGAGCTGCCAGCACTCAGGAAGAAGCAACAAGCGACTTCTCGTAACCCATAGCAACCGCTATCCCTAAGGATCCGCCTCCTCCACTCCTGCGCGTACTTCCTACATCGTCCTTCGACTGTCGTGAGGACTAAGTGAGCCAGAAGCCATTTGAAAAGATACTCTTACTACTTCTGCTTTATTTCAGGTTCTCCAACCCTCGCGCCTTCAACCTGGATGGAGATGCTGAGTTCATCAACTACCAACCTTTTTGCCATCTTCATTCATCCTTTATCGCACTTGAGGAAACTGTGCCAAAGAATACAAGAAGAGACTTCTTCGTCGAAATGTAATATAAATTATATGTAAGAATATAAAAAATAAATAATCGGATGAATACATACAATCAACTGTATTTTTTTCCACATAATTCATTTCTCTTATTTTCTTTTATTTCGCACTGTCAAATCATTTTGCCGTAATCCATGAATCGACGACTTTTTACCTGTTTTTATGCACCGGCTATCATGCGTGAATATTTCGATACCAGCACGATGATAAACCTATGAATTTTTTAATGGTAACTTAAAGCCGTGACTTATGAGTTTACGAAGTGTGAATTTACAGTCATTAAATATGATAATCTGTTTTTAGAGATATCATGAACTTTAATTCATATTCTTGTAAAAAAAGATTAGTAAAATAGGTGAAGTTAATTAAGGTTTGTTAAAGGTGTCCCTTCAATGTATGAAAATCATGCCTACCTATTTCTTTGGTATTGTGGCAATAACATTATCCACGACGGAGTACGACACATCTTAGATATACCGTGTTAACCTAAATCCTAAGAGCGAGAAAACAATGGTCGATAAAAGAAGGGGATGTCGCGAGAAAAGATTAAATGGTACATTCCACTGTATCGAATTCATTGAAGATTTAATGAGGTCTGCGAAGAATAGAAATTAGAAGCTCGCTTGTGGCGAACATATTATGCGTTTTCAGAATACCTTGCGGCTAAAGAATGTAATATTCTTCGATCTTAACATAAAAATCCCAATATGTCTCACATACTCAAAGAGACAAGAGGAAACAAAACATTTCCCAGACATTCAGTCCGTCGACAAATTAATCTCGAAGTAATCTCTGAAAACCTTGCAGTATTTGAATTTCGCTCATTTCTTTATTGCAAGGGAATTCACATAATAAATTTTAGTCTTGTGAAAAGATATCTTGACTTTTCCCATGGTCTATAAAATTATCATTTTCTATCAAAGTAATTTGCAATTGAAAAACTCATGGTTAGAGAATTATGAAACGTCAGAATTGACTTTGCTTACAAGTTTAATGGGTCTTCCTCGGGTGATCAAATAAATTCGCTGTAGAAGTGTAATGGTAATGAAAGCACTTGTGTAAAAAGTTTCATGCATCGAAAGTTGTTGTACAAAGGACAAACCAGATTTTGCGCTCTGATTTGACAAGCCGAGTAGTCGATTTGAAGAGTCAGAGGGCGTAGTTATGCAGATCGTGTGCGTTCGGTGTGCTCGCACCCAGGATCAATAATTCCATCGTTTTTGCGAATGTATTTGAATAGTAGCCCTACCTGAACTCTTATTCATCATTGACAGAAAGTTTAATAATGCTTTTCATTCTCACTGATTATTTTGCAATCGTCCTATCAAAACAGACTATTTAATCCAAAAAGATTCGATCCTTCTCCGACTAATTTCCCTCTCTTCTTTTCTGTCCCTCTCATCATCCATCCTTCATTCTCACACGTATAATTACGTGTTTTGGAGTGTTTTAGAAGAAATACATAAGCGCAATAATCAAGAAAATAACGTTACCTGTAATTATATGTAATTACGCTTAACTTCATTAAAGAAAGAGGAGACATCTGTTAAATACATTAAGATATAGCAAATGTGCGGGTTTTAGACATGTCCACGGAAATTTCCAATTTGCTTCTAGTTTAGTTCATTTCGCATATGAATGCATCCACCAGATCGTATTGCATTACATCCATTACATCTCAAATGTCACCCCCTTCCATTTACCATAGCTCCACAATGTTCTAAAATTTCATTCATACATTTTTCGCGCTGCTCTTTAAATAAAATTGTCACTCCTAGATATTTCCGAATGTAATATTATGTTTCGTATTTTAACGCAAAACTAAATTTTATTTGCAAATCTTAGGAAGGTAGTGAGATAGGATAATAAATGATTGTTTCTCCATAAATTATTTATTATTTAAATAGTTAACTTATAATAATTAGGATGAAGTTTCAAATGATACGCTGCTGGAGCCACGGAACTCAGCCAACTAACTATTTGATTTTTACTAAAATGTAATGTGTAACAGATTAATAAGATAAAGTATTATTTTCAATGGTTTCCAAAAACTATCATGTTAAATTAATTTACCTGTTTGGGGTATTCTTGAGAAGATCTTGTGTCAAGCATGGATGTAATAATAAAAAGGGTGTATTAAGAATGGGGTGAAATGCTTGCGACAATTCTGTATATTTCAGATCAGAATCCGTAAGATAATTCTGTGCTTCTTCTACGGAAATTGCATTCTCCCCTTTAAAATCTAAGTAGAATGAACAATTTCATTGTATCATTATTAAGAATATTTAAAAGAATTTGAAGTATTTATAGTATTTGTTATAATGAAAACTATTTCTGTCGATTCCACATTTCTCACACTATTTATTCCCTCAATACGCCTTAACCGAGTTCTTAGCCTGTCTAAGATAGTTCACAATCGAAGGAACAATCAGCATCGAGGTTCGCCACTTCAGCAGATTAAGGTCTAGTAGCGATCAAATGTCCGATGGCGAAATATTTAAAGAGAACTTACAAAAAATTTAATCAACTACTTTATTCGTAAAATTTAGAAACAACTTTAAAGTTTAATATTTAAACAACAAACTATTATTGGCATTATTATTCTTGTTAATGAAGAATCTTTTGATAAAATGTAACTTTAATATTGAGTCTCAACTCTTTGCCTATGATCAGTGCCTTCAGGTGCTTAGCCAGAGTCGCTTTCTTCGAGTGAATAACGCTTTTGGACACTGTTCATTTATTATTATTATTAATATTATTGTTTGGATGACACGCCAAAGCCTCGAGGAAAAGCCCAGCAAAATCAATTTCGTGTTAAGGACCGCCTTAAGGGTCTCCTACTTTCACGTCGGCTACCCAGAGATCAATTCATTTTTAAGCGCTCCGTAACAAAAGGGTTAATTATTAAATCTAAAAAGTTAAAACATGCAGAAAAGTATTTATCAAATTACTTGATTCCCAAGCATTGAAGTAGAGCACTGGAACGCCGTAACTTAAAGACCACAAGATATGGTGCTCGATAATTAAGGGACGATCATTAATATTGACTTCAAATGGATCGTCCAGTAAATTATCGAATAATAAACTTTTGGCATTATTACTATTATCCTCATTAGAACCTTTTTCGATGGGAATGTTAATTGTTGCATTTCGAACTAAGTAAGCTTGTCCAGGTTCTTCCTGAAATAAAGAGAAATATACTTTTCGAGAAAGAAGCGAGAGAACATTTTGAATAAGAAAAAGCAACAGGAAACTCTTTTGAATACTTATTTCTAATAGTATTTAGTCATTCTTCGTAAGAGTCCTATCGATAAATAATTTTCGATCGAATTAATCAATTTTGATGAATCAAATATTATCATTTTTGTATGTCTTTTCTGAAATGTGTTGAAATCTCATTTGTCTATGAAGTTCCAACTACTACCACGAAAGAATCATGTCGTTAATCACGAACCGATCAATAATCTGCAATCGAATCCCAGCAGGGTAAGCATAGTCTGTCCATCTGCCCCGTTTTTGCATCCCTTCGCAACTCGGCATTTCACCCCTCCGCCATTTTTAATACGCTGTACAACAACCAGTCTATTAAATTACTTAAGTAAAAATACCTTATTTCCATGAAGTTCCCAATTATCAAATAGTTCATTAGATAGTTCAACGAGACTTTCAGCATTTTCCAAAAATTCTTCCCAAGTTATTGTCCCAGGACCATCCATCTTCGATTGATGCGATGAAACCTAATGAACCATGTGTAAAATGTTCAACACCTAAATTTATGGTGATGTACAGGGGTAAAAATGATATAAAATAAATAGCGAGTCAAATAGTTTGATATATTTCCTTCATATTAAATAAATAATTGCTCTATCCATACTTTAATGTGTCGAAATACTGTACAGAGAGAAATGTTTAAGTATAACGGCGGTTTTCCTTGCCACTTTCTAAAAACCCATAGCTGCAGTAATTGTGCAAACTATAGATTGTAGTCTAAAGAGTACGCAGCTAAGAAAGTACAATTCACAAAAGGACCCAGGTTAATTTATGATATGTTGAAACAAATGGATCGTTCTGACCATTTCATGTTTAAACGTTATTCTTTTGCGCCTTTCCAGAAAAAAGAAAGCACTTTTTCCTAAGTAAAGAGTAAAACTTTCTCTAGATTTTACCTAGCATTGTTAAAGATCAGCAATACGTCGATTCCAAGATAAAATTGAAAAAGGGGAAGCGGTACACCAAGAAGAATAGCCAGACCCTTCCTCACCCCGAAACCCCTTCGTGACTCATCAATTGTCGGCTATTTTCTATCGGACATACTCGGATGCGTTCGACTACCTTCGGCTACCCCCACCACTTTTCTCTCTACACGCGCCGATAGCTTCCAACTGTGTGTGCATGCTATAGGTATTCCATTTTTATATACGTATACACCCATCTCTATAGATACATTGGCTCCCGTCCAATAGGATTCTGAGTTGCGATCAGGACTGTACACATTCCTCGTGCTATTACCAACCTCCTATTGAAAAAAAAAAGAAATTTTCTTACGCTTCTCCATTTTACAAATTTCGAGCAAATTCTCTGCTGAGGATACTCCCCGCCTAGATATACTTTCCTCCCCGTTGATCGCGTACGAGAAACAAAAATCCTAAGGAAATCGCGACAATTTTTTTGGAGGAACGTGCGAAGAGAAGAGATCGCTCCAAATTTCTCAAGAGAAATTTCAGAGACAGAGAGAGAGAGAGAGAGAGAGACACACAGATCTTCCGAAGATCTATCAAAATTTCCCATGAAAATTCGCGTCGAAAACGGAAAGAGCTTATCTCGACGATCATTTGCCCGATCTCGGTCGATCTTTCATCGATTTATCGATGTAACTTTCATCTTGACCGTTCCATCGCGCGAATACCATCGGCGAAACTGCAAAATCTTCTCGATTCGATCCAACGTGAGATCGCGAAGGATTGGAAAACTTCGAAAGTGCCGTCGTCGTCGTCGAGTTTGCAAATAGAAACTACCGGGGTCCCCGGCCGAGTATGTACGGCCCTGGAAGAGAAACGATGATGCGCGCGCATGTGTAATGTGTGCGACAAAAGAAAGAGAGAAAGAGTGGGAGGGAGAGAGAGGCCTGCAAGATAGTGTTCGAAATGGCGCGTGCGAGGAACTCGGAGCATACTTCTGAAATCTCGCGTATTCGTACACGAGCGAGCTGATCCTGTGAGGGTATTGGAGAACGGGAAAGAATCGCGTCCTTGTTTAATCGAGGGTGGATGCCGAGAGAGAGATAGAGATAGAGAGATAGACGAAGACGGAGACAGACATACAGAGAGATTGGAAGAAGAAGCGTCAGTGGTGTCACGACTATCGAGGACTTGGAAATCGGTGTGTTACTGGAGTGAAACGAACTTGTGGACTACAGTGTACGTGGAAGGAAGGAAGGGGAGGGGGGGAAGGTGAAAGACTGCGTCGGAATAACGAGAGAGGTAGAGAGAGAGAAAGAGAAATCGAGCAGGGTTGAAAGGGGGTGAGAAGAGAAGAGACGAGACGAGACGAGAAGAGAAGAGAAGAGAAGAGAAGAGAAGAGAAGAGGAGAGAAGAGAAGAGAAGAGGAGAGGAGAAGTGTGGTGAGGAGAGGGGAGGAGAGAAGAGGAAGGGAAGCCAGTGAGTGGCGAGGAGAGGCAAGGTGAAGCCAAAGAGTGAAGAGAGTGAAGTGACCGAGCGTAACTTCGCCACTGAGAGAACATATCGTTGTTGCTCGACAATAGGACGCACAGGACGCCATTGAGAGTCCCGATAAATCCGTGAAAAGTTTATTTTATTATTTCGGAAATTACGGAACCATAAAAAACTCGCCTGAAAATTATGACGAAGCTTAATCGCGTCGCAGTGATAAGTCCGCAAATCGCTGAGACATGATACTTTTCTACAAGTAAGTGTCGTATCTAGCGATTGCCGGACCCCCGGGTGTGACGAGAAATTCGTAGAGTGACCACCGCAGGAAAACTCTACGACTACGACGACGACGACGACGACGGCCGAACAGATTTTCTTCCTCCTGTTTGCTCGCTCGTGTGTCACCTTTGCTTTGTGATCCCAACGCGCGCGTCTCTTCCACAATGAAGTTCGGTGTCGATATACGAAGCCACATTTTCCGAGTGTGACGACACATTTTCTACGTCTCCTGGGAAAGCAAAGTATCCGGGCTCTCTGTTTACATTTTTCTTTTCGATTATTTCTCACGTCCGTTGCTATTTTTACGAGATTCTCAGCCGATTCGTGGTGAAAGAGACACGTACAGATATATATATATATATATATATATATATAGTGCTGAATATTGTTTTTCCCGTGTGTTTACAATTGTAAAAAAATGTACGGAGGAAAGGGAAAAGGGTCGAGCGTACCCTCCGACGCACAGGCACGAGAAAAGTACGTATCACTTACGTTTAAGACTATCTACCTATCCGATACTTGGCTCGATCGACCTGTGACTCCATTTTTTAAACTCTACACTGTACCCTATATACGTGCATGCAGTTCCCTTCGTTCCTGTTTATGCATATATTTTTTCTATATGATATTTGCGATGTGCCTTTACATTGAGAAACAATGATAGAAAATTCATTTTTCACCTTCTTTAGAACTCAAATTTCTATCTTTTTCATATATATCTTAGAATTTTGCTTCGAGAGAAAGAGAGAGATATTAATTATTTTTGTCTGTTTTATTAAAAAACATATTACGGATAAATTTAAATGCGCACGCTAATTTCTAATATTCGAAACATTGAGATATCGTGTGTTTAAGCTTCCATTTGAAGCGGTACAATTTGGCGCCATGTTTGTTGCATTCAAAGAGACATTAAACTCGATAAACTATACTTTGCAATAATAAATTTTGTCAGAAATATTCAAAGTGATTTAGTAGAGAGTTAAAATTATGTAAAAGAATGATTAGTTTCAAGTATATCATAATACAATAAAAATCAATTTTTTCTTAATTATGAATGTATATACATATGCATATATATATGTACTGTTACAAGTATAGGTAATATGATTTTATGTTATTTGTAGGCTGGCCTTGTACGTCTATGAGTACTTACTTCATGTTGGAGCACAAAAAGCAGCTCAAACATTTTTATCAGAAGTAAGAGAACTTACTTATATATGTATTGTTTTTGTAAATAACAGAAATTATATATAGTGAGAATCTTTAATTTTTAATTTATTACAGATTCGATGGGAAAAAAACATTACGCTTGGCGAACCACCTGGGTTTCTACATTCTTGGTGGTGGTATGTTGATTAATCAAATGAATCATACATTTTTTTAACTAATTGAAAAAAAATTTCATAAACATTACAGGAAACAATATTTGTTTTGTTTTTAGTGTGTTCTGGGACTTGTATTGTGCAGCACCTGAAAGAAGAGACTCCTGTGAACACAGCAGCGAGGCCAAAGCTTTCCACGACTATGTTAGTATTATAATATAGTACTTATTTTAACAAATCTTTAAGAATTTAATATAAACTTTTTTTATAATAGGGTTTTGTAAACAGTGGATATGGTGTTAATGGTATCGCACATGTAAGTTGAATATTCAAAAATATTCATTTTTTAAACACTTTGTTACTTCTTTTGATTTAAAAAGCATATTTGTATATTTTTAATGAAATATTCATGCATCATCACATAATTACAGAATGCTGGTCCAGCCCCATCTCCAATTGGACAAATGCCACCCAATGATGGAATGCCAGGTGGCCCTATGCCTCCTACGTTCTTTCCCGTAAGTTTTTATTTATATCAATAATATTTTCTATTTTTAATATATATTCCTAAATTATATTCGAAAACTTATGAATCAATTTATAGGCCTTTACTTTCGTAATAATGTTTCTAAATTAATATTTCTTCAATCCTAATTTTTAATGTTTATAAAATCTAACAAAAAAGGATTCCCCCTCTTAAACAATCTATTATGTCAAATTCATATAAAAGTCTTTCAACATTAATGAATCAAACATCATTTCACACATTAATATCCATTCATTTTTTAATCGAGTCACATGAGTGTAGCCAACATCCCTTTAGCTCTATCTTGCCATAATGCACGTGTACACATATTGTCTATATATTTATGTATTTATGTAAATAACTAGGAAACTAAAGACTTGATATATTTCAATAATTTTGTACATTTTAGCTTTATACATATAAGTGGCATAATATTGATTACAACTAAATATAAATGCTCTATAAATTATAAGAAATTAGTACAGTATATGAATTAAAAATCATTAATATGAAAAAAATATATTTATTACAATTTTAATAATGTAAATATCAAACATTAACTTTTTTTTGTTTTTTGACACAAATGAACATTTAAATCGAATACTTATGCCATGCTTGTTTACTCTATATTTATGTACTTACTTTCTCTTCTGCTATGTACCTAACCTAACTCTTGTATGTGCGTTCTTGTACCATTCTCACTGTTTTATTTCCTTACTGCGTAAAATGGTTCTAGGAATTTCATCAAAAAACGTTGTATAGATGTTAGAATAGTTATAGCCTTAAAACTGATATAATTAACAGACAATTTCAATCGAGTGTCGTACCTTGCGCTGATTTCATTTATAATATCTTAGGATAAATCAGTGATCGGCAACTGAGGAGAAAAGTGTTCCCGCAGCTTCCCCTACTCTCAGTAATGATCTTTATATGTCAAGTCATGAGAACCTAAACAAATAAGTAACAAGAGTTTGTTTAGTATTATTAAATAGTATGAAAAGTGGAGGAGAGGAGCAGTAAGGAGGTACATACATGGATGGGGGAAGTTCTGCGTGCTCATACGAGGCCTGAGTCTAAAGTTACCGAACACTGGAATGAATAATAGTTTAAATAGGAAGTAGAGGAAACAAAATATTTTAGTTTACTACATAGTAATTAAAAATAATATATTTATAATATTAGCGAGTCAATATTTAAAATCATTCGGAAAGTATAAATGATAGGAATACTTTTTACACTCAGAGAAAGTACATTATATAAACTTTAATTACTCAGCCAAGGCTACACTCTGTGAAACATTCTGTACGTCTAGCGTTAAAAGCCTGCCTAGATTGTAGAATAGTTCACTATAAGTCGGGGGTGGAGAACCTTTTTATATTTACGAGCCAATTTTATAAAATTTTCACATTTTTAAACGCAGGCGTGCCAGATAAAATAATTTAATTTTTTGTCTACTGTTTTCGTATAGTAATATTCCTCTTCCTACGATACCGCTAAATAATAAATTAAAATACCGTACACACGGTACCCTGTATTATGAATTCGTACAGCGCGTAAAGGTTAACCGCGTAATACGAGGGTCTACTACCCTATTGACGTTTATCGTTGGTCGCTTATCAGTTTGAAAGAAATTCAATGATATAAATTATTAGGAAAGTGGGGAAGTTGCATTCTAAAATCCATAGATATGTTGCTTGTGTTGAATCCTTTATGTTACTTTACTTTTGGGGGTGAAATGTTACACAATGGAGAAACGATTCATGATTACTTTGGAGTATAGAAATTTTATAAAGATGTCATTTGGAGAGAGATTTAAACGAAGGTATCGAAGTATCACTGCATCGTTTCGTACACATGTCTTCACACTTTTATATCAAAAATAATGTTGTGTACAAGTTATAATAACGAAAGGAGAGAAATAAAGTGGTATGTCTTTCATTACCATGAATGTCACTTGGAATTTGTATTCTTCGGTGAATACGTCAAAAAACTTTTTCTTTTAATTTCAATCAATGGGTTCCTTCTGTTTAAGTAAAACATCGTAATAAAATTGAGAAGAGGTGTTTTTCGTCATTATAACTTTTTTAACATGAATAGTTAACACAATCATCCCGAAGCATTCTAGTGTAGCTGTTGCCTGGATCGCAGTGTTGCTACATGTCTGTCGTTTGCGTTGCTTGTTGCAGAACAACTCAACAATGCGACCATCTCCGCCCACACACCCCTCATCACAGCCATCCCCCCAGCACCCCCAGCCACCCCCGCCCCCACACTCGCAGATGATGTCCACTCAGGTAAGCAGCATTAACACTTACACTGTCACTCACGGGGTTCACTCGTTCCGCTATCATTATACCGCATCATCGTATATCCTGCAAAGATTGTTTAAAGTCGCTTCTTTCCTGTCAAATTCTTAATTTTAATTTGTCCTCTAACTTTAAATGTGTTTAACAAAACAAGTAGAGCTAATGATTCGAAATACAAATCAGTCTTGTGAATAATCTTTTCTTTTGTGATCAATTGTGTAAAATATTACGAAATATTAAACTTTTATAAATAAAATATCAACAAAATTGTCAGGTAAGATATTCAGAAAAATTAATAGGTAAATTATATAACGATTTTCACACCAATATGTATACATCTAACAGTCAGGTAAGGATTGGTTTGTGGCGTGCATATTTTACTCCAAATACTCGAAAATTATCCTTATTTAATATAAATTAGTTTTATTCTTTTTTTTTCGTTATATAGTTTCCTTGTGAGTATAGGATTAAATTATGCATCGTAATCCTTTTAATTCAAATAGATTGATCTTTCTTTTTAAACTAAAGAAGTGTATTATAAATGAAGTTCATAAGTACTTATAAACGTTATAAATAATTTTTCATGTTACAGTTTATGGGCCCAAGATATCCTGCTGGACCAAGACCAGGAGTACGAATGCCTCAAATGGGAAACGATTTTAATGGGGTATGAATCAATTAAAAAAATTGTTTATGGAAATCTCTCCTATAACGCAGAATGCATTAATTACGTTATAAGAGGTTTGACCATATGCTAGTATTCAAACTGTATTTATTATTATTCATAACTAATGAAATAATATCAATGTTTCAGCCGCCTGGACAGCCAATGATGCCAAACAGTATGGACCCAACTAGGCAAGGTGAGTGCCTCAAATTTTGTATTGGTATTGAATTGATATTTTTCTATTTTTCCCCCTTTTTTTCTGGCATTAATAAGCGTTGCGAGAGGAGAATGGCATAGACGCATGCGTACCAAAAACCACACAGCAATAAATAAATATTTTTAAATTGGATTGGATTGCTGTGATGTGGAGTGGATTGGTTTTTGATATGTCTAGTTACAAGCAGTGGTGTAGATTCTTAAAGTTTCAATTTTTGCAGTAAATAATTTAATTTTTTTTTCTTTCTTTTATTTTCTTATAAATAATTTACCTGTGTTATTAGAAACTAGGCACAAAACTTATTAAGTTAATTGTCATTAAAAGTCATTGAATTAAAAGATTTAAAATTAAGCAAAAATAAATTTGCTATGGAAAGAGAACTGATGTGTACAAAGAAGGTTGATTGTTATTACAAATTTTTAAATATCCTACCAATTTTGTAATAGACCTTAAAAAAATTGATATAGTCTAATATTACTATATCCAAATTTTTAAGACATTTAAGGGTTGTGAAATATATTATTTTCATAAGAACTATTGAGTGAATAAGCAGTTATAATAAAAAAAAAAGGAGCAATGATGATTTTGTGATATTAATATAAATTCACAAAAAAAGAGCGGCATAAGGACATTTTGCAGCGAAAGAGAATACAATATGTATTCACTATGCCACTGCAAAATAACTAGGCTTTACCGCCATCAACCTGACCTTACCTACCTGCCGTACTAATGTGTGCTCTTGTGTTCCTCAGGCGAAGCTGGAGAATTTGTAGGGTGGCAAGGTAGGAAGCAACCCAGCAACCGAATCACACTCACATGAAATAGTCAAGCCTAATTTTTTATTTTTCCTCCTTGCCTTTAAAATTTTTTTATTTTTTATTTTTTTTAATTTTTTTATTTTTTTTTTGTTCTCACCTTCACAGACACAGTTGCACTAGCTTCATTTCTCTGCAAATTATTCGCTAGTCCAATATTGCATCTGGCATGTAAATCACAATGAACTGATTTCTGTATAAAGAAAATCCTATATGTTTAGCGATGGCTTCTTAGACAATTTAGGCATATAAGGTTACTTTCAGAATGTTATTCTTGGTACAAAAACTGTCTATAATTCTTTCACAACTGACACGGTTTTTTTTACAAAAGAAAACTGTTAAGCTTTAATTAAAACCAAAAGAAATTAAATGACATACATTATATGCAATACAGATGCGCCTTACAAATTTCTATGTGTTTAAATCAATGTTTTTTTTTTTATTTATTTAATTTTTTTTATTATTTTTTAATTCGTTTTAATACCTTTTACGACTTAAAATGTGATTAATCCAAATATTTTCACGAATAACTTGGGTTCTGTATTCTAACTCCTAAACACTGTCTTGTATTCTTAATCAGGTCTTATGATAAATTAAGATATATTATTGATGAAAAAATGTATTATTAAAAACGAATATGGAATTAGGTATACGTTTTAACTATATCAAAATTCAAAGTCATATAGTTTTAATCAACCACTCTGCTATAGTGCTGTTTCTACTCTCAGCATGAGCTTTCTACTTTGTTTATTCATGTGAATACCATTGCTACATTAGCATGCCCCACCATTAGCTTTCGATCTTTGTTGCGGCAAAACATGATAAAAATGATTCTCTCGCATTTAATTGACTTAAAAAATTAGAATCGAACATTAACATGATTTGCTGTCAGCTTTATGAGTTCGCGAATTTAGAATCTAGAATTAACCGTCAATTAGAACAAAGCTAATACATCTTACGATGGATTATTATTGTTGTTTTTCATCTGTAGGTCCTCCTGGAATGAATCCAATGAATCCACGAATGAATCCTCCCCGAGGCCCAGGAATGGGCCCTATGGGTCCTGGCAGTTATGGACCAAGTTTAAGAGGACCCCCACCTAACAGTAGTTTAGGTCCTGGTGGACCTGGTGGCCCAGGCATGCCACCCATGAGTATGGCGGGACCAGGAAGACAACAATGGCAACCAAATACTTCAACTGTAAGAAATACATTTAATCTCTTTACTTATTAATCGATTAAATGCCATTTAATCAGAGCTTTTCAATTATTATTATCTCTTCTCCTCTTATCTTCTTCTCCACTGTAGCCAATGAACTACTCTTCATCATCCCCTGGCAATTATGGAGGACCTCCAGGTTCCACTGGACCTCCTGGACCAGGTACACCGATAATGCCTAGCCCACAAGATAGCAGTAATAGCGGCGGTGAAAATATGTACACCATGATGAAACCTGTACCTGGGGGAAATATGCCTGGCGTAAGCATAACGACAAGTCTTGTATATTTCTTGTTTCCTCTCTTCTCTTTATTTATACCTTTATCTTAATCGAAAACTAATTCTATTATAATCTAATTAATTTTTAGAGAATTATGAGTTAATTCTCGATGAATTGTATTTTTTCAGGATTTCCCTATGACTGGAGGACCTGAAGGTGGTCCAATGGGTCCTATGGGTCCAAATACAATGGGTCCGGTATTAAATGGTGATGGTCTCGATGGAATGAAAAATAGTCCAGCCAACGGTGGGCCTGGCACACCTCGGGAAGATAGTGGAAGTGGAATGGGTGATTATAATCTGGGTGGGTTCGGAGGTCCAGGTGAAAATGTAAGTTTCAACAGGTTTTTTAATGATTCCCTATAATAATCACTCGACATTTTTCTATGGACTTACATGTAATTTTGTATTGTTATAAAAAAATTACTTCATCTAGAAATTAAAATTTTATATTTTTAAATATTTAATGATTTGTTACAATAATTAGTCGTTGACAGATGAATTCTAATGTATACAATTGTTATATTTAAGTCCATATTAAGTTGGTCCCTCATCTAATTGTCCATCAATTAACAGCAACAAATGCTTCTGTCGTATATGACAACTGTTTCTTTTATATCAGTTATTCGGGCTTTTATTTTTTCTAAAGGGCTTGCAGGCTTATCCTCGGGCTCGCAACAATAAGGTGCTACCTGATTAATGCTTATTTATGAAATATTTATTTTTTCTAAGGAAATTAATTTTCATTGAAAAGCGTAGGCTGGTTTTTTGGGGGATTAATTTCGGTTGCCAACTCGCTGCTAATATTGTAACTTTTCTCGCAAAAATGACGGCTAACTAACTTTGTCTAATTGAGCGATTATTAGGCGGGAATAGATGCATTGAGATGTGTTAGAACCTGAAATGTTAGATTATGTTTATAAATGATTAAACGTGATTAAGTATTAAGCAATATCACATCGTAACAATGATGGATTTGTGGTTTAGCAAGCTGTTATGCTTTTTATTGAAATGATCTGGTAATCTAAGAAATATCGATCGAATTGCGTATTTGCAACATCTTGGTGCAACTGTACTCGCTTTATAATACATGATGCCCAATCGTCGCTCGCGCGTCGAGATAATCGGCCTTTTGTACGAGCCGCGAAGATATTCTTGCCTTACTCTTACGTCTCTACATTTCGGGTAGTCAAGTAGGACCCCGAGTCTCTCGCAGAGTATAAACAGTAATCACGTACGTGCACGTTCTGTATTCTTGACAGTTTTTTTAAAAAGTCAAGTGTGTCGCCTTGGATCCAGCCCCGAGGTCGTAGATGCCGTAGACTTCCCGGTTAAAAACGGAAGGATTATAAGCGAAGCTCAGAGATGATTTATCACTCACACACACGTACATGCGCGCATCCATGCGGTGTAGATGTATCCGTCAAAGGCTCAAGCCCAACTTTTGCTCGTAGCAAGTAGTGAACGAAAGGATCGCAGAAACGTTTTAAGCGTCTTTCGATCGCTCCTACTCGATTAGGTTAGCACTTAAGATCGTCGATTACTCAACAATTACACGTTAAAGTTACTTAATTAACACTCTGACCTCTGACACGAATACACATGCCTTCAGTCACATGCACACAACAATGGGCATAGCAATAGGTAAAAGTGATTCCTAGGTAGAAGCTTCCAGGATTGAAATTTTACTGCAAATTTTTGCCTATGTATCAGTTTTGCCTATTGAGATACGTGATAACAGGCACGAACATAAAACAGACTATGTATATGCTTTTCTAAATACTCACAAGGTTGCAGACTAGGTGTACTAATCTTTTTTTTTACTATGACTATTATTACATTTTATTACAAACGCTATATAAGGTGTTTTTTATTATTTGGCGTTAGACTATTTTTTATTATTTATATTTATTTGATTTGTAGCTCGTAAGAGAGCGAAGGTGCCTGAAAAATAACGTGGAAGGCTGTTACTCATACATATATGAATATAACACATGTATATAAGTATATATATATATTAGTACTCACTAAATATATATATATTTTTATACGCTCACATATGTATATAACTATTCCCTACTGTGATTATTGGTCGCATAATTAATCGGTTTTTACTCTGTTTTTTTATCCTTCTTTTTTCACATCACTGACTAACACCAGTGATGGGCTGATGATTTCTCATCCCATTACAGAGTGAGAATGAAGCGAATTGTAGTATGATAAGAGTATAAATTTACTAAACGCGATAACCTATATAGGGAAACATTATCTTGCCATGTATTGCATAATATTACTTGAAGAAGTGTAAAACTTAGTAGTAAAATTTGGGGTTTTTTTGCGTATCTTCAGGGTTCGTTCTGAACTTGATGAGACGGTGTTAAATGTAAAGATTTACATCGGTCTATTTATAGTTATATATATAATGCTCATTTAATTCATAGACTGAATGAAATAGTTGTTAAACGTAGAACTCGTCGGTAGTTAATATATGTGAGAGGAGTTGGGATATTTGGACTTTCTTTTTTTATATGTTGAACGAACTCTGCAATGAGACGATTAATCCAGCCGAGCTCAGACCGAGTCCCTCCACTGTTTGCTCACTATTTGCTCCTGCTGCTAGCAGGTTTGCGCACCACTCTTTTGCAGCCATCAGCATCGCAATATTTCATGCGAACATCGCAGTGACCAGGATTTTTTTCTGTGACCATTACGTGTGCCTTACTTCGAGTTGCCATGAAAATAAAATTCAAGCTCCCAAGACAGTCGCTTTGAATTTTAAACGAGTGAATTTGTTTTGTTTCTTTGCATCAGAGATCTAGTTTCTAATTATTCCTATTTAATACGCAAATTCCACTTTTGCCAGTCGCAGTTTGGTTAGCCAAAACTTGCTGTGATACGTGTGATTTTATACTATAATTTCTAAATCATATTTTAGTCTGTGCAGAATTTTCATCAGTGGAAGATGGTTAAGTTCTATCCACAAGATTGCTCTTGCTTGCAAACAGTAACAACGAGATAAATTAATAGTCATTGAGAGAGAAAGAAAATGAGAGAGAGAGATAGAGAGAGAGAGAGAGAGAGAGAATGAGTGAACGAGGAAAAAAAGGGAGAGAGGAAAAATTAGCATATGTCGAATTCGTTTTGGTCGAGTCTCTTATATTCTGGCAGAAAAACTTCCAAACGTATTTACTTTCGAGAATCTGACGATGTGCCATTTAATATTGCGAAGCGATTGGCGGTGCAAGTAACTACAGAATTACTTGATGAAGTAAAAGGAATGTTATATATAGAAACGTTACTATTTTTGTATGAATATAAGATACGTAGGCAGTGTGAGTACTGGATCTAAGCGAATGAGTGTGTAAGAAAACGAATATTGGATATGCGAGAAGTGCAGAGCGAGATTCCCGGAAACCATCCGTCCGCAAGTGGTTATAGGTCAGTACCGGACTATACTGTGCTGCTATTAGTTACGTTAAATAACTTTAAAGTACTAAACTAATTTACCGAAATTATGTAACGAGATTTAGCAAGAAAGGATTAACAGGGTGAGAGAGGGACTGAGTGACTTACGGAGAGATTGAGATTGAGAGAGTGCGAGGGAGTGAAAGAGGAAATAAACGCCACTTGCAAGTGCGTGCTCTTGGATCATTGGCAAGGATACCTGGAGAAACTATCATCCTTGAAGAAGAATGATACACACTGTACAAACTGTAGTAGAATCACACATTAATTCTTTGCTTTGGGTCTCCTTCTTCACGATCATCAGTCATCTCAATCAACGTGTGCAACGATTGATCCGTAAAAACTTAAACATTGAAATATCTGTTATCTCTCAAAATAGATAACATTTGGATTTCAATTGAATCGAGAAGAATTCGAAGGCTCGACACGAAGCAAGGAGTTATAGAAATCGCTGTTGTTAGTCGTGTTCAAGTGAATTTCAAATTTGTATTTACTAGTAATTTAATGTGGTGTATCACACAGTGTAGTATCTCACGTTCTTTGTCACTTGGCAGACTTAATTATCGTGTAAAGTATCAAAAAGAATCCTGCCGTTGCTCCAAGGAGTATTCGTGCTAATCAATAAGCATGTGTTACAAATAGAAGAGAAAGAGAGAAAGAGGGGGAGAGAAAGAGGAAAGAAAGAAAGATAAAAAAAGTACACGAGAAAATGAGACCTAATCGTACTCGTATATTCTACACGACGAGAATACATCGTCGCCTCGAAGTAAGAACACGCTTCAGTCGTATCGTCTTTTTTTATGCGATGAACTACAATAGAAAAAGAGAAGGAAACTCAGTGATACAGAGCGTTTTTGGAGTAGGAGGTGCGTATGGACGTAGGCAAACACACCAGATAACGATGATGTCGAGAGTATTGGAGTACAGTAACTCTTAGGCTAAAAATGAAAAGATCAAGGTTGACTCGATTTTAGCAGATTGATGCGTCTCGCGAATCTCTGGGACCGAATAAGCCGAAAGACAAACGCACCTCGCTGCTCCTGATTGTTTACTTGACAAACTCCCACGTTGTAAGCTACTGAATTTACGCCTAAATGATCATGAACGTAACATACATAATAATATATACCTAAGCAAGGGGAGATCGAGACAATAAATGTAATCCTGTTACACTGAGACTACTGCGTTTTTCTTTTTTATTTGTGTTGAACCCATTGTGTGTGTGTGGGTGCTGGCTACGGAGTATTTATATATAACTATCTTAACGATTTGCAAGATGTTTCCGCCGTGTGGACTTGCCGATTTCTACGTGACACGTGATCACAAGCTAGCAATAGCCTCCAATCAATCAATCAATAGAAACAATCATTAGAATTCTGTATTAGAATAGTAGCTGTTCATTATTCGTTAGTCCTAGTACCTATAGGATTTCTATCTTTTTCATATCATATGATTATACGAAACATTAAACGATCCTAGAACTAACTTAGATGTAAAACACGATTTTTCTTTAACATAGATTAAGAGGTAACATTACATAGTATTAGTGCAATATAAATGTTAGTTCCTTCGGTAAATATAGCTCTTTTCTGTAGAACACACAACAACACACCACGCCACTTTGTGATGTACGTAACTAAAATCGGCAAGGGAAACTTTCTAAGTAGAGGAGATCGATGATAAGTGATTGCAATTACCGTTTAGCGCATTGGGTTATGAGCCGCGAGGAAAAGAATTGGAATCTACGATAGCTGTATATAGTACTAGCCTGTACTGACCTGTAGCACATGGATGCGTGAGCGCAAAGCGATTGGCGGATTGCGAGACCACATATAAAGACTTTAATCAGAAGTAATTAATCAGTAAATCACGAGCAAAGAGGGGAAATACAAGCCCGCGATAGTGGACCACACGTCGAGTTTTTATATGACATTTTTTCTTACCTATAACATATTGATTTTTTTTTATTCTTGCCATTGTCTTAATCGGTGAGGTGTGCGTACGTGGGGGGCAGGCGACGAGCACGAAAATGCGATAAAAAGTAATTTTTCTGCTCGGCGCGGGCAATTGTGGCCCTCGTTCATTCAGGATTTTCACTCTTAAACGTAACGTCCATGTGTTGTGGGTCAGAGCACCCTGAAGTGATGTATCACTTTTGTCTACCGGGCCTCCCCTAAAACCATTTTCCTTGTTCTCTCTCATCCTCTCTTCTCAAGTTTTGCGCTCCACGAGCCCAGCCCCGTCACGACGCACCGTCACCACGCTGCGCTTTTTACGCGTAATATACTGGCCAGCGTATTCGCTCCTATCAACAGAACTTTAGCGAATCTCACGAGTGTCCTCGAAAGAACGAACGGGAAATGAAAACCCAGCGAGACTAACGAAAACTTGGTTGATAAGTCGGTTGCTCGTTCGGCTTTTCTTTTTTTAATTTTTCTGTTTTGTTTTTATTTTTATTTTTAATTTTTCGCTCTTCATCAAGGACGATAATTCTAATAAAGGGGTAGTTTCCATTGGCGCTTTTTGATCGGAATGAAATTTAATGAGGGACGATGGGGTTCGATGAGCGCTTTTGCCACACTTGCGCGATATAATGGAACGAGTCTGCTAGTTTGCGTGAAAGTTTCGTTGGGTACATCGAGGGCTCTCGTGTTCGCTTGATGATGGCGAACGTTGCGCAAGTATTGGCAAGGTATCCCGCGCCAGTGGGCCCGCCTATCCTTTTACGTGTAACCGGCCTGGTGTTGGTTGATTCACAGGATCAGACAGAGTCAGCAGCCATCCTCAAGATCAAGGAGAGCATGCAGGAGGAAGCCAAGAGGTTTGAGAAGGACCCAGACCACCCTGATTATTTCATACAATAACTCTTCACGAGTCGTTGGCACCCAAGACCAAACTAACTCAATAAAAACTAAACCCATTTCCTTCTCTTCCTCGTATTAAACCACGTTTTCCCCATCCACGTTTCTCCTCTTCTCCCCCAATCCTTCCTAAATTCTTAACTTCCTACCTCCATCGTCTACCTCCTCTCTCCTGGCATATCCGGTCCCATCACAGCATTATTGTCCTCCAGCGGAGGATCTCCATCATTCTCCATCTTTCTTTTCTTCCTCACCTTCCGAGAGCCGAGCAGCTGGAAAGCTCGAACCACGTGAGAAAAAAGCACAAGAACGTTCAGAATCATTCCCCTCCCATTCACGAGAAGAGAGAGAGAGAGCCTCATCGATGCTTCGTCCTTTTTCGATTCGGATGGATAGAAGAAGAAAGAATCTCCGAGAGCACCGATATCGCGCGAGACTCGTGTCTTAAAATCGTTGCCGTCTTTAACGTCGACATTTCAACTGACAGATATGTTTATCCTCCGCAATTCTGTGGCTCTTCTTTCTTGAAATTCTTTCCATTCAGTGCAATGGAGTATGCCCATGGCGTTACTAATCAGAGCCAAAATGTATTTGTAAGACAGTAGTGCAATAAGAAAATCATTCGCAAATGTTGATTATTCTCGTCCTAGAAAAAAGAGAAAAAAATGATTTTGTTTTTATAAAAAATTTGACCAGGTAATTTAACGAGGAGACTAATATGTGAATTTATACTACGAGTCACGAGCGTCGCTAATATTATTTTTCACGCTTTAATCTAGTTTCACGATTTCCACGGAACATTGAGACGCAGAATTTTTCGCGAAGCAGATGCAATTGTAACACGACCTACTGATATCGAGAGTCAATTCAAGCTCAGACTCATGAAGCAAGGACGATAGATCAATGAATTTTCGAAGCCAGCAACTTTCCTATTTAATACGTGTATCCAATAGTCCACTCGTAGACCTCAATGTAAGAAGAACCACAAAATTCCAGATAAAGGTATAGACAAAGATCCCATGATTCATGGAACCTGTGAAACTATATGCTGGGCATTTAATTATTTTGTGTATTTATATATCTTATTAATTGCATTACTATTACATACATTATGTTTATGTATAATATAAGCTGAGAAACTTACTCCTGATTCGTTATCTTTATTATACCTTTATCGCTCTCTAAAAAAGGTTTTCATATTTTACGACTCCTCAATTCCTAGGCGTTTGGCGTACCTGCCATATGCAATAAGTGCTGGTGTCTCTAGACTGAAATCCGCCGTTTCCTACAGATTTCATAAATTCTCGTGGTCAGGATCTAGGGTCTTGTCAGTTAGGGTCGCGCGAGTTGAGAAACACTGCTTTGAGCGATCGAAGTGTAAGCGAAATCGCAGCGACGAAATCGGAATGTTTCCGTTTCCGTTTCCACACGGGGAACGCCACTTCCACGAGGAGTCCTGAGAAAATTCGGTGCCAAGAAGCAAAAAGAGGATACGATCCGTGTTTGAATGAGGTAGCTCGACAGTAGTTCTCAATGCCCTATAATTAATCAACGGTAGGGGAAATCTGGCCAGTATGCATCGAAATGCATATTATTAGACGAATAGAATAGCGGATCGATGAGTTGCGCAAAACTCTTAGGATTCGTTCGAAACTTTCCTTTCCTTTTAGGTCTAGAGCCTAAAATGTATTATCGTTTCTCTTTAGTCCCTTTCATTAGAAAACTTGAATTATACTTAAGGATTTACCGCAACATCCTTAAAATTGAAAAAACTCGGTAGATCGAATATAAAAAGTTTATATTTAAAAAGTATTATATCCATTTATCTAGCATACTTTTATTTAATTTACTAACGGGTTATGTACATTTGTTGAAAAGTCTCTATGTTATTCCTAATGTTTAATTTATAACAATAATTTATTTTTGAGCGAATGTGTTGTATAAATGTTAATTGGTTACGAGAAATTCGAACGAATCCTGAATTCAGGAACATCGTCGTCGACGTCGTCGACGTCGTTGTTGCCGAGAAAACGAAACGCGGAGCAGCTCAGCACGTTGGAAAAAATGTACATGCGCGGCAATCTTTCTTTAATTTATGTTCATTTATTTTATCCGTTTCTTTTCCAGTCTTGTCTCGAACCGAAAACTATGAAATGCAATTATTCGGGAACGAGACACATGGCTCGTATTGTGACTGTAAGCGCTGTGCAAAGTGTTGGGTTATATCTGGGTACATGTCTTCTAATCTTGTACAAAGATGTAATTGTTCTAAAAAGATATTGAGTTGCGTAATTTATCCCGTTTCAAATAAGGAGGAATGACCAGTAAAATAATGTATATTTCAGATATTTTTCATTTAAGAATTGAAAATCATCGTAGATGCTATTATGTAATGGTAAAACAAGTGCAAACTTTTCTTCGGGGACCATGTCTTTCATTTAACTATAACTCATTATTCCCTGTCGACCTTTTGTATTACCTTACAAAGAGTTCCATGCGCACAATGTTGGCTGATCAAATGAAAAAAAAGAGTTATCCTTCTGTAAATTATACACACATACACACACACACACAAATATATATTTATATATATATACATACACATAGATGTGTACATATATATATATATATATGTGTATATATATTAACAATTGAATATAAGTGTATACAAATTTCGTGCTTTAAGATACTTTAAAGCAACGCGCAATGCTAATGACTATTCTAAGAGGCATTATAGGTTAAACACTTGTTCTATCTTGGCATAATCGCCATCGGTTCACCCAAACACTTCGAGTGCAATTTTTCTTTTTTTATAAAATTCTTATTTAGAAGGAAAATGTATTTATAAAGTATAAATTGTAATTAATAAATTGCGTGAATCTCTTGAACAAAGTCCTGGGTCCTTAAATACTTCTCCGAGTATTCATAGTCAAATCTAAAAAAAAACGAAAAGAGATACCGAATATTGTTACAAAGAGTAAAATTGTATTTATCGAGACACGTCCAGAGACTTGAGCGAAGTTGTACCGTTTATAATCGAGAGCGAAGTAACACTTTATTCTTTGGAACAGTATAAGATTTATGTATAGAGGAAAATGCATAAATATTGGGTCCTGGTTGATCCATAGTTTTGGCCTGAATACGTCTGAAGTCTTATTTGAGATAATGAGATTTGGAGAAGTGCATATTTCTAGTTAGACTTTAATGCCTAAGGTTTTATTTAGTTGAGAAAACGAGAGAAGTTTTATAGATTAAAACTTCAAGATGAGAGATGGACCCTGGTCTTTTGTCAGAGGTTAAGAAATCGTACTCGAATTTGTTTGAAAAATGTACCTGGATCTTGGTACTTCCCGAAAGTATCTCAGCCCAACACTAGATCCAAAGGTCTCTCTCTGCGTCGTTCGTAGCGAACTATCAGATTGTCAGAACTTTTATTTTATCCTTGACAAAGTTCACTGCACGAACAAAGTCGTAGAAGGTAATCCTATTACACGAGCGTAACTATCGAAAAATCGTCTTGGAAAGAAATTCGAACGTGCGGCATTTCAGAAAAAAGAGAAAAAAACCAAACAAAAAAATTCCCCCATTGCATTTTCTTAACATGTAACCATAATGAGTGAATAGTTTGCGTATTTTCTACAGTATCGTGATGTTACTTTTTTAGGGACGTTCGAAATTCTTCGATGGACTGAAAAGTTACGACTCGGTAATTTATGTTAAATAAATATTCGCTCGGACCGATTTAATAAATTTCATTAGCACCCCGATCGGGATCACATTATCTGAAGATCATTTAATTATCCTTCGTTTTAAAGAATTTTTCTCATAGCTTTAATTACTTTATATTTTAAATTTGATAAGACGCGCAATACGAATCAAACATAACTTGCAATGCTCTGTCGCTGATTACAATTTTTTAAAGCTAAATTAGCCAATCATATTTTATAAAAAATGAAAGCTATTCGATTTTAAAACGATAAATAATACTAAATTTTTATATGAATAAAAAGTAAAATAGAAGATAGAAAAGCGTAGCAGCGATACTCTCATGTTAAGTAGTTGGTAAAACGAGAACGAGATAATTAAATAGCTTCTTCCGAGTCCTAAAACTACTTCAGACATTGTGATTGATGGATATTATCGGTCCGAGAGGATTGTGATCGAAGGGCATAAATCTAGGGATAAATCGAAACCGTGCAAAGTTCCATGGCCCAATCGACCAATCACGCGAATGCCTGATCATGGCATTCAATTGTTATCCTTGGCCAATAAAAGTTCTACGTGTAAACGAAGAACGGCACGGATTTTCTTTGTATAATTATTTCTTTGTAATTATTCTTTATATTTTATAATATGACACATGGGCTGTAAGACGCGCGGTTAACCTCACGCATTCTTGAAATTCACGCATAATTATCGACATAATTGTAGGACCTATACAAGTATAGCATTCAGTAGCTTAAACAAATAATAATGAAATAAATAAATGTCAAATATCCTACGAGAAGTCTCTTGACCCTTATTATCCCGATCTTTCCTTCATTAGAGTTCTGAGAGTTTAATATCACCAGCATCGATGCGGATGGACATACGGGGGTCCCTGATCAAAGGCTAAGTATCGATCTATTTCTTCCGCTTTGCAATGCGTCAGAGATTTTACGTCGATAAAACGTAGGTAAAAAGATGAAAAGTATCAGTTAGGGCGACAGTCGTAGAATTGATGATTGATCGCGAGTGAAAGAAGGGAGAGTACTGTAACAAAGAAGTAGCAAGGGGTGAAAAGTGACTTTTGGCCGCAATAGAAGGACGACCAGAGCGAGGTCAGAGGAAAAGAGGGACAAGCGTGCTTATCGTGCATCGTCTCAAACCTCACTGCGGCATTCACCCTCTCTTTTCCCCTTTCTCAACACCAACCCTCATTTTCTACCCCTTCCTCTCTTACCCACTTTGCTTCCCTTGACAACGAGTATCCAGCCAGCTGACGTACGCGAAAATCCCACGACGCGCGTCATGTGTTGCGATCGTGTCGTGTCGTGTCGCGTCGTGACGCTATACATACCGTATCTCGGTGAACCCCCTGGTAGCTTCTGCCAAATTTAATTTGCAAACGTCTCCCGCGAGAACACTGAACAAATCGATTCTGAACACTCTAAGATTTTCCATTTTAGCCCACGGTACCGCAATTGGAAGCATCTTCCGACATTAATGGATAAAAGAAGTTACGTGTAGGCGCATAATTGATAAAGTAGTTAAAGAGATCCCTCTCAATTGTATCGCTGTCGAGCTTTAGGGGTTGAAGGATGACGTCATCGAGTCTTTGACGTAAAAGCTCTTGCCGCAGATACCGAGAGACTGACAGTGACAATGCTCGAAGCCCTCGAATAAAGTTAGATCATTCGATCCATTCCCGCGACTCTGACAGAGACCCCCTAAACGTAAACTCGATAATGCGATAATCTCCGTTCTATTATCTCTCTCTCTCTCTCTCCTCGCAAAATTATAGTGCGGCAAAGAAATTCGTTAATCCCCGCTAGATTTGGCGGGAGGTGCTTGATAGAACGATGAGCGACCGTGGACCAGTGACGTCATCGCTCGAGTACCTGATCCAATTAGCAAATAAGATTCGTGTGTAGAGTTTAAGGATGAGAGCCCGGCGTATCCTGAAGCGAAGAACTGGTCCTCTGACGTCATCCACCGGAGACTAACGTCGATACTGCCGCAGTGCTTTCGGGGATGAAATGCGACGGGAAAGGAATCGTCGAAGGGGAAGGTTGTGCAGATCGGAGAAGTGGTTCTCGCGGGATTCTGCTATTCCCAGCAGTCTGCAGGCCCAATAACCTGATTGCCGAGCCACGAAGAAGACCCTCTCGATGGTTCGTTACCACGAAATTGACGCACGCCTATGACACTCGTTCCTCTCTTCCAAGAATAATTAAACAGCCCCTCTTGAAAAACTGCCGATCTCCATCTTCGTAAAACCGCAGTACTAGAAAAAAATATCTGAAGAACTCTTCTCTCTCGAAGGATATCATCCCTTAACGATGCTAGACCCTAGGTAAATGCATATAAGTAATTGAATACTTCGCGAAAAGTATGGACATTATTTTTGGTATCAAACATGGCGGCTTCTGCACAACGAACTGTACTTATCCGCGCGTCCATGCGAATTCGTTGGAATAAAATTACTCTAATCACAGCTTATTGTTGGTATTTCGTGGTAAATACAGTACCGGGGATGGTTCTTCGGTGAAAAGTGAGATTCTTTGGTGGCGCCAATGCAACACCACCCTGGTCTGCCACTTGACAATTAGAAAGGCATTGTCGAAAGCCGCTTTTCAGAGAGCACAACTGCTCGATTTACCGCTTAGAACTGACGGCGAAAGGAAAAGCATTTTATGCTCTGATCTTGCCTCGTCAAGGTAGCGCTATTGAGTGTCAAGGTAACCATCCAGAAAATTTATACGTTTCTTGCTTCGCTAAAATGAAGAAATCTTCTTATTGTACTACGCTATATATTCATAGCGACATAATACCGCGTTCCACCACTGAATACTTCGACAGTCAGGATCAGAGCTTTTCAAAGAAAAACGTGAGAAATGTACACGAGATTCGCAAAAAGAATCGCGCAAATTCTTTTTTATTTCAACAATCAAAACTCTCCTCTCATACATTTCTCAATCCCCAATCCTCTTTTATCATATCCGAGGCTTTCTCGGCTATCATATAAACAGGTGCGGTTGTATGGCCGGAAACTATGTTTGGCATGATACTTGCATCGACCACCCGAAGATTGTGAATTCCATGAACTTTGAGCCTATGGTCCACTACACCTTGCTTTTCTCTTTTGCCCATTTTGCACGTGCCGGAAAAATGGCCGATGGTCATGGAGGCAGCGCGAATAGCGCACTCCCAGTAAGCGTCCGAATTGAAAATGGTATTCTTGCACGCCGAGAAAACAGCTGGCAACAATGTTGTATCGAATCGTTGGAAAGCCTTCGTGGAAGCTATTTCGATTCCCTAAAAAGACAAAAGCAGTAGCGGTACAACTTGAAAGATTAGTGGAATTTTAAAATCACCCTATCCTTTTACTTCGTTGCATAAGTGCGTGATTAAAAGTTACGTGAAATCGATATTTATCATACATTATGAAAATAAGCTAATGTTGCAACCAATGAGAGCACTGCAATCACTCCATAACGTGGTTCTAGGCTTGTTGCACGCGTGGAATTAGAGTCGTTAGAAAAACTTCTCGAAACTACCACTTGTCAAGAAATTCTGCATGATTACCGCTCGCTACCGGGGAATTATACTAACACTGTAAGCAACGAAGGCATTTCTTCCAGTAATTGGAAACGTTTATATATTACGTATTATATATATTTCAAGCGCAACTCTGATTATTATTGCATAAATAAATTAGAAGATCGATTAAACTAGGCGAGCGTGCAGGTATGTCGATGCTTTGACCTCAATGATTCTATTTCGCGCGATATTAGATTTTATTAGACTGACTTTTCCTCTAGTTTAGAATTGTAAGAGAAAAAGTACTTGATTTTACCGATTCAATTTTTACTACTGACCATTCGTATAGCTCGAATCATTGCTCGAACATCTTCAGGGTGACCAAAGTAGTTTGGCTCGTAAATAGACGCATCGAGAGGATTCTTACTCCTCAAATACATTCTTCCTATACTCTTTGGCTGTAGTATCACCGGTACCATACTGAACACATTTTGAAGCTCGTACTCCAAAAAGGTTTCATCGTAAACTTTCTTCGGCATGGAAAGCAAATGTCGATAACTACCAGTAGGTTCTCCGGTAATTGCACTCAGCCCAAGTATCAATTCAATATCGGCTATTTGTTTTGTTTCATTCATGGTGATATCCGTATTAGACTCGAAATATCCAGGATCCACGGTAATTGTCCTTATATCCGGAATGTCTGTAGCCAATTGACAAAATGATTTCATTATTATCCTTGGGTTCTCGCAGAGTCGCGTCAAATTTGTTTATTTATCGATTGATTACCATTCTGCGAGAAAGACTTTTTCTCTCTACCAACCATCTTTGGGCTTTTTGTGTTAAAAAATGAAAGTCCGGCACCTCCGCCGGGAGCAGAAAAAACTCCGGTTCCCCTAACAATGTAATCGTAGGCATTTACGGGATTTAGTAAAGTTCTCGGGCCCACGACAGTCACGCTTTCATTGACGAGGAACAGTAAGTACGGAAAGCTCATGTGATCCTGCAGGTTGTGGCCGACAGGCAAGTCCTCGAGTACTTTGATTTTTAAGGATTCCAAGTGATCCTCCGGTCCAATACCGGAGAGCATTAATAATTGTGGGGAATTTAGAGCACCTTGATGCAAAAAATCATCAACATCAATCAAGTTCAATTTCTGTCAATTAAAAATCGTTATGCTCTGCTGCCAGTTGTTATTAGTTGTTTTGTAATGGCTCGAAGAAAAAGAAATTATTACCTGCGGACACTATTACTTCCTTTCTAGCTTTAGCAAAGTATCTTAATCCATCCTTAGTATATTCAACACCAGTGGCTTTTCTCGTATCGGAATCAATCCTGATCTTCGTCACTAAGGATGACTTTGATAAGACGAAATTCCTCCTGTCGCGAATAGGCCGAAGAAATGCTTTAAAGGCGCTGAACCGTTCGCCATTTCGAATGTTAGCTTGCAAACCAGAGAAACCCACTACGCGATCGCTATTATAATCTACAATTTCATAGCCCATTTCTAGACCTGCCTGTAAAAAGGCCTCTCCTAATTCAGATTTATACGGTGGTTCCATTACATTCAAATAACCGCCGCGTCCATGAAACCTTTAAAACAGAAAAAAGACTCTCTTTTTCCGCCGCTGTAGAAAGGAAGTAATAAAATTAGATAAGAGGAAGAAATTGGAAGGCAAATCTCAGTGAGCATTCTAATCCGACAAAGATTTCTATGTAGAAGGAGTAAAATGAGTAAAAAAAAAGAAAACAAGAAAAGTATTAAACCTATTGTCGACGTCGAACAGCTGATTGTTTTCCGATTTAATGAAATACGGTAGAATATCTCGATAAGCCCATCCAGGGTTTCCATCGGCTTCCCAGCTGTCGTAGTCGAGTGGCGAACCTCGAGAATATATCATGAAATTGACAACGGTGCTACCGCCGATAGCTTTGCCCGTACCAAAATTGCAGCGACCACCTACCAAGGTGGTGGCGTAACGTCCAGTGGGACTTGGTTCGCTGTAACGCTCCCAGTAATACCTGAGGAATATACGAAATGCGTATTTCTACCTGTTTCCGCCTCTCCTCCCATCGTCGCTACTAGTTCCAGACCCATATTTTCAGCGTAATTAATTTCATCTCGCACAGACCCACTGTCGCGCAGCGTTGCAGCATTCAGCGGTATATTCGTGTAGAAATTTTCCTCCTCGCCAGCCTCCAGCAGTAACACGCGCCAATCATTCTGTTCCGTTAACCGATTCGCCAGCACACTTCCGGCAGCACCCGCTCCCACTATCACAAAATCGTATTCCTCCTCGGGGACGCCGACTCGCGCGATGAGCCGCTGAAGGAAATTCTCCAAATTCTCTAAAATCCCGGCAGCCGACGTCGAACTTGACAAGCACAGCGACGAGAGCGAGAAGAGTAAAATCTGTCGCCACATTCTATCGGCTCGTCGGCGCGAATGCGCTTTTGCTCCGAAACGAATCTATCGTAGGTGTTTCGCGAAAAGGACTCTCGCACTTGGGTGTAAACACATTTTCGCGCGGAGCAATTATCGTTCGTTACGATCGAGTCGCGCGAATTTCCAGAGAGAGTGAATTTCTTCCTGCTCTTGGAGCAACTCGGAGCAACTTGAAGCAACTTGGAGCACCGCGACACAGGGTCGTCGACAGCCGCCGAGAGTTTCCGGTGAGAGATGATCGGACCCGATTGAGTCCTCGCCGAGGAGGTTGCGTTGTATTCGGGGTCGACACAGGTCGCGGCGATGGTCACCCGGTGAAAATCCCGAGAAATCTCGAGGAGTCTTGCGGCGTCAACTCCCTCGTGGAGCCATTGAACAATCTCGAGTAGAAATGAGCAAACTGCAGTTTTCCTCGTGACGCAAAGCGATCGTCTCGCGGGTCGCGAGAGTTCGATCCGCTTCGGGACCGATCGTTGTTTCCTTATTGAGTTGTGGTCCAACGTCGTCGTCGTCGTCGTCGTCGTCGTCGTCGTCGTCGTCGTCGTCGTCGTCGTCGTCGTCGTCGTCGTCGTCGTCGTCGTCGTCGTCGTCGTCGTCGTCGTCGTCGTCCATTGACCGTTCTGTGCTGGGTCCTGGTCGACAGCTTTAAACTTACCACGCGCGTTGGCCAATCCCTACCATAATCGGCAAAAACGGCAACGCTACCGTTCTGCGAGACTAACCAGCGCCGATTCCGATCGTAATGGCCGCCTTGCTACGCGAGCGGAATTCTTCCAAATTCCTGGCGAGTGTGCGCGCGAATCGCTCTTAATAATTCACCGCTTCGCGCGTGGAGTGCAAAACCTGCTAAAGCCGAATTACTCTCTCGCGCGCTAACATTTGCCCCCTTATTTATAAGAAACCGGTTAACGCGCTCGCGGAGAGAGCTATTCGCGTATTACGTTTTTATTTTACAATTATGCAAAACAGTCGACGAGGTATCGCGCGGTCGCTTTGCTTTGCTTTCCCAACGTTCCCTCTCGCCATCTTATTCGCTCGATCTTGCACAATTATTTATGCGCTTCCGTCCGATCGCGATTAAGACCTTGATAAAGGATTGTATTGGCATAGATAGCCACGGGAGTCGATCGACGCGGGAATCATTCCCATGGATGAAATTAAGGGGATCCCGCGTCAAGTACGCGAGAGATCAACGGGGAAAATGGGGGAGAGACAGGGTTGCGCTGAAAATCTTGCAACTCCGTTGAGGCTTCGCAGCCTCCCTCTGCAGTTTCGAGTTCCCGTGTGTGTGTGTGTGTGTGTGTGTGTGCCCTCTCGATGAGTGGCCACTCGACTCGATGTACAGGCGAACACGTAGCTTCGGATTCACGGCACCATTTTGAAGGATCGATATATCGAGCGGCTTGTCCCACGACATCTTCAAATAGCGCGGTAGTTAGCGCCGTCGCGAGAGGTGCCTGCGAGAAGAAATCCACCCCCGTGGACCCCGCACCCTCTTCTTTCTCCGCCGCCGCTAACCCCACTTCCTCTTCCGCTGGAAGACAACAGCTTCGACTGGTCTCGCTTTATCCCCCCGCTATTACCCTATCCGAATATTTTACCTCCTATTTTATAAGAATTTTAATGGGAGAA
The DNA here is from genome assembly GCA_037305995.1 of Sclerodermus sp. 'alternatusi'. Lineage (NCBI taxonomy): Eukaryota > Metazoa > Arthropoda > Insecta > Hymenoptera > Bethylidae > Sclerodermus > Sclerodermus sp. 'alternatusi'. The sequence continues at coordinate 11,037,388 of CM074545.1, forward strand.
ATCTTAGGCAGTTTAATGACCGATTTCTTCCTGCTATCGATGATAGCCCTCCACTCCGAACCCGTCCCCTTAATTCTTTAATGAAACTCTTTGACTCTGGAGAGTTCTTGGAAGAAAAAAATGTGGCTCGTCGATGATGCCGCATTATGTCAGATTTGTATCGGGAAGCGTCGACGTGAGTGTCCGCAGAGATTGCCCTCCCTCTTCTCTCGCCCTACTCCGTTCAAGTCCCCGGTGTCCCTCCGCTTCCTGCGGCCCTTCGATTAGACGAGGGGAACGATGCGCGAAGGTGGAAGTCGAAAACGAAGAAATCAAAAGTCTCACTTGTGAGGCTCTCCGCCATTGCACTCGCTATTTAAAATGTTTCCACCGTGTACTCGAGAGCGTCTCATTAACGAGAAATAATTAAAAAATAATTGCATCAACAGTGCGCGCGAGAGAGGGTGCTAGAAAATAAATCAATGATTTCGTTGCGAGATGTTAATGATATTTGCATAAATGATTAGGATGAAAGGGGAGAGACTGAAAGGAAGAGAGAAGTGTGGGAGTGAGTGGCTTCCTGGGTGGGGAGGGGGCAGGGGTGCGACTGGCCTACCACTACCACCGCCAACAATGCCGCCACCTCCACCGGGCCGACTCTCCACGCGATGAGGAGGATTCTGCAGGTTTGGCAAAGTCGTTTCAAGAGAACTCAGTCGTCGGTGGTACTGCTCTAGGAAACCAGAAATACGCTTATCAGGAATTTTCAAAGGCTCGACCTGCCGATCCTTTCGACCCTTCTGCTTCCTCTCTCCCATCTTCTCTCCGCTCCTCCGCTACCTTTCAACCTTGACTCCCTTCAAACTTTTCGCTTAATTTCGACCGCAAGCACCCTCGGTGCCGTCAAGCTGGAAAATGCATTGAGGGTCACGGAATAAAATGGCCGCGGAGGAGCCACATGGAGGCGGCAAGTCCTCCGTGATCCTGTACTCGATGCTGATCCTGCTCCTGCTGGATCGCACCGTGAACGCTCAGTAAGGATCGATCCTTCAGCCTCTTACACTTTTCCGGAACGAGTAGTCCAATATGCGCGTGCTATCTAGAAAAGGCCATTGATTTCCTCTGTAAATTGTGAATTAAGAATCGACTCCTTGTGCGGAGCTGCCTTTCGATGTTAAATGCAAGTCGATGAGTTAAGTTAAGTTTGTGTGATCAGTGATTTTGCGTAATTGGATTTCCTAGTTTAGGTATTTCGTAAGAGTTGTTGTTCCGAATGTGTCTCTTTTAAGTGTTTAACAAATTGGAATTCTAGGAGAAGTTTAGAGTTCTTCGATCTTTTGCCGGAAGATCCGAAGCTGTACGATAAAATGAGACCGCCGAAGAAAGACGGACAGGCCACGGTCGTTTATTTTCACGTAACTGTCATGGGCCTCGACTCTATAGACGAAAATTCAATGGTACGAGAGACGACTGAGAAAACTCATGATTCCTACACAGTTTTTACTGGATCTAATCCATGATCGCTTCTTTTTTTTTTTTAAGACGTACGCCGCGGATATATTTTTCGCGCAAACGTGGAAGGACAATAGGCTAAGGCTACCAGAAAATATGACTTCGGAGTACAGGTACTTTTTTTTTTAATCGTTTCTCCCTCTCTTTGGACATGTCATTGAATCTTTAAAATTCGTAAAATTCTGTAAAATTTGTAATTCGCTCCTTGAACTCAGTTCGACTGTCAACTGAGAGAAGTAGATCACTGAATTTTCTTGCAATTTTTCAAGATTGTTAGAAGTGGACTGGTTAAAAAATATGTGGAGACCAGACTCCTTTTTCAAGAATGCCAAGTCAGTGACGTTTCAAACGATGACAATTCCAAATCACTACTTGTGGCTGTACAAGGATAAAACCATTCTCTACATGGTGAAGTACGTATTCGCAGAACTAGAGATAGTTAAGATACCGTGATATTCTCAAAATGAAAAATGTCTTGAAAAATTTCAGACTCACGCTTAAACTTTCTTGCGCTATGAATTTCTTGATTTATCCTCACGACACGCAAGAATGCAAACTGCAAATGGAAAGTCGTGAGTACGCTCGTCCAAATAAATGATTAAACGTGATATCGATAGAATTGCCAAACATGCAGACCCTCCTGCAACGCGGTTATAGGCTTCCTTATAAGCACCATCGAATTAACCGCGTTGTAGGAGGGCTGACATTGCTGATAACACATATAAACGCATGCTCTACTTATTAAATCCAAGATATCCTGCAAATGCACCGAATATTTTCCAACACCGATTAGTTACTCCAATTAAAAAGAGAAAGAATCAGAAAATCCGAGTGGATTATCGGTATGAAATGGCTTGGATTTCATAAAGGAGTAGATGCTTCGAGTGTGTCAGGAGTCCTCGGCGCGATGAAGGGGTAAAATGAGTTTGAGGGTAGTTCGCGAGAAAAAATGTTAGGGAAGTGCTCGAGATGGGAGTATCGGTGTGCATTGGCAGGAAAGTAGTGAATGAATAGAGACGATTAGGGGGAGCTAAAGCTGAGCTCGTTAGCGGTGTTGTGGGCGATTTGACAATAACGAGTTAACTCGTTCAACAGTTTCGCACACGACGGATGAGATGATTTTCCAGTGGGACCCTGACGTACCCCTAGTGGTTGACGAAAACATCGAATTGCCCCAATTGCAACTCGTCAAAAATTACACGGCTGATTGCACGCAGGTTTATTCCACTGGTGAGCGAACAATACCTTGAATGAGAACTTTGTCTTTGACCTTATCAACCAGTAACGTGGTAGCTTAATTAATATCGAGGATAATCAAAGCCTCAAAGTTACGCACAACAAAGGAGCCACTCACCTATCAAACTCTCCTGTTCTTCCCTCCTTTTCATTTCTACTCTTTTCACACAAGAGTCTAATTTCGAAACCTCCCTTACAAAATTCATTACCTGTTTTCGATCGATCTTACCAAATTTACCTCTGCCGAAGTCTTGGAAGACTTGGTTTTTCCTATAAAATCATCCTTGAAAAGGAACATTTGGAAAATAACTAAGAGAGAAGGAGATTCTTAGAAATATTCTTTTTCTCAGGCAATTTCACCTGTCTGGAAGTAGTGTTCGTTTTAAAACGACGACTGGGATACTACCTTTTCCATACGTACATTCCAACCTGCCTGATCGTGATAATGTCGGTGAGTTATGAAAATTAGCGGTCGATCGACGATGATAGCTAAAGCACTCTAGAGAGAAGGAAGAGAAATAATTTGGATTTGATCGAATAGCGAGGAATGAAGGGATTCGATAAGATTGGGAAAATCTATCGTTTACAGTGGGTATCGTTTTGGATAAAACCAGAAGCGGCTCCAGCCAGAGTGACCTTGGGAGTGACCTCGCTGCTGACTTTATCAACGCAGCACGCGAAGAGTCAAGCGTCTCTGCCGCCGGTTTCCTATCTGAAAGCGGTGGATGCTTTTATGTCAGTTTGCACGATTTTTGTGTTTATGGCCCTGATGGAGTACTGCCTGGTGAACATCGTCCTCGGAGACTCCGATGCACCTGCGGCAAAGCCTCCGCCGCCACCTAGCGCACCCGCCACCTCCTCATCTGGTCCCGAATCTGCAAAACTCGACAAAATATTCGACATTGCCGCCAAGGTAATGCTAGGATGAAGCTTTTCATCCGCGAGTCAACTCGCCAATCCTCTGTGCTTCGACCTGGGTAACTCATCAATTTTAACACTTCTTCCAAATCAGTGATTCCCCCCTAGAAACTCTCTTAAGCACCTTCAGAATTTTCTTCCTAAAGAGATTCGCGTTATAGTTTTCCTTGTACACTGAGATAAAATTCGATGTTGGTGGGTTTAAGTCGAAACACAGGGGATCCTTCGGTAGTTAAAGCTGCGATGGTTTTAACGCAGGAAAACGCTATGCTGCTTTCGGGCCGATCGCAGAAACCGAACGTCCCTCCACCCGGACCTACGCCAGCTCAACGTGCCAGAATGCGGGCCCTCAACATCGACAAGGTCTCCAGGGTTTTCTTCCCCTTCCTCTTTACTCTTCTAAACGTGACCTACTGGATCATGTTTGCCGAATACATCTAATTCTCTCCGTTACTGAAATCTTTCTACGTAATACGAGAACCTGTCGTATTTCAAACGATACTAAATGACAAACCAAGACGAGATTTGCATGGTTCCAGTAACACGCGAGAATTGTACAGAAAGTTTTTAAATTGACGCACTTCCTTGAGAATCGCGCCAAACTCTTACCGATGCAATCTTCTTATTTCCGGCCGAGAATAATGATTAAAGTGATTTAATAGCGCGATAGCTTCTTTACTCGATCGTAAGAATGTTTACTCGATGAAATATTAGGACGCTTACTTTTTAGTACTTTGAAAATGAAGAAATAGATGCCGATTGAGAAAATTCTTGAGATTTTAAAGAAAACGTACGAATAATAATGATGTTGATCGAAACAAGTTGAAATGGTGAGAAAAGCATATTTAATTATTGCGATTAATACTATTTACGATGAGATATAAGAAAGTTGCTTTCTTTGCACCTATTGTAAACCAAGTCTCCATGGGAGAATTCTGACCAACCTTTCGTTGAAGTCATCGTTAATATCCGAGGACTATACTCGATTTCAGAAATTTCCTGTGCAATTTCTTTTTGGCAGGGAAGAAAAAGAATTCGTGAGTGGCACATGCGCTTTGCAAACGATCGATTAAACAGCTCGGTCATCTACAGAATTTTACTGAATTATTAATTACGCGATACAGTTTTTCTAAAATATGAGAAAATTCCCTTACACCCAAAGATTTCATTTATCATATTTCTCATATTCTAAAACTTCTTAAACTTAAACGTAATATATAGAATCAAATTCATCTCGGAGTACATTGAACTTTTTTATTACATCATTAAAGTACGTGGAATAAATGAGCTGAAAATTGTTTTATTGAAAAACTAGTTGATAGCTTGTGTACTACGTCACTGGATTATTGTATTATATTGATAAGAAGAGACGAATAAAATAATTATGTATATTTGTCTATAACTTGAACAATATACACTTTAACGTTGCTCCAAATATCTCTGAAACGGCGATAAAAGGGAATTGCAGTGTTACGGATTATGCAGGGAGAGATTTGAGAGAAACTTAAAATAATTTTAAAGAGATAGGAGCGAGCGTTAGTTTTAAGAACTCTTGCATAACTAGCTCAAAAAACTAAGCTTGTGAATTAGAATAAAATTTCGATTTTACGAAGTATCATGCAAAGAGAGCAAAACATTTGAATGAGTCATTATCTCAATCGCTAAACTGTTTATTCATTTATTGTACAAATTAAGTTAAATCTTCGTGTAGAATTAATTATCGATCGTACTAATAATTGAGATGCATATAATGCTCGTCCGTATGTACGTAATCTATAATAAATGTGAGCAATAACGAATGCGCCATTTAAGCCTCTAATGTGTATGAGAAAATCTATAAAATAAAATAAAAATACGATCTTAAGCGTTATCTTATTATTAATATTATCAGATTCTAAGACCTTTATCGTTTCTTAAAAATTATATTATTATCACATAATTCCTCTTCTCAATTCATTTAATAAAATCAATTGATTTATATCTAATAGAAGGAGTTTCTTTTCTATTAAATTTTTGAATTCTATCATTCTTTTTACATTTATGATACATCTGAAATGTTTTACTAGCGCCATCTATTGGAAACACGAGCAAATGTTCCAGGGTAGATCCGAAGCAAAATCTATATTGAATGCGCTTGTACTTTCACATTCATATTACTTTTCTTTACCAAATTTTTTCTTCAGATTCCTCAATGGAATTCAATTACTTATAAATAAAAAATCATTAATAAATACTTTATAAAAAAGATGTGTTTCATCATTATTATCCTTAATTCGATCAATTTCTAAATCTATGCATTTTTTTTTTTTAAATGGTAATATAGATGAAATAATTTGTCATTTTATCAGTCAATGATGCCTCAATGAGAAGAAAGAGATGTTTCTCACAGAAAGAGAAGCGAGTCGCGAAGAAAAGAAAAAGAAATGGTAAAATAAAGAGAAGGCAATGGCATTCTGCTATCATAAAAGGGGCACATTGAGATAGTGCGGCCTACGCATCTCTTCCTTCCGTTCCGATGATCCTGCTTTCCGTTTCAGTTAATGCAAATGAGTCTTCTACCAACAATAATCATTTCAACATTTGGATTTGCTATAATGGTTCCACTTACTCCTAATAAGTACACTGTACCCATTGCAGTTTATTTCTTTAAAGCCATTCGATAGAACGACCTCCTTATTACACCTACGCTCTTACTCCAGTTGCATATACGGGATTATTGATAACATTTTATTAATGATACGAACATTGCGAATGCGTAAATATAATTTTTCGAGCGCAAAATATTTCTCATAACTGCAAACTCCAAATTCTCGCCATGTTCTCTCGCGCACACTTGAGAAATGTTTTGGAGCAAAGGGGTAATGGACCTACATGGGTATTACAAAACAATCGGTGTACATGCCACAGTAACAGAGTGAGCCAATGCTCCAAGATTATATGTGAATGCTCAATGAAAGGAAAAGACACGGAGAAAATATCCAAGTGTTCTGCACGTGTGTGATACAGGCGCGAGTCTACCACCGTAACTTGCGTCTAAAGAGATGGCGTATAGAGATTTTCGGAAAATCTAGAAAACCTTTTATCCCGCGTAAGCTTTGACTACTCGTTTGAATTTCTGTCGAGTCCCCTCGTTGCAAGAGAATTTCGCGCTCATAAATAATGCTCGTAATAGCAGTTCACGGGCAATCTTCGTAAGTTCGAAAAATCGGCTGAAAATAGGGAAGTGTCGCGAATTTGGAGGAAAAACGAGGATTCCGAAGGTTCGGGTGTACGAAGTGGCGAGATATACCGAGTGGTCAAAAGGTTCGAGATCGTGCGAGAGATTTGCGGGAAGGGAGAAATTGGCGTTTCGAGGAGAGCGTAGGAGCCTGATTTTTTCTTGGGATCGAGGAAACGGTGGAGTGGCATTTGCCCCACCCTGTGTAGAAGGGAAAACCCTCCTGGTGAGTACGGCCCTGGTGGAGTGAGGAACGAGTCTCGGCTATTTCTCCTCTGTCTCCGCTGTACGAGCCGTGCAGCGCATATCGTGAGAGTCGCGTCAGCAGCCGAGAGCAGCAGCCGCTGCCTTTTTCGCTTCAAAGGACCCGAAACCGCTTATTTTCCAAGAGATCCTTAGGAATCTCCAGGACAGGTCGCTAGACTCCTTGGATCACCTCCGAGGCTCGTCCTGGATCCATTGGCGAGTTCCGGTACTCTCTCTCAAGAGCAACACAGTTTCCAGCACGCACCAGCGATATATCCAGAGTTGTTGGATCCGTACTGGTAAGCCACAAACACCCACAATGGAAACCCAACATTCTTCTTCTTCTTCTTCTTCTTCCTCTTCCTCTTCCTCGTCGTCTTTTGAAAACTTTTACGAATCGCTGAAAGAAAAGAGTATACTTCGAATACCAAGTGCGACGGGACAAGTCAAGATACCCAAAGCTATTTGTGTTCCATCAGTTTTGCCAGTGAACAGCTCTGTGGTTTAGCTTTGGCCTCTCCAATAACAAACCGTGGGTGTCAAGTTCGAATTTCCCCGTCGACAGATTCCCTTAGGGTCACCGTTCTTTGCCGGTTCTCCTTAATTTCGCATTTGGGCCTAACGAGGTTCCCTGCCCTAAAACATTTCCATCTTTATGCTTCCTATCCCTAGGTGGATCTTCGACGTTATCTACGGACAGGATCTTGCTCGGTGTCTACGTGCTAGACGTGTTCTTATTTTCAAAGGACATTGCCTCGTTAATGGGGAAATTTCATTTGAAGAACATTAATCGTGTAGATACGGTAATGATATTGCTGAAATACTTCAACGATAGAATCCACGATGTCCTCTTATCCTCTTTGCGATTTGGAACTCGTGATCGATGAACGGTCATCGCTACTGGAGATTAAAGTGATGGTTGCACCCCGAAGTTTAGTGAAAAACTGGATGTACTTGTTTAAAGATCTGTCGGAGGAAAGGAATTATAGGAATCCTAGATATTCGGTATACATACCGAGATATATCGAATTCCTGCACGCGAGAGATAGCGATAAAACTTTATTCGCTGCCTCGGTGCAGTTTTCTATCGCAGATAAGAACATCGCTATTCATCACTTATACTTTTTTATAGTGGTGTTCCGATCGTAGAGTTACATCCTTCATTATCGTAACTATAAGAGAGAGAAATAACGCTATGCCGCATATGCCCGTCCCTAATAATGTTCTTATTAATTTCTAGATGGAATCGTAGCAATAACTTCCGGACGGTGAATTTAACGACAAAGGGGGGAGTAAAAATGGCAATTTTTAATTATTGGCACGTGGCGATATCAGCCCTAATTTTCCTTGTTGCTATCTCAATAGGTAAGTTCCTTTTATTCTGTTGGTTTTTTCAATTTCCCATTAAAATTCATAAAAAGAAATATTACTTCATTGCGTAATAGTAATTGTATTATATATACGCCTGGTATGATTATAATTACGCTTTGATTGTACATCATTCGCATGATCAGAGGTTTTTAATCAAACGTAGGAATATATTTCGATGAGTTCTGGAGCGTACTTCATTCGAGGCATGAATTTCTTCGTTAAAAATAAGATGAGCCTAAAATCTGAAAGTTGATTATCCCCGAATATAGCCTACTTTCCATTCATTCCCCTTACGACAAGAAGAGTCTTTATCCTCTGCGATTAGATAGTGATACGACCCCCGACCCAGCCGACTACTTGAACTCGTTAAATTTATTTTGTTACCCAAAATATATGAGTCCTAGGTATTCCAATGTTCGAATCTTAACACTAATCGTATCGAGTAAAAGTTCGGAGGCTCTAAATACTGCACAGTTCACACACGTATTATTATTAGTTTACAAAATAACCTATCTACATACGTAGAGCTGGATAAGGGGAATTCCTCTAATCCTGAAATCTAAAATTCACTCATTATTCTCATTTAAAAAATTCCCCTTTTATTTATTTCTTAGAAAAAATAATTTTTTATTTAAAAGTAATTTTGTATCGTTGCTTTATGATGAAATAGGAATATCTTGGAGAATAAATCCTTTAAAAATATTAAGAACTAATTGCGTGTATTTTTTTTCACTGTAAATTGGTTGAAACGATGTTATTTTTGGGGATGAAGTACTTACTTAATTTAATGATATATTCCACGAGCGATTTATAATAAACATCCGCTTGTCTCTTGCGATAGCCTCTACCGGTAGTAGAACGCCTCTTGATAAGATGCTGTAGCTGCTTGCTATATTCCTAGAGAAATTATTCAGGCCTTTCAAACACTCGAAATTTCCGAAAAATATTTTTTTCGCCTAGAAATTCGTAAGCGCCATATAACACAATTGTTTTTGTCTTACAGGTATAAGCGAACCACAATATAGTAGAGATGCAAGATTACCCCTAAAAGGTAATGATCTTTTTCACAAATAATAACGTAGAAAATAATAAAGTATATCAGAAATACCAAATTCGACAGCAGAATACTAAATTCGGAAATGAAAAAAAGTGCCTTCTATGAGATTTAACAGATTTTGTCACTTTCCAAATTATAATGAAATTAGATCGGATTAGATAGCGTGCGTGTCTATGCGTTTTGGCATTGAATATAAAAGTAGGGGTGTTATAGGATCGGTGCAGAGAGGAGACATGTCACCTATGGAGGTGATGACAGAGCGCCATAATTGGCGACCACACCTGATCATTACAAAACCAAGAGGTAGTTCAGATACAACGTAGCGTAATGACCCAGCAATAATCTTTTCCCGCTAAACTTCACTTTTACAGAGAATAATAATAACCATAATGGCGAAGTAATTAACGTTTTAATTTACCATGAATTTTATCGGTGTCCCTACACGATAATACGTACAACTCGAACAATCCCGATTCATTGTAAAAATCACTCGATTTATCAAATGGCAATTTAACGAAATACTGGTGCGCGTGGAACACAGCTTCTGACCCTGTTAGTCTTGTCAAAGTAACACTTGGTGTGGATAAGACCCGTACCTCGAGGATTAACTCAATGTTTAAAAAATATTAATGGCACATCTTTTCATGGTAGTGGGTTTAGGTTGGACATTGAAGTTGGTTCACAGATGAATTAAAGAATAACCAACTAATCAAGGTTAACACTTATCGTGAACGGATTTTGAAAGATGATTTCGATTTTAGGTCACGGAAAAAAATCACACCCCTGCGAACAAAGTTCGTGCTATCCGGCAACTGGAAATCTTCTGATTGGAAGAAAGCACAGATTGTCGGCATCTTCGACGTGTGGTCTGAGAGGACCCGAAAGATACTGCATTGTTTCGCACTTGAAAGACAGGAAGAAATGTTTCTTCTGCGACGCATCCCATCCAACGAAACAACACAATATCGAGAATATAATAAGTGGGTGAGTATCGTTCTCTCCCTGTGCGTCTTCGCGATTAAATATTAAACGTTAAATATCTCAAGTATATATTTGCAAGTGCATTTCATGAAAGAGCGAATCGAGTAGTTTCCGAAGGATTCGAAGCTAAATGAATCCTCGCGTTGAATTCCAGAATACAGTACGACCACCCAAGGACCTGGTGGCAGGCAGAAAATGGCGTAGAGAACGTGACAATTCAGTTCGACCTTGAAGCTGAGTTTCACTTTACCCACATAATAATCCGCTTTCAAACCTTCCGGCCGGCGGCGATGCTCATCGAAAGGTCCTACGACTTTGGGAATACCTGGAAGGTATACCGGTATTTCGCTCACAATTGCGAGCAGTACTTCCCAGGTATCCCCACTCACTTACCTCAAAATATGACTGAGGTTATCTGCGAAACGAGATACTCCGGCGTAGCGCCTTCCTCCAACGGCGAAGTTATTTTCAGGTAGATGAACTAAAAAAAATTAATGCGCGATCCCCTCGAGCGATGAACACGAATGACGGAATCTAATGAAATTTTTTCCTCCGATGATTCGAAATGTAGAGTACTGCCGAGGAACCTGGACATCGAGAACCCTTACTCGAAGGAGGTTCAGAACTTGCTGAAGATCACGAATCTACGAATTATCATGATGGGTCTTCACACGCTCGGAGACGATTTGCTGGACGACCGAGCGGAAATTCGAGAGAAATATTACTACGGTATCAACGACATGGTAATTCGAGGATCCTGTTCTTGCTACGGTCACGCATCCAAGTGTCTGGAACTTCCTGGCGTGCAAAACGAGCACGTGGACATGGTGCACGGCAAGTGTCAGTGCACTCACAATACGAAGGGTCTGAATTGCGAGAAGTGCGAAGATTTTTACAACGACACGCCCTGGAGACCCGCCGTGGGCAAGCAATCGAATGCTTGCAGACCCTGCAACTGCAACAACCACACGCAGTCCTGTCACTTCGACGAGGACGTTTACGAGCGTTCCGGAAGAGTTTCCGGTGGTGTCTGCGACGACTGTCAGCACAATACCAGAGGTCAAAATTGCGAGCTCTGCAAACCGTTCTACTATCACGATGTCACCAAGCAAATTTCTGATCCAGAGGCGTGCAGACGTGAGTGTTGGAGGACGTACTTATTATCGAGCTTTTTAGAACCTTGGTGGAACGCCGCGGTTTTCACTGCGATGGACACGGGGGTTTTCTATTTTTTCTATTTCTTTAGCGTGCGACTGCGACCCCGATGGTTCCCTGGACGACGGTATTTGCGATTCTAAGACCGATGTATTGAGTGGGGATGAATCAGGTCGTTGCCACTGCAAAGCAAATATCGAAGGTCGTCGCTGTGACAGATGCAAAAATGGTTTCTGGAACTTTGACCCGAGCAATCCCGAAGGATGTCAAAGTAAATCACTCGTTTTTACAAAAAATCTTACAAAACTTTCTTAAGAAATGATTTCGAGGAAACTTAATTAGCTGATAAGAGTGTTCCCTGACCTTAAATACTCTTTGATAGGTTGTACTTGCAATACTCTTGGTACCATCGATAACCAAGGCTGCGATATGGAAACCGGTGAATGTACGTGTAAGCCATACGTAACTGGACGAGACTGTAACCAGTGCTTACCGGAATACTGGGGTCTATCGGAGGATAGAGATGGTTGCAAACCGTGCAACTGTGATCCTGGTGGTGCTTATGAATTTTCTTGCGACGTCATCACCGGTCAGTGTCGTTGCAGGCCTCACGTCAGTGGTCGAACTTGCAATCAACCCGAACAAAGCTACTATACCGGTCCAATTGACTTTTTAATTTACGAAGGAGAATTGGCCAGAGCTACCGATGTAAGATCTCCTTCGATTGTAATCGTTCGCGTTAAATACAACATAATCCGATTGCCGATCAAAACTATCCAGTTGTATTTGTCTTTTGCAGAATTGCCAAGTGGTAATTCGAGAACCGTATCGCGACGGAAGAAATAACACCTGGACCGGTACAGGATTCATGAAAGCACTCGAGGGATCCCAGCTGAACTTCACCATCGACGACATAAAGAAGTCTATGTGGTATTATGTGGTGGTTCGTTACGAACCGGTGCAACCCGGTACTTGGGAAGACGTACAGATAATTATCGAGAGGGACGAGCCAGTCGATCCAAATGGTCCCTGTGCGGATTGGCATCCAGGACAGGACCGATTGCGGGTCCAATTGCCCCTAAACTCTAGAAGCGCCGTTGCATCGCCAGAAGTTTGCTTGGAGGAAGGCAAAACTTACATCGTGCTACTTCAATTCAGGAAATTTAACAACGTCGCCGACCACACGCCGTCAGCTTCCATTCTGGTGGATTCGGTAGGTTCCTCCTCGGAATTATTGGCGGAACTCTAAATAAATTGCCTCGTGCTTATTCGTATTACAGATCGTTTTACGGCCGAAAATAGACGCTATACCATTCTTCAAAGGCCCTGGTTTGGGCGAATTGCGCCGCCAAGAGTATGAGAGGAATCACTGCGACCAGTACTTCAACGAGGTCGAAAATTATTTGCAAGAATTGCCGGAAGCCTGTAAGAAGTACCAGAACAGCATTGGCTACTACGTCTTCGACGGAGCGCATTGTAGGTTCCGCAATTCAGATGTTGATACGCACCCGTACGCAAACTTTTGAGATTCGCTTCTACCTTTCCAGTTTGCGAGTGCAACCCAACGGGATCGCACAGTCTCCTCTGCGAGAATTACGGCGGAGTTTGTCCGTGTAAGCAGAACGTGGTGGGAAGACGTTGCGATCGTTGTGCCCCAGGAACGTATGGATTTGGTCCCGAAGGTTGTCTTCCTTGTGATTGCGACAGCGTTGGCGCTCTGGACAACTTCTGTGACGTTGAGACGAGTCGATGTAAGTGCAGACCAAACACCTACGGACGCACTTGTGGCCAGTGCGAACCTGGCTTCTGGAATTTCCCTCATTGTCAACGCTGCGAGTGTAACGGACACGCTGACAGCTGCGACTCGAAGACCGGAGCTTGTATCAACTGTAGGGACTACACGACTGGGCACAATTGCGATAGATGTATCGAGACCTTCTACGGGGATCCACGTCTGGGTGTCGACATACCTTGCAGAGCATGTCCATGTCCAGGTAACGAACATAGTGATGCGAAAACACGCTAAGATCCTAATTGTTTGTACAAAATCCGTCACGGTCGATTCGTTCCCAAAGGTACCCTGGATTCTGGACATTCCTATGCGCAAAGTTGTTCCTTGGATCCGATTACCCACGATGTTATATGCGAGTGTTTCGAAGGCTATTCTGGTCCTCGGTGTGAAAACTGCGCCGAAAATTACTTCGGAAACCCCGAAGTACCCGGGGGCAGTTGTCAGCCTTGCGACTGTAGCAACAATACCGACATTAGGCGAGCAGGAAATTGCGATCCGCATACCGGTCGCTGTCTGCAGTGTCTTCACAATACCGATGGGCCAAACTGTCAAATCTGTACCGTGGGATATTACGGAAACGCGTTGGAACAAAATTGTAAGATTTGCGAATGTAATCTTCTCGGAACGGACAGTGCTCCCTGTGACCACAGGACAGGCCAGTGTCCTTGTTTGCCTCACGTGATTGGGCAATTTTGCGACACCTGCGAAGAGAACCACTGGAGGATTGCTAGCGGACAGGGTTGCGATCCTTGTGAATGCGACGTCGTCGGAAGTTTGTCCGATAGGTGACCATCCTCGCATTTCTCTGTAACTCAGTTTCTCGGTATCTTCGAGGTGTGCAATAATAAATGCTCTTCTTTTCCGTAGATGTAACCCGTACGATGGTACTTGCGAGTGCAAACCAGGATTCGGCGGTAGACGTTGCAACGAATGTCAAACCAATTATTGGGGCAACCCTAACGTGGAATGTTACCCCTGTGACTGTGACGTAATTGGATCTGCAAGTCAGCAATGCAATCGGGAAACAGGAATGTGCATATGTCACAAAGGGATCGGAGGGGAGAAGTGTGACCAATGTGACCGTGGATACAATGGCGACGCACCTCAATGCAGTCCATGCGGCGAATGTTTCGATAACTGGGATCTCATCCTGACTGGACTCAAGAACACCACGAACAGCGTCATAGACGAGGCATCTCGAATCCAGAAGGTCGGAACCACCGGCGTTTACAGTCAGGAATTCGACGACATGGAGAAGTCCTTGGACCAGGTTAGATCGCTCATCAGCAATACCTCCATTAGAAGCCAGGACCTGGACGAACTGAACTATCTAGCGGATGAGCTTGCCAAGAACATCAGCACTTCCAGCAAGAATCTGGAGGAAGCTGACAACTTGCTGGAGGCTGTCAGCCAGAGGGTCAACCTCGGAGACGTGGCCTTGAAGAAGTTGAAGAACAGAACGAACAGTTTGCACCAAAGCGCGCTGGACCTTCGGGAGAACGCCACGAGGCTGCAGGAGGAAAATGTTCTAGGTGCGTTGAACGTCACCCAACAAATGGCCATTCAATCGAAAGAAGCCGAGAGAATGGCCAACGATACCAGTAACGTTCTGGCTGACGCTGAACGTTATCGCAAACACACTGAAAATCTATTGGCGAAGAACAGTGCGATAGTGAGCGAGGCTCAGGAAAAGAACAAGGACGCCTTGCAGAGATTGAACGAAAAACTGACGGACTTCAACGCTAACATGCCCGGTTTGAATTTGGACATGTGCGGGGATAACGTGACTGACTGCAGTAGCGTTTGTGGAGGTGCCGGATGTGCCTTCTGCGGAGGCCTCTCCTGCGATGCCGGTGCAATCACAAAAGCCAATCAAGCGCTGGATGTTGCGAAGAAGCAAGCTGCGAAGATCAAGGGTCAGAAGGACGAAGCTGAGCAGCTACTTCGTAATGTAAGTTTCTTCATCTTTCCAAATTCCAAAAGAATGCCAAATTATACTTGAGCGATACTCGAGCAAAACCATAAATCGTTTTTCAGATGATTGAAATCAAGCAGGACGCAGCTTCCGCGAGATCCAACGCTCAGGACGCCTACAATTACGCGTTGCACGGTCGAAATAAGACTGATAAGATCACAAAGGATCTGTCGGACATCACCAAGAAGATCTGGCACGTGCTGAGCGAGGAACAGGCCACGCCGTCAATGGTGAGGAACCTGGCGAATGAAGTTCTGCAAAAGGACATTCAATTGAAACCAGATGAGATTCGGAACTTGGCAGAACGCATCAAATCCATCGTTGGTTCCCTAACGGACTCTGAGAGAATTCTCACGGAAACGAAGAACGACCTTCAGATTGCTCATGAACTCGAGGACAGAGCAAACTTCACGAAGGAAAAGGCTCTCGACAAGCAAGAGTTGGCCGACAAAGTCGTGGTCTTACTGAACGAAGCTGAAAGTGCCCAAAATCTGGCCAAGAGCGCGATCGAATTAGCCAAGCAAGACGTTGCTAAAGCGCACAAGGACTTGACCGACATTGCCGAAGTAACGAAAGAGGCTCAGGTCAAGGCTAATAGCACCACGCAGTCCGTCGAGATGTTGGATGCTCGTCTGAAACAAGTGCAGACCCAATCGGTCAGAAACGATTTTGTACTGAAGCAAGAGATAGAAGTGGAGACTCGTAAAGTTGCCGAAGAGGCGCAAGCTGTGGATGCAAAGACGAAGAAGCTCGCGGAGGAGTACAAGAAAGCTGACGAGAGTCTGTACCAGCGAGTCAACAAAAGTAAGGGTGACATTCAGAAGGCCAAAAAGCTCCTGCAGAGGGCATCGGAACTCACGGCAGATACGACCACGAAATTCAAAGATCTGGATGGTATGGAGAGTGTGTACAGAGATAACGAAAGAACTCTATCCGATCTGATGACCGAAGTCGATTCCTTGACAGCCGAGATGGAAAAGCACTTGGCTGCGATTGAGAAAAAATCTCAAACCTATAGACAATGTACCACTTAATTTTAATGCCAGATGAAATTTTAAGCTAGAAATTTGTATCATTATTTATGGTATGCGCAAGATGCACAGAGAGCTTCTATTCGAGCAATAAACTCAAGGAGAATAAATGCCTAAAAAAGTGTACCAAGATAATATTTATGAGATTCTTCCTTATCTGTATCTCATGGGGGTTTTTTTATGCATTTATTTCACGCAGAATGGTAAAGTGTGTTATTATGTGAAAAATCCAAAGAGCACCGGAAAGTCTTACCTTCTTTTTCTCTATGTTCAATCTCTTTTGTTTAAATAGCGGCGTATAGTACATATCGCGTGTAGCATGCATATCATAAATAATAATGCCAATTTTACCGAACATTCGTTTTTATTGTAAATCATATGTAAAAAAGCACAAAATCGGTGAGTAAAGGCCAAATTCAGATCTGATTAATACAAGTCTGTATTGAGTGCCAGCAAAATATATTTTAATTAATTTGTAGCGAGGAAAGGAACTGTAAGGGAAGTTGAATTAGCATTTATTAATATTTGACGTTAAAGAAGTGCCTATTTGTTCATACAAGTCTCTTTAAAAATATTTATTAGTAGCTATTTCAGTGAAGAATCTAACATATAGAAATTCGAATAATGTATATATTTTAGAGAGTTCTTGATCAGTGCCATAATCTTCCACGAAGGGTCCACTTATTAATGTGTTCAAAAGGATATAAAGTTCACGTATGACGCATCAAGGATGATTCTCTAATGGTGCGATATATCCAGTAAAATTTTTTAAGTAAAAGAATTAAATTGTAAATAATTTAATAAATTTAATTACAATTATAAACATAAATCAAATACTTTATGTTAACTTTTTATCAATCGTTTTGATAAGTATATCGTGCCTTTAAAGTTTCGCCCAATGAATAATGTAATTTTTCATTCGAAAGATAGTCAACGATTATCTTGAGGGCTACTTCTGGAGAACCTGTTGCAGTTCTTCCTGAAAAATTACATTGCGCATAAAGAATACTTAATACTAAACAAATGACTGAACAAACGTATTGAGAGGCTGAAAGAAATATAGAAAATCTCTTTGTACTTATAGAGTAGTAAGCAATTTTGTATCTCAATAACAAAATAGAGTCTAAATAGATACGGTACTATAAGATAGAATACAAAGTCGAGGAGGCCTGCAATCTTTATAGCACTTGTAAATAATCGATATTTACAGAACGTTCATCTGTAAATAATATTACACAACATAAGTTAATGTAATACCAATTTATAAGGGTACTTGTGTTAAAGTACACATACATATTGAGAATTTAGATTTGATACAGAATATACGTCGAAGCGAATGTACTTTAAAATATGATTGTTCTTTTTATTTTCAAAACTAATGAAAAGACCAGTTAGATTAGATTTTACAATTGTATCAAAAATCTTAAAGAGTAAGAGATATTGAAAAAGAGATTATTTTCTAATTAAGGAAACCTTATTTATGTGTTTTAGCAAATTTAAAATCACTTGCATATTTACGCAAAAAACAAAACTTTTTTTAATTTTTTAAGGATTCCAAAATACTTATTAGTTAAGATTACTGCTAAGTTAATAGCAGGCGCAATAACATAGATGCTTCAACCAAAAGCTTTTAAATGTATATTTAATACTTTGTTATAATTATACAGAATCTAGAATATATACATAAGTAAAATAAATCTTGAAAAATTTAATTATTAAGTGTAAACGCGTTATTTCATATCCAACAAGAAGTTCACTCGATCGTCTCTCCTCTTCCTCGTCCTTATTTATTAATTTATTATAATTATAAATATTAATTGAGTCTAAAACTTAGTTTTTCTTCCAAAGTTCAAAACTTTGAAGAAAGACAGTAGTACCTTCTTTGTCTTCCTGTATCATTATTAATTAGGAAATTTTAGATATTCGTGAGTTTCGTTGATAATAATGTTTTGTCGACACGTGGTTGTAGATTGTACAAAAAAATCAACGGAAGCATGATATCTCAGGATGATAGAGTTCTTATCTAAACGAAACATTACTGTTCCTGAAAGACTGAAATTCAGTTTCGTTACCTTACCAAATTCTGTCTTAACGCAGGACTTCCTTTCAGTAGCAGTAGACCGAAATAGCCGAGTTTACTTTGTCAAAAAATAATTTATAAAGACTTAGAAAATAATTAGATTCTAATAACAATTCTAGTTGTTATATGACTCCTTCAAGTGATTTATCGATTTTATAAACGTCATCCCCGTTTGAGAAACTTTCAGAACATAATTGCAATATAAATAGGTTTTAACGTTTATTATGATAGCATCTAGTTTCAGTCTGCACACGTGCGCAAATAGAAATTTTATCCTGCACTGGTAGCGTCAAAAGTGTTAAAATCATCTAAGCTTTTTAATGAATAGCTACCATAATAGCTGAAATCACTAAACGCAATTTTCTAATGCAATTGATTTTTATGATTTCTATGCCCTTAGAAATAGTTTTTCTTTAGAATATAGAGTTTTTAAGAGAAATTTTTATCGTTCGCTTCGTTCTCACGAATTAATTTCAGCTTGGATTTTTCCAAGAGAGAACAATACTTTACATTTGCTTTTTGTTCATTTGTCAATTTGAATCAACTTTCAAAGCTGGCTTTCCCTTTCGGATGTAGTTAGTCGAGGGTATCTGTGAATAGTACGCTCTGTTGGATTCAAATGGAGTATGAGCCTAGGAGGGCTACGCACAATGAGTTCATTCAGCGTATGGACCAGTGATTCTCATAATCCCGTAAATTAATGATAAGGAAAATGTATCATCATTTCCTCAACATCGCCGTGTATTCATAAGGAAAAGCTCTCAATGGAAGACTTCTCTAAGATCAAAATGAAATAATGACCAGAATTTTATAACAATGTCTGTTACTTTGAGCAAACTCTTGTGATACAAACTATTAAATATCAGAATGCCTCATAAACATATTCGTGTATTCCTTGTATGTTTATCTTGAACTTTAATTTTATCAATTTGATACGAACGAATAATAAAATTACTACGTACCAATAGAAGCATGTTGAGTAACACTGCTTAGGACACAAAATCACAGTCAGTGGTACTGCCATTATGACTTCTGTGTATTTAAATCAAAAACGAATGAGAAAGGAACACGAGTTGCTAAATTACAAGAAAATTGGTTAATAGCTGCTCATATACAAGATTAAGCTCTGAGTAAAGTGATTTGTATTAAATATGTCTAATTCAAAAAATTTGTATTAGTTAGGCTTGATGATATTTTATCATTCGTACAGTTATCACGCTTTGGCAATTGGTAAAGATTTATTAGCGTGCGATCAAAACTTTTCATTAATATTTCTATTAGCAATTCGTTCCACATCCGAATCTAAATTTATCTTCTGAGAAAAATTGCGACCCTTCTGGTAATAGCGTGGGTTGATACGCTAAAGCAGAAAGGAAATTTGCAATTAGCAACCCTGGGTATCAACATTTCCGGATATACTCCTAAATACAATACTATAAATTTGGTTGCAGGAAATTACATATTAAAAGATAACTAGAGTTGATTGATTAATCGATCGGAATATAAAGATGAATTGCTCCTAATACCATTGATGTAAAATTTAAAATGTATAATTATCGTTTTAATTACGATCAAACGGAACAGAATCTACGTATAAATTAACTCGGAGTATTACGCAATAAAAACTATTACGGTAATAAACGGCACGAAAGAGACCTCGAGAGATATTTAGAATTTTTGTTAGAAAATGCTGGAAGAACCGTAAAAGACGCGATATTTATTTAGTCTGATTACGTCGGTCGTTTTTCCCAGTAGTATTTGTTTTTCCTTCGCGTCCCTTTCTTCAAGCCTTCCCAAATGATTTAGGGCCACCAGCCACGTTGCATTTCCTGATAAAAATGTTTTCCACCGTTACTAGGAGAAAGGAAGAGGGATCGTGAGTTCACGAACGATCTTAAATATCTAAAAAAAAAAAAAAACCAAATCCCACAACAGATTTCCAAAGAATCTTTGATATCAGAGATTGAGAGTCGAGAAATTCATAGCACCTTCTGTTAGAACCAACCGTGTGTAAAGCTGAAATTAATAATTCGACAGAAGGTATATAATAACGATGATGACTTCCTCTTAGGGGCAGCCGCTTGCAAGACTTCGTCCCTTCTAGTTCGAAGATTAGCTTTAATCATGCGGTATAAGAGTGTGGCATGGGGCGAAGAGGGGATGAAGGTGAAAGAAGAAGGAAAAAAAGAGGGGATTCGGTTAGGGCTGACGGCGAGGAGTTTCTTCCGATTGTTAGCCACCTTTTGTAGGGGTTGGCAGCTGGCGACGACAGCGGGACCGGGTCCAAGGCTGCGCCAATCACCGCGCAGCCGGTGCACTCGTGCTCACCTTCCTCAAAAATCGGCGCGCTACCGTCCTTTGGTTCTCAGTTCCCGTCGAACCTTACGCTGTTACGTTAAGGAACCATCTACACGGTACACGAAAAGTCAGTGGTTTTTTATCGGATCTCCCTCGTGCTATCAATCTGACGGTTTTCAGTCCAGACCAATTAAAAGATGAATAGGACCCTTCTTTTAGAGTCGCACTCGTATGCTTATCGGAGAATTTTTTCAGAATAATTCATTCATTGTGTGCTTCGTAGGAGGATCCTTCCTCGAGCTCTTGACAAACGTCGATCTTTCCGACTGTTTTGTGTTAGTTGCGAGAATTAGATTGTGCGTGCCGCACCAAGCGTGGGGGTTCCTGACATATTTAACAGCTCGTGGTTTCCTCCCGCGGACGCAGATGCAACTATGATAATTCTAAACTCGGTATCGAAGTTTGTGCGCCACTTTTCTCTCCACCTATTCGTATAATTCCGAGTTTTGCGTATTAATCGAAACGAGCAATTAATCACTGATCCAGCGAGACTTTAAAAATATCCTTGCGCTTTAAAAAAAAGGAAGTTATAAAATCGAGCGGAATGCTTGCGAAGTATCACGTAAAAGTAAAGCGAGGCGCGCCGTGCAAATAAAACTGTGGTCGCGAGGTTCGATCGGACGAAGAACAAACAAAACTTGAAATTAAAATAGCGAAGGATCGAAATAAATTGAAACGAATTACTTCCGGAGAAATGAACGTGATGCTTTAAGCAAATTTATTCTTTACCACTTCTACGTGCATAGGTCGCAAAGCACTAGGCGTATTTATCAAAAATAGACTTTAGAAGAAAGAATTAGCTTCAATATTGATAGTTTAATATCGCACTTTAAAAAAGTAAATGTTATTTTAAAATATTACAGAGGGTGCCGTATCTGATCAGGGCAGGTAATCGAGGGTCGTCTTCTTGGATAAACGAAACAAGCTGCAGTCCCCCAGAGGCTGTCAGGCGGCGTAGAAGAAAGTAAGATGAGGATGGGAGCGAGTTAAATCGAGTGAACTAGATAAGAAGCTGTGTGCATTCATCTTAAAGTCTACATACGCAGCCACCGTTAGCCAGTCTTTGAAGAGCTTGCGCCGCAACAGCAGATAAAAATCGATTTTAATTAAACACAAAAAAGAAAAAGCACCAATTATTCAGCAACCAACGATACAAATTAATCATTTTCCAAATAGATAAAGACAGATATCTACTGGTACGCGCCTAAAACGATAATGTAAATTTAAGAAAGAATTTAACGATGGAAAAGTGCTTGGAGCATTAAAATCAAACTATACCTCCGCGTGAATAGAGCAAGCTTTTTGCTCGTTGAAAATAAATTCATATCGACTATTTAATCATGAGTTTTTAATAACATACGATCAGAGGTCAGTCCGTAGCCCAAAAGTGTCTAGATAAAAATTTATAAATCATTTCAACGAGAATCATGTATTCTTATCGGTGTAACGGAGCGAAAGAAGAAAATTGAAAGAAGAAGAAGTTGAAGAAATAAAATTGATGTGTTGTGTCAGATAAGCTGTAAAGTTGGATGTAAAGGGTGAGCACTGGAGAAGGTCAAAAGTCGATCGAGAGCAAGCATTCCTAAGAAGAAAATCTCAGGACTATATCGTCTTTACCAAGAATGGAGGGGGAGGGCAAAAAATCTGGTCTAAGTGCTACCAGCAAAGTTGAGATGCTTTCGTGAGGATCGTGCGAAGAGAATACACGCGCATCCAGTGGAAGAAAGTTCTTGGCCCAAGCGACCGAAGTCAGCGGAGAGAGGATCCTTTGCAAATAATGAAAAAAGTTTCTTAAGAAATTGCCTGCTAAGCTGGCGAGGATGACGTTGAATATAACGATCGAACTAAAAGGATTAGAGTAACGTTCGCAAAGGCTCCGGTCTATTAAAGGCACGCGATAGATGGACATTTACGTGGTGAAAGAGCCTGTTTTAGATCGTATTAAATAAGGGCGCGAGAAAGTGTCTGCCGCGAGAATAGGAACAAATGATTGCGTAATGGTAAGAAAATAGCAGGCCATTAAGAAAATTACGCATTCGCCTAATGAAATCGAGAATAGAAAGCGTGACGAGAAGACGGGGAGAATCGATTATACGGGGACCAAACAATTATCTGCTATTCATAATGAAGCAGCATTGTGTGACAAGCTTGAGAAACGAATGCACTTCGCTCAGCCGCTGTCCCGCAGACTTTTAGGGGTTGGGCCAAAAAAGGGCCGGAAGTTGGACGAAGAATTCCAGTTTTTTGCCAAACACCGCTGCTTCTGTCGCAGTGCGAAGGGACTGGATGAGAGATTTTGCACACATGTAGTTTAGCGATCTCTGCGAGGACTCGCCGCTATCTCAGTTCAGTAGCGACTCGCACGTGCAGCAGAACAGTCATCGAGCAACCGGACAGATATCATTTTAGAGATATTTCACATCGTGACTTTATGTCACATACGGTTGTTGGAGCAACAACCCTCCTGTGATTCAACGACGCTCTCTCCAAAGTACAACGTTCTCTCTCTCTCTCTTTCTCTCTCTCTTGTATCTCGACTGTGTGATGTCGAACAGTGAAAAACGAAGTGCGAGGAAAACTTCAAATGCGAGGGGATATTTTCAATTTTCCACTTTCTTCTGAAATTGTAGCACGGCTTGCACAACTGCGCGTCTGGATATCGCTCGGTATCAATCGACAGTTTTATAGATTTTAAATCTTAAGAGAAGCGTTCTCTCTTCTTAAACTGAAGAAACTCTGAAAAATTAGACTCTTTTCGATTTCTTCGCTTTCGTCGAAGAATCGTTTTAAATTGGAAGGTGAACGAGCGGATATGCTTTTCTAGATCTTCGGAGGGATTTTTACAAATTTTATGTGTTTTCGCGTCTGCCAGAGGAAACGATGTAAAATAGTGAAAAGAAGAGCAGCAGAGAAACTAGAAACATGGAGTACCCGGTCATCAGCAATGGGACTATTTTGGAGATTGTCGAGAACGGATCATTCACATCGTTGCCCAGATCCGTGAAGATAATAGCGGCGATTTGCGCGATTATCTTCAGCATAATCGGCATTCTAGGTAAGAATCCCTTAATATCCTACTCGTGTTTCGAATTTCATGAAATTTTGTGAATGCTTCCTTCTCCATGGTATTCCAATGGTAAACAGAATATAATCGCGTGTGCGTGGGTCCTACATTTATTATGATTTGTGGAAAGTCTATCAACATTCAGTGAACCCTTAAACGTGTGTACGGATCAATACGTTTAGAGACTCATCTTGCCCTTCGATTCAATCTACATCAATCTAACCGATAACGAGTACTTTCCACCAATTCTTCGGCCACAGAACAATAAGCTGTTATTAACGCCCTCGTTTCACCGCTGTTTTTTTTTTTTTCTTATCTTTATCTTCATTCCACTATTCTTTGTTCATAATTAGTTCGGTAATTGACGCAGTTTACTTATTCCCTTCCTCCCACTTACTCCAATCCGATTAATTAAGATCTTGGAAGCTATAACTTACTCCGGAGGTAGCAACAATAATAAAAACAAGAAATGCGTAATTTCGATTCATTGAAGTAAATGTCGTAGTACAAAAATATAATAACTTGAAAATAAGAGAGTAAGAGAGACGCAGGACTTATTATTCACAAGTTCTAACTTTTACGAGTTACAAATATTATTAATATATATATATCCCCTATGATTCGAAGCCTTTTCGTTTTAGAAATTTACTTTTAAATTCCACCTTGCATACACGTACAAAAAGTCTATTATGGAGTCGTATGACAGATCCAAATTTCAAACAAGTCATGAATAATTCTAACGCATAAGAAATGAAGGATGTTATTCAGAAGTTACTCCCTAAATTATGTAGACCGGTTTATCAGCTTATTCATCGCTTATACTTCTGTGTACCACATCGGCTTGGAAAATAGTCTATGGGAAAAAATTAGTTAAAAGAAATCCAATAATATTAAGAAAAATATAGTGTATAAATTTTAATAAAAATATATTTCAATTTTAGGAAATCTCATAACAGTAATAGCATTGCTAAAGTATACCAGACTCAGGAGGCATGCGACAACAGCTTTTGTAATTAGTTTAAGTATATCAGATTTGATATTTTCTGCTGTTAATTTACCATTAACAGCAAGTAGATATTGGAACGAAGCTTGGGTATTAGGAGACACATTGTGCCAAATTTTCCCTTTGCTTTTCTATGGAAACGTTGCAGTTTCTCTGCTCAGCATGGTAGCAATTACAATCAACAGGTAATAAAGATACCGATTATTTACTATTAAATAAAAGTTCTACTTGTCTTTTATAACTCAATTATAGCCTCTTGTTTAAAAGTAAAACTTATACTGATGGATCGAATATTATTTTCAATATTTATATTAAACAACTAATCGCATGTGTACACAATCACTTATAATGCAAAGATCAGCATATTTTCTTCGTTACAAGTCGATTGATGATCACAATCGTATCTCCTAGTGAAAGAAAAACAAAGAAATGCAATAAACGTTTGTCAGCGCTTATTAGTTCGAAATGAAACTGAATCTGAATGAGGAAAGATATACCTGACTAAAAATAGAAAATATTATCTATAAAATTTCTTCTTTTAATCGTATACCATTACTATGCGCATTGCTTAAAAAATTCTTTGAATCACATATATTACTTTTCAATAATTATTAATTTAATCTTTAATAAACTAATTTGTGTGTATTTTCAGGTATGTTTTAATTTCTCAACCGGAGATTTATTCCCGTATTTATACAACAAGAGGAATCGTTTTGATGCTAATTGCTATATGGATAATGAGTTTTTCTTTGCTGATACCACCTTTGTTGAGTGTCTGGGGCACTTTGGGTTTGGACCGACCAACATTTTCCTGCACGATTTTGAAGAAAAATGGTTCGAGCCCTAAGAAAATGTTATTCGTCCTGGCTTTCATTGTTCCATGCGTTGTTATCAGCGTCTCTTACTTATGCATTTACTGGCGAGTGAGAAAAAGTAGAAAAAATTTGGAAGCACACGCAGGCCCTGGGAAACGAAAAGGTGGAGGATTTCAGCGTAGAGAAGATTCAAGAGTGACCAGATTAATGTTGACCATTTTTCTTTGTTTTCTCCTTTGTTTCATGCCATTAATGTTGGCAAATGTCGTCGATGATAAGATCAGAATTCCAATTGTTCATGTGATAGCTTCCATACTGGCATGGGCATCCGCTGTTATTAATCCTTTCATTTATGCCGGCACAAATAAGCTTTATAGGGAAGCTTACAGACAGGTTTTGTGCCCAGCTTCCAGTAAAATTACAATGACTGGCCCTAAACCGACGCATTCGCATTCCAGCAAAGTATCTTCACCTCAAACGACTTAGAGAGGATTATTTATAATTAGATAAGTTCCTTATTATAAGATTAGGAGTCGAATGCGTTTAATGTTTGAGAAGAAAACCAAATACAATTTTTAACAAGATATTGTATGATATTTGAGGCTAAAGAAATGCGTCGAGAATGACTGATTTACAATAGACATGTAAGAGGTATTAAATTATTAATAACGATTTTGACCAGACAATATGTAAAATAATACTTTTATTTTTTATAAAATAGATCGAAGTGGATTTTACTTAAAGATTTTTAAGGGATCGTTCATATTCACTGTATATATAATCTTAGAAATATATACGTACCGTATTATTTTACGAGTATAATATGCAAAAAAGGGAAATTAGCACTTCATGAGTTAATAATGAAAAAAGTATGAAGACATTATAATATATACAAATTTTATTAGGATATAATTTTTCGTAAAATTGTATATTTAAACATCGACAAATGAATACATTACTAGACATATTAACTAATATAAATGCAAGGATATTAGATCTGTCGGATAAACTCAAATTTTGAGATCATTTATTACTTTAAAAAATAATCATTTATTAATTTACTTATATATTTTTCGCGTGTATAAACATGTATAAATTTTCAATTATATAAGAATACATGCAGCAAGCAAAATGACACATATTATTTTAAAGTTTATATCCACCATTTCTTCACCACGCAAAAAATACATATATATTTCAGCTTTATCAGGTTTCTAAATATGCTAGAAGAAAAATATTTTATTTCGATATTTATTTACGTAATTTATGTATACGTATTTGTACTTGTACCTGTCGAGGTTAATCTTTAGTTTATCTCATATTTATGTCTTCATTCTTCACAAAAAATTGTAGCGCAACATAAAGTTTAAGCATACGAATCATTTTTTTATGAATTTAAAAAACTATAATTTTTTTAATACAATAATTCAATGAATATATGAAAAATTACCGATCATAGTAAAGTAACTATCTTTAAAAATTTTTAATTCATACATTAATGCATTATTTAAAATCATTTTTGGCGAAAAAAGGAACACGTTTTTGCATATTTATTTAATTAATTTTAATAATTAGTAATTTTCATTTAATTTTTTTCACACAAATCAATGATTCATAATTGTATTAAGCTTAAAGATTAACACTAAAATATTAAGCATTATAATCTCTCTCGTCTCAGACTAAGTGAATAAAATTGTTTGTTCAAAATAATAAGAGAAAAACAAAACTATTTATTCTAAGTAGAAAATCATTCGGAATGACTTCAGATTTGTAAGTACTATTGTATAAAGGCAGATCCTCAGCTTCCCCTCCCCTTTTATTCTTTTATCAAATTTTCACTTATATATGTAACATGTAAAATACTCTTCAGCTTAAAATACATGGACGGAAAAGTTTATTAGTAAGTCTTGCAGAAAAATCTTTCTTAAAAAAATATAATAAAAAAGAAAGTATAAAAAGTTACTTTAAAATATACTTACTTCATTTACGATGTGGATCAAGTGGTAACTACGCGTGATAAAAGTATGTACGAATAATAAATCTAGGAACACTTGGAGAGTACATTACTGTATATGTACAGACTTACAATTAGAGGTCCTATTATCACGATATGTAAGTACACGTGTCAACGTTAAAAGGGTTAAAAGGGTAAAAAGGTTAAAAGGTTAAAAGGTAAAAAATTAAAAAGAAATTAATTCAATTCCAAGTCTGGAACATACGATTCTGTGATAGCTGTGATTGGGCAAGTACTCAAAGTATCCTATAAAATCGAAGAAGCGCAATTTATTAAAAAGGATCATAAATATTCTAAAAGTAGTAGGAACTTGAAGGAAACTTACAAGTCTCATAAGTTCTTCGAAAGTTGGCCTTTCCTGAGGATCCACTTGCCAACATGACAACATGACTTCGTAAACTGGATCTGGAATATCGATAAGTTGAGGTAGTCGAATACCCTGTTCAATGGCTTCTTCGACTTCGCTATCCATGTTAAGATTAGAATATGGAGTTCCGCCCATACTAAGCATTTCCCAGAGCAAAACGCCAAACGCCCAAACAACGCCTGGCTGATGCTTCTTTTGATTACTGAAACATTCTATGGCTGTCCATCGGGCGTATTTAATATCCTCCAAGGCATATTTGCCTATGCCATGACCCATTACTTTGGGTGTAAAATCAGCGTAAAGCCCGACGCTTCTGGCGCATAAATGATTATGTACAATCTTATGATTTGCAAGATGTTGCATGGCAGCTGCTATGGATGACGCAATGCTTAATAAACGATCCACTGGAAATATGTCCCCGGACCTTGCTGCGAGGAGTCTGTTCTTCAAGGTTTCTGGGGGAAGCTCTAAAGCGATGTATAAAGTATCTGGTGTTTCGCATGTGCCAACAAGTCCAGCGAGATACTTCATAGGAGGAGCTTTGATACAGATATCGAGTTCCCGTAACATATGCCTTTTTTCAGATGGCTTCAATTGTCCATCAGCAATTGTATGAACAACTACCGAATAAGATTTTATATCTTTCTCAACAGTACCCTCGTGTATTGTACCGAAACGGCCTCTGCGCAAAACGGTTTCGTTGATAGATAAAGCATTTCGCGGAATACTCCACACTTTGCTCTTTAATTCTTGGTAATGATTTATTCTTTCGGGCACGTCTTCGGGAATGTAACCCATGTTATCTACTTCGTACAAAGGCCCTTGAAGTGTAAGTTCTTGTTGCTCCGGTAATTTTCCCATACGTAACTTTTCGTGACGACGTCGTAAAAAGACATAAAGTAAAATGGACGCTACTAACAAAACTCCTAATAGTATTATAGCAATCCATAATACGATAGTTGTAGCATCCATTGCTGTATTTCTCTTTGCATCAGGTGGAACTCGATTTGTTAAATCAGAATAAGAATATTTGACTTCGCCATTAGTTCTAGACACTACGGCTAGACCTATATGAGGTGAAGTGAGTTCAATTTTTAGAGGAGCATTAAAATATCCTCCTATTATATTTCCATCTCCAATTACAAATTTGTGATATTTGCTGAAGTCGGATGCATCAAATTCTCCTGTTATATAGTACCCTAATCCTAACTCTTTAGCCTTCTCATAATTTGTGTAGCCAGAATCACTATTTTTAGTTGGTATAGTACCAGGTTCTACTACAACAACCTGATAAGCACTCACAGGCCCAGCTTCGCTACTTCCTCTTGAAAGACTAACCGTAATTTTGTTTTTAGTTTGATTCAATATTTTAGGAGTTTCTGGTTTGTTTGGTGAACCTATCATGGTCCACTCTGTTCCATGTATAGGTTCACTAACTCCTTGCATATTAGAAGCAGTAATCGATATATTATATTTTGTTCCAGGCTGAAGGCCTCGTAGTACAGTTCTATTCGAAGAACCACCTTGTACCTGACTTTCTATAGGTGGTAATACATTGAACGCGTATGATTTAATTACAGTAGCGCGAAGGGTGTACAAGGTGATATTTCCATTAGTTATATCTGGTGGTTGCCAAGTAATAGAAAATCCATCTGGTCCCTCAGGCATTATTTGTATTCTTCTTGGTGGACTGGGACCTGACAAAGTTTTCGCTTATAAACTTATTAACTTAAAATCTTTATCCTTACCTTTTTGCCCAGTCGAATATATACTCATTGAAGTATCAGAACCACAATAATTATTTGGATCTGTGGTGCACGGAATGTTACAAGCCGTGGATATGCCATTTCTACCATACTTACTTCCACAATAGCATTGTTGGCGATACATTAAACCAGCAAACCTATAGAAGAAAATATCAAATAATAAAACTTTTCTTAAACAGACAAATTTTTAGTAATTTTTACACTTACATGTAGTAGCGTGAACGACATTCCTTAATACACTCTGCAGGTATACTCGCATGACTTAAAATTTGTATAGGTAAGTCAGGATCGGATGCAGAACTTTTGAAACAACCCTCATACTCTTGCCCATAAACAAACCAGCTAACAAATGATATAATAATAAGGCTAAGCACGGTATCAGACACGATGAGCATGGTTGAAGAGGATAATAGTGAGAGTAGCAGTTATTAAAATCTCATGGACTGTTCGTACAATCCTCACAGAAGCTTAACATTCTTTTAACATGAACACCCAACGCCTGAGTCAGGAGTGATGTCACACATAAAGTATTAGTCGAGGTTATAGGATCCTAAGAATTAAATTTCATAAAGGAATCATAAAGAACTAGTGACCGATATGAAGCGTGAGCTCCGAGCCATTTTTGAATGAAAATTGCATTTATTTTAATTGAGAAATGATGTCATAAATATAGTCGAACTATTAAAAATAAGAGGTAACAAACAACAGCATCTGTTACTTTGCTGGGTGCGGCTGCGTCTGTTTTGATTAGTAGCAACCAGCAGCCATAATGAACGTACTACGATGATTTCATTGGCTGCACTCTGAAATGCAGTCTTATTGAATGAATTTAAAAGGCTTTCGCGGCTTTTAAATGCAATTGACAAACGCGAGGAAGTTATTTAAAGAGACACATCTAAATAAGGTTGTACGAGTAATAGAATTTGTTTTATTTTTCTTCTTCCATCAACACACCCTAAACTCGCAAGCAATTGATCCATGTCTCTCCCTCTCTTCCTCTCTCTCTTTCTCAATCTCTCCCTCTCACGATTCATTATTTGCATTAAATGATAAATGAAAAAATAAAAAGAAAGGATACTAGAAATAGGGCTGTACAAAAATAGCTTTATTGAGCAAGAATTAGAAGTGGATATAAAGAGCGGTGCGCAAAACTAATTTGTAGTATAAAATAAATTTTATGTTAAAATGCAGTGACTCCGTTATGGATCGAAGTCGGTCAGGTAGCCACACTTAGCGTGTCAACGATAGGTTGATTATTGCAAAATATACGTAGATCGGTATACGTACACGCATGCATACAAATTCACTCGAAGGAAAAAGTCAGAGTCTGTGTGGTTATCGCGTCTGCCATCGTCTTGCATGGAGGGTGCCGCTAAGCAACCCTTCCATGAATCGAAACTTGCGGCGCAAAGACATCGAGTAATAAATTTTCACTTTTTGACGCAGAGAACCATGGCCAAGCATTTACCATAAATTATCGTAATAAAATTTCGTCATTTTTCAGCAGCTTCGATATAATTCCTGGCCAACGATGGCATTCAAGGTCAGACTCGTGGGTCTACTAGCTGAAAGATTGCATCTTAACGATAGCGTGCTAGACTATCGAGGCGAAAGACCCTTGCTATCGATCTTCAAGGACAGTGCTAACTGCTTATCTGTAAAAAGAACGTTTCTCAATTTTCGAAGACGTCACTGGGCCAGTAAGACGCCCTTTAATTTTTCCAGAAAAATTATAATTCCATAAATTATATTCATATATAGCTCTTTCCTGATGTATTAATTGTTTGAATTATTCATTCAATTTGTTAACTGGTAGGGGACTGAATTGTGCATTGAATAATTTAAATTGCAAATAAACAGAACTAATCTTTGCTGAATGCGCAAGATTCAAAATGTAATTTATATTTATAATTTAAGCTTATATATATATATATAAACGAGAGATTTCAGAATTATATATAAAATTATACGATTTTGCTTAAGCTCGTTCTTGACACCATTTCTATAATTATGGTTAAAACATGTACTAACTGAACCCATTTACATTCCGATAAAGCTGTATGAAGGAATTTACGAGACTCTGGACATACGCAAATTATTCTCTCGAGTTTCCTCCTCGAGTTTGCTTTACTTAAAATTATCGTTCCTAATTTTTGCAAATGAAACAAGAAACCTAAATAATGCGAAATCGAAGAATAAAGAGGTGCAAGAACACTTTTTAACGACAGAACGATTTCTCCAATTCCACTTATGCATAAAAGGTGGCCCCATAAAAATGAACGTAAGGTTAATAGAAAAGTACAAGTATTTCAGGTCAGCAGTTGAAAGGTCAGATGATAATTTCTGCCTCATTTTAGTACGAAAGCCATAGCAAGTAATTCGATATGATCGTGCAAGCAAGACATTAATTTTATGATTAATTCGTTTATGCTAATGATTCTTTGATCTGCCGCTAAAAGTATTGTAATTGCCCGAAAGAAATGGCATAATACGGTAATATTTCTTAATTCGTTTTATGGAGAAAATTCTAATAGTTTTTCTGGCTGAAGAGTTAAATATCAAGGAGTCGTAGAAGCAAATGGCACACCAGCCATACGATTAACGAATAAAAAGGGGTTTTTATCGAAGCGTTGATTAATAAAACTCTAAACTTAACTGTGCACGATGGACGGCACTGATTTTATTGGAACAACTTTGCGCACCTTGCTACAACGAGCATACTCCTGCAAATCACGCGATTGTCATTGCATCGCCCTGTCATTTGAATCTTTAATACCCAGAAACGGGGGAAAAACGTTTGTTTGCCCTGCTGCATCGCGCGGAGGCATCGATGCACACAGCTGTTGCAATTAATTCAATTATTTAATATCGCCAATACATTCTGAACTGCGAGCCAAGGTCAGCCTGCACTTCATTAAAAACTTACTATCAATTTAGCATGAAAGGTTATCGATAAATGCGTTTGATTCTCGAGAAATATATCGATCACCGTCGATTCATTAATACATTAATACCAAATCATTCCTATTGAACCTGAGTTACCAACGCATTGAACGGATCACACGAACATAGAGTTTCGCACGAGGATAAGATGACGAATGTAAAAAGCAAACGCATAAATCCCCTCGAGTAATTACACCGCGATACTTTTCGCGGGACTTTGATGATTTATAAGGTTTAAGGCACCATGATCCATCACCCCGAGGGATTAAAAGCAAAGATAAAAAAAAAAAAACACGAGGCAGGTAGTCGACCAAGCGTAGAAACGGCAAGGTCTTAACGAAGCGGAGCGGCAGTGCAATTTGAAGAAGTAACGCGTATAAAAGTGTAATATTCAGGTCTGACGAGGGTATTTGGGAATAATGTTGGAGAGAGTGTCAGGATAACTAGTAGAGAAAGCTAATCAAAAGTAATAAGTTAAAAGGCATCTGGCACAGGAGGTATAAGATAACGATACGATGAAATGGAGGGAAGGTCTCACGAGGGATAAAGTCAGGGTGTGAAGCGAGATCCATCACGAGAATGATTAGAGCGAAAGGTTAAAAAGCGTCGGAGTCGGGTCAGTGGTGAGAGCGGAGAGCAGAGAGCAGAGAGAGCAGGAATTCTCTCTCTTCGGGGCAAGTTGACTCAAAGGTGAAGCAAGAAGAAGTAGTGTAAGCGTAAGACAGGCGAGGCAGGTGAGTGAGGGTCAGAGAGCGCAGGTCTCTCGGGTGGCAGTTCGCGAGCTGGTAAGCTACCACCTGGTCAGGTGGCGAGGGTGGAGGAGGCGCAGGGGTTCTAAGGAGGGTTACCGCGAGGAGTCACGCGAAGAAAGCCCCGCGCCAGGTTCGGGGAACCACCGATTGTTTCCGAGGCAATCAGTCAGTCTGCAGAATGAAGTGCCCGCCGTGGGTCGACCTCGCGTTGCTGCAACAGACGACGTTGCTGCTGCTGCTCTTGGCGGAAATCCCGTCGACCATCACCCAGAGGACCCACGCCCGGCAGGGAGTTGGACGAGACGCACCCACCATCCGGATACCTGGACAGGGAACTCTCGCTGGGAAGGAAGTAAGAGAATCTCTTTTGCCACACTTTTCTTTTGCCATGTTTTCTTAACTTTTCTGCTTCTCCACTTCTCAACTTCCCAGCAGCCCCCTTCCCTCCTACCATCATACTTTATTCACTCTCCGCAGTGGCGAGGAGCCGCGTTTTCCGCACTTCCGTATTCATCTGAAATTTCAACGGAAGTGCGATGTCGCTGCTCGTGCTCGTTGCTCGCTGCTCTCTTCTCTCTCTCTCTCTCTCCTCTCTTCTGGCATGCTTACGAAATGTATTTTACCTCGGTATTCTCGCCTTTTACGACGTCCGTAAATTCTTCAATAGTCGCGAGATACCTGGAGAACCCATATTTTGCCATTGGCCTTCTCCGGGTTGTTGTTCTCCCGCTGAACGTCGAGCAGTCGCTTTCAATGAAGAACTTTGAGAAAGTTTGTTCGGCGATTCGCTTCGAATATTCCTCGGTAATTTACCGTGGGGGTAAACCCTGGAAGCTGTGCCGCCGGGAGTTTGACCTTCCGACGTTCGAGAGATCCACCCCGGAGGAGACCGGGAAAGCCACCACCCTCTCTCCCTCCTCTGTATCTTATAAACTTTAATGCATTCTCTCTCTCTCTCTCTCTATCTCTATCTTTTTGCCACTCTTTGCACTTATCCCTTCGTTTTATTTCCCCGCTTAAAATGCGGCTCGCAAATACTTCTGGAGGAATTGCAAGGGGCGGGGGAGGGAGAGAGGCGATCAAACGCACCGCATAAATAATCTTATCGCAACCTCCGCCCTCGATTTATAAACGCATCTCTTTGCACCTTTGGCAAACTTTACTCTTCGAATGTTCGCGTTATTTCCTTTGATTTTTATTCGCCGCCCTACGTTCCGGTTGATACATATTCGCTTTGGGCGTCTACCCCCGTAGGTAAATTTGCAGAAAACGCGAATACCTGAATTGCATTTAGACAAGCTGAGCTACGACGGTATAAATCCTGCTAGTCATGTTTATGCGCTCGAAATTAGAATTGGCTTAGGAGTTTTTCTAGTTATCCATTACGCGGAACCTTACCCTTGTGTGGAATGTAACAGACCAGGAAACGGCACGCCGGTTGCTATGCAATTAACCAAACGTTTTCTTCCGTGCGTTTATGAAATCGGGAATGTGTGGCGAGTTGTGTTTTCCTCACCCTCCCCCTTGCAATTTCGATTACCGTGATAACTTGAATTACTCGATTGCTGCGACTCTCCTGGAGATCCGCCGATGTCCACAACCCGAGGAAATTCACTCCAGCCCTCTGGAACTGGTCCGATCAATTCGCTCTCTCTCTCTCTCTCTCTCTCTCTCTCTCTCTCTCTCTCTCTCTCCCCACGCATAAATTAACGACGAAACCGCATTGCTTCCGTGAGGAGAAACGCCGCGCGTGTTCCTTGAATTTTTCCTTCCGTTGCACAGCACCGTTTCCCCCTAGCTCATCAACTTGCACAATATTACACTTGTAACGAGATACATCGTTTGACCCTCGTTTAACGGGGGGAGAATGCTGTTCGAAAATTTGAGAATTGCTGGAAATGGCCTCGTCCTTGTTGCGATCATTGATCCCTAACCGCAAAACGTGGACGACGAATTTTGCCTGACACGATGAGGAAAAAGTAAAGTTTCATTATCAATTTAGGTGTTCGTGAGTAGAACTCAGAAGGTGGTGCAATATCTTGGCATCCCTTATGCGAAACCACCAGTCGGGAAGTTGCGGTTTTCCGCACCGGTTACGGATCCTCTCCCCTCCTGGAGTGGCGTGCGAAATGCATCGCAGTTTGCACCGTCGTGCCAACAGGTTTCGAACCGATTAAAATTGCACGAGAGGCTCTATATGAAATTACTACCGCAAGATCAACCCGAAATGCGAGTCAGCGAAGATTGCCTCTTCCTGAACGTCTTCGTACCGGACGGTAAGTTTCCAAAGAAAGTCAAAGCTCCGTTACCTCCTGCCGTACGATTAAACTTTCAATCGCTTCGCTGAAAATTGGACGAGAACGGGTGACCTTTTTCGTTTCCACGAGGCATTCGCTGCATAATCTATGACGTCACTGCTCGGGATGCATCGAGTAAAAGTTGATGAGATTTAACGAGGAAAATGGCAGGGAGTGATTGATCGACGCTTCCGAGACTCGTCATTAGAGGTATTATTTGCCAAATCCCACGGCTGGATAAAACTTTAAATATCCCGTTACTCACGGTTAGCGTCGGTGACGACGCCCGATATTTCTGGAAGGGCAATTTTTTTTTTTTTTCAAGAATTTTCCAGAAAGCCGACACGCAATCTGGCGGCAATAATGGCGCAAGAGTACGTTCTCCCGATAGTTTAACGTGGAGCTCCGTTTAATGACAGCGTGGCATTGTGCAATCACAGATTGTCATCTCCTGGAAAGGGTGGCTCGGCGGTTATGACGCGCAGCGGTAAAAACCCTAACCCTTATCGTGTTCAAAACTGAAAAATCAAGCGTGACCGATGCATCGCGCAAGTTAAGATCTTGCGCTGTACCATGAAACGGATAAATATCTTAGATCGGCAGATGTAAACACACTGCAAATCCCTCCTTGCGCCGAGCTCCTTCCATCACGTGGAGAACGCTTACTTCACGGTTTTGCGCGGTGTGCGAGGGTAAAAAGTTCAGCCCTTATCATTCGGCTAGCTATATAAAAAATCAGGCAACGGGGGTGGTAATCTCGCGTTACTGAAAAACTCCGCGAGACGCCTGAGTAAGCGGCCGGGGTCTGAAATCTAAAACTGGTACCGCGGGTTTTTCCCCGGATTTTCTGGAAAACCACTTGTGCGCTCGGCTGTGATTCGCGAGACCGATAAAT
Organism: Sclerodermus sp. 'alternatusi'; assembly: GCA_037305995.1. NCBI lineage: Eukaryota > Metazoa > Arthropoda > Insecta > Hymenoptera > Bethylidae > Sclerodermus > Sclerodermus sp. 'alternatusi'. Next base: position 11,074,212 of record CM074545.1, read on the forward strand.
TACGCGAGAGCTTCTCTCTGCGAAGGGCAGAAGCGTGACTAATTGCAAACTAGAAATCGTCGTCCCGCCCAGAAATATAAGGAAAGTCTCTTTTATCAGATCTCATGATTCGAGCACGAGTCCCCGTGCGCTGATTAGGAGAGTTTTACGGGTCTCTGGTAAGGACATACGTTTAACGATCGGCGCGTGAAATTATTACGATAGGTGAGCAACCAAATAGAAAATTCGGCATGGCGTTGCGCGAGCTGGAAATTAAGCATCGCGATAGGATCCAATGACTAATACCAGCAATATTCTTCGAAGAATCAGATAGGAGAGGGTATAAGAGGCTCTTATCAAACTCGGACAGCGTCCCCAAAGAGGTAGAGAGCGTTTCCGCGCAGATTACGCGTGTGCATGTGTCGGAGAATTAATGCCACCCCCCCTTCGTCCTGGCTCGAGAGGAGAAAAGGGAACGGGATGATGCGAATCTGCCAGCAAATCACGTCTGGCTTGCGCCGCCATGTTGGTCGATACAAGTGGTAAAGGCAAAGTAACTGGTGCACGTGGTGGCACGCGATCTTTTAGAGTCGCTTTCGAGAGAGATGTCGAGATAATGGTGGCCAGGTCACGAAAGCTCTCTCTTCTCGATTCTCCTTCGCCGGCCAAATCCAGTCGATCGCTCAACATTGTCTTTGCTGCCCCTCCGCCGCTCAACCTTGACTATAAATTCTCGATGGAAATGAAAATTGACGCGGTAACGTCCGTCCGAGGGACTTTGGTTCTTCTTGGACCCATTAGCTTCGTTGCCACTTGGTCACTGCTGCGAGTGGTCGAGCCATCCGCGGATTTGGGTCAAGGCTGAAAAATAGAGGAAGTGCCGGCTAAAGAACACTCCGCCCGTATTAGATACGATGACAAAATGCCCATTTGCATTTAGTCACTCGGCGTTATTGCATTTTTCATGCCAAACGCGTTTCATCGGAAACGCTGTTTTCTTTTAACAAGACCTTCGGCATAAATTCGCGATAAAGGGATCGAGGGAACCTGGTGGGGAATTCTGCTCTTGGACCAATAAACTCTGATGGCGATAAATAGAAATACATAAAATAGCCGGGAATTCGGGTGAAGGTCGGAAGAAAAAGAGGGAGGAAAGCTTTGGAATATCTGGAGAACGGTGGCTCGTGGTTGGATGTAATGACCAATGCGTTATCCTCTTGGCTAACTACTTCGGGCTGCTTATTTGCTTATCTTCGCTATAGCGCCTACCTTTAATGGCCCCAAAATAGCTCACCTCGAGCATTCCGGCGTGGTTTGTGTACCAAAGTTTTCGAGATCTCGAATCTCATCGGAAGTCCGAAATCTCTCCCTCCATTTAATTATCACCGGATGCTTTGAATTTACGTTCAGCGCTGACCGATAATGGAAAAGGAGTCGAGAGTCAAAGCTGTGTGATAAGACCGCGGGAAGAGGCTTGATTTTCTATCGATTAGCCTCCTCTCTATTATTTTCTTCTTGTAAACAGTCGCGAATCACGTGCAACGAGAACAAGAAAAGTCCTATCGATACTTGGCACGTGCCTGTGATCGCGGGCACTGAATACCACTGTCAATCTCTTTCATATTTTCAGTGGACTTTTTTTAATTCGATCTGAATTTTGTGCAGGAAATCGACCTCAGGAGGGATGGCCGGTGATGGTCTGGTTCCACGGCGGAGATTTCAATACTGGAACACCAGCGATCTGGGACGCATCGGTTTTTGTCACGAAACAAAAGGTCGAACTCCGAATAAAAGTTTTTCAAAGCCCTCGTGAATATTTATGAAAAGATTCCATGCTCCTGTCAGAGAAAAAAATGATCGATCACCCCCCCCCCTTTTTTTTCGAAAGAACTCTAAAATTAGACGTTGACACTGACCCTGATCGCTACTCTTTTCCGTGCGTCAAGGTCATATTGTAGCATCGGCCAATTGCTATCGACATTAACGTGTATTTTTAGAGGAATTCTCTAATGCGGAATCAGTTGGACGTTAAAAGTCGACAGGAAATCGAAAGAAATCACCGGCTTGATCATTTCTACGCAATTACTCTTCCTGTGGAAAATTAACCTTCCGTATTGGCTAGTTACCTCTTTTATGTGCTATTGACTATTCGTCCTTCCATTAATCAGATGAAAAAGTAACTAGTCGGATTCGCTTTGCTCAATAAAAGCGATTTTCGGTTCGAAGGAGTTTCTTCCACGAGGTTTAAGAATTTTTTCGAGACATTAAAGTAAATTGAACGTCCGAAGATCATTCCGATAACAGCTGCCGTCGGAATATTACGGAAGAATATCGATGTAGCGTAACGATAAAAGAAACGGACGGAACTTGGACATTTTCTAAATCTTATTCTACCCCTTATTCGACGTAACTATCGGATTGTCAGTCGCTAAGACGGTAAATTAGAAATCTCGGAGAAGAAAGAGGTCGAGAGACCTCCGTTGTCGATAAATCTGGAAATATGGATTATACCATTGAGAGAGTTCGATTCTAAATCCTCGAATACATGGAAGTCGTCGTCGTCGTAGGAAAAGTTCCACTCAGTTCCGGATTAGCGAGAGACTGTGTTGACATTGGTAACTTTGCAGATCCTGGTGGTGACAGTGGCGTATCGATTGAACATTCTGGGATTTTTTACATCGACGGATGGCGAAGCGCCAGGCAACTACGGCATGTTTGATCAAGTAGCGGCCTTGGACTGGATCCAAAGGAACATCCAGCACTTCGAAGGGTCGGCATCCAATGTCGTAATTGCCGGACACAGTTCGGGCGCCATCAGCGTTGGTCTTCACATGATGAGTCCGCACAGTAGAGGCAAATTCTCCAAAGCAATTGCGATGAGCGGGGATGCGGTTGGTTCCGTTGGCTCGCCAGAAGCTGAGCTATCTGTGGTCGACATCATTGCTGATAGATTCGGCTGCTATCGGAGACCCACGACAGCTTTGCTCAAGTGTCTTCGGAGGGTGGATGTGACAATCTTGGTGAGGGAGTCCTCGGATATTGAAACTTGGGGACCTATCGTGGATGCTAATACCAACAACGATACGGATCCGTTTCTACCGGAACATCCCAAAGATACTCTCGAGAATGGTAATTGAAAAATTGTGCGATAAATCTTCAAGAGGAACTCGAGGTTCTATCCGTATATCATTTACATTAGGGAACACTTTAGAAGGAATATTTCCTGGGAGATTAATATGTGTGTGTATGTGTGTGTATGTGCGTACGCCTTTCATTCAATCACTGAATAAGATTTTCGCTGAAATTTTTTATTGAGCTCCTTAAATCCAAATATTATTGTTTTATTCGCATAAAATGGTCCCTTAACTTATAATAATTGATATTCAATCGAGTATGCCTTAAATTTAACGAATTTCGCAAGAGTATGGTTGGTCTCTGAATGAATTTAATTAATACTAAAGCTTATCGCATCGTTTAAAGAAATACAAATATATTGTCTTGTGTTTCATTTATTATATTCAAGTGTTCATAACTCATTTATACACTGGTCACATTGAACGAGGACCCATAAGAATTTACACCGATTAGGTAGTCGTACGATTGTCGAAATCTCTCTTTCATTCAAACGCGACGACTTGAAATTTTCTTCGCATTAAAGTTGCAAATGATATTTATGAATCAATGACAAGCTCTAAAAAGAGGGGGTGGGGGAGTAGGAAGAATTCGGTGTAACATTAAAAACATCACACATTCTTTTTCAACGTCTATGTGTTTATTAATAATAACTATACTTGATGAGAGAAAAACGATCTGTACGTGTAATAGCTTATAACTGCCAATAACCGATTAAATTAATGCAATCGATGGCGTATAACATTCAAAGGTCTCGACATTTGCTCCATCTATTAATACTCTGAATATCATTTAAGGCAACTTCAACGCTGAACCATTCTTGGCTGGCTACACGAACAACGAGCAGGCATTGGTGTATAAAGAAGCAATTGGTCGAAAAGACATAGATCGTGGATTATCATCGAGAGAATTCGAGTCAATGATCACCGACGAGTCCATCAACGCTGTGAGAGCTCCATTCGAGAATAGTACCTGCGAGCTAAAACCGGAAATGGTGGCGGATGCAGTGTTATTCTTTTACAAACCGCATCCACCGTCGAAAGATCAAGAACTCTTGCGCAGCAGGTACTTGGAGCTGCAAACGGACAAGAATTTTGCCGCGGGATTGACTCTGTTGGCGGGCAAAATGTCCAAAAGAGCACCAGCTTTCGTGTACAGATTCGATTACCGGCCGAGAACCCCGTCAATCACCCACGATGTACCTGAATGGGCAGGAGTACCTCACATGTTTGAATTGCCATTCGTGTGGGGATTGCCTTACGCGATGAATAGCGCAGTCCAGTGGAACCCGGCGGACAAGAAGATGGCTGATAACATGATGTCCATGTTTGCTGGATTCGTGCGCGAGGGTAATCCCTCTATAGGAAATATCAGGTGGGAACCGTACGACGAGGAGCATTCCAAAATCCTCATTATTGGCAAGAACATCGAGATGAACAGTCCCAACACGATCGACTATAAAGCTCTCGCGTTTTGGAACGAATATTATCCGAAGGTTCTTGAACAGGCTATGGATAACTGCTGTAATATGACTGGGAACTCCGCGGAACGGCTATTCTCCACCGAAACGTGCCTGATTAGCTTAGGTTTCACAATCATATTAATGTGCCTTCAACGCTAGTATAGTTCATAGAGAGATTCTGAGTATGCCTGAAAAACTACTCGTGTTCTGGTCGTAATGCAAGGATCTTCTTTGGTGGATCGATGTTATCGACGGTAAAGATGTCGAGCGAGCGAGTATTTCTTGTATATAAACAATAGGATTTGGAGGAATTAGGAATCGGGCCGCAACAAAGTTTGAGATCTTCGATCACAGTCAGGTTTTGATGCGTGGAATAATCATGTCTAAAACACTTAACAAGGTTGTGCTATTGGAAACAACGAACAACGGGTTTTACTTGAAACAATGACTAGGATCATCCTATGGGAACAACGAGCAAGATCATGCAATGGAGAACAATGAAACTCATCTGGCTAAAACAGTAAATGGAATTATCTTCATGAATATATACGAACGATATACATACACGGTATAAAGTTTATTCCGAAAACACAAGAGGGAAGAGAATAAGAATGATTGGATATCGTTCGAGACCTGACCATGAGAAGAAACCCAGGTATCGGGAATCTGGAGAAAGAATCGGACGGTTGCAAGAGGAGGAACCAGCCTAGATGTTAACATTCAGTGATTTTTTATTATTTGCTTTAATACGGAGAGATATAGAAAAAACATATATTGTTTGAGAAACAAACGGTTGATAACTTATGAATATTTTGATGCTTTGATAATAATAATAATAATTAATAATAATAATAATAATAGTAATAATAATCATGTGTGTTGTGTACCGTCTATGTATTTGAATAATTATATTATATAAGAAGAGATGCGCGGCGAGCGATGCATGGGGGCTGGGGCCTGCGCACGCGCACGTCCAAACTTTTAATTTTTTTTCTTTTTCTCCTAAATATATATTCATTAAGTAATGAATGAATTAATTATTTTTTTGTTATTTTTTTTTAATTGTTTCTTTAATGCAAAAACCTCCTACAATGATAACCGACGCCACGGGGTCTCGTATACTACTTTGTGCGCCATTTTGTTTTTGCGCGTGCACACGAGCCACCCCGGAACAAACGTATATACAATAATCCTCCGTTTTCTCGCTGTGTCTCCCATTATTTTCTCCCTTATAAAGTTGCTTGTGAAGCTCTCGTGTGTTGGTCTTCTTCTTGCGCAGCAGCCAACTTATTTTAACTTTCATTAACTGCTTCTTTTATTAATCGTTCTATCAGCCCCCTTTCTTGTCACTAGTTTTTCCGTTCCCGTCTGTATTCTCTATCCTCCACTGGTATATTCAGATTTTCATGCAGGAGAATAATGGCAAAGGCCATTTTATCTTACAATAATCGACACAGCGATTTCTTCTTTTGCTTCATCTTTTTCTCTGGCGATTTCTTATTGATTTGCCGTACCAGGTCATAGAAGACCTGAAACAAAAATTTACCAATGTCGAATTCTAGAAAATGACGTATCTTGCAGACTGATTCAGCATTAATTTAACGATTCGGATAAAATAGGACGAATGATATTTATTGAAAACGTTTTTGCTAATTTAATTCAATGTAGAAATACAATTAGGTAATCGGAGAAGGGAAGGGAAGGGAAGGAAACGAATCAGCACACTTACATCATAAACATTAATTTTGGCTTTGGCAGAGGTTTCCATAAAGGAGCAATTAAATTGTCGAGCAAGGTTGACACCTTGATCCTTGCCCACTACCCTCTCATCTTCCAAGTCACACTTGTTGCCTACCAGCACCATTGGAACATCATCTGTGTCCTTTACTCGTAGAATTTGTTCCCTTAAGTCTTGCAGGTCGTTGAACGTCGATTGTGCTGTTATCGAGTACACCAATACAAAACCTTGGCCATTCTTCATGTAAAGATCCCTCATGGCTGTGAATTGCTCCTGTTAACAAAACATTTAATAATACGTGAATCAAACTCAACAAGAGAACCATAAATTAATACTGCACTGTGCATAAAGTTATCGTCGTTAAAAAGAATTTCAGAGAAATTTTTGAAAATACATTCGTTTGTTAGAATTTTCATAAAATTAATATATACGTGGATTATTATAATGCGGCTTTCAGAATACAAGTGGCTCTTGCAGCAAATTACGGTAAAATTGTAATTATAGGTTCTACAAGGTTTTAATCCGAGAGAATCAAATAGAATTCTAATTGGAACCTTCTTTTCCTTCATAATTCAAAACTGGGTCAAGCGTCATGGGTGAGAACAAAAAAAGAAAACAAAAAAGGAAAATAAAGAAAAGAAAATGAGATAACAAAAAGAGAACTCACCGTTCCTGCTGTGTCTAGAATTTCTAACATACATTGTTGACCGTCGACTTCCACTTGTTTTCGGTAACTATCTTCGATGGTTGGGTCGTACTTCTCCACAAAGATTCCCTGAACGAATTGGACAGTGAGGGCAGATTTGCCTACACCTCCACTGCCTAATATTACTATTTTATACTCGCGCATTTCTTGCCCTATCTATCTGTGCACCTTGTCACAGCCAAGAGGTCACCGAATCCGCCACGTTTTGTCACCCTTTTCCCTCGGCAAAGCGTATCTGTAAGCAAAAATTCATTCTTCTTTCAGACCCATTTGGTATCCACCCCCACTGATTAGTCACGCACTCGAAAAGAACGACTTCCACATAATGCACGACACAAGGAACAAAAAAAACCCATGAATCACCAAAAAGTAGAATCTTGGCGAATACGAGGATTTTCTCGAAAGGTAAAATGTTCTATTTTAATAGGGGTAGTTACTACTCGTGTGCGTGTGCCACTAATTACAAGTTAATATAGTTGTCACTATAACATCACTTTATTGTTTAATAATTTAGAACGTGAGTGGCGCATGCCTGTTTAACATTTTATAGGACACGCATTAGCTCATAATCTCATATGTGTAATAGAGCTTTTATTACTCTGTGTAATGCATCATGTACACACAGGATGTAGAATATTGTTAATTTCAGTAGCTTCACAATTAGGGTCAATCGATATACATATATATATTCGCTTTGATATTTCAAGGAACTTTCCAAATAATTATACGGAATATTGGACTCTGTACGAAGAAGAGGATCTCGCTGGAGAGACTGAGGTAAAATGAAATTTAATTATGACAAACCCCCTAAGATAGGCAGATATTCCAATATTACAATTTCTGCACATCAGGGCATAATTTTTCCGCAATTCAGTGGCATGAGAGGAGAGGCAAGCTGGAGTATTTGTAGGATTTAATTGAAAAATCCAATGCAGCCCGAGGAGGAACGGAATGAAAATTTAAATATAAATTGCAATTAAAGACGAGCTGCGATAGGCCGGTTTGCGCGTTTCTCAGGAGCGAAAGAGTAACGCGAGCTGTGATTGGCGGGCGCGGCATCATGGCGAGACGTCGCCATCCAATCGGCGTCCTCGAAATTCTTTGTGCCAATCCGTCATTGATTTTAGGTTTATGAATGGGCTTTTACGCGACTGTTCCTCGACTTTCGCCTCTAAAGCTGCGCTACCGCAGACAATCGATGCACACCAGCTCAAATTTCTACGGCCATAGGCACACGCGTAATCATCGCGTGCGCGCGCGCGCACAATTAACAAAAGCACATGTGAAACACACGCGCGCACCGCACAGGCCGAAGAATATACGCAAACGTACAAATACGCGCGCGCAAAACAGAAATAAACGCATGAATCTCCCCAGTAGCATGAGTCAGTGTACACGAAACACTCGTCGACATACACCACCACACATGCAAGAATCAATGAAAATACACACGAGTTGCGCGAACATATAATAAGAGAGTAATACGTACGAGTTGGAATTCCAAACGAAAGTTAAACGAAGATATGCCGAGTATTGTTTGTCCAATGCTATCGTTTGCCGGAAATTTCACACGTACAGCGATCGCGAGTTCTAAAAAGACTTTCGATGATCGAGCATGATTTCTGATTTTCGCGAATACTCGAATCGCTCGTGTACCTCCATCCACCACACCAGTTACCCGGCGTGGCTCTCTCTTCGAATTACGTTTCACGACCTTTTACTTCCTCCTGAGATTTCATTTAACGGTATATCACTGCTTTAACGGGTGCTTAAAATATATCATTGAGAAATCCCTTTATATTTATGATGACTAAGACCAGAATTCGGAATTGGTTCGTTTCAGCAGGGAGCTGTTTCTTATCGGGTTTGCTTGCGAGATTTAAGCAGGAAATGGAGCGTTGATGATGTGGTTTCTAAAATGATGATTAAAGCACGGTTTATTATGGTAGACGTTGATACTGTATCTGTCATGGAAAAATAAATATCTAGCCTGAGAGTAATTTCAAGCTGAATATATCTATGCTCGTCCATAAAATCAGAGAGAGAGAGAGAGAGAGTATATCCAATCCATTACACGTGTTTCACATTGGAATTATTTCACAATACTCCTACTAGTCGTTATATTCCTCGTTGATATATAATGCTTAATCTCGGTGTTATATTTACAAGCATTCGTTTCATTAATAGAAATAGGAATTATATATTCGACCTTCGAGCGTTCTTGTTATTCATTACATAAATTACACATCAATCAAGCACTTATATTGATTGGCACTTATTTACGAAATTATTAGCTTCCACGCGCAGACTCATCCTGTAAATTCATTTCTATAAAGGAGACGAAGAAAAACGTGGATAATCGCGGTTCGCAATCACTAGTCAAGTTTTATCGGCTAGTCAAACAAAAACTCGAGCGATATCACAAATATAATAGTATTTAATGGGAAAACTCTTATGAGAGATAGAGAGAGAGAGAGAGAGAGAGAGAGAGAATTATGAAACATAGTTTAAATAAACTATTAAAAATGCTACGAGTACTCGTGATAAGACACTTTACGATGAGTGTCGGAGTATTTCTCAGCGTCCCGTAGATGAAGTTGCAGCAAAAGTCTACAGTGATTAATGGAGGAAATTGGTAAGCTAATCGATGCTCGATACCAAAGTGATTTCATGGCAACGAGAAGTAATCGAGATATGGTAAGCATCTCGGATGACGCATAGAACCAGTTACGCCGTGCGTACACGCTGAGAAAATGGCGGAAAAACCCGATTGAAAAATACTTAGTCGCATCTTTCGTCTCATCGTATATCAGAGGCACATGTTAGGAATCTCCCTTAGCACTGTGTTCATTCCCCCGAGACAAACGGATGGAATCGCAACGCCACATCGCGAAAGAAGATCTCGATGAATATATTTGAGGTAGCCTAGAGAAGACCGGAAGTCCTCGCGCGGCTACCCGAGAGGATGATACAGGAGTGTAAAACTGCAATTTCCCCGAAAGCTATAATTAATAACGCGAGACCGTTCGTTCGTTCGTTCGTTCGTTCGTGTGTTTGCGAAAGAGAATCGGGGCGCGAATCATTTGGGAGTAAAGCAATTAGTTAATTAAACGCCGTCGACCGCGATTTTCAGCAGGTTGAAATAGTAAAGGTGGTTGCCCTTCGGCGAAGGGAAACCACGTGATATCGGCATTTGCCTTTTCGGTACGATTCCGTCCACACGCGCGGAAAGCGCATTTCTAGGGCCAGATTCGAGGTTTCGAACGTTCGTGAATAAAGAACAGCAGCGGAGAATGGGGGAGGGAAGCCAAGCAGGTGTGCGTAGGACAGATCGATAATATTGGCGAATGACCCGAGACATCACAACCGAAACTGTCTGATGCCTTCGAGATGAAGTCTGGAGATATCCAGTAGAGTTTTGTCGATACGGACACGTCGCTATCTTTGATATTAAAGAGAGAGAACCTCGCAGTCCTGACATTTTTATAGCGGAAAAGCGAGCAGTCTCTCCCGGAGAGATCAGAGGGGAGCAGCAGGAAAGGGGGGGGGGCCGAGTCTTCTTGCGTGGATACCTTTTACCTATAGGGTCTTAAGGGTTACGTTTCTGACGCTGCTGGTGGTACCTCGTCGTGTTTTTAATTGGATTGAATTTTCCCCTGGAAAATAATCAATTCGCCACAGAGGAGAAGAAGAAACGCGCCGAGCGCATCCTTCGATTAATCAGAGTAATATCATCGACTTCGACTTTTCTTCCCTTGATTGCTTTCTAGCGATGCTCGATGCACCCTCCCCAGGCTTCCCACCGAATTATCGACGGACCGTGAATAATTCCGAGCGTCTCGCACCTTTACACCCCCTCCTCTCCACTCTTCTCATGACTAATTATACGGGCGGGCAGTAGGTAAACTTTTGTAAATCGAGGAGAGGGTTGTTTCGTTGTTCTTTCGAGAGGCGAGCGCTCCAGAGACAAGCGAGATCAATTTTCCTGCGAGAGCTCCCTACGTGAAATTAATCTTAATAAATCACGCCTGAGATTCTGTCCCATGCGTTGGAGTCCGAGGGTGATCCGATAATGAATCGTTATTTTTTCGGTGGTTGCTTCATAGCCGGTGCACGGAACGATCCGCGCGAGAGGCTTTCGAAAGATTCGGTGAGAGCGAAACTATCGGTAGTGCCGAGTTGAGTTATGGCAACTTAGCCACAGTACAGTAATCGCAGCAGCGGGCATTCCATAAATATCCGGTCCAGCTTGACGCGCGTGCACATAATCGATTCAGCTTCCTCCGGAACTTCTTAGGCGAGGAGATTTCATAATTCGAAAAGGTCGATCGAGCTACAGGTCACGGGGGAGGGGGAGGGGGAGGGCGAGGTTCACGGGAGAGAAACCAAAAACTAATAGAAAATTCCTTATTGCCGGGAAAGCGGCCGATAGGAGAAAAATATCGGAGCTCCAGGGAGTAATTTCCCTTAGCGCGAGGAGCGTTTCGAAAACTTCCTCCTTTATCGAGGCATCGATAGGATAAAGGGTCTCTTGATAAAATTAATTAACGGAAGTGAAACCAGTAAGCGGTAAATATCAATCTGATTGCTTTGCAGAAATCTGCTTGGCTGCGGCGAATGGAGAAACGCAGCTGATAAGTGGTTTGAGAAATTGCTTCGGAGAAATATTTATTGTAACATCGTGGGTATTTGACGAAACCAATCACTTTCCTCGGAAACTTCGAATCTAGTGTTTCCGCAGCGAAAGAACTTGAGCGCTTTCGAAAAGCATAGCTTAGGTATGGCTTCCTATCCAATTACGCTGGCACGCAGCAATTGTTAAAGCTTCGCCAAAAGGGGCGAGTGACAAACGAGTTCTCTCTTAAAGAGCGCGAGACTCCTTAAGGGTAAATACAGCGATAGAGAATGATTCCTCGCTGAGAGAGACTAGATCAAATACTTTGCCTGGAGTAAATCACTCGGGCCGGAAACTCTGGCCAGAAATCGAGATTTCACGCTCGGGATAGAAGTAACTCGGAGAAAAAGAGTAAACGCAGAAATCCGAGACAAACGACTAGAGCATATTTGGACAAGAATCCACTTAAATGGTGTAGGCCAGTCGTTTTAGATAAGATCCTAGGCCTAGATCCGCTCAGCGGATGTCTTTTCGCGTGAATTTCGATTGAGAGGTGACGAAGAAATTTTAGCCAATTTTTCGACGGTTGTCTCTCCCTCTTCTCCTCTCTTTATCAGGAAGGTGGAAGAACCTTTCGAGAAGTTCCCACGAAAAGTGAGGTTTGCTCTAGCGCAGGAATTTTAGGATCGTGTTGTACCCCTCCTCCATTGAACGTGATCCGACGAAGGAGATCGCGTTGGAAGCAACGGCGCTACGGTGCAGGCGCGCGCGCGCGCGCGTCCTCTTCAGCAACAAGTTGACTCGACCTCGTAAAAGAATAGCGGCAGATCGAACTATCGTGGTGACCCGGTACTTTTTCTTGACGCTACCTCCTGCACGAACCACATCAGCAGCCAAAATGTTTTATGGTCAACAAATTGAAAATGAGGACGGCCATAATTTTCCGTCACAAAATTACGAAGCTACCGGACACACTTGGGGGGTGGTGGTGGTGGTGATGATCTCGTTTCTCGACCACCAGTAGTTCGAATCCAAAAAACCAAAAGTAGGACAGGGATCTCGTGGTTATCCTCTAGGAACAATTAGCGGCAACCAAGGGTCAAACTAAAGGCGACGGGTTATCTTCGACGTATTTGAACTCTTTGCTCCGGGAAATGAAATTTAGGAAATCATCGCGTTGAGTTGAACAGCTGTATCCCTTTTGGTGACTCGACGTAATCCAACGTAAATCTTCGACCTGACAAGAGTTGTGATTTTTATAGTCGTTCAATGGCGTTTTCAAACCCGTAACAAGTTTAATGGGAAGCAACAACTATCTTGTTGTTGGGGAAAGGCGGACAAAAAGATTTTGCTGAAAGTTTTCCTGAAGCGAGAAAGAGGAACGCGTTTACATGGACATTTACATCCAGTCCAATAGAGTTCATGGAACCCAGAGAAGCTCCAGCGTAGTTGCCAACCGAATACATGCACGACACACGTGTGAGAGTGTAGGTAAATAACAAGGTGGAAGCTTTCACGTGTGCAAGCTGCTTTTTAGGAGAATATGATTTTGTTGACGTGTACGTGTATGTACGAGCGTGTGTGTGTGTGTGTGTGTGCGTGCCATGAAAGAGGCAGCAAGTTGCCTTCGACCCCTGACCTAGTTATGGCGACTTGGCACGGGGCGGTTTGGTTGGGCTCGTATATAATCGCCCGTATCTTTTGTTCGGAATTCAGAGCAGTTGAAAATTATGACTCGGACGAACAAACTCCAGTGAACTGTGTAGTTTCCGAAACTACTAAATCACAATGATTATAAATTTAATTGCTGTTATTTACGGACAACTTTGTTCTACTTAACGCACATTATCGAGGAGCTTTAGTACTGGAATAACAACAGGGTAACAGAGCCCATAATCTTCTAAATAAATGAAATTAATGATCATCCTGATATTCCTCGTTAATAAAGCATATCTGGAAGGAAGCTAATATCTAAGAATAAACAAGCGACGATTAGCCAAATTACTTTTAACGAATCTCGAAGGGATTCTTAGCTAGCCAGAGGTTTCTGGCTACGCGAAAATATATCGAGTTCCTCGCGAACAATGGATTTCCGATAAAAATCGAATTTTGTCGGACGGCCACAGTTTCACGAGTCCATTTTAATTCCATTCCCCATTAGGCCAATTAAGTTGGCAAGCTCTCGCGGAAAGAATGCAGTCGAATTTGAATCTGTACTTTTACCAAGTGTGCATTATGCATGAGAAATCTCATTTTGGGAGGGAGGATATCGACGATGACACGGCAATGTCGAATCCCATCTCTCTGTTCGGCAAAGCAAGCAGCAGGGCCCCCCAATTGAAAAGTATCTCGCTCGCCGAAGAAGAATATCCGATTAATTCCACATCTTTAACCTGGATTCCACGCAAAGGCAATTAGCGTGGATAAAGATCCGGGTCGAAACGGATTTCAGTGAAAATGGAGGACGAAACACTCGAATAGACGAACGGCGTTTCGTCTCTCTTTGTGACGGAATTAACGAGCTGTGTATAGAGGTTTTGAGGAGGGCATAAAAAAGATACGCGAGACCGTAATTGCGCACGGTAAAGTATTGTTTTTCTCGCAAGCTTTACCGAACAACATGACTCTGTATCAAGATCCAGTTTACACGGCCTGATCCAGGCCATTCGATTTCATGGTTCAACGGTGAACAAAAAACCTATTGAATGAACTTCATGGAAACTCTACGCGAGTCTTATGAATCTATTTTATAAAGCAGGAAGGAATTCAAATGGCAAAATGTCCCGTTTGGCAAAAAATCCACTTTTCCCGTTGCAAGCTCGCTAGCTATCCATCCTCTCTCTCTCTCTCTCTCTCTCTCTCTCTCTCTCTCTCTCTCTCTGCCATTTTCACAACAAAAACAGGAAGAGGAGAGAGATATTAAACGAAATACAAAAATGTTTGCGCAAAACCCATCGGGTAGCTGCAGCAAACTCTCCGCTACACTTCCCAACTTCCTTTGAGCTTTCGGTGGAAGAATAATGAAACACCTGATGTAGCGCGTAAGTAACTTGTGTAAAAAAGTTAATGAATGAAGTCTAAGGCACGTTTAACGCTGACCGCCGTAAGCTATTCTCCACTTGGATGCTTGTTGTCTTAGGCGAATTCATTTTCTCGCCCGGTACTTTGAGAACTAGTTTTTTTCTTCTTGAAAAAGGGACCTAATTTTATAATTTTAGATAATCCTTCATCATGCACAGTGTGTCTTGAGGAAGACACCGTTTTCAAAGAAAATAGAGGGAAGAAGATAAAGGGTAAAAAGAGGGGAAAACAATAGAACTTGGAAAACTCTCAAGTTTTCCATTTCATTTACCATGTTAAAGCAGTTACTCTTCTAAAAGATTTAAATCCTCAACTTTGCGCAATTTTTGTCAACTATTCTAACGTTTATGGGTCTTGCGATATTTTTCTAAAGGGACAAAGTGTACCAAGGAACTAAGTACAAACTGGATGCTTGAAAAAAAAAATTCTTCCGAGTCCGGAGAAACTGGAATAAGTGATAAAGGACAAAAGGAAATAAGTTCCGTTCCTCCGCTCATCCTTCCGGGATAATCTTTAATCAAGTGTCTTCGAGTCTAAAAACACTCCAATAAATTTTGTACTCGCAATAAAAGGAAGAAAATGAAATAAAAGACAGGAAATATAACTTCTCTCTGAAGACAAGCACTGAATCATTTAATAAATTTTTCCAGCATTTTCCAAGCGGTATTAAAACTGGGTCGGATTTTTAATGGATTCCCGGAATAGCTGATAAAGAATATAATAAATCTAGCATAAAGTTTATATCCTCAATAAGTGCATTTGTCCATTGAGCAATTATGTACGTAAGATAGAATTTTTCGAACGCTTACCGAAGATTTTCTGAAATTTCCCGACAATTCCTCGCCAAGCCCGTAGAATTCTCCGTTCCTCTCAATATTCAATTCGAATTATTATTCATTTTCACAATCAGTCACGAATCGCGAAGAAAGAACTCCCTGAACTTGGAGACAAACAGAGGAATCTCCTTCTCCGCAGTGGAAATATCGGAAAATGAGCGAAGAGTTGCGAAGCATCGTGAGAAGACGCCGCTACATCTGCCATTTATTAGTTTACTGAATCATTTATTAAAAAAAACAGAACAGCGCATTGATTGAAACTCGCATAATAGCTTACTGCGGCAAGTTGTTCTTCTTATAAAAAAAAACAGAAAAAAGAAAAGAAAGGAGTAAGAAAAGACGATAGGGGGGAGGAGACAGAGAATCGATGGGATTGATATAAATCAGTGGGTTTCATTGAAATTACTTTCTCGAAGTTTAATTCGTAGCTTAGTTAAATGCGGTATAAACTAATAACGAAGAATTCGCTGAGGTCTCCCGAAGTGGAGATCCACGTGAAGATATAAAGCACAGCTGTATGAAACATAACACACGAGAGGAGAGTAAAGTTCTTGCTGCAGCGGCTCCAACTTATAACCAAGTTCTTTAAGTGCACTTAAGCTATTCTGCTGCTCCAACAATATATGAGGGATGTCTGAAAGTTCTCTATGACATCTGGTTACGTATTGCAATAATTAACTTCAAGTACATGTATCAGAATTGCAACTTGCATTAAAGTCACGTTGACTGTGCGTGAGTGTGTGTGTGTGTCTGGTGGTACCACACTCCATATAACATTGGCTGGAGAAATATCGAAGAACAAATAATTAGGAACAAGAGACTTGATGGGTTTGGTAAACAGTCGGGAAATGTTAACACAGAATGATAACGTTTCTAGAAACAATGTTAGAATGAACGCAACGGTGTGCGTGTGTGTGTCTGTAGAAGGTAATGTGGTAGCTCCAATTAATAATTATCTTGAAAAGATTTTCATGCGGATAGTCTGCTTATCGAGGAGATTGATGCGGTAATCGTTTAAAAAGATTTTAACAAATACCGTGTGACGCATTAATTAAACGGTCTAGTGTTGCCACTGCACATGTGTTTGTTCGAAAGGTTTGCTTCGTGTGAGCTGGAGTTTATTTAAGGTTCTCGACACGTACGGTCCAAGTGTGCGTTTTATTGACTGACTGCATTTTATCAAGAAAGCCAATTGAACGCCAGGTTCAAGACTTTGACCTGAGAATTAATGGCGTAAATGGCACACGCGGCGGGAAAGGAATATCCTACAATGTTACGAGATATCACCGAGGACACACAGGCGGATAAGCTGCTGGACCCCGACATTTTTATGTAATCGGAGAAACGAGGCGAAGCCTAAAAAACGCGATCAGCAAACTCGAGCGAACGCGATCAGCAAATTCAGCGATCGAGCGCGCTCAGATTTTAAATGTTGATATAACTTTGAAACTATCGGGTGTCCGAGCTAAGAAAAAATAGGAAAAACTTTCGTAAGAATCGAAGAGGAACGCGCGTCGTACTTGTCCCCCTGTGAGCTGGAAGAGACCAATTGGATTGAAATCGGCAGCCATTTTGGTAGCCCCAGGGTGCACTTCCTCCTTCGTTATTCCTCGTGGAATCTTCGGATCCAGCGCCGCTATCTTCGGATCCCCAATGGGGGAATTGAAAACGATTCGCTGCTAGATGCCAATTTTGTCCATTCCCCGTGGTGAACCCTGACAGCCTTGGTCGCACCATTAATTAACGAGTGTATTAATGTCGGGCTCTTCGGCCAATTACGGCGGGTAACACCAAGACAAAAAGCCGACGCACGGTTTTTCCTACGTTGCCTGGATATTGGGACAAAGAGATCTCGTTTCCCCGAAAAACTGACAATTCCACCTCGGGCAAGTTTCTCGTGCGAAAAACTCGGGGGAGACATTCTTCCCGACAATTTGGACTAGATTTTAATGTTGGTTTTACGTCGAGTCTTTACATCGAGAATCTTTTATACGTCGTTTAAACTCGTCTTGCTCGAGCGTAAAGAGGCAAGAAGAGAGAGAGAGAGAGAGAGAGACAGACAGACAGAGGGAGAGTTTCTCGATTCCTCGAAAGGCAAAGTTCGATCGTGAATAAGTACTCGCGCGAAGACCTCGAGCAAAAATGTCCGCCGATCGCGCTTTGTCTCTTTCATGAGTAATGACGCATGGCGGTTGCTTGGGAGAAATAAAAATTCTTCTATTCTCTCTTTCTCTCTCTCTCTCGATATAAATCAATTAATTATTCTGGGGTCATCGCTATATAAAGTGCATGTTAATTCTTAATTCGATTAAATATTCCACGCCGAAAAGCGCATCGCGTTCGAGTTGGGAACAAAGTTCGCAATGTCGGATTACTCCAGCTCCGGAAAGAAAAAAGAAGAGAAGAGGAGAGAAAAGAAGAGAAGAGATGAGAATAAAAAGACATCGACACTATGCAAATCTAATCTCAATGGGAATTTTCTTTTAATTCCCACGATTTCCTTTTACTTCGTGCTTTAATGTATTAGTCTCGTTGAATTTAAGCATGGTGCAACTATTTTAGCTGAGTATACACAAGCATAAACACACACACACACATATGTATTCTAATACAAAAACTGGACTCGAGTCACTTTCGTAATAAGCGATTGCAGACTGGACATATTATTGCGGTGAATAGGTCATTTTGGCAAAAACACCATTTTCCGCCTTAATTAAACGCAAATGTAACAGATGCTGCTGCGACTGGAGCAAAATTCGCGAGGCTTGCTGAAATTTGCAATTAAATAATTTATCATGCATTTTGCAGGAATTCGCTTCTTGACAAGAGCATCAAGCAAGTATTGTCTGTCTCTGCTTATCTCGCGTATTTACAGAAGCGTAAATAAAAACACGTAGGAGTAGGAGAGTGTGTGCACACATATGCACAATGGAATCTAAAAGAAAGTGGTCCTTGCACCAGTGTAGAGGTGGTCGAGTGCAATCAAGTGTATCGAACTTGAAGCAGATAACGTATTTGCAGTTCAAAGTGGATAGAGACATTGGTGAAAAATGTGCGTGTATTCTGACCACGCGAGCTAATGTCAGATATGACATTCGTATGTGGTTGCAACGCAAGTGCACGTTTGACAGAAGTTTTATGTACGTGCATCGCTAGTAGCTTTTATACATTTATGTACTCGCTGTACTTTTGCGCTACACCAACTTGTAGCATGGACGCATACACATATCTACATGCACAGCGTAAATGATAAATGTATGCTAAGTTCAACTATACCATCAAGTAAAAAATTGATTAAACAAACACACATTACAGTCGAACAATGTTGTACGCGAATTGACTGAGCGACAGTTTGGATTAATCGCGCGCGCGCGCGTGTGTGTGTGTGTTGTGCGAATTCAATTATGATTATCGAGTGTGTAGGACGAATGGAGAAAACAATGTACCAAATGAACAGATAAAACGAGTCGATAAATCAGATAAAGGTTATAGAAATAATTGAACGTACGTGTGACTGTAAGTCGATTGTGTGCAGCAACGTATCTGTGGCAAAATGAGAAAAAAGTGGAGGATGGTAGAGATGCTCGGTGGATATTTTGCTGGATATAGAGGCAGAAGCGAGCGCACCAGGCAGAGAGTTATTAAAGGGGAAACAAAGGATTCGGTGGAATTATCAATGAACGATACTAATGCAAGCAGGCATTTCTCTTTGGAAGGGAAAGCGCGTGCCGCTATAGAATTCACGATAATTCCTGGAAAGTTCACTTAATTTTCGTATTAGCCGAGCAAAGGAGAGAAGTGGCGTCGAGCGTTTTTACATATCCTGAGTAAGACGACGGCTAAATTTACTCAGA
The DNA here is from genome assembly GCA_037305995.1 of Sclerodermus sp. 'alternatusi'. Classification (NCBI taxonomy): domain Eukaryota; kingdom Metazoa; phylum Arthropoda; class Insecta; order Hymenoptera; family Bethylidae; genus Sclerodermus; species Sclerodermus sp. 'alternatusi'. The sequence goes on from CM074545.1 coordinate 11,093,615, forward strand.
AACGGTGAGTCATTTTCCATTCTGTCTTTTTCTTGGGCGATGAAGTGCGACTTCACCGGAGCTGAACCGAAGAAAATTGGAGGTTCAAGTGGAAGAGCCCCGAAGACCAAACGAGACCGACTAACAACCGACTTTGAATAGGAAAAGTAGGTTAATCGCTAAAAATAGTGGAGAAAACACTTATTGATAAGATTCCCTCTCGTCATCGATCTGAAATTAGAAAGAATCGCCAAGAGGAATTAACGGTGAGCTTGATCGGCGACGAGAAGAGCGGTTTCGATTGATTCCGTTAAATTTTTTACAAGCGACCCCTGCAAATAGCTCCGAGTTGTCAGAAGAATTGGGGGAAAAATCACGTTTATGGCGAAGATGGCAATCCGTAAGCTGAAAAATAATTCTAAAAAGCTGTGGGACAATTTCCAGCAAACATCGTTGCTCAAATCGTCTAATCTCGCATTTTCGAGTGAACGGAGAATCGAGTAGGCTTCCAGAAACTTGAAATCGCGTAAAATACCACCACCCCGGAATGGAGAAACGATTTTGTTCGATTACGCGAAATGGTCAGTTTCGACGAAAGTTTCTCCTCTCTCTCTCTCTGTCTCGGTTATCGATGAAAGTCCGGAATTGCCTCGACATCCAAAACGCTGCTGGATATTTACGATTGACAATTAAGTGGCTGCACACGTTTCGCGAAGATAGTTAAGGAGACAGAGAAGCGATCGAAGAGAGTGGAATGAAATTGGAGGTGATCTTGCGAGAGCGGAATTGCTATTATTACGAGTGAAAATTTCTGATTAAATGACGACGTCGTTACTAAACCGTTTCCGCAGTATAATTGATAGTACGCTATAAGGTAGAATTTGGTTTTACACGCGACCCTCCCGAGTTATTCGCCACTAAACCCTCTCATTATGCGGTACAAGGCTTACAAATCGTATATTTAGGTTGACGCATGCCCACGATACTTTGTAGCTCTTTCCATTGCACCCGAGTTAAATCGGGGCAACTACTACTATTACTTCTGGTACCAACACCACCACCACCACCACCACCACCATCACCACCACCATCACGATCTCGACCACTGTTATTCCTGCAAAGCCCAACTTATCATCAATGAAAACGAATGAATTGAAAAATTACAGCAATCGAAATCTGATTCCTGATTTCCCATAGATATGACTCGCAATCGTTTATACAGGGAAATTTCACTTTTATTAGAGGTCTACCTGTGAAAGCATGGGTTTAAGTAGGCGTTTGCTGAAGCTTGAATAAGAGAGACGACAAAAAGCCAGTGTACAATGAAGCGATAGTATCGACACAAAAGAAATTCTGAAAAGTCAGTAGTAAATTTGGGAAACGCGTGCTTTTATAACTGGCCACTCGTTTGCAAGGCAAAGTAGTTGGAGAATATATGCGTTCACGAGGTCTCGCTAGTCAAGAGAATGGTTGGAGAATGGCGGTACTACTAGGCGTATGGCGAGTAACGGGCGTGGAACGATTGTCCAAAAACACGAACGAACGAACGCACGCACGCACGCACGCACGCACGCACGCACGCACGCACGCACGCACGCACGCACGTAAAAAAGGTACGCGTGTTTGGGAACTACAAACAGCCGCAGTTGCAATCGCGCAAATACAAATCCACGAATAACAAACGACCACTCCTCCTACTCTTTCATATCCTTCCCCTCCTCCCCCTCCTCCTTCTCCTCCTCCTCTTCCTTCGAATGCAGTCACTGCACTTTTATGGGAACGAGTCAACCTGTTCAATTTTTCGAATTTTGGGATTTGCCGGTCCAGCGAAATGAACCCCCCCTCTGATTGGACGGCGAAGCAGCATCTGATCCCTCGATATCACAGTTCGTTTCGTCGGATACAAGCCGCGCTAAAAATACTGCGAAAATACCCCTTAATACCCAAAAAGTGGGTGCCAGCGGTGGATTTTCACGGTACGCTCCAAACTAGCGATACCTCCGCCAGATTGTATGCGAGAACCACTACGAGAAATCATTAATGCGGAAGGTTAGGGGAGAAGTGTGCATGGGGGTAGGAGGGGGTGCTTAATAGGATTCCATCGGCGTTTCTTAGCTCGAGATCGACGAAGCAAAATCAGCCATCAATCTCGAGGGGGATGACGATGCCGTTGACTTTGGCTAGATGGGAACTTCCGCCAACGGTTACTGGGGGTCATCAAGGAAGCTTCTACCGATGATGACCCGAGTTCTCCGTAGGTTGCGCCATTGGGGGTTGGCCAGAGATTCCGGATCGTTTGGCTTCCACTGTAACGCGATTTCCCGAAATTCTTTGGGGGATGAAAAATGAATCGCGACTACGTCTTCCTGTACGAGGGGGTGGCTGGCGCCCCTCCTCACCCTCCCGCACCCGAGTGACATAGTTTCCCGAAATGGGGCGTTCCAAAGAATTCCGACGCAAGCTCTGCTCCGCTGCCATTTCTCCAGATCCTTAAAAGTACCCACGCATACCCATCCCACCCCCGTAATGCCGCCACTCTGACGCGGAGGAAATTATGCATTACCGTATGCGATGGAACGTCTGCGTTTTAAAGGTCGAACTGGCACGGCTACCTCCGCTGTCGCCACCGCCCCAGCAATTCGAGAATTGATTTATATTGAATTGAATATGCATCGACAACTGAATTGATTTTCCATTGACGCATTAAAGTGCGAGATGAAGCATATTATTGTTGTAATTGAATTGTTCGCTGGCAATCTGCCAAGCACTTTTTCAAACCTTATGATAATCAATTATATTCGATTATTACATCACCGAAGTACCGAATTTGCCCCGTGAATCACTTTATTATTATTTTTATTGTCATCGTCATCGTCATCATCGTCATCGTGTCATCATCATCGTCACTATTATTATTATTATTATTATATTTATCGATTTTGCGCGCTGTTTTATTTGTTGGTTCCATTTCACGGAATTATCGTAATCCGTTGAAATATTGATGGGAATTTATTTATTAATATTGTTAATAATATAGCTCTGTGTGAATTGAGAATAATCCAATTAAGGGGAAACTTCATTTGGTTATTGTAATATTCACCAGTAATTCGGGAAAGCGTATTTAATTCGTAATACGTTTCTGGATAGATTAATATTCAATGTATCTTAACTTTCAGCTCTTGTCCACTGGAAATTCAATACATGAAAACGGCATTACACTTGAAGCGAGAAATTGTAACCAGCAGCCGGTAATTAAATTTAGTTGTCGCGTTGATTATCGGGAATTTTCTATGCTTTTGTTACCTTACGTGTACTTCCTGAAAAAAATACCTGACAAAATATTTCAAAAAAGAAGCAGCCACTTGTGAGGCTGTAAAAAAAAAACTGTCTTTAACGAAGAATTTGCAATTTATTTGCTAGGACCACGAGTGAAAATTTTTCTTTCGGCTTAACAATGAGATCGAAGTTTGTTCTGAACAATATTTACAGCCTAGTTAGTATCTAGGATTTTTTCTTTGCGTCATAGTAGCAGGGGCGCTTATTATTATCATTGTTTAACAATAGAATTATTTTTAACACTTTTCCTCTCATAAAAAATGCTTCACTTAGCATATTTTAAAAGCTTCGCACATTTTCTTTGCTGAAGGATACCCTCTATCTTGTACGTGTGTGTATTTTGTATACTTAAATTTAATCGCATGTGACGTAATAAACTGATAAGCCAGTGTGCTTTGCTTCAAATTCAATATGGCGCTCATGTTTTCCCCCGTGTGAATTGTTACTGCTGTATTTATGGTGCACACATACTTCCGAGTACCAATTGTCTGTCGATATGTAAAACAATTCTTTGAAAGCACCCTTAAACTTGAAATTCCTTTATAAGACATTGCGCCAATTAAAACAGAGAGAGGGAAAGAGAGAGAGAGAGAGAAAGGGAAGATCAAAGGGACTCATGTTTAGATATCGCACAATAATTAACTAGTTAAAGTATAAATAAGAACTTTAATTTATCTTTTTATTTTCATTTGTGGGTGTTCCAAGGTTGGAAATAACTTCATCATATTTTTAATTTTTATATTTCCGTCTATTCAAGGCTAAAAAGCATATTTGCAACAATGTATCTTATATTAGTCTTTAAACAATAGCTTTAAATATACACATACAAATCAAAATAGCCTTCACCTAAATTGTATGACGTTTTAATAGATATCGAGGAGATAATTGAGCGAGCTTTTTTCTTTACTCCAATAAGATATAATTAGCCTTATACTGTTTTATTATTATTATTATTATTATTTATGAATTTTTCGTTTTACATCAAATCGAACCGACTAAATCGAAATTGAAGTTCCGCGAGACAGCATCGAGATTAATTGCTGGCTACAAAAGAGAATTTCATCGGTCGAACAATTATACCATTTTCATTTTTGTAACCGCGCTACATGTAATTGAATATCTAGTACTACGTCGAGCGAGCTCCAATTTCTGGAATATTCAGGACAACTTTAAAATGACTAGCGGGAGATAGCTTTGTCATATTAAAATCTTTGTATTTCTATTCCAGGCTTTTAATATCCACCCCTTACTTCGGAGCAAACGGAGGTAAGGAAGAAGCACGAAAGCTAATCGTAGGTACATAAATGGAATAAAATAAATAGAAAGTGCGAGCTGTAAAGTGTGTGGGAGTATTTAAGGTTTTGAAAAGGTGAGAGAAGTTTACGAGATACGAAGACATAGCATGGACCAGAAGTATCAGTCTCCAAAGCCACGCCCACGGTTACCTATTTAACCATTCGATGAACGAGAAAATAGAAAAGGCATCGTTTTTTCAAAATACTATGTAGAATAATAGCTTATAAGCTTTATCACTTTTCGCACACCCTGTAGAACAGTTTCTCCCCCTTCGTTAGTCGTTCTTTTTTGTCTTCGCGCTCCGTTTTTACGATGATGCCGAATGCCGACATCGGCTTTCGTACATTCCGTTCTGGGAACGATATGTGCTATCTCGACAAGTTCGGTCGAGCGAATCTCACGATAAAATGTGCGAAACTCGCTGTAGAATATTTTTACTACTGCACAACCAGCTAGCTCCCCGCTCAATAAATATATGCTTTCATTTTACGCCACGCTCCTCGACATTTAGTACGCTGCAAATTTAAATTTATTTAATTTTCTAAGTACCGAGAGTGCCCTTTAAAGCATCCAAATCTTTTTTAATACGATTCACTTATCTAATTGGATTCCATCGATACTTCTTGCCACATAAGTCATGCTCTCTCGCAAATAATGAAACGACGAGTTACATAAAAGCTTCTATAAAAATCTCACTAGTTTTCTTTACGGTGCATTATTCTTAGCAACAAATCACCGTTCATGCTAATGTCTAAATGCTAAAAGTAATTAAAATTTATAAAGACTACGCGGAAATGTTCGAGCCAACCGTATATCTAAAATCCCAGTAAAAATTAAATTTTAACGATACCCGTATAATAGTCTGTCGAGCATTGGAAAAATAACGAAGTATTTCATTTTATTGCGAAACGACTAATTGTATCGAGAATATCGCATTAAAGTCCCTATATATTATAATAAATACAGGAGCTATTCTATCGAGTCATTGGGTAATTCATTTAGCAGAAAGCAAGTATTTACGTTTTGTTGAATATGTTTATTTTTCCGGGAGATGAATCATGGGTTATCGTGGCAGGTTTCATTGAGAAAAGCTAATTTTACGCAGAGGTTGAGATTTACGCTCTCATTTACCATTTAAACGAGGACGAAAGGCCTTGCGTAGGCGGCATTTTCATTCACGTCATACATCGAGATTACGGAAGACGTTGCCCTGCTAGAAAAGCCTCGCCAGAGATGGACGTGTACTAGCACATATGCAGCTAGCAAAAAATTTATTTCCCAAGCTCGAAAAATGTCCATATTAAATGCACCTACACGCAAGCTAAGGAAACCTTTTGCCAGAGGCTCAGATCACTTTTGACAAAAAAAAACACGAAAAACTAAATTTATATATGAAACCAGATTTAGCAAAATCTAGAGGTCAAAAAAAGACTTTGGCAAGATTGCCTCTCGTTCCAGCATGAATATTTATTATTTTCCTCTTCGATTCAAATGCGATTTTTGCATAAATGCAATATGCAACCTTAGTCCTTTTACCAATGAAATTGATTGACTGCTGGAGGAGCTACATGGTATTTCAACGTGTTGATCGATACCTGACACAGATTCTTCCGAAACCGATAAAGCAATTTTTGCGTTCTTCGCCATAAAAGAAAATCTAGAAAATTCATCGTTAATTCAAATACAATTTTTGCTCCCTCGCATAAATCTAATATAGTCCGCTCTCTTACGCTGAGTGAAGAATTTTGAACCGCTGGAAGCTACGTGGTTCCAATCGATATTTGACACAGATTAACACACACCCAGCAGGATGAGGTCGTTTCATTGTTTTTTTTCTCTCCCTTTTGCACTAAAAAGAATTACACGAAACTGCTCAGGACATTATTTTTAAACTAAAATGGTGATTGGTTCTCAGATATGGATATAGGAACGATCTACACTTAGGGGTAAGAAAATATTTTAATTATTGAACAAATTCCTCGCTAGAAGACGCAATTTATCGTAAGAGCAATTTTCCATTATGCCACGTTACAGGCTTCTCCATTGTTTCTCTTTGATACGAAAATTTTTTTCCGACTTCTTAATTTTTCGTAAGGTCAACGAATTGCCACTTGTTTTTCATGAGATTTTCATCGATTCAAGAATTGGCTACAGGACTGATCTTCCAGTTTATATTTAGAAAGTCATCATGCTCTCTTTGCACACAGATTTATTCGATTTGATTCCAGTCTGTCACGTACGAAAGTTGATATGTTTCGAGATGTGCCAAGCTGACTCGCAGAAGTTTCCTGATAAGAAATAGTCTGCCGCGAATTCCAAGCCGATATACCGGGTGTGTTTATACAGACATACCTTGAACAACTGTGAAATAGTTTTGAAAACACTCTGCAGTACATTCTACCTGTGTGTGAGTATGCGTGGAAAGTTGAAACAAAGTAAAGGGAAAATTGCGCTGTAAAAATCCTGGTGGTCTTTGTTTCCCAACAAACGGCGAAAATGAATGTCTGCAGGAGCGATAAGTAACGTTCGAACGTTACGTCTATTATTTTCACCAGTTTAGCTAATATTTTCCGACACAAAGTGTACTAACTTAAGCTTATATTGTCTAAACGTATATTCTCCGAGTATACAGAGTCAGTCGTATCTATGTAAATGCGCGTGTAGTGCATCAAATGAAATATTAAGCTCATGAAAAATGTATACGAAGTTAAATGAGAGTTATTTGTGTAGTTTGTGTGGCGGATATCGAATAGTTGGTTGACTTTAATTCTGTAAAACTTTTAACGACTGCTGTGCGCCAACATTTTAATAATAAACAAAGATCGTTTAAAATTTCAGACGAACGTTTTCATTGAAATTTAATGTTTAAGGGAGAATGAAGCAAACACTAGTTTGACTTTTCCCTCAAAAATTCGAGCAACCTTTCGCGTTTGTTGCATTCCTTGTGAATTTTTTCTGTAGCTGAAAAGCTATCGCTTTTTCTCTCCCCTTCACCCCCTCTAAACCCTCTCTCTTGAGGTGTTATCAGATTACCCGTTGAATTCAATCCGACGGAATTGCAAGGATTTTTCATGATCGCAAAAAGAACTCACTTATCAGGAAACTTAATCCCCCTTTATTGTATAATCCGTCCGTTTTAATCGAATTTTAAGCGCCGCCAGCTCAGTTACACGTAATCCCATCGAATAATTCACGCTGCCTTGTTTTCTTTGTATTATCATGTTATTTGCCAATAACCAGTATTATGCCATTTGCCGGATTACAATAAGATTACGTAATTCCCGCGCGTTTTATCCAACTATCAAGTAAATCATTGAAAACTCATACAAACGCGTTAAACCGGGGTCTGGACCACCGTTCTTCTCCCATAAGAATCTTTCTATTTATTTGCGTTCACTCCCTAATCTAATCGCACGCCTTTTTTGGCTAAGAAGGCCGCACGCTTGTAAAATTAGCATCGAAGAAAATATGAGAGGTCCCGTAAAGACCCGTTACGTTTGTAACGCTATGTGTTGGGAAAGAATATTCCTTGCATATTCATAAGAGTTATAGTTAGAAGCTCCAGTCCATTGTAGGCAGTGTAGGTTTGTATACAAACATTATAGTAATGTTTAACGTGCAAAATAGCTGCGAAACGATGGAAAGTTATGGGGCGTGAAGAACATGCTCGCTTTTCATTATCAAGCGTTATATCATATCCGGCCAGTTCTTATCTGATTGCAGCACGATCCTCGGCTACATACCTGCCGGCCACACATTTTCTCCGCACTCTTTCATCCTCTCTCTTTTCTCCCATTCCTTTCCTTTAAAAATAATCTGCGCGAGCCGCGTATAGCTAGGCCCACTCAAACGCACGAACAAGGTAATCTCCCATTTTCAATATGAAATCCCTCTCTCCCTTTTATTTCAATCCGGCCCCAACCCCTCCTCCCCTCTTGTCTCACCGAATTAATTTCTGTCACAGCTTAATTCCACGTGCTATTATCACGTTCAATTCCAGCTTTCTCCCCCGCTTGCTTCTACCTACTAATTTCTTTTAAAATTCTTCGTAACTCGCAGCAAAGTTTTCACCATCGAACAAGAAGAGGGAGCGAAGCGGAGGAAGGAAATAGGAAAAACAGAAGAGAGGTTCTGACATGGGGGAAGGATCTATAATAGGTCTATAAGTGCTCGCCTATAATCTCACTTAAGTTTAATGTGAAATTCACCTGAACGTTTCTCCGCGATTCACATAATTCATGTAAATACTGGCAAGAAGAATCTCTGGATGGCACAGGGTTCACACAAAATATACTTAACACCGACGATAATTGACATGCAAGAGACGTAAAATGCACAGTTACCACATTAAGTAATTAAAACTTTGTTAATGAAAGATGACTTTAATTTTAATTTACCTAAATTTGTCATGACTGTAAGCACAGTCATTTAATCGCAGCAGTAAGCAGATGCGACACTAAGAGATGAATCAACGGGGGGTGGGTACAGATATTTCTTTCACTCCTCGCTCGCTTCTCGAGTCATGGATCGTGGACACCCAAGCTCCCGAAGAAGAAGAAGAAGAAGAAGAAGAAGAAGAAGAAGAAGAAGAAGAGGAAAAGAAAGCAGAAGACGCGAAAGTGCAGAGGGGGCATCAAGGACGCGAAACGAAGGAAGCCAGGACAGAGAATAAAATTGGATGAAGATAAGGGATGATTCTGGTAGCGTTGGAGGATTTGACAAGTATGACACCGGGGAGAGACTGGTGTTACAAGCGAGATCGTTAGCGGTGATCCTCGACGTAACATCGGCTGCAACTATGGGGGCTCTCTGATAGCAGCAGCATATAACAAAGTTTTATCATTAGGAACTCCGGCTGGCACAGATCGTTATCCTAATACGAAAGACGAACGAGACACGCGACATCCAGAAATTGCACGAGCATCTCTCCATTCCTCCTTCTCTCACCCCGCCACTTCCTCCCGCCGTCCCTCTTCTTTACGTTAAATGCATATTCCACGCGATATGGCGAACTCGCGTAAATACACCGCCGCACGTTTTGTTGTGCTTGTGTTTGCACGCAAACCCCTTTCGGATAACGAAATTCATTCTGGCCATTTTTAGCCGAGGAAAACGTAAATCAGCGCTATCCTACGCGCGTCCATCCTCCTAGAAGCGATCGATAATTATTGGTAAATGTAACGAGGGGGGAGGCATGCATCGCAAGAGCGGCAGCTACCAGCGGACTACCATCGACGGTAGTCTCGGTTGAAAATCATCCTTGGATCGTTCGTTCGCCTTGGACCGTTCGCGCCAACAAACCAGTTTCTCGGAGACAAACGGTCCCAGATGGGGATTGAGCCATTTCCTAGCTCGTATTCGCGGCTTCAACGATTCCACGCGCTCCGTGGCCTTTGATTAAAGTTTCATTAAGGGCATGAATCACTTTTGCAGATATTGGAGCAGCGCCATTTTCAAAAATTGTCGCTTGAAAAAATGTGTAGTCGCGCTCTCGTATCTCTCGATCAATTCCGCGTTAAGAGACTACTTTCCACGGGGATCTTACAGGGGCGATGAAAAAGACGGTCTAGATTTCACGGGCGTTCGGCAAGTACCCAGAGCCGCGAAGGTCAACCGAATCTGGAAGATGTCTTTGGAAGAATCTCGTAGTGGCGCGTGCACGGGTCCAATTTAACTAGACAACTAGGTCAGCTGGAGTGCCCGCGGCCAATCGGTAACGCGCGGAAGCCGGAAACTCAAGCTCAAGCGGAATGTCAGATAACGAGAACCAGATTCCTCCCTCCGCAAGGAAGCGAGATGGGACGGACACCTTAGCGGAGATACTGTCGATGCCAACTATCCATTGGAATCTGCAAAAAAAAACACGGCAAAATGGCCCCCAGCGACTACTCGTTCACCCCATTCCTACTGAACTTTACCGCAAATGGAAAGTGTTATCCGATTACGTTGAATTCTCTCCGTAACGGGGTCCTTCCCAGTTTCTGTTACCCCAGTACTATACCTCGTTTCTGCTATAAGATTTCCCGGTAATTGACTTCAAATCTCTGTCACCTCGAAAAACTATTAACCCTTTTAGCGCTGACCAAATATAGTTTTTCACAGCCAGATATATCGAAACCCGTTGATGTAATTCGGTAAGGTTCGTGCGTGGAGAGACGAGAAAATAGTAAAATGAAAAACAAGCGTTGCTAATGGTAACTTGTCCTCCGACTACCGCTTGAAGTTTCCGCTAATAATATTCGTTTGGGTTTCCATGGTATTCGACAAAATTCTATGGGAAGAAAAATTCCGGACTAAGGAAAGTTGACGTTTGACGAAATTTCCACGGACTTTCAACCCCTCGATGGTGGTAGCGGTCCTCCTGCGTTATTTTCCAGGTGACATCGTCGTTCTTTTGTTCGGACTTCGTGCCACGACCAAGGTGACGCGTTTTACCAAAAATTAAGGGAGTCTCCAACCCGAAGTAAAATTTTCGCAGCAAATACAGATTCGGTTCGCATCTTAAATGAGCCTAACGTGGCTGTAGGCGCGATAGACGCAACAAGGAAAAGAGACTTCTTTTCTTTATCGCCCTTATAGTGATTTTTGTATTGTCCATCTACACGAAAGACGCTGAACTAATTTTTGCTCTGTTTTATCCGCTCCGAGGTAAAATATGGCTGATATTTTAGTAATAGCATTTTCTAACTTCCAGCGCGAGGAAGAGAGAATCTTTTCATATAATGATTTTCTCGCCTGCTAATAATTTTAGCCATATTTCCGAAGCAAAGTAGAGAAGAGTGTCGCCAACGTTCCAAGTCAGCGGGAAAAGCTTGGCAGTGTTCTTGCTGTCAGTTAAAGCTTCCTTGTTAATATCGGGGAATCGATTTATAACACTTTAATGGGTCGTCGACAGCATTCTTAATTATCGTTAGAAGCGAAAGAATAAAAGTAAAAAAGATACTCCCTGGCGGTTGAAATTTTATCTTATCTTCTGGACCAGCTGGAGCACTTATCTTCATGGAATTATCTCGAATTGAATAAGTTGATAAAAGAGCGGGCAGCTGCTAAAAAGAATCTCCATTTTTACAGCCATTTCAACATTTTTAGCAGTCTCCGATTGTTGTTAATGAAATTTTCTAGCAATCGAGCGCCGGTAAACTTTATAACTGGCTAAAGTAATAGTGTTCGAGATAATATACTGCTGCATGAAACGGGAGCGCATGCATTACAAAGTGAGCGCGTTAAATAATACTTTGTCCGATACATTAATCGAGGAATATGATTATAATAACGCGCGTTGGAATATTGACAATATAATGGAACTTTATGAAATTTCACAGCTAACGAGAAGCCAGCTCTTTACGATTGTACAAGAGCGTACAATTTGCGAAATCTACTGCTTGTATAATTATCCTATAACAATAAAGTATGAATTTGGAAAATTCGTGCATTAAAGCTGAGCTCTCCAAATTTTACCGAGTTTACCTTGACCGTGAAATTCCTCGGATTCTTTTCGCAAGAATCGTCCTCGAGTACCCGAGAAGAAAGTCTTCAGGTACCTGGTGGACACTGTGCTATTAATCATGCGCGCAACGCTACTTAATATTAGTCATTGCATTCTTTATGATTTACACGGAGAACTCGATAAATCTAGTACTTGCATCATTAGAGCGATCATCAAGGATCATTTAATGAAAAGTGAGCGTGTGGTATACTAATGTGCTTCAAGCATGACCTACCTCTCCTTTTATTACAATGTCAGTTTCATTCTCTTAGAAACAATGCAGGAGGATTGAAATTATCTGCCTACTGTTCTTTGTACACGCGATCTATCGTGTTCTCTCCCTCCGTCCCACTCCTACCCCTCTATTCCCGATTCTAAATTTCATTAGAAAATTTATTAATGTCCTTAGGAAGCAGATGGAACAATACTATTGTACAATTCTCAGAAAGAAAGAAATTATCGAAACAATACGGCTATATAAAATTTATAAACATACAAGTTCAGTGTTGAAAACTTTATTATCCCTTTACTCTTGCAGAGGAATTAAATAAAATTTATTATTGCAGTTCTCTCTTTCTCTCTCTCTCTCTCATGGTTTGTCTGCACACGTATAACGCACTCGTCGTACGAACCCGAGCAAATATTTTCACCAGGTATTGCTGTATTGCGCAATGTGAAAAGGAAATTCAGCCCTTCCCTCTCTCTCTCTCTCTCTCTCTCTCTTCCTTGCGCAGACCTGATAATATGCCCATTCGTATTGCAGTTTAATTTAACTCGAATGCACTCTTTTCATTTAGAAATTTCATTTGCATAATAGCACACGGTTTTTCCGTCCGTTTTCATTCACCGCTTCATTTCCGTAATTTTCATTCTCCCTGGTTTGTTTCGATAAACAGTTCGCAATCGTACTCTTGATAGGGCTCGCGCAAACTTTAAGCTGGAAGATTATGCGGATTCCGCGGACTATTTAAAGGCAGCTTTATCCGGATGAAAAATTTATGTTGCTGGACCAGGGGAGGGATTTGCGGTATTTTAATTAATAGGACGCAACAATTGCACGGCGCTGCAGTTGGGGTAAAAAATGGAGTAAGAGAGTAAGAGAGAGAGAGAGAGAGAGAGAGAGAGAGAGAAGAATTTGGAGCAAGTGTATAAAAATGAGGAATAATGAAACTTGCAGGAATGCTTGCTACGCGATGTATGTACGTGTGGTGGAATGGAACTCTGTTTCATGGCCAGGAATAGGTTTAATTAACTTCGCAATTGATCAAGTTAAGGAAGACGAGTGGCTGCTGAAATTTGGCCGATATAGCCAATCAGAAATCTCAGCACGGGCATTTGAATGCAGTCAAGTGCCGAGCCATTTATACCGGCCTCGCTGGAAGCTTAAACAAGAAGACAGCGAGGCATTAATTAATCCAATGTGATTGCAGGATCTACCCACGCTACATACCGGAAGTTGATCGCCCTCATAACTCCAATGTTATGTAGGGCACACATTATACATTCTTATTACGATGCTTGTCACGATATAAGCCCCTGGATTAAGCTCGAAAAATGTTACGTAATAAGAGTATCAATCCTTGCTAAGTCCACGGCATCCGTGAACTGATGAACTCGTGAAAATATCAAAAAGGATACGAGCGGCCACGACTAATTTCGAAACGAAAGGTTTCGGAAAAGCTGAGCATTATGCTGTTCGTTACAAATTAGAAAATTAACAGTCGCTCTTATCGATCTCCAACAGCCAATGTCCTTGAAATAGATACAGGCAACAGAAATAGTTGGGATAAATAAGCAAGGTCATTTTTAATCATGCACTAGCTGGGACAAAAGAGTGATAAAATGTACGAGTGTTCTCTATTATAACTTGAAACTCTGCTGTTATAAACATTGCAAGTTTACAGGGGGAAGGTTTCGAGCACATAAGGAATTTTCTTTATTCGCGCAATATAATTTCCACGATGCAAGATACATTATCTGGAGTTAGGGACGACGAGGGAGAGTTCGTTGAGTTTCCTTCCTGCTGATCTCAACGAATTACTGCACAAGGGCCTCTCATTTATAAAGAAGCTGTTCTTAACGAGTGGAAAGCAGCCACTACAAATCCAATCTGTAAGAAGGCTGAAGAACAATGCGCGGATGTTCCATAGGAATTTCATTGTTCGAGATTAGACGTTTGTAAGAATTTGCGTCGCACCGATTTATATTCGGTAATTTATGTGCCAAGGGACTGCCTGGTAAAATGGCCAATTACGTGTATTCTGAAATTTCTTCGAAGTGACATAGCCAAATGGTTATTGGCGCGGCGAGATCATTGCAAGAACAACTATTGAAATCATTAGAGGGAATTAATTCGTGGAAGCAGCTAGGATGTATCGACAGGAAGAAAATGAAGGGCTTGCATAGCTGTCGTGTCATTGCGTGACGCGGTATGAGTCATGGGTTGGTAACCTTATGGTTGTATTATGGGGTATTCTACGCTTCTACAGAGAACCCTTCCCTCGGACTAAGTTCTACAGCTTCGTCGTCGCTGAATCTTGTTACTGTTTCTTTCTTCCTTCCCTTCTTCCCCTCTTCCTCCCTCTAACGCCCTCCCTATGAAAAATCTTTTATCCACTTTATCTTCAAACGTTTCGTGTAATCCCGAAAAAGCAAATTCCTTTATACAATCTATCTCTTTACATTCGCTTTATGCGAAACCTCGTCAAGGTTCTTATTAAGCTTCCTGGTTATTTAATTTTCTTAAAACCTTTAGTTATCTCTTGTATTGACATTCCTCTCGTTACTCGAATCATCCGCTTTAAATGTCTTTCGTGAAAAGCCCTAGCTGGAAAGCCGAGTCTCCTGTTCCTTCGATCAAATCATTTTTACAGTTGAAGATCCGGAGTTTTTGAAAGGAAGAGCTTGATTTTTTTTTATCGGATTTCCCACAATCTTATCTCATTCGTGTAGTTCCCCTACATGAAAACACGTGTAAACGTTACACAGGCATGCACGTACGCACGATCCTTGTCCGCGCCCACTATTTCCGCTTATCTCCGGGAGACTCGTTAATTTCACTCAATTTACTGTAATCCCTCATTCGTCCGTGACAATTCGATTTCATCGCCACCCTTTAACGAAATTTTACGCCCGAACAGGGGAGACGGTAATTTATTCCGCGTTGCGGTAAAACATGAAATTCCTCGATCATGACTCGTGTTTATTATGACGTCACATTCAATGAAGACTCTATGAGTTGTCCAATAAAATCATCAATATTTTCGAAGCCACTCTCTCACCCTCGTACCAGATCTCGTGTCGCGCCGCCCTTGCTTCAATTATGCTAAAACAAATCAAGGCCCGTGAGCGATAATAAGAATAATGATTGATAATAATAACAACGGCGATAGAAATAGTAAGGACTGACCGTAATTCTTGAGAAATTAATCCAACAAAGTTATTACAATACCAAATCGATTTTTCCAAGCTACAGAAATTCTCGGTTAATCGTGGAATGATTCAACTTCCCTTTGGCCGACTTTGAACTCGATACCTCGTTCGATTTCACAGCATACATAATACTTCCTTTCCCCGATAGAAATATTGCATGGCGGGGGAAATAAATTGTCAGAAATTAAAACGACCTGACTGTGAAATGATACTTTGGCTCCATTTTCTTGGGATGATATAAGCCTATTTATAGATCTCCATACTTTATGCAAATATCACTTTATCCGATGGCACGGTGAAGCGATACAAATTCGATTATTCTGCGCGAAATAAATGCGCACGGCAAACATTTCTAAGGACATCTCCGGCTGGAGGAGTACTTTGCTCCAAAAAAATTACGTGTATCTCGGAGGGATCCGGATTTGGCGAAACGTCCCGATATAAACGTTAGGTATCGGTTCTTTATCCAAGTCCTCTCGGAGATCTCGGTCAATGTTTCAGATTACGTGATCTATTTTTTATGTAAAGTTACAGCAGGTTCATCCCATTCCATCCATGCCCCCGCTTCTTAAGCGGATATTAGCACACAGCAGTTATATGTGAAAAAGTGGAAAATTAATAACAACAAACCCGTAGGTGCATCGTTATTAGCCGCGGTATACGTAATTTACTTATAACGGGCTCGTTCGTTTGTATGCAAAGTAACACAAGGCTTATAATTGCTGTTAATACAAAAAATGTTGCGTTGCCCCGTTACACAGTCATGATTTCTCACAACGATTTCTGTGTGTTTCGCGACGGCAAGAATGTGGAAAGGGTTGTCTTGAATTGTCGTTATGGGAGACGGAAACTGCCGGCGTTTTTTTTTTCACGCTGCACAAACCGCGGACAGTGGTTGCCGTGCCATTTTTCGTACCAATAATAAAACATTTCTGAAAAGAATAAAATTGCATGAAAAGAATGCCGCAGATAAATTTAAACGAATGTAACGAATATCACACCAGACGCAGACTTGATTAAAGTGAAAGAAAAATAAAATTAAAAAAAAAAAAAAAAAAAAAAAAAAAAATCATAGACAATCACTTATTCGCAGTTTTTTAAGCGAGGATGAAGACACCTTAAAAATCTGAATTGTACAACTACATAATGGTATTGACTCGTAACAATGTCAGCGCATTTGGATGCTGGCCAGCTTCCCGACTGCCAATTTAATGAAGACAAATTTAAGATTCGCTAGGGCCACTTTAATTAAGCGTAGAGCTACCTACAGCCGCATGCATGGAAAATGTACTAAATCAGAAGAGCGTCAATTCGGCACGATGCATTATTAAGCTTCGACGGTTCCCTCGAATTATTTAACGGCAAAACGCGAAATCCAATTTCCCGAACCGGAGGTTCGTACCGGTGTACAGATTAGAATATTTTGTTTCCGCGGGGAATTAAAAAAAAAAACTTTCTCCGAGAATCGGGTAAAATGGAATGTGCGTGAAATTGAAAAACTCGTATGTGGGACAAATTGGCGGGTGAAATTAAAAAGAAGAGAGTTAACAAATGAGGAGGAGCTCGCGACTGAGCACCATCTATGAAGTAACACGTGCAGCCAGGACGAGAACTGAATGAAAACTCGATTTATGCTCCCAACGTCTGCTCTTGTAGCTCAGAACGGAGCATCAGCATCACTGACCTTGTACGTAGGTAATTGGGGGAAGTTCGGTAAAGCTTCGCTGACAAATCATTTTCACTAACAATTTACCACGAAATTAGGAGTTTTTCCTGGAGTACCACACAACACTTGGGATGCAAATCATTGAAAAGTATCATGCGAACCAGCAAATACTCCCTGGGGTACTTCTGTTTACAATCTCTCGACCGGGTTTTTAAATATCATTGTTGAATAGTTCTCCTCTCCGTGTTATCGAAGACCTCTCTCTCTCTCTCTCTCTCTCTCTCTCTCTCTCTCTCTCTCTCTCTCTGTTGTTATTACTACGTGTTGTTCCCCGTATCTACTTAGAGACCTTCGTTCATAAAATATACTCTTGTCCATAAAAAGACGCTCGTTACATGCACTTGTTCTCGAGAGATGCAATAGTATTGGATTACGGAAATAAAAGACTCATTTCCTCTCCGAGTTTACGCGTACTCAAAACTTGAATATATATGAATAACTGGGTTTCCTTTTTTCTCAGTCACTTCCTGTCTTACGATGACTCACGTGAGTCGATTAGAAGTCAAGACGAGCAAGCAAGAGGAGCCACATTTACTTATGGTCCCTTCTCACCAAGCTATGAATTTTAACTTCATCATAGCCAGCCACACGGCGCATCATTAGCATGATAAATTGAATGGTGTATCGATAATTATAAAACGAGCTACAAAACTTTGTCCCTACATAACGGAATGAGACGTTGCAACGCGCATTTCAACAATATCGCAATAATCGCGTCGTTTGTTCGCTCGCTCGTTCGATCGATCGATCGATCGACGGGATCAACATGAAGAAATCATTGAAATTTGGCCGATTTTATGTGCGTTCGAGAGAAATCAGGTTCTCCATCGCGTAAAGGCGAATGGCACATAGAAAGCGATGGCTCATAAACTAGGAATTTTTCTAGAATTCTCTCGAGGAAAAGAAAAGCCGAGGTAAGGCAAGGTAAGGAAAGAAAAGAAAGGAGAGAGAAGAGAAGAGGAGAGGAGAGAAGAGAAGAGAAGAGAAGAGGACCCAAGGCGATAACCGATGGGTGGTTGAAGAAGCAACCGTGAAAAATACATAAACGAAGAAGGCTGCTTCGTGAAGTTTAAAGCATTTGGATAAACGAAGCGTAGGTTCGGACAAACAGCCATTCGGCAAAGAGAAAAGAGGAATGTCGGAAAGGGAGAAGGAGCCGCGCGCGGGGGTGTGGTAGGGAAAAAGGGAAAATTCTCAAGAAAACGCCGGTGGATTTGTGAGAGGCGACGACGGTGCGACCGCGGGAGAAAGCACCCTGGTGCCCCGGGCACGAGTTTTGGCGACGATGGCCTGGCGTGGCACGAACGCCACGGTCGGGAGACCCCACAGGGGGTTATTGAGTCTTTTTTTAGAACCCATGCAACCCATGCACAACCCATGCCCGAAAGTGGGCGACAACGAACTCTTACCTTGCGCCTTCCGACACGATCTTCGATAGCGTAAACCGATGTATTCCTTGTGTACCGATGAAATTCACTCTCTCCTCTCTCTCTCTCTCTCTCTCTCTCTCTCTCTTTCTTTTTCTCTCTTTCTCTTTCCTCTCTACCTCTCCCTCTCTCTCTCTCTCTCCTTCGCTCACTCGGTCTATCCTCTTCCGATCCACGCACTTGCCCGATTCCGCACGTCCTCTGTCTCTCTCTCTCTCTCTCTCTCTACTGGAGATACAAACGGGAGAGAGATCCTCCGGCGGCGATTAGTCGCTTCCTGCACCGCTGTTCGTTTCGACACAGCACCTCCTCGAGTTCATCGAGACGCAAGCTCCGTTCGCACCGTCCCAAGGACACGACACGAATCTGGCGTGTCGCGGAAATACCGTGTGAGAAATTGCACTCACGCTGAAAACTCTCGACGAGGAGACTCGCGCCGTGGGTGCACCGAGCTCTTGCTCGCCACTCGCTCGACTGTGCGCGCTCGTCCTTTTCTCCTTCCTTCCTTCCTTCCTTCCTTCCTTCCTTCCGCCGATCGCCCACTTGCACCGACCACTCGGGAATTTCGCCTGCTGCCACTACTACCGCCAGTTCCCGGGTTCCCGGCTTTTCGGAGCTTCCACCCTCTGGATTTCGAGCTCGCGAAAAGCAGCGCGAGACACGGTGCACACGATTCTACCGTTATCTAGGGCGATGCCTCTCTGCTGCTCGCCGCTTTGCCCTCCGTCATCGAACATGCTACGTCGTCGCAGCCGTCGACGCGCTCGACGCTACCGCCTGTCTCGCCGCTGAACGTTGCTCTCTGCTTTACCGACCGAGCGCGCCGACCAATCGCGCGCCTCCGTTCCGCCCTTCCAAAGTCACTAGGAGAGCGCGCGCGCGCGCGCGCCCGCGATTCGGAGCGACAGCCAGGTGGCGCTTCGAGGAACTTCGAAAATGGCGCGCGAGAGTTACGTTCCCGTTGGAGAACCGAGAGGCGACGACGACGACGACGACGATGAAATCGGTGAAATTGGTGACGTCAGGGAAGAACGAGCGGAGGTTCGCGATTTCCACGTGCGAAAATCGCGGAGGTTTCCCCTTGGTGGAACCGTGGAAGTTTCTCTTCGACTGGATGGCCGATGGATGGATGGATGGACCGTTGAGACTGAATTCGATGGATTGGACTCCTGGATGTCGTGGTACTTCCCGTGTCGCGCGAATAGGATTGGTTTGACAAATTTTCTGGAACGGGATTTGCAAGGTCTCCGTTTTACAGCTTGTTTTTTTTAGTATTTTCATGATTGTTTTGGAGTGTTGTAGATGATGGAGATGGAGCAAGGGGATCTACGGATTTTTTTGAGAAGCGTGGATCGTACGTTTGAACTCGTACCAACGGTGATAGGGTGGTTGATGTTCTCTGTCGGAGAGGGACGATGAATGATGGTCTGCTGCTGATTTTATACGAGTGGAATCTGGTGCGAAGGTGAATTATTTTAAAAGTGGGGTATCTTTTCGGTTTTTGATTCGAGAGATGGGGGAATCGCAGGATATTTTAAAGTTGCCCTCTCGGGGCTAGTGAGATTTCGAATGGAAAGTAACTAGAGGTGACTTTCTGGACACGTTTGGTGGCAGAAAATAAGATTTCTGTTCCCCTCTAGTGCGTGTTTCAAGGCGCAACAGTTTTACCCTTTTTTACGAAGTCGGTCGGAGCGCGACTAGTGTCTCTTTCAAGAATTATTTGTTTCTAGTAACATGACGTCGGTAAGTTTATGGCATGGTTTGGAAAACTGTATAGAATCTTAAGGGATTCTAACTTGTCTAACTGAGGTAAGTTATGGTTCAATCAATTGGAAGGATTCTTGCGTCCTTTGTGGTAAAGTACTTCGTGGTTGACACGACGAGTCCTATTTATCGTTTTTCATCTTTAAACAAATTTTAATACAAGTGAAATAATTTTTAATGAATTGTACTGTGTTTGGGTGTGATAACAATGTCTTTATTACTTACAAAATGACAAAATTCCATTTGTCAAGTCTGACATTTTCCCCTAGGAAATAAGCGGTCAGTTTTATAATGACTTTCAGCGTTTGTTTCTCTATTAAATTAAATTAGTTTCATCCCAAAACTAATCGGAGCACATATCTGAACATTTATCTATCGATTAAAATTAATTTTATAAAGTTTTTATTGTTTTCCGAGAACGTAAAATGAAAAATTGGAATACCTTGCATAAACAACATATACTGTGCCTAAAAGTGTCTATATTAGAGAGTATTTCTTCGCCTTTAGAACTTTCAAGTCATCAGGGACATTTATAGTTATTAGGTTAATTTTTATCAACTAATTTTTCTATTTTATGCATTCTACATAAATACATAATTGATTTGCAATTAAGTTATTCAAAAATGACGAGCAGTTTTTTATTTGTTGCAAATAACAAGTGAAGAAGGATCGTTGAAACTAGTAATATGGCAAAGAATAATGTTAAATCCGTAAATAAATTAAAATATGCGAGTCAAGCTGAAATATTGCGATCACGTCAAAGAGATGATGATTTCGTTCTAACATTACGTGATACGCTTTCTGATATATTGTACAAATTAGGGAGAAAGAATCATATCTTTCTCAATTTATTACAGTCAGATATTCCATATAGATTAATTTACTTTATTTTTACTACTGGTTTGGGAAATCAAACATTAGGAGAAGAATATACAGGGATCGTACAAGCCAATTTGAAAGCTCTTAAAGTTCCATCGTTAACTGTATGTATTAAAAGAGAGAATTTGTCCTTAGTTCGTAAATAGTTTTTAAACTTAGTTTTCATGTCACTGCAGGCTCGTGTATTAGCTGTTCTCTTGGAATGTTTTGGAGAAAGAGTTGTATGTAAATTATTAAAAAAGTTACAAGACCATATAAATCATCCTAATAGTCAATTGACGCCAGAAGCTATCCTTTTTCTTAATATATCTTTATCCAAAATACAGGATTTAATACCTGTATTTATATTATTCCATAAAGGAATATTTTATATTTATGGAAGGTATTATAGCTTAGGTAGAAGGCTCGTAGGAATAGATTATGCAAAGGTAAATCTGAATTATCTAATTTTTTCTCTGAAGAAACCTAAGTTACATGACTTCAATTTTATGTATAATTTTTAAGGTTTATGGAAATAAGCCAAATAATGGAATTAGTTGGGGTTTGCGATTACTAGGTTTAGCTACATTTTTACAATGCATATTAAAGATATATAGTTTGAGAAATTCTGAGCAAATAATTGAACAATTTAAGAATCGTGATAATATCCTAAGTACTAATCCCAATCAAAAGTGCCAACTATGTCTTGAGGCTACTTGTTCAACAGCCACACCATGCGGCCACTTGTTTTGTTGGAATTGTATTGCTGATTGGTTGTGCAAAAAACCACAATGCCCATTATGTAGAGAAAAAATACCAGCTTCTAGAATTGTACCTTTAATGAATTTATAAAATTTAACTTTTTTTTAATAACTAAACTAAGATGTAAATTTATATAAATTTATGATTTTTATAAACAAATATAATTGGAGAATCTATGTGTATATATAAAGCAATTACTTTTATAACAATATAGTTCTAGTACAATTTTACATTCTAAAGCTTGATCTCAATTTGCTCGATATAAAAAAATTATACTTTTCACACATTAAATGTAACGAGTCCTTTCTATTAATATTTTTATACAATTAATAAATATAATATTATGAACGTACAATTTATATATACAAAAATATTAAGCTAACAATAACACATATCAGCTGTAAATATATACAAAAATATCAAGTTTATTTATATTCTGCGCATACACGCCGCTTATTATTTAACAATACATTTACATAAACAATAGTAGAATTATTTCAGTTTCTCAATGATTTATAAAATTCTTAGTTGAGTTGAAGAATCAATAACGATGAATTCATCATTGTAAGAAAATTATTAGAAATATTTTAATGAATCAACGCGGATTTGGAATAATTTTGGTAGCAAAACTACCCAGTAAATGTCCAATGCCAGACTGATCAGAATTATCTTTCATTCGAAATCCTACAGTGGGACTATATGCATTATAAAATACTCTTCTAAGACATTGTAGTCTTTCCTTGCGAGATCTAAACATTCAAAGTAACATTGACGTCAATATAAATTGATAACGCGAATTTTTACGTGATATATATATTGATTGCGCTGTTTTGTATTTTTACGATAATTTTAATACTCACGGTACTACAGATATGCCCATTTCATCTTCGATAAAAGTTGTGCTAGAATCCTGAGATGTATAGCCTGAGCATGTTTCACAAGTTGCTTTGCATTTTAAACCAAAACTCACTCCATCAGCAAATGGAGCATTGGCAGTTGTTGTACCACGAAAACTACCAGTACCTGATATCATCTGCCACGACCCACCTGATGACGTTGACTCATTTCGTTGACGACGACGACTTGGTACAGGGACAGCGACTGGGGATGTTCGATTAGTAGGCAATGGTGAACGTGAACCTTGTGTAGAACTGTCCTTGTTTGGGGATGAGAAAGGCGATAATTTTACATGATTTCTGTAACACAAAAGCAACTTTTTAAAACATAGACATCTATAAGAAAATCGAAGTTTCGATAAACGAAGCTTACCCATTACTATTATGACTATCGTCTGAATCTTCTGAGAAAAAATTTTTATACACTATTGTTGCATTATTATCTTGGTTATCTTTGCTGTTATTACTGAAGTTGCTACACCAACTATTTGCGCTCATGTTCGAGCTAACAGAACTAAGGGCCACCGATTCATTGTCAAATAAAGGATTTTCTAGGGGCGTTTCCTCATTTTTTAAAAGACTATATCGTGATTTATTTAAACGTGAATAAATGCTGTATTCCTCATCATGAATGTGTTTTAAGAAAAAAAAGCAGAAGAAAAATATTTCTTCTCCTTTATTAAGTCTATCTTGTAAATCATGCCCAAAAAGCATCCAATCATAAGCTATAGTATAATACAACATTTGGTATGCATTTAACGACGTATGAGCTGCATTGTCGGCCCATAAACTAATTCTCAATAATGAAACGAATAAAGGAGTACGATCCCAACCTGCAATTAATATTGTGTTTTAGATGTGCGATCAATTTATTTTCTGCTGATCCTTACCTGATATGCAGTGAAGTAAAACTCCACTATTACTGTCAGTAACATATTTTACTATAAGTTTCAAATAATTTTGCGTTAATTTCACTAAGTCCCAAGTTCGATACTTCTCCCACTTTTGTCGTAATTGTGTCGAAACAGGATCATCGGGTATGCCAATATCGGCGTCAACGTGACTTTGGGACCAGTCGAATACCAAGCCTTTTGCCGAATAATTGTTTTCTCTAAACTCCTTGAAAAACTCGCATCCAGGATATGGCAGTGAAATAACTGTAAATTCGGAGTACCTCTTCTCTTTATCCACCTTTTCTGACGATGTTACGCTGAGTACCGAACAAAAGAGTTGTATTTAAGGGTCTCTAGAATTAGACTCATGAAATAAAACGATCTGATCACGCTATTCAAAATGACACTTTTAATTTCTGTGGATAGAACTCCTTATTTAGATTTCTTTCTGTTATAGAAGCAATGATCAGATATTAAAAATTCTACTTTTATTGAAAAAATAAGATCTCTCTTAAGGTTTTCAAAATTCAGTGATCACAAGATCAAGCAATTATAAGCAAAGTAAAACTTTAAAATAAGACTTTTATTGAATTTAATATATTAACTTTTTAATATATAAACTGAGTTTCCATAATAGATATAAATTTTATTCTTACTTCACACCAAATTTAACTTTCTTCTTTTCCACCATGAAATCAATAATTGTTCCTACATTTAAATTTTTAAGAAGTTTGATATCTTGGCGCCGTACTTTATCAAAAAGTGCCCAATCACTGATTGATTCCGATTCTGCTCCTTTTGGCGCTTCTTCTGTCTGCTGAGCAGTTACGGGTGCTTCACTACCCGGAAATAAGTAATCCAACCCCGATCTACCGTAAATTTCAGGTCCACCAGACAAAGTAGCTGACCGACATACATGTTTACCTTTGTACAATATCACAGGCAGTGGGAATCTTGATCTGCACCTAGCAAACCTAGCACTTTTTATCAATTCCTTCAATTTATTAGCATCGTATATGTCTTCATATATAGTTTCTGTGGTGCGTGGCAGTGATGGAGGTGGTGACATATCACTTAAGCTAGGATTTTTACACTTTTCATTCTCTAAGATAATCAGATGACTGGGATATTGTGCGCTAAGATCACCTCCAGTATTCGTTATGATCGAATGAGTGTAATCTAGGTCTGTGAGCAGTATGCATCTTTGCATTATAGCTTGACTCTGAAATAATATTGTTATAATACACATACACACAGGGAGGCATTCAAACATGCTATATATCATAAGTTTATTCGTAATAATATAATTACCGTTTTATCTGAATCCTTGGCTTGATAAGTTGTCTTAGAAAAGTATATAAGAAGGTCACGTAGATCTTGACAAGTAATCTCAGTCATGATTATATGTTTTATAATATTTATAAATTCAATAAATATTTAATTATTGTGTAGAGAATCAACTGTTTTATATATATTTGGAAATTTCACAATGAACACAATGTTTTTCAAATCTCTTATATAAGAAAAAAAATGGCACAAGCACAGATTTCAAAATATACCACATAACACTGCAGTTCATAATTTAATATTAACTTCTGACAACACCTTGTCCTTATACATAGTAAAGACAACTTTGGGAGTTGTTGTGATAGAGTCATAGGATTCCAGAAACATAGTCTCAGCTGTGAAATAAACATATGTTTATATAAGCTAAGGATAGAGAAATACTTGCGTGATTTTAATTTCATTATAAATAAGAATACACAAAAAGCACTATTATTAATTGATATCTGACAAAATAATGTTATGAAGAAAAAAAATAGAACACAATGAATATCATGTAGAGATATTTATTTAGAATCTTATTTCAACAAGTGTTCACCAAACAGCTTATATCAAGTGTATGTATATGCAATGAAACCATATAGTAGCTAATTAATCATAAATATTTATTAAACGATTACTATAATATTGCATTGAAATAAAAAACAAACATACGCACACACACACACACATATATATATATATGCATATGTATAAATTATGTACACAAAAAATCGTATACGAAATAAAGAGAGTACATTGTTTGTCATAAAGGTTGATGACTTAAGATTAAAGAGAAGAACATGCAAAAAATGAGGCATATTGTTTTACGAAAACAAAAGAAGCAGGATTTAAAGGGCCTGTGACGAAAACATAACCTATCATCACATTGTGTATAAGCAATCACGTGTATTTAATGCAATGTGCTCACAGACAAGTACCTCGTAGAAAATCTCCAAACTGTTGACCACCTTGGCACAAAGTAAATAGAATATCTAACGAGTTGTTTATAACGGAAATATGCACTGTATTGCATTTCAATGAAATTTAGTGAGAGCGTAACCATTTAAGAAATGGAACATCACGTCCGACAAACTTTCTCGAAATCCCCTGAAATGAATTTATTTGATACGCGAATGTTAAAATTTATTAAAATACAACGCTACATCATTCTCGTTAATTTTTCAAGCGAAATTGTTTCCCACGACCAAATAAAAATGAGATCGTCTTTGATATCAATAATGTTGCTTTCCCTTTGTTTCGTATTGTTTAAAAAAAAGAATGCGTTCACGAGGAATAATGCGTGTCATTTTACTAGAGATTGGCGATTTTTCAGTCGTCTCACAATGCGCTTTAATAATAAAATGTCTTTCAAGTGGAAGGAATGCCAATCGAAATAGCTGTAATGCACGCATGTAGAAATAATCTTAAAAAATGTGTGAATTTGAAACTGCGTAGGGTAACATAACCTGTTTTGAAGGAAATGTATATATGGCGTGTTAAGTCTTTTTTTTTTAGACTCGAAAACGCGAGGCTTTGCTAAAATGTCTCGCGTAAAATTTATTGTACGGTGGGACGCAAATCGACCAAAATACGCGGTCTGCGAATGGTTATGAGCGAAAAATGCGTATAATACTGCACTTTTCGATATTAAAAAGAATGTGATATTTACGTGACTTTTTGTGCAAGGCAGTCTGCGCAAAATTAAGATTTCTTTTTTTTCTCTTCTTTCGTTGTTTCCCAAAGTAATCCAGATCTTCGATTATTTTTTTACGTATTACGCTTCGTCTCTCTGATACGTCTTACTGATCACAAACCGTAATCACGCCTCAGAGCTAAGGTCGCTGCAATTTTGCAAAGGACGTGCATCAATTTTGTTTACCACGCGAATTGCCTTTCTTCGCTGATTCGTCGTCGGCCGCACACTTCCGTTATTTCCTATTTTTCAAGGACACTTTTTGCGATAGTGAAAATAGGCTATTGCTCAAATAGAAGGCTTGTGTTACTGACGGGATCGAAATATAAAAGTTTAACTAAGAAGTCGACGCTGCACACGTTAACAGACGTGCCAGACTGGCGTCTGCTGGCGTCAGTTTTCCTGGCCCATCGTATGAGCTATAGTATTTTAAGTATATTGCATACATAAGTAAATATAAATAGCATAAACATTTCACATTTTTAACTATCTACCTGCTATTTGCACAATCATCTTCGAATATTTTCAAGATTCTATCGCCACCGATAGACATATCATTTGAAATATGTAAATCGCTTATGTTCCTTGCAGAAATATATGTATTATATGCATATAATTTGATGTGCGAATTGAATGTGAATCAGAGGGCAGTGATATTCTTATCTTTGCAGATGCACTATACATACAGGTGTAGCAATTGAATACATTAAGAGACGATTTATCATTTTTACTACTCTTTCCATATAAAAGAGTCTGATAAATAACAAAAATTACTCTAAAGACAGATTGATCTACTTTCTTTTTTAGTTCTTGTACCAATAACGAATGAAAGCAATTTGGCTTTGGAAATGGTCCACGATGTTTGGAAGCTGTAAGTCTCTGATGGAAATTTTGCAAATAATTAAGATCATGTGGGAAAAACTTTCAAGATGAATGTGTCTTCGCGAATTCTTCTGCGACGTTTCCTTTAGGGTTTTTGTCAAACTATTTTACCGACTTCTAAAGTAACCACTGCATAGTAGCGCACTCTGCGTTGGAAGAGGTTCTATTGACCGACTAGTATAGTGCAACGGTCGATTAGGTGAGTTTAAAATATCGAATCACTCTTTACCAGCTGATCCCACTTTCTCTTTTTACTTTATTTACCGTAATTTTGTTCGTATCAGCAAGTTTTTGAAACGCCAGCTAATCCGGGAAGCTGCGCATAGTCTTAGAATCACAAATCCTTTCCTCGCTGATTGCCACCATTCCAAATAGAATCGAGACTTTTACCCATTTCTAAATTGTCCTGAATGTAAGAACAATCTATTTCGTCAACTACATTTCCCATTTCTCTGCAGAGAAAAGGAAAAGTTAATTGTCGCTTATGCAAACTATCGCGAAGCGTTGTACTTGCCAAAACAAGCGAGTGTCTCATGACGTTTAAAAGGGGGAAAGCGAAGAGAGTCATCCAAGTGTTTAAATTGTACACGCTGCATTGGTTTCCGGTGGCGGACAAGACATAGCTTTTAAGGAGAATCCGAAAAAAGCCTATAAAGGGGATAAGTAACGTCCACCGCCGTTTTAGTTGGCTTTGAATCATTCATCGAAGATGAGGTCCATCTCGTTCAGTATCGTGCACCTGGTAAACATCTCAAGAATTAAACTTTACTAGTTTTCTAAATACCCATCAATAGTTCAATCACTGCTTGCAATACCTGACCCTATTACGGTAACCACGTTGGACCTCTTAGGTAGTTCTAACCGCCTTTATCGAATTTAGGTAACTCTTGCTTGTCTGACCAGTGGCATCCTGACGAGCAACTTCTACTCGAATGTCTCGAAAGCAAACGGTTCGAGTCGCGTGTACACGTATATACCAAGTGCAATAGTTCCAGTTCTAAAGCGTCCAGAACACGTTGCTCACGCTGACCACGCAGCAAACAACGAATTCGGAAGTAAAGCTTCTCCAACTGGGCTACCTTTCTCAAGTGGATATCCGCATTCTACCCATTTGTATGCTGCCATAAGGTCAGCTCAGATCGCTTCATTCTTAAAGGACAAGGATAAACGGCCCCTCTCCAAAGTAGAGGCAGATGCACTTGTACCTTCGAGGAAGAACTTGACGGAAAGTAACCCCAAATCGGAAGATATCGATAACAACCTTAAGAACCACA
Source organism: Sclerodermus sp. 'alternatusi' (assembly GCA_037305995.1). Classification (NCBI taxonomy): domain Eukaryota; kingdom Metazoa; phylum Arthropoda; class Insecta; order Hymenoptera; family Bethylidae; genus Sclerodermus; species Sclerodermus sp. 'alternatusi'. The sequence continues at coordinate 11,122,645 of CM074545.1, forward strand.
GATGGTCTTCGACTGCAGCTAACAAAACATCTGCCGTGAATTCGAGCGAAGCTAAGGATTCCTACTTGTTTAGACGATCTTCCTATCAAGTTACGGAAGCTGATGATAATTTTCGAAATTACTACGACGAGGGTGGTCCTTATCCGGCGAGAGTGGAACCGCTGCATTCGCATTCTAATTCTAAGGATGTAACGACTGCGATCAGGACTTTAGACCGTTTTCTAAGCGGCACGTTAAACGAGGACGGCTACAATAGTGAACTTCATCCACCACCCAATCCCCTTTTAGCCCTAGTCTTATCTCGATACGGTCGCTACGTGTCTGGCTTCCGCAATCCGCGTGTGTACGCCTACATGGCTGTGAATAATATCCACAATAATAAACCTTTCGGAAAATATAAATTCGAATCGGACGAGGAGCCAGACAGTTATAGGTAATTAGATACGAGTCAATTAATCAAATGATTAAAAGCAACGAGAGATGAAAGGTCTCTTCAGCCGAGTATCATTGAGTATTATTATCATCACTACTGTTGTTGAATTTGATCTTTTATACGATTTTTAAATAAAGTTCTCGCGACAAATACGAGAATGGCATAATGAGAGAAGTGCCAGATTCGGAGACAGAGGCTAAAAATGACGCGGAATACGTAGAGTAGTATTTAAAGCTCGAGCAAAGTCGAGACATTGATCACTTTTAGTCAGTGTAAGAGGAACCTCGCGGAGCAATTTTTGCAGGGAGAATTCCGATGGAAAGTCATACCTTGTCAGCGTTTCTTTCAACATGCTACGTTGGTTGTCGCGTTGAGTTTCAAAAGTTCCAGCGAGCACCTGACGAACTTCTCAGATCAAGTAGGTATATCTGACGTGTGCGTCGTCAATGTAGCCAGGATATATCCCAGAAATAACCAGGATACATTGGGCTGACACATACAAGTCATGTCCCGAAAGCTATAACGACGACCATCAAAATGAAATCCTGCAGGATACCGGATAGTGCAACGTGTACATATGTGTACACATCCATAGTCCGATGTTATTTCCCAGTGTCTTCCACCCTCATTCGTGTTCTACGTGAGAAAATCATAAGGTTTTATCTCGCAAGCTCTTCGTCTGCATTTGCAAATGAAGATAATCGAAAACACGAAAACTCCTCCTCTGCTGTTGATAGGACCCGTAACTATAAAAATGGCACAGGATAGGGAATAAAGTCGCTTTGGAAGTTCACTGTTAAACTACGTTTAAGCTAGAGCACGAAGCTTTGGAGTTTAGAAGAAGTTTCGATGCTCTTAATGCTAAAATCCTAAGTGTCTTGTCCCACTCCTTTTCTGGCTCTTCATTTAGTTAATGCTGACAGGGTTTAACCTTGAATATATATCGGCAATCGTACTTGGTGCAAAGTTAATTGGAGTAGTTCAAGAAGTAGCTACGGGAACCTCGGTTAAACAAGTCTCGTTACCTACCCCTATTTCTGTTACTAGACGGATACCCCTTGTTTCTTCATCATTCATGCACTATTTTATTCGCGTAAGTTTCCGCGGGATTCACAGGTATACATCGCTAAAATTGATTTTCCGTGGTTTCGCTTCGAGATACGCGTGTCTGGATGTGTGCAATAACTTTTTTTTTGCAACTCCCTTCGCTCGTAAGTTTATAAAGAGAGTCCGTTTGCGAAATAATACGGCGATGAGAATTCTTGCAAAGGAGTTTCTTCCTCATTTTCATCAGTATTATTCGCGTCTGAAGAGTTTCAGATGGTAAAAGTGCTCGCAGCTTTATTGTTTCAATACATCGCAAGTGTACACAGTGTGAACCCGGTATATTAGAGAGGACCGTGTTGTCGACATTTTCGCAGGTCGTTTAATCTTCCGAGTCTCTCCATACTTGCTTGGGATCATAAAACGAACGGCGAGGGCTTAAGTGGTGCCTGATTACCGCCCGTCCGCGAGGAAACCAGATTGTCTGAAAATTCTATTTTCTGGCCGACAGTCTCCATCAGTTTCCTCTGGCAAGAAATCGGTAGACGCTAATAGATTTACTGATAATAGCTCCGGATACCTGGCGTCGTTTGCAATTAAAACTTATAAAGCTCCCCCATTCACACTTTTAACAGCGCGATATTAAAAAAATATTCGTTAACTCAGATTGTAAATTTAATAGTTATTTCTCGAATAATTATTGCCTTAAAGAGTATAAAAAGAGATGCTGGGGTCGCGAAAGAAATTAAAGTCATCGGCTCTCGAGATATAAGGCTCATCGCGTTACTTCCAATTTTATCGCTTCTATTAGGGGCTCAAGAAAATAAACCAACGACCACTATGATTTACTTTACATGGACATTTCGCAAAACCAATTTTTCGCTTCATGAACCAGGAGATTATGATCGGTAGCTTTCGCAGAAGCGAGTATTGCTCGAAGATAGTATTATTGAAAATTTTCCGGTTATAAGTCTTCTATCAAGATGGCGTCTTCTTGTTGGATGAGAGACAATGAAAAATTTTATTTCGTCGGTCGATGAACCCGTTTTATGAAGCAGGTTTTATAGCTTATTCGGTGGTCGACTTGAGAAGAAGGGAAAACCAAGAGAAAGTGTGGAAGTTAACGTATGTATGTAACTCGATGAGATCAATGGATGATCCCGCGGGAAGAAAGAAGTCTTGGTAGCTTCATAAATCTTCCGCAAGGTGCGCCAGTTCCTGTAACAGTAGGACCAAGCAAGATTTAAAGGCCGAGTAAATAAGACAGTTCCGTTCATCATTATTCTTGGCACGGCCGGCGAATTTTCCCTTGCATTTCTTTAGCTCCGTATAATTCCTCTGGAATCCGACACCCCGGGAGGTCAGACTCGATGGGGGAAGTCAACTTGGAATTGCGAGGGTGCAACTTCGGGCCCGAGTCAAACCGCAATAAAAAGCACGAGGAACTTGAAATAAAACTCGAAGAGCCCACCACCATTGTTAGTTTCTTATTCTTGGGAGAGAGAAAGACCCCTTTTGATAACAAACGAAAAACTGAAAACACGTTTGGGGAGCAAGTGTCGGGTGTTTTCATTAAAATTCATTCGATGCTCGCAAAAGCCCCATCCCCCGAAGCACAGTTATGCCCTATATCTATCTCGCGCGTTGCTACTGTCACATTCTGATTCTCGTATTATAAACAGCCACTCTTCCCATTCGCGCGTAATGAGAATTTTCATCACCAATGATCATAAGTTATCCGATAACGTTGAAGGGAATTTGATACTGGATAATTTATCCGATTCCTTGGAGACTGAAGGTGAGAAGTACGGAAGAGAAATGAGATGAAACGCGAAAAATGTAGCGTCGGTTGATATTTTCTAGCCCTCTCTTTTTTGTCTAAAGGAAATGCAGTATTAACAGGATGTGTTTCCTTGAAACGTGAAGTGGCGCGTGTTACGACATACCTTTCAAGTAGTTTCTTTTCTCAAGTGTGTTTTCTCGGTACTTTTCGATGATCTTTAAGAAGACTCCAGTCACTTTTATCCAGCTGGTATTTTTTAATATAAATTACATCCCAGATTTAATCCCCGCCCCCCTCCCTCCCCCGTGCCAGTGGACTTTAGCAGAGATCAAAGCGTTAAAAGTATCTCAGCCTAGAAATCCCGAATAAGGGCGATGGGACATTCGATCAATCCCTCGAGCCAGTTGTTTTCCATGCGCATCCATTGAAATCCAATTAAACTCTCCAGATTGCCATTGCCACCGGACGAGTTTGAAGCAAGCGTAAGAAATAGCGTTCGCAGCCTCCTGGACTCTGCTTTTCTTTCTTTGACACTCGCGCACAACACATATTTTCAACTCCATTCGAAAGTTTGGATAAGCTTGTCCGTGTCATTGAGAAAAGTGTATAGAGGAAAAATGGGAAAATAGAAGATGAAAATAAAACGTGAGAAATCTATACCGGAGAACCTTAAAGCCGAGCAGGAAAGGTTGAGGTGAAAGAGGCGGAAGTATTAGTCCTACCAACGGTCTATCCGTAAAAGGTGAAAAGGCACGTGATACGCGAGAGATCTTTAAAAAGTTAAGTTAAGTCCACACACCCCCAGCCCAGCGCATCCCCGATCCCAGAGAAAATGGCGTCGAAGGGTTCGCTCTTGAGGGATCGTAATTGATCTTCCTCGGCGGAAATTGACTTTCTTTGAATGATCAGGCCAGCGGAGTTGAAATTGACGAGGAAAGAAGGAGGGGAAAGAGCAAGTTCCTCCTAAAACCGAGTTCCCTTGGCAATTCTGCCTCCTGCCGCGTACACGTAAGTACAAAGTAGAAGTTCTACTTGCTTGGAGTTGCTCAAACGCGAATGAAACGACTTTCGCAAACGCGTTAACGTAACAACTTGGGCAGTTAAAGTGTTAAGTGGGATAACGTTATGACAAGGACGTTGCTTTAAGCCCGCCGAAGTGTTAGATTCTTCGGGAACACACTCTTGGAACTCGTATATCCGTTCGTTCGAGGAAAATTAGAGGAGGCAGCCAGAGAGTAGCTACCATTGCATCTTTCTGCGAGTTACTGCCTATGCACCGTGCGTGTTTGCGTGTGCGTGTGCACGCGTGGGCCTAAATGCGCACGCGGGTGGCCATGTGTGCGCGCATATTCGATCGGGGGAATATTCAAAGACGAGTCTGATAGGTTTACTTAAGAACTTCTTAGTAGGCAAGCGCTATTGTGTAATACTATCCCTTAATTAGTATGGTAATTTTATGGAAATCTAATATTGCAGCTATCGTTGCATTAATTGTCTATTAGATCCTGTGTCAGTCAGAGCGCATTTGTTAATGCATAATTTTCAATTTATTAAAGAGACCCGCGCGCAGGAGGATCTATCCGTTTAGCGACAGATCCAAATCCGATCTTTAATCCGATCCATCCATCCATCCATCCAGTCTGTCGTAATTCGTCATTTGCTCGAATAGAGAATTTCTAATCGGCCAGTGACTCTCCTTCCACTCCTCCGCGTTAAAAATAGCATCGCTCGCGTAATTTTGTTATTCTCGATAAATGCGCATTACGCAAAGCTGCTGGTGAGTAACAGAAGGCAAAAGCACCTACGTGTATGGAAGTGGAGAGGCTCGCGCGTCCCGTTATTATTACTGTTGAACGCAATCGATTTCTAGGCGGATCCATTAATCGAGTGGTGCAGCGCATGCAAGGCAATAAAAAAGCTTGCGCTTGCCAACTCGAGCAGCGGTACGTTTATCGCGCGAGCTTTTTTATAAAATTGAATTTACGCGCAGCTTTTTTCGCTCTTGGTGAAACGCGCCATGCAGGCACGTGCGACACATTGCCAATACCGATCGAGGGAACTGGTTGCCCCGCACGCTCGTCACTTGCCATAGAAATTTCGATTGGCCGGCACCGATACGTCGTGGCTATCCAAAGCTTCGAAAGCTCTGGGGACTTCGACCTCCGATTTGTCTCCGCGCTACGCACGTTTTGTTTTCCCTCCTCATCCCCTTTTCCATCGCCCAATCTCTAGCTCGACCCTGATTTCCCCCGTTCATCCTCCTCCTCCTCCTCCTCATGGTCCTTCTATCAATCTCGTCGATCCAACCGGGCGTGTTACTTTTGCACGCGCATTTACGCGCGTGCTTTTCGCGTATCTCGAAAAATGTCCATTTTCTTCTGGTTGGCTCGCGTTAATAGCCCCGGGCCCTTTTCCAGAGAAACTCACTCACCCTCTTCGACTCGAGACGCAAATACCGAGGAGATTGCTTCGACTATTTAGTCGTTTCCCGTTGTTACGGCTTGATCACGTGGAAACAAAAGAAACGTTCTCTCAGGGTGTATCCGCTGTACCGGACTCGCGCTCCCGGGTTTATTGGCATGAGTCTTGGCATAGTTTGCAGTTGAAGACAAAGGGGGTTTAAAAGCACGAATGCTTGAAGAGGGTTCTCGTAGTTACCGCTACTGGCCGGATGCAAAGATGAATAGACGGATGTTGGCAGATAGACGAATACAAAGGGAAACAGTCAGGGTTGATTGGGCGTGGTCAGGAAGCAGGGGTTGAAAAACAAAACGCGTGCGGTCTGGAGACAAATCGGGAATTGTGTCGATTCTTGGACCTGTCCAGAACTTTTCGATTGCCACATATCAATGGGAGTCGATAGAAATTCCAACTGACCAGTACCTTCGATGCAGAGCCTTGAATCATTTTATCGTTGAGCATGAATGAATTTTTTTTTACGAAGGACTCTCTCTCTCTCTCTCTCTCTCTCCCTCTCTCTTTCCCTCAGGGTATAAACAAACAGATAAATGAACAAGTCGAACTTAACGAGTTCTAATTGAAATTGACTCGTCAGTTTCTTATTTTATTAAAAGTGTTTACGGGACTCAATTTACGGAGATTTATTGAAAATTTAATTGAATGTGGTAAATTGAATAAAGCCCTGATAAAATGTGTCTTTGATGGCGCAGGAAGGAAAATTGTGTGTATGTGTACGTGTACTTGCATGTGTGGTACGGTGAGAAAGCGGAACTCAATCCTCGGAGCTTTCCAACTTTTCGATGACCACATATCGATAGTGGCCAATCGAAATTGCAAGTGAGAGCAAGTTGAGCGTGAGGGATCAAACGTAATATATAGAAATCTTATACTTTAACGACTTTATCAACTTCATAAATCGAAGTGCGCGTTGAAAGTTGTCCTGGTAAAATAATTTCGTATTTTTCTGATTAACGATACGTCGAGCAGGTCTATCAAGGATTGATGATGAAAGTGGCATAATGATTGTATCGGATATTTCGCTGTGAATAGTTGTTACGGAATATTTTGATAGTTGGACAAGAGATCGTTTAAAAATAAAATGGAAGATTCTCAGGGCTCGCAAATATCGTCTGGTAAAGGCAACGAATGCTTTCGACGTCGGAGCGCCGTCGGCGACAGCAGTGGTGAATGTCTCTCGAGGTAGAGTCGTCGTCGTCGTCGACACTCCGGTTTGTCGTTCTCTTTAACGGTATCCCGCAAAGTAGTAGGAATAAACTCGAGATCTCACACGTGACGCGGCCGAGTAGCCACTCATGGCAAACCGGAGGGCTTCCTCTTGTAGCCTTCCTCCAGCTCAATTATGACCCAAGACCGGAAACGAAGAGTTGAACTTCAAAACCCTCGCAATTCACGCAACTCGAGGCCCTCGACTTTTGCGGCAAACTTGGAAGGTTCGTGAGAGAAGAGAAGGGTCCGATTCGCGATGGAGAACAAGAAGAAGCGAGAGGAGAGAATAAAGGCATTGGTTTGGATATCGCGCGCACAATGAACTTTCAAATCGAATCCTCGCAACAGTTTGCGGATAATAAAAGTATCCTTAGTTTTCCACAAACTATACTTTTAATCGAGATTTTATCTCGAGATTTCTTTTTCTTCGCGGGTTTCCTTCGTTTAGGTGAGAAGAGATGAAAAGAAGGGTGAAGAAGTAAAAGAGGAAGAGAGCTTCGAGAGTCTGAGGAATCAGACGAATCGCAGATACGAGTAGCCTATGAAAAGAAAGGGAGGAAGGAGAGAAGGGAGAGGTTTCAAAGAGTTCTAAAAATTTCACGCACCGGCGACTTGTAATTGTCGGGGGTGTTTATAATTGTTGCGCTCTTGTGTCTTTACGAGCTACTGCCTGCCCTTCGTGGTGGTTCCCCCAAGGCCACTCCGCCAGGCTTCTTCACTTCAAGAGACACGAAAGATTTAGCCAGTGCTCCTCGTGTTTTGCACTCGGAAAATTAATAGTTGTGCGTGAGAGGATATTTATTTATTGAATCAAATGAAAAAAGAAGCGAGAGATCGAACGAGGGGTAAATAAAATGAAATTTTTGGGCGCGTATGCATATTGAAATTAAATACATTTAAAAATCCAGCTTGCTGTTACATTAAGTTAATTATCTTTTTGATCTACTTTTTTATTATTAAAATATGCTTAAAAAGTGTTATTTTTCACTTTTAATAATACATATCACCCCAGGCGAGACAGAGAGAGAGAGAGAGAGAGAGAGAGAGAGAGAGAGAGAGAGAGAGAGAGAGAGAGTAGAGAATACAGAACTTCAAAGAGTCACGTTTAATAAAAATGTTCATAATGTATGAGATATTTTATATTATTATTACAATATTAAAAGAATTACAGCGCTTTAATTACATTAATCATTATTGAGGAGTGAAAGAGAATTAAAGTAGAGTAAATTCTGTACATTTAATGAAATATATTTACTCTAGTGTATTCTCTGAGGGGGGGGGGTGTAGATTAATAAAGAGAGGTATCAAAAAAAAGGAGTAAAATATAAAAGAGAGAAGGGAAAAAGTTTCATAAAAGCGAAGCACACATTCGTTAATGATTGGAGAAACACATCTTTTCAATTGCCTAGATCAAGAGAAATGATACTAGTAAAGTGAACAATAGAGTAACCTTTCATTGTCTGCCGTTGATTGTTTAAGTCAAGAAAGACAATGCATTTCCCCGAAGAAATTACATACCGACTTCTGACTGGTAACACCAATGGTCGGACGAGGTCAGTCCACGGAGCGAGAATTAAGAAAATTAAAAAGGAAGGCAGGAAAATGTGGTACAAAAGAAATAGGGAAAGAGTAAACGGATTCAGACTGGAAAAAATGGGAAACTGGTAAGAGGTACGAATTAGCTAATGGTGAAATAAAAAAACCTATTCCCTTATGGTATACATAAATAAGAAAAAAGAGAAAACATACTTGAAAGAAAGAATGGGGAGGATGCTTTTAGTTTCATTAGTGAGTGAAATAAAAGTAGTGGGATAAAGCTGAAAGAAACGGTAAATTAATAAAGGAAACGAGACAATGTAGCTTTTCATTTGACTAGCTTCGTACAAGGAGTATATCAATAAAAAAAAAAAAAAAAAAACAGAGGAACATAATGGTGCTGCGCGCATTCAGCAAGAAATGGTTCATCGGACCAATCGTCCTTTCAATAACAGAAGCGAAATTCCCACTCTCGACGCTCGGTGCTCTCACCTGGAGACATTTCGAAAAAACCCATGGAAAAGCTATAGCCCTAAAGTATCTTCCCCGAGGTTGCGTTCTCTCCTTGATCTAACTGATGGTAAGTAACCACCCCTCCTCTCCTCCTCCTCCTCATCCCCTTTGGCAAGCTATCCTTTATACCGTATTCTAGAATAGACTTTATGGATGCAAATGAAGAAGAAAGCTATTACGTCGGCAAGTAATGCGTGTGCATAAATTGTCTAAGAGATGAAATTATACACATGTACAGCATGGGAAAGAAACAAGTGGGAAGAAGAGATTAGACGCGGAGTGGTTTGAGAGAGTGGAGATTTACACAGGACTAATGACGAAATAAAAACTGAAGGATTCGTCGAGGTGTGCCGGGGTAGCGAATGAGAAGGAAAGGGAGAAGGATGAGATCCTGCGGGTTTAAGGAGGGATGAAGTGCCCCCGGTGGTGATGGGATGGTCTAGGCCAAAGAGCGGGGGTAAAAGAAAAATAATCATAGAGTAAGGAGCGAGTAACGAAATATCTCCCGGTATTGTTCGTCGTGGCTGAAACAGGATACGTTCCGAGATCTCTCAAGGCTTCCAGAAGCTACGTTCGAGCTTTTACGGGCTCGCAATAAAGATTAATGTGAAACTGCGTACGCACACACATAAATAGACGCGCTCCATGTTCGTGTACTTGGCCGAGCTGAATTCCTGATGCATCGTGCTGTAAATACAAGTACAGGAGTTTCCACGCGTCCTTCGGTATCCTGCGGCGGTCGAATCCTCCTCGCTCTACTCGAGATTTATCTGACATTGACGTTAACGACGAAGATTGGAGCAAACTGTCCGTATTCCTCGCCCCCTCCCCCCTCTCTTTCTCTCAATTCTCTGCCCTCTTCGTAAAAACGACTATCAAAAGTAGCCGGCAGTCGACTCCCATGCAAATAGCGAAAACCTTTTTACGGGGAGTCAGGGTAGAAAATCTATTTTCATGAAAATCGTTTCTCCCGCGCTTTTCGTCACTATTAAAAATGTCCCCCTTCCATTATTCTCGTTGTCCCGGCGCGTCCTTCTTGCAAATCACATCCATTTTTCTCGCGCATTTCATTCGAGCGTTTACTCGTTGTTCCTGGATTATCATCCATTCGTAACTCGCGTCACATTCCAGTACACGTCCGAGGAATGGCGTAGAGAGCTTCGATGGATTTTTCAGTCCTCGATGTCGGACCGAGAAAAGTCTCTTCGCGTTTGCTCGGAATTATAATGCGCTCGTTGGCGCGCGGTATTTAGAGGTAGTTTTGGCGGGAACCGTATTTTCCAGAATTTTACAGGACTTTCTTCGGTGCAGTTTGCACTTCTCGAGGTGAACTCTTCCATTAAGCCGTACGGATTTGCATTTATCGCCCGAATATGTCGAAACTCCCCTCGTGCTTGCAATATTGCGTTACGCTTTGACTCCGAGGATCCGCAAGCTCGCGGCGAGTTTCCACGTCAATCGGATTTTTGCCCGGTATAATTTTGCAATAAAAACGCACGCGCGCGGCGGAGGACTGCGAACAATACGTGTCACATCGTTATATTAATGGCCGACCGAAAAGTTGTCAGAACTGGCAAAATATCGAAGACACATTGGGGGGCTCCGTTCAATAAAGTGAAATTATGACTGCCGCTATTGGTTTACGCGAATTTATCCCGGTAACCCTACAAATATGTCACATTATTGGTCAGCGCGCCATTTTTCGAAGGTCGCGTCTTCAAATTTATCTGAAAACTGAGATACGCTTTACAACCGATCGCGTCCGCGATGCGCAAAAACCTAAATTGACAAGGGAACCTGATATTTCCTCCAATTTCGAAACTGGAAATACTCGCTGTGTGTGTGTGTGTGTGTGTGTGTGTGGTTCACCGATAATGCAGTTGGATCGTTTTATCTCGATTCGCCATAAATAATGGATCATGCGCCTGGCCAATTTTTTATTGGGCCATTCTTATCTATCGCGGGTACCGTTGCTTATCGCGCGTTTGCTCGTTATTAACCGAGCGAATATCGATGCCTGATGAATTTTTAGCAAGTTTTTTCACCGAGCTAAGTTGGACGTAAGAAAGTTAAGGTGAAAAGTTTAGTCACGCTCGATTTCCTCTCTAGATTTTTCGCCTTATGTCACAGTGAATAAGCATTAAAGGTCAGAGAGGATGTTCCATTGGCGATGCTCGTACATGATTGGAGGAAGAAAGGTCCAGAACGCTTCCCTCGAGTCGTTTCCTGTCTCGATATATCCGATTCGATCATGTCGCTGCCTATGCTGTGTACTTGGACGCAGCACGCAACACAGGAACCGCTAATATTTGTGTTTATTACGTCGAGATGTGACGTCATTTCCTGGGGGAAGGGGCGGAATAACCTCATCACTATCCCATAGTCTCCTCTACTGTGTCCCCTCTTTGAATACAGCCAAGTGAACCGCAGACTCTTCTCTTCCATTCTCTGGCCTTTCTTTTATTTTCTCCATTTTCTTTCCACCTCTTTCTCCTTTCATTCTCTCTCTCTCTCTCTCTCTCTCTCTATCTTTCTGCATCCGCTCTTTAACCACACTCCATTTTCCCACCTCTCTCTATGACTCTCTCTCTCTCTCTGCTTTGGAAAGAGGTCCTATCTGAAACCTTTTGCACTTTTACCGCTAAGGGAGACTTTATCAGATTTCTTGGGGCATTCCGTTATATTCTAATCCAAGGTGTTATCTCCTTTATAAATTTTTCCTAATTTCTTCTTTATCGCGTGAGAGTTTTTGCTAATAAAACGAGCATTTTATTCCTACGTTTTACTACTCTATCTTGTCTGCTCCTGCATTCTCTGGAGGAGCGTCTTGTACTGCCATTCTTCACCTTTCCTCGAACATATTGCCAATATTCGTGCAGATCGGATAACGTGGGAAGAGAATGGCGACGCGAAGTGCAAATCCCACCGCAGTGTATTCGCAGACATGTAATAAATCGTGGTAGTAAAAGCGGTCTGCGCATCGTTCAATCGAATATCACCTGGCCGATAGGCATAAGCATGTCGGTGTGCTTCAGTGCTTACTTTGTATCGCGCCGGAGTAATATAAACGTTTGTCGCGATCCAGTACATAAATTCAAAAGTGAAATCTCAATGGAGAAGCGCGAAAAAGTCCATTGTTTCGTTAGTCCGAAGAGCATTTCTGCGAAATTCCATCAAGCCGATTCTCAAGCCATTCTTTCGCAAAAGGATACAGGATGTTATAAAACCATCTGTAATTGGAGCATTACTTTTCATAATGTATTACAGCAATCAATTTATCAGTGTATCAGCAATTTGATCTGTCATCATAAAATCGTTTCTAGCCCCCTTAATCTAATCCATAGCGTGACACTAATGCCACTTACATCAATGATACTTATCGCTGAACTTTTAAAACGCAACACAATAAAGTATCGAAATTACTGCCGGTCGGAAGAATATGGTAAAGGCTTCTTGCGCAACTATTCGACTGTTTATGTACGGCTTTCGAAGCAAGTAGCGAGCGGTTCTTAAAAATCCAAGCATAGTTTATTTGATTTGTTAATGGGCCCTATAACGCGGAGACTTGAACTTTCCATCAGATTTATAGGAAAGTCGAATGTGGTAGTTCCTCGAGTCCAATTGTACGAATGCGCGTGAAATTAATGAGACGCCATTGACCCATCGACTATCCGGCTATCCAATGTTCCAGCTAACCAAAGCTCTAGCTGAGCGCAAAGCAAAGCGCAAAACAAGGACGATCCATGCGTCGACGAGCTCGTTTTGAAATATTTTACGCAAGTTGAGTATCTCATCGTGCCGCACCTACTACTGTCCTCTTCCCGTTTCAAAAGGAGCTTTGCAACGCGTGGACTTCTCTCCTCGCAAGACTCGTTTCATGACTTTTTCATCCGACCGAATTTAATGCCAGAGCTTCCGCTCGACACTGCATTTCAATGCGTCTAATCGGATGAGACGATGGAACGAATATCAATCTCTGTGACTGGATTCGATGAAAGTTCAAGGCAGCGGTTTCGTAAAAGTCTCTTTAACCGCAAATAAGACCAGCCACGCGTAGGTCTCTCCTCCCGTCACAGCCTAGTGTTCATTAGCGAACTCGAGGTTAGCGGAATTCCCGGATTAAATTAGCAGCAATTATTTCACAAGCGTCGAATAGCTTTATTATTTACGATCTAGACAATTAGTCGAGTAGTTCCATAATACGGCATCATAATTAGAGTTCCAAGCCGCACGTGCAGCTTGGTCTGGGAATCATCGCGACGTTAAGGCCAACGCGGCTATAGTATCTGAATTCAGTGGTGCCCGGGCAGTGTCGGTAAATTTATAAATTGAATCGTAACAATTTGCACCTCTAACAACTCGGACTGCCGTACGTGAGCGCAATTTCATGAGCGGTAAGGTGGTGGAGAGCGCGGGAACGCCTATCCCCCTGCTGGCAAGCTGCTTTGGTTGTCGCTGGCTAGCTAGCTATTTGGCTCCGGTCCTTCATACGTCGGCATAGTGCTATTTAGCGAGCGACTGCCGTGCAAGTGCAAAGTGTCGTGCTATTACAGGCTGCCAGACGTACCTTACCGGAGGCGCACCGCTCCATTAAGCTACGTACGAGCAACGTACGTGTACTCAGGGCCGTAGCCAAAGCCGTCAAACCAGCTACTATTACCTTTCGAATCCCAGGGATCACTTTGCAGGGCCAAAGTGTTCCCTGAGAAGACGTTTGTTCCGACCTCGACCGGTTCCCCCTTTCCCCATGAATTTTACATACCCCACAGGTTCGATGTCACCCCGTCTCTAAGAAATACATGGAAAAAAGCTTCGAAGGTCCTTTTTGACCAACCACCGTTTGCTCGTTGACTCCCCCCTTCCCGCGTCTAAAAAATATTCCTTGGTCCACACACGCGCGCGCACGGCTGATAATCTCTCCGAACTTTAATGACGGAGATCATTCCTCGTGGCTTTTAGGCGTTGAGATCCTTGAATATTGCAGGATCAGGTGCGGGAACTTTAGATGCGTGTCCTCGAGGTCTTGGATGCAATTTTACGATCTAAAATTACTTCTCGAATTTCACACTTCCTGAAAGCATCGCGCGGAGCGATGATGCCATCAATTTCTCCGTAACCTCTTCCGAAGGATTCCGCGGCTTTGGCATCAGGTGCGGCGCGCTGCTGCTTCCTCTCCGAATTTCAGATATTACGACTTTTCAAGGTCGCTTCCCCGTAGAATACCTCGTCGCGAGCTTGTCTTTTCTTCTGGATTCTCGAAAATTTCAGACGATGCCACGTTCCCGTGCTACGTTCGTTCGCTTTCCGTGACACGTCGCAGTTGGGGGTATCGTCGTTCGAGGATTCATTAGGTAAATCTGTCGACTCTGGTCGTCCATCGAAAATACCTTTTGGCAATTAAGGAAGAATTTCGGGGTGAAAACTTGGTCGATACTGTACTGCGTCGGATACGTGCGCCGTGTGCAGACACACAGTGGACACAGACGAAAATGCGCGGAGAAGGCTGCATTTGGCGAAGTGTGCCTTTAATTAAACCGAAAGAGCGACGTGTATTGTCATTTGGGGCTGGCGCGCCGGCCATTACGCTCGTGTGAAAGCTGCAGAATACTCCCTCTCACACCCTCGCGACTCTAAACTTCTACCTGTTCCTAGCGAATCCCTTGCTGCAAAATTTAAGCCATTTTGTCTCATTCGAGAAACTATAGCTACAGAACGCACACATAACGAAATCTATCACTCTGCGCGCTCGCCCTCTCTCTCTCTTCCTTGAGAAGAAGCGTGAAATCATTGAAAAGCAAACGGTTCACGGATGAACCCTGAAACCGAATGGATCGATCGAGACTCGCGATAAATTTCTATTTGCCATTTTTACTCGAAACAATTTTCAGCGTTTTTTCTCATTCGCAAAGCTTCGACTGCATAAGCAAATCTATATAACAAGATCTTCCGGCCGGCTAGTTCCAACCGGAAGGGTCCGTGCCCCCTTCTGGAAAGGGACCCTCTTTAAAGGGTGTTACACTGTTTGCTCTCGCCGTCTTCCTCCCCCGCCTTTCGTTTAATCCATCGGCACAACGCTGTACATTGTCATTAACTATTGGCAAATATTAGTTTATCCCATTTGATCTTTTGCTTGCCGACGTTTAATCGCTCGACTTGGTTGGAAATCGATGAAAACTCGTTTGAACATTGTTTCGTCCAATTCGTTAGCTGCGCGTATTTACACTTTTCTAAATACAGCGCTAATTTCATCGAGTCAGTTCTCCGTTAATGGATGAAGCGAATGGTAGGAGGATTGTGAGGGGGAGGGGAGCATGGTATATACGAGTAGATCGTTGATACAGTCGTCTCTGATTTTACACAGTTGATTTTCTGACGTGCGGTTGAAGTGGAAAAATTTTAGTTAAAGCCAGCGCAGCGGTAGTTTTGTCCTGGTAAAGAAATGGCGACAGCGACAGCGACAGCGCTGTGCTCGTGAAATGCTGTCTCGACTGTGGAGAACACGAAGGGTGTGTAGCCCACCCATGAACGTAGATTAGCATAAGAACCAGACCTCGAGAGCAGCCCGCAGAGTGAATCGTGCTACGTAGCTGAGGAAAGATACAGTAAAAGAAAATGATTCCTAGGCAAGAACCCGGACGCCAACATGGATACCCTTTGCGCAACTTCATCTCCTCGATCAAAACCAAGAGATCCCTCGTTAATTATTCTCAAAGTAATTTTCACGAGTTTTCGATCAAATTCACTCCGTCTTATCACGGACCGAAACCCCTAGCTTCAATTTTCTCTTCCTCCTCATCGTTTCGTTACCTGAAAGTTTCTTCCGGATGCTTTTTCTCCGTTTTTGCTTATCGCACGCGGATGACGTACGAACGTCCGTTTCCCATGGATCGCCCGGGTCGAATAATTTATCCAGAAATCATTTTCCCTCACTGTACGCTCGCTCCTTTACTACTCTACTGACTCAAACGCGCATTCGATATGACCGTTAAGCGGTGACACTAAAGAATTTGCTACGCTCTTTCAGGACGAAGGAAGGTACCTTCGGGTTAAGCAACAGATATCTTATTTCCATGTGTCTTAAATAAACGGAAAACAAAACTCTCGGGGCAATCTCTGAACTCTCGGTGGATTAAATTATTTTCTTTGTTGGAAACACATTCGTGCAATCCATTTCCATAATCTGATTTATTTCACTTACCAGCGCGAATAAATAAACCGCGCACGCGAGAAATCCGTGAAAACGTTAAGACACTTTACGCGAACGTGTAGGACCGCTCGCGGTACTTTGCGAGGAATTGCCATTAACGAAAGTTCCTCCGAGTGTCAGGATTTCGAGTCCTAGGACACTCGCGCGTACCGTGAGATGATTTTGGATAAAGACGCAACGAGACTTCGGCGATTTATTCGATCGAATTAAGCTGGATGCCACGCAAAGGGGGGAGACGAGGTCGGATCGCAACGCGAGGCAACGCAATCTAAAAGTGTAGGGCGAGCCGAGGTTGCGCAACTTTTTATTTTGCGGATAAAGAGAGCGAGAAGCGAGTCGGGCGCGTATAGGTATTACGAGGCTTCTAGTTTAGAAACAAGAGGATGCGGGAAAGTAAGAAGACGCCGTAAGGTATTTTAGCAGAAAATATAAAAGGTAGGGGAATCTTTAAAGTGGCGCGCTCGCGTCTTTTCTTCTCGGTGGCTCGTAAAGTCGCGATTCACAGCACGTTTCGGCTGCGTCCCAGGCTGCCCCTTTGGAGAGTTCACGTCGAGCTTGTAAAGTCCTAATGACGAGAGTCGACCATCGGGAAAAAGAAGAAAAAAACCAATTCACCGAGGGCTCCTCCTGCAGCCCCCGCGCGGACGAGCTTCGCATAATTTCCTCACTCGCCGCTTCGCCGTTCATAGAAATCAGATTTTCGCTACCTAAACTCGAACTTCCTACTATGCGAGAAGCAGGAAAATTTCTATAATCGGGAGGACGTCCCCCCCGCCTTCTCTAGCCACTGAAGGAGTCCATTTTTTACGAGCTTCCAGAAAAATTTCACTGAAAATGCATTCGTGTCTCCCCGAGGGGTAGAAATGGATTTTGCGCTTCCCTCGCTTCTCCACCCCCTCGCGACCGTTCGTCTTCCTTTTCGCACTCGATGTCCTTCGTCGAAAACTATTCGGGTTTAACGTAGCTTAGCGAGGAAAGAAGTTGCGGCTAGCAGACAATGGGCAATCGAGGTTTTCGCGATTTGGTTATGCTAATGCGATGTTGCGTGTCTCGACGAGGTATTCCGGTACTCTGGTACTCCGGTACTCCGGTAGTTGAGTACTTTGCTACTCCTTCAGCTGGATCGACGTAATCGCTGCTGACTTCTTAATTGCTCGCGCAATTATCCCGTTGGAACCCTAGATATCGCCGAGGAAGCTGAGTTGCATCCAGCCCCTGCACAGGTGACATTGCCTGCAATTTCGCCTTTCGTCCCTCTCTCATCTTTCCGATACACCGGTGAACTCCTCCGACCGATTTCAAAAGCCACGACGACGTGCTTCCAAAAACGTTTCTTTTCCCACGACGATAGGTTGATCCCTCGAAATCGCGCGGTTGCCGAAATATTTCGCTAACGTTGACTTTTAACTATAAGTTGACTTTTCCAAAGAGGACTCTCCCCGTTACGCGTGTCCATAGTCGTTTCCCGTGAAATTTCATTCGATCCGTTAATTAACTTTTTTTCTCGCATTTCTCGCGTCCACGTTAGCTCGCGAGTATTTGCGTCTCGTTTTCTAGCGCGTGTTACAATGATAAATATTTGTCCTCGTTTCTGCGCGGAGTGACCCGATTTCATTTATTTACCATTTTTTCAAGTCTCCGTATTGAACGTCGGTGATTTGTTCATCCCCTTGTTACGAGGCGATTCCATTTTCCAATGATGAATTGTGCAAAGCTCAGAATGCGCAACAACCGCATATCATAAACGCATTACGAGCTGAAATTACTAAATAACGTATGTCGTTCGTCAAACTAACGCGCTTTCAACGTCATGCCAATCTGCAGTAAATGGAATTCCGACGCAGTACACTCGATATTTAGGCTATCCACACACGCGACACGCTAGAAATCGGGAATGCCAGACGGAAATTGCCAATGCACAAGTTTTTTTGTCCTCTCCCTCTCCCTGTCCCACGGATGGAATAGCCCGGACTGATAGATGAAACATCGATTAACAAAGTACTGGCCTACATTTTCCACTTGATGCTTTCATGTCCGTCCGGAGATGAAAATGCTATTGGTCTTAATCGGTTAAAGTTTCCAATTGATATGCTTTTCGAGCTTTGCTCAAAAATCAACCGTAGAAGAGTAATCGAGACATTCGAATGCATCGTTTCGTTGAGATTGAGATTGTCATTTCGATGAAATCTTGAAATTCCCAAACCTCTGATTTACCGGAAATCTTTCATCTGTTTTTCAGCACCTTCCAGTATCAAGACTGTGTTAAATCTGATCTCCGCAAACGTTAAATAGAGGATAACTAACCTGCGCGGTGCACGGAGATGGGCTAGAACGGCTGTATTCACTATCCATGCGTGTAAGTACATAGATATGTAGTAGTTAGCTTACAAGCTTCCAGTAGGGGCTACATTCTTGATCCAAGTAGCTTACCAGTACGGATTTACGGACGAAAATTACGACGTTCAAGAGTTTTTCAACTCCGAAGTTAGAACCTTGTTAATGCGCGTTAACCACTTTCAATATTTATCGCAAGGTCGTAATAATCGCTCGTGCGGCAAGTGCCGGAGCAAAAATTGCGCTAAAAAATTAGCCCTCTAGAAAAGGGCCAATAACCGTAGAACAGTCAAAGTTCGTATGTGCGTGGGTACTCGCGTATAACGCAAGATTTCTCGAGAGCAAATACACGGGGGAAATGGTTCTTTGTCGAAAGTAAATAAAGCAAGATTTAAAGAAGAGGGATTGGTAGTGAGCGAAGATAAAATTTTGTTCGTGCGGTGTATGTTGATAGTCGTATCTCGCGATAATCATAAATCCAATTTCTGATCGGGAGTAACAATCCATAATGCGATTTCGATTTCGCGGTGTGCCCCCTCAGTCGTAAAAGACTTTCACGTAGTGGAAAAAAGTGGGCTGAACGTGAGTGGAGGGCATTTCCCGAGATTCGTATTTTCTTCCAGAAAAATAAGAATAGTCGTAGCGGTAATCTCCGTTTGCGAAATTGTGTTGGTACTTTTGACGATTTTCCTCGACTCGTCGCTACCATCCTACGGCTCATTTGCGAATCACTTACCCTATTTCATTTCCTCCCCGTTTAATCTTCCGTCAAAAAAAGAGAGGAGAGAGGAAGAATGGAGAGAGTGGGAAGGAAGAGAGAGAGAAAAAAAAGGAAAGGGAATACACGGAAAGTAACAAAGCGAAACGACGCGAACGATATCTCGCGCTTAAACTAATTTTCAAAAAGGTGA
This sequence comes from Sclerodermus sp. 'alternatusi', assembly GCA_037305995.1. Lineage (NCBI taxonomy): Eukaryota > Metazoa > Arthropoda > Insecta > Hymenoptera > Bethylidae > Sclerodermus > Sclerodermus sp. 'alternatusi'. The sequence goes on from CM074545.1 coordinate 11,142,093, forward strand.
TATTCTCGGGGAAAATTAACCTTACCCCCGATAAATCTCCCACCCTCTCTCTCTCGCCGGATAAGAGTGTGCGAAATTTTTAGCGATGCGTACGCGCGCACATCCGTGGCAGCTTAAAAACTTTATTTGCGTAAATATGGAGCCGAAGGAGATCGTCCGTCGTTTTCTTTAAATACGGCCTGGATTCGCGCGCGTATAAGGATCCCGATAGCTTTTGCTTTTTAGGGAAACATTGATGCGTCGCCGCTTGGAGCCAGTTGCTCGTTTTCATACGGGCAGGATAGTTTTATGCTCGCACGGATATACCGTGAAATCGAGCTCTTGTTATAACGAAATATTGTTATTTGCATCTACACCCCGTGAGCTCCGCTGTAGCTGTGCATGTTGTCCATTCCCCAGGAACGGTACCGCAAATTTTTCTCGCCACCGCGCAGTTTGCGCGTAAACAATGCTAACGGGATGCAATCGTGTATCATGAAAGCTCCTCGAAACACCCATTAAATTAATTCCCACACAAACGCCCCGCATATGTGTTCGGATCGCCGTCGCGGAAACTCCCCGACAAATTTCTACATAAATATCGAAAATATCGCGAGCATGAAAATAAGGCATTTTTTCTATCAAGAATTACAAGGTACGGGCGCGAATAACAATATTTCACTGAAAGCAGAAACCGATTTCACGCTGTATTCACGAGGGCATAAAACTATCTTGGTCGCACGGAGAGAGAGAGAGAGAGAGAGAGAGAGAGGGAGAGAAAGGGGGGTTGTTAGTTCCGTGGATTTGAAACAACCGTATGGTTGGCGCGGATTTGAGAGCCCCTGGCCACCCGGTAAAAGCCAAAAAGGCGAGAGTTCGACTCTCTGGACACTTGATTCTCGACCGATTCAATTTTGACCGGAGGTATCGGCTTCGAAGATCAGTCGCGTCGCGTAAATTCGTCGAATTGGAAATTTTCACGATCGGCCCGCGAATTCTACGGTATCTCGCGCGCGCGCGCGGATAAGCGGGAGAGATCGTTGTCTCCTGAGGAGCGTTTTCCTTTTTGCTGAAAGCAGCGGTGATCGTAGAACCGACGAGTGCATTCCGGGTTCGTGTGTTCGCCTTGACGATCTTGTTAGCGTGTTTGCGGCTGAAATGCCTTGGCGCGTTCGCGTGGATTACACCGTCGCATGCAAATTCCGTCCTACGTGCTCTCGCGAGACGTACGGAGCATGTTAAGATTATCATTTTGCGAAATAGTCTTTGAGGGCCCAGCAACTATTGTCTCCTAGTTGAAAATGGATCGTAATCCGCGTGTAGCTGCGGTGCCCTCTGCCAGACGAGCGCAGTTGCGGCTGCAGTTGCGTTTCCCTGGCACTCTCGGACGCGCACATCGAAAATTCGTCGGATTCTCTCCTTTCGCTCTCGGTTCAAATTATGCATAAATGTTTTACCGCTGGCGTCGAGCGTCCTCGCGCTGGCTAATGTCTCGCTAATTTCTCTCTATTCTTGTTCAAACCTTGTTCATCGCGCGCTTAACGCGAGGTGCGTTAATACTCTTGTGTACCCCCATTAGTAAACACGCGTGTACCTCCACTGGAAGCTACCACTTGGAGTAGCATTGCTGTTTTCGACTATTACCGAGCTAAACAAGCGCAATATCGATTTTTATACCTCTTCTTTTGGCTCTTCTTCTTCTTCTTTGTTTGAGTCTTTAACTCGTAGCTTTAAAGTTTACTCGTGTATGTAGCAGCCAGCTATATCGAAAGCGTATACTTTAGCACATATCGCGTTACGGTCTTACCGAGTATCGAGCAATGAAGTCACTTTCTCGGAATTAATCGCGAGAGAAGTTGGATGGAGCTCTCGGATGGAGTCTTAAAATATTATTTGCTTCTCATCGAGTATTCCGGTCTATTCGATGATACGCGTTTAAGTGGAACAGGGCAATCGCTGTCGAATCCTGACGCAGGTTTCACTGCTCCTCGACATCGCTCGATCGCTTCATCGTTAAAGCGGACTCTACATTTTTGATATTGGAACGATATCAGTGGGGTGTTGCGAGAAAATAGATTTTCGTCGGTGGTTCCGCGCGAAAGCCGAGGTGATTGGTCGATTTGGTTTCTCCCCTTCTTAGTTTGGAGAACGAGGCATTTGTAATGGAAATATAACGGTCGTTTATTGCTTTCAAATTTCGAAGTATCTATATCCTGGAATGCCGTAAAGCTTTGCTCTTTGACGGAGGCGGATGCTGGAACACTATCAGCCGACTAATATCCTTACTTAGCGAGTCACAAGGGAAGCAATACATCGTACTTCCCCTACAATCCCCTACCGCTCTTACACCGGCATCTCTGTAGATGCTGAAAGCGCCGTATTGATGAGCAACAATTTCATTAAAGTCGCGCTTAGTATTTCGTAATGTGCTTTGTGAGAAAGGGGAGACTACTGCTATTCCAGTTTCCGAGGATACTTAACGCCTGAAATTCTATCATTGCGCATTCTTTCCTTTCTTCCGTTCTTCTTTCCGTTTTCCTCCTCGCCCTACCGAAAATAGAGGTCCTGCTGGATCTCCGACTCGGGATGACTCGATATTCGTACAACTGCCATCTTGCCTACGCCATACCTCGACATTGTCGAGCTGTGGAGAACAATGCAGGTGCGCCGTGGATTCTTGTCCACGAGGGAAATTTTGTGACGTTTCCGAAATATTACAATCATGAAATATTAGAGGGGGACAAGTGCATTTTCCACGTTCCGGACACCATTAAAGTCTAATGCCCGTATTAATAAATAATGTGTGCATTACCGGAAAGCGACGACAGCTTCTAAAAGTTGAACCGCCGTTTTGAGATGAGATTAAAACAGTTATGGACGGTAACTTCGTTATTTGGATTAAATCGGTAACTGGGAAATACGCCCGCGGAAATAATTAATCGCAGTTATAAGACTGCCAGCTTGATGCATGGTGATTGAAGGGCAAAATTATCTCATTACCATGAAAACGATCCTGCGGTTTCAACTACCTAACTACTCTCTCGCGTGCGCGCTCGCGCGCGAGTGCACGAGCGAAACTTTCCCCTGTGAAATTATTTTCGAGTTCCCCTAATTGACTGGAACATAGAAAATTAAATCGACATTGAAATCTCTTGGAAAAAAGTCCCCGTTCAAGGTTGATGAGAATTCGCCATAGCAAGCGGTCCTTGAAAAGCTGCTCCAATCGATTTTCGGCCATTTGCGTAACAAGATCGGGCGAGGATCGGGCAATTTTCGCGTGGAGAAAGAAGCTTCTCGACGAGGTTCTTGAAAAACTGGAAAAGGGTTCACCGGCTCGTCTAGCCCAAGGCTTTGAATTATGAGAAGCCACCTCCGGTGTCGTTTATATTTCAGGGAAGCTCCGTCGAAGGAGAGGGTGTAAACCGACGTAATAATTTTCGAAATTTCACCGAGATTTCAGGGGGCTGAATTGATCCCACGGGAGAAGCCGCGGAACTTTCCGAATAGCAATTCCCGGGGTCAACGTTGATGACTTCGTTAGGCGGAACAAAATGGCCGTCGCGTTTCTAGCCACGGGAAGGGAAGAGACGTCGGGCATTCCACGCAGCTTTGCATGGGTATTGAATAAACTACGCACCATTACCTAAGGGACCTGTAACGCGATGCTACGTGCAAACACCGTCGTCCCCGTCGCAACGAACGTGATCCCACGCGTAATCACACCTTTTGTAGCGTAATAACCGCTTGTCCGATAACGTCCCGATGATTACTCTCCGGAAAATGTCGAACCGAACGCCTCGATGAACATCGGGGGATAAATCTATCGCTAATCCCATTTTCACCGCCACGATGAATTTACGCAATTAGCTCTACACCCAGCGACCACTACAATGCTCATCGTTCTTACATCACCCACCGAGTCCTCCTGCCCCATACGAAAGAATCCAATGATGATTTCCAGATAATTTTTGCCTCTGATTCACAAGGGGTTGGGGGGTGGCGATGAGTTTATCAGTCGGCAAGAGGTGCGCGAGACGAGGACGATTGAAAGGAAAAGTCAAGTTCGGGTGCGCGTGGTCATTCGAATGGTGGTATCATCGTATCAGCTGGGGAGGATCGGGAGCTGTAGTGGTGTCGTGGTGGTGCCATTAACAGGAAACTACGCGGCACTCTCGGTGAACTAGCGGCATCGGGAGACGCGTCGTTTTAAGTGGGTGGTACAGACGGCTCCGAGCGAGCGAGTACTTTGTACGAGCGAGCCTGAATTGGTTTAAGCCCATTAGACATACACGCTCTCGGAGTACGCTCGAGAGACCTACGGACCTTCCGTTCTCTCGCAGTCCGTCCTCTTCCTGCAGCCAGATATTAAACTGACGAAGAAAAGGCGGAACGTTTGGTTAACGGCCTCGCCAAGTCGTAAAAAGTCACGGGATCACCGGCATGTAAGGCTGCTATTAGTCCCCGATCCTGCAAAAAGTTCCCTGGCTACTTCATGCCTATTTCGGGTGACTTTATATTACGGCCATTACGCGCTGCAAATTGTATCCCCTTGTACCCCGAAAACTGCCGTTTACCATCCCCCTCCGTCCCACCCCCGAAGAACGCTGATATTTTCAAGCTGTAAATCTGACGGAGGTACCGCCAGTTAGTTACGATCGCGAACCTTTCGAATAAAATTCCGTGGATTCTTCTCCGAGTGCCGGAGAGCTCCACCTCTTTTGCGAATCCCCCGTTTAATGGAAGTGGATGGGAATCAGTTATTGCGGATTGTCTTGATCTTGTAAGAAGCTCCTTGGATATTTTACGTTTATTTTGAATGGCTCCACGCGTTGTACCGCTATTTTCATTTTCCTTGGCCTCCGTTCCCTTCGCGTGTGCGCCATGGAACGAGAATACCTTCCTTGGTTCGCCGCCATTTCTTTGGGAAGGGTATCGTTATTTCCGTGAAACCCTCGTACACTTTCGGCGGCACTCTGCATATTGCTATCTAAGTATTACGCAAGGTCTCTCTTGCAAATGCATTTATCGATGGAGGTGAATGGAATCGCTTGTCGTCCATTGTTTTCACCCCTCCCCCCCAAAACACCCCTTACGCGTGTTTGTCGGGGAATGCATAAAGCGAAACAGAACTACTATAATGCTCGGCTAAAAAACTTAACTCTGCATAATTCTCATGAATCATGCATTTGAATCTGAAATAGGACGTAAATCCGTGGAAAATATTTCTCATTCGTGTACTCGGAAAACTCTGTCAATTATTCAGGAAAAACTCGATAAATCGGGATGGTACATAAAGTTCAATTTATTTATTAATTCAATAATCCTCTTAAAAGTTACTGGTTTAATTCTTTATAAGTACAACTACGTTCTATTGGGATGCAATGAGAAATCTGTATTTTTTATTCAATGTACGTAACGAGTGGGGCAGTACACTTTTAAATATTAATCATAATTTCTCCGAATAATCGAGAAACTTATGAATATTGATATTTGTCGATGTAAAACAGACTTGCTCCGTGAATCTTCGTATTCTCTTCCAATGGTTTTTCCGCTTCCCTTTTCCCCCGTCAGTTTTTCCCTTCTCGAGATCCTTTGCTGGAGTCTCGTTTCATCCCCACTTCCGGAGAGATTCTTTCTCCACAACACCGGCGCTATGCTCAGTCTTTTTCTCTTCTTCAAAATATTCTCGTCTTTAGCTTTTTCAGCGGCACGATATTTTTCCCTATGGGTTTTGTTATGGCTGGTTGATGAACGCGATGACTAAGAGTGACGTTCGTCAGGGAAAAACACAGATCCCACGGAAGTGATAGTGGTTGAGGAGGCCAATATTGCAAGATAACAGGTAGCTAGCTCGTAGCTTTTTATTGCACACGAGTTTGTCACGAAACGTTGTTCCTAATCAATAGCAGAATTACGTCATCCCTGAACTTTACCTTTTACAGTGAAACCCCTTTCTACTTACTACATCGGCGTAAAATGTGTAATTTATTTCGTGGACGATAAGAACTCGGCCTTTGCCATGCACGTACACTCTGTACTAGATTAATTGTATATTTATACAAAAATTTTACGACAACATTCTGCAGTTACTCGCTTCGAGTAATTTGCAACACTTTCTGCAACTGTTTAAAGGAGAGTTTTTTGGATTTTCTTTCGAATTTTCCCTCGTTTCTTGGTAGATAAGATTTCGTTAGGTAGATCCTATACGTGTGGGCTTAGGATACTACCAGTGTTGATTGCTGACGATTTACAGTATTTACGGTGATTATAGTCTTCCTGCGATTATAGTACAGTCAACCCTTCTATAACGCGATTAAATTCGTACCGCGCTGTATGGATGAAAAACTGAACTGATGAAAAGTATCGGTAATATAAAAATATGAAAACTAACGAAAGAGAATGGATAATCGTATTTCTGAACTAGAATTTCTTAGAGTTGTGTCGAATCTATTGCGCATGTGTCGAATGAGCCGACAGATTCAGCGATCATTCGGTCATTGACCGTCGGCCGATTTATATGTTTGTTCACATAATTATTCTTCCTGTTGGTCCGTGCGTCACTTCTTGCAGCGAACTGCCGTCTGCCCCCGCTATCGGTGCAAAAAAGAAAGCCTTCGCCAGTTTTTCGCAAGTTGGCCCAGTTTTTTCGGCAGAAGCTCGTCACATTCACTATAAGTAGACTTCTTTTACCGTACTTTTGAGCCACCACCATTTCTTCCACCGGTCGAATAGAATCGAATATGATACAGGAACGTGAATCGAACATGCAGGAGGCATCGATCATACCCTCCTCCATTGAGTGAAATTTCATTCTGCTTTAAAAGAAGCGAAATTTTAATATGAAAAAAGTCAATCTCGAGGAGAATTTATTACCGACTTTTCTCGATCGATACATCATAAAAATTCATTAAAAGCGCCACTATCCGGAGAAACCTCATTTCGATGTGTACCGGCTCACTGTCGTGAATGTCAATTGCAATTAAATATTTAGAATCTCTTTAGAATGAATTTTTCAGTATCCCCCCTTCGACGATCTATTTTAATCTAGGGGCGGCGCTTATTCCAGCAGGACTTTGCGTTTGGAAAATAATTGCACGCATCGCGTTCTAATATAAAATCATTTAATCAGCGCGCTGGTTCCGCGGTGTGCGATTAAAATTGCTCCCGCGCAAAAAATTGACATAAAGAGGAGCTTATCGAGAAGTTGGCGCGGTCGATGGTCCATAAAAATTCATTAAAAAGTCTGAGCGTGCAAGCATCACGCGTACAATTAGACGCTTGTGGTGGCCAGACCGACTGGCTGGACTCTCGAGTGCTTTGGCACAGCCAGATTAGTTATTTTAACGGATTATCTTACAGGCAAATGGAAGGAACCATGTGCTACCCCTATTAACAAAGTATTACCGCTTATCTTAATAAACGCGCTGGACGAAGATAGATTCCCCATTTCCTGTTTACGTGATCTCGGTTAATTAACGCGTCGAGGATTCCCGTTTAGCGGTTCTCCCGGTCGAAAGGGGAGCTCGAGAATTCGGGATCGAGGAGAATAAATTTCACCCGGGGTCGGAAGTTCGTGGATTCGTGCGTGTCCATCCACCCGATCTGTTTTCCGTCTCTGTTCATCTTCGCGAATGCCTTCCACGCGTCCATCCTGCCGAGTGTTTCCATCTTCGTTTCCACCTTCCGACGCAGATGTTCCGTATTCCTCGTCATCGCCGTGTATCTTCGCGTCCTCCGAAGCGGCTTGGAGGGAATTTTCCAAGTTTTGTCGTTCGAGGAGGAGCATTCGGTGTCTTCGTCCGTTCCGACGAATACTTTTGTCTTCGTTGGCCCAATAACGTGTGACGACAGCCCTCGTTGCCTCTTCATCAGCCGCCACTCTCGCACGGAGAGGGAAGTACCCACTTGTCTTGTCACCCCAGCATTAGCTGCATTGCTCCGCTATATCGTTCGCACGAAAATAAACAATCGCGCGTTATTCGTAGCGTTAGCTACGACCCGCCATCCACTTCACTTTCCTGCTGCTCTTCTTGCCTTTCGTCTCGCTTCCTACAACCTTCTCCTACATTCCGCTCAATCGGCGCGTAAATGAATTTTATGAATCGATGCAATGCGGTACTCGAGATATCGGAACGCAGGGGATTATGGTAGAAATAATAATAATCATGAGAACGACGAGAATCGCCTGTAAATGGAGCGAGGCAGATGGGAAATGGAAGAGGGAGAGACGAGATTATTCATGAAATGTACGTGTACAGTTAGCCCTTCTGTAATGCGGTTTATTCGTCTCGCGTTAAATGGAAACTGTGCTATAAGAATACCGCGTTGATATTTTTATAAATCTTTATATTTCAAAGTGTGTGACAAAGGTGAAAAGACGCGCGATAAATTGATAAAAATGGGCATATTGATAATTGGGTTTTAGCCGAATTACGAGATTAATTTTATAAAATGCAGTATTTCTCCCGGTACACTTCTAATTGTATTTCACGAGCAACGTGTGGTTAAATTATTTATTTGGCCTGCAACAAACATCGAGTTCTCAATAACGGTTCATTAAGTAGAGCAATAATCCTGTTAAGTAAATTGCAACAAATTACACAGATGGAAACAAAAATGTTGCAACTTCTCAATTATGGGGTAAATATAAACCCAACGCAGAGATAGAGGAAACACGTTTAATAATAATAATAATGTTTTATCCCTACGATGCATTTCCCCTCCTCCATATTGCTCTCCTCCCTCCTAAAGCGCGTTAATTATTCCGGTCATTGTTTGCGAAAGTTACAACAATTTTCTCATTGAAATAATTCTCGTTTCCAGATTCATTGTTTCTCCTTACTTCCGCGTCGGTTTAATTTCCCCCGAATGAGATTCCCATGATCAGAATTAGTCCCGAGTCATTCCGCGGGCAAGGGCAAGTTTTATTAGCACCTTAATTCCGCGTGTTTGCGAAGATTTTCAATCGTCGTCTGAAAAAAGCAGGAAGCCCCATCTTTGCCCGCAATCGGCTCCGAGGAATCTGCACAGCTCTGCAAGAGCGGAGTTGCACAACAATTGCAATTCTTATCACGCGGCTAAAGATAAGTTTCGCAAGAAGTTAACGAGTTATCCCGGTCGGAGATAATCAAAGTTGGCGGTAGCGCGAAATAATAAGGCGGAGACGACGCCATGTTGTGACGATCTTACGCGGCCGCGACATCTAACAGCGGGTTCTCGCGGGGGAACGTCGTTTCAGGACTTCGTGAAAGCGGTTTTATCCTGGATCTAGCCGTGTTCTCGCCTTGCACACATCTTTAAGGAGATCGACCAACTGCACTGCACTCGCAGGTGCAGTGTTGGTGGCGATACTCAAGATACTGCAGATACTCCAGACACGAGACTCCATTTACCTCTGGAAGCTGCAGTAAAAGCGATATTCGATTGGTCCGATAGCGAACGTCGATCAATTGGACTCCCCGATCGGTTTCTTCTCCTCGTAAAACCGATCTCGGAGTTACTTTGCTTTTTATTTCCCTTTTGTCCACTCGCAGCCTCCCTCGTTTCTTGTTTCGCCCTTGCACGTTCAACGACCGGTGGTGGTCCCCCATCATAACCCAACCTCCTCGTCGAGGAAGAGTGCAGCTGCGAACTGCATAGACCGAGGAGGTCGATGCAGTTTCGCCCTATTTTTAAGAATCTCCGTAATTCGGCCCCCGATAGCTTCGCTTTCATTTTGTCGCTTTCCCCGACGGCCATTTTGTATTCGCGTGTGTTTTAGTGGAGCTAACGCGCGCGGTTGCAAGGCGTTCGCAAGCCCGGTCCAGCCATGAGAAAAACATGACGTATACATTACCAAAGCTTCGCGCGCCGAGCATTTAGCATATTTGCGGTAAAAAGAGATTCTAACGCAAGCATGGTTATTCAGCAGGTATTTTCTCTGATCGAGCAAATACCATCGCGAAACATAATGGTTCATGGAGGTGAATTCCACCTTAATTAGAGAGCCGATACTAGTTTTGTGCCACAGAGTGCCATGTGGTCACTATACTCTCTCAACCTCCCTCTCTGCTTTATCATTACTTCCATCGAATGGATCCCTGAATAAATGGCAGCTTGCTCTCGTTACCTTCTCGTTTGTTATTAACTTTGCTTTTGATCGGGATTTGTACAACTCTGCTCTCGCGCGCGGTCTTGTCGCGGTTGTACAGTCGGAGAGAATGATTCGTGCCCGCTAATCTGCCGAGGAATTTCCACGGGTTCTCGAGAGCGACGAAAAGATTTCGACGAAGTACTCGAAACGCTCTCCGATTACGAATAAATGGCATTTGCAAAAAAAAGAGCTGCGGAATTGATACTTGGAGACCCCGTGTTCGCTTGTTCGGCTTCTATCTAGGGATCATTTTTTCCCACTGTACGAATGCATGGAAAATGGACACTTGAGATTTACGGACGTCAGATAAGTGTACTCGGCTGTTACTTCTGCTTTTACCTACCGGTCCCTAATGGATCGCGAACTGAACAGCGCGAATCAAACTTGTAACTTCCATAAAAGTCTGTTTATCTTCGTTTATGAGATTAAGAAAAGTACTCGATAACGGGTAGAGCCAGTCTTAATATTGATCTTTTTCCAAGTTTTATTCTAATGTCAAAACGAGGCTGTGTCGAAAGTGTATCTCAAGCGTGTCTGTGTGCTTCGAGGAGTTTCCTATAGACTTTCAATGATTTTCACTCGTTGCAACGTCTCGCGCTCGAAAATCATAATTATTATTTTCATAAAATAATGGTTCCGCGCGCCTTGTGTGTACGTGTGTGATAATCTCGCACGCGTGAGAATACCCTAATAAATAATGTATAAGAAAGTGATATATTTCAGTAGAGTGTCTTATATCCACAACTGAGAGCTTTAAATTGCTTAGTTTCTACGCGAGGAGAGATACTGTCCCTATCATTATATATCTTCTGCACGTGAGCGAGAAATGTGTAGAGACGCGAAGATGAGAGAGTCACGCGTACGAATGGTCCTAGCATGTGGATCTCTCGGTTCGAGTAAAAATTAAAATTTATTTCCCTTTTTATCAATTCTCGCATCACTCGCGCGAGCTTACCGCAGAAGCAAGTATATCGGCGCGACTCCCTTTAAAACTAATGCAACGCGTACAATCGAATGAGGGAGCCATTCACGCTCTCTCATTTTATTATCACAAAAAACTAACCCACGCTCAAAATAAATCAGTTTCCACGAGATTCGAATGCCGCACGAATCTCCATGCCATTCTATTTTTTTCTCATCTACGATACTTTCCATATTCCACATTGGATATCGGAAAAATGACGATGCGAAAATCATAGGCGTAAATGAGGAAAAAAGCGGAAGTGGCGTCTGGACAGTTAGGGGTTGGACGAGGTTGGGCTCCCTCGAAACTTTTCATGATTCCAGTTCCGATGATTTAACATCTGCGAAACCCCGAGGAGTTTCGTAAGAAGTCGCGAAAATCATGCGTGCCATCGTCGATTCAGAGGTCTGTTTGCACCCTGAAATTCAGCGGAAAGGACGAGATGGAGGAGGGGGGAGGGGCGGTAGTTAGACGAAGTTAGATTAAGGCCCGTGCAAATGTTTCGGCGATTTCCATTAATGGCAAATTAATATATCATAAGGGCGTATCTTGCACGAGCGAGAGCATCGCTATGAATATAAAGTTAGCCCTTTCCCTTCTCCCCTTTCAGCCGATTCACCGCTGCCTGAAGGGGGTGGAATTGGAGGACAGCGACGAGTTTCGCCAAGTGCGTCGGCCGCTAGGTATATGTATACGCTGTAACGAACGAGTCTTTTCTGCTGAGCGGAATACAAACTGCGCATTGACTTTGCCCCCTCCCCTGGCATGAGACGGGGTTGGAGGTCCATATCCCCTAGCACGTGCAGACACATTCTAGTGGGAGTGGATTCGGATTCGCTGCCGAAATACGAGTCTGCTTTAGTGTCGAGGACGTGTCCGCTACCACTGTCTCCTCATTCTTCCCTTATTTCCCTAGATCCTTCTCGCTGCTCTACCTGTGTACTATCTTTCATCTATCCATCTTTTTCCTTCCCGACAATACACCTACGACACACCACCCTTATCCAATCTTTCCACATTTACTCTCACGAGCTCTCGCTCCCTCTTTCTCCTTCTCCCTTGACTCGTCCATTTTACGCTTCTTCAGCTACTTCCCATTCTTCTATCAATGCCCACGTGCCTCTTCTCACTGTTTAACATTTTTCTTTTTTCTAATTGTCTAGCCTTTTCCGTAAATGCGCCGACTCTCTTTTCACATTCCGTCCTCCTCTTTCTTTCCTCTCTTGAATCTCTTTGTCTTTTCCCCTCGCGCCTCTCCCCCCTGTATCACAGTTTTCTCTCTACGCTTCTTTTTCTACTCATCCCACACAGTTTTTCTAAGCTTCGCCTATCTTTATTTCCTTACTGCTCTTTTTGCCTTATTTCCGTCCCTGGGTATGTGCAAGCTCAGCGCGATTTTTCATTTTCCCAGTAGCCCGATAGCTTCGCCCTTCACCTTTTCACGATTCCTCAGCTTTTACCGTTGTATTTATTGTTCTTGATATTGGGCTACTTGCCATTCGAGCAACGCACAATTACAATTAAACTTCTATTTTCCAAATTAATGATGCTTCTGGGCCCTTTCGTTTATTGGGGATGTTACCGTAATAGCCTAATTAATTTAAATTAGTGCGCCTTTCTCGTTTATTTCATGGAATTTCTTTTTGCACCGTGGTTACTCTTGTATTTGCTCATTTTCTTTTTTTTGCAAGGGTTAGTTACGCGAGTTTCATTAAAAAGTTAAATCAATATGTGTGATTGGAAAACAGTAGATTTTATTAAAGAAGATAATAATAGTGAGAGAAATGAGGTTTCGTTATAATAAAACTATAGCTTTTAGAAAATTTCGCATAATTTAATTGGACGATTCCAATCCGATGTACAAATTTAATTAAAACGAATGAGAACGGTGAGAATCTGCTCTTTCGTTAAGAAGTTTCTTTAATGAAATCCGCGTGATATAATCAAAAACTTTTAAAATTTTCCGTCGCTCGAATAAATCCAAGGAAATTAAGAAAATTTCCAACGACTTGACGACCATTTTATTATCTCTCGATTAATAATTGCTCGTAAAGGAGAATGATTTTGCATCGCGACTGGACCTTATTCAATACCATGTTTGCATCCATCCTGGGAATCCCTGACCCCCCGCCCCATCCCCCCTCCTTCCTCCACCTATAAAAAGTTTTCACCGTGGGTTTATATAAGGTCTTTTGGTACTACAGTCATAATTTTTCGTAACACCAAGCCAGCTAAAATGGAGTTGGCTATAAATTCACGCTCATCTTTATCAATAAAACGAGCAACGGGCCACACAATGAAAGCTTCCATTTTCTTTCTCGTCATTCAGTCTTTTATCTGAAATCTGTTCTCACGTCTCGAATTTCTTTCGGCATTATCAACCGTTAATTCTTGTCCATTCTAGTCAGTCGTTGAAACGGCTGCACCCGCTTCCTGTGGCGGAAATGCGACATATAATACGTAGCCCGGGCTATTCCACACCCCAAATGACGAGCAACGCGCCGTGAAAAGGGCATCGGCCGTGATGACTTTTTAATCACAAGTTCATAGTGCTGCGCCCCTTGCTACTTTCCGTATTACACACGCTCCTTCACTCCCCCGCAAACTGCAGAGTTTCCAGGCATTCGAGGAACAATTTGTATTTTTCATCGTTTACCCGGTTCGCAAGAATATACCCTATGATTTATTCATAGTAAATGAAAGTACCGCAGCTTATTTACAGATAATATTTACGGATGTAATTTTAGCGAGAAACGATTTTCCAGATTCGAGCAAGAGCTCGTACGAGTAGGTGGTGAGCTTCATTTTTCCTAACATTAAAGCTACAGTATGTGTTTGCATTTAATTTAATCGCTGAAGTAAAATATTTGAGGAACACGCGGCTTTAATCATAGCAGAATAACAGGCAGGAGTCCCCGAACCTCTTTCTATTCGTGGCCGCGCCACGGGTTTCGACTGAAAGCTGATTAGATTGAGCGCCGCCATCTTGGATTAAGACGCCGAAGAATTCCAAAACTTCACGCAGCCGCGAGCAGGGAAGATTTATAATTCGTTTTAGAAATTCGGAGATTACCGCCATAAGTAGAGGAACGGCCGAGAGAGTTGGGTAATTTGTCTACACCCGAGTCATTAACCCCGGAGATAGGGAGAGGCGACACTCGAGATTAAAATTAAGCGAAAATGAGGGCGTAAAAAATATTGGTATCAGGAGCATTCCTCTATATATAGCAAAAGTTTTCCCGGTCCGACAATGACGTCTCTCCCTGGGCACGGCTGAAAACTGCAAGTTTTCGCGACGATACGTTCAGCACCGAGAGAACAATGGGGAGCGTCCTGCCGAGGAGGATGACATCACTCTCGCGAATGTATGCACGTGGATTATTTCCAGATCATTTGATCTCGAGCCGCGTGATTTTTAATAATCCGGCAGGATAATGACGTCGCGCTCTCGGTCAAAGATCATTTTGCGCAAGTTAATTCCGTAAGTCTATCGAAAAAGCATTGAACGCGCGCGTCATTGGAATACACAGGATGCGTCGGTGAATATGAAATTTCATCAAGTTCACTGAATTATAAATTATCGTACAAATATTTTGCCGTCGTTTAATTTTATTCGGCATTACGTATGCATCTATTGACAAATGTCGATAAATGTAATGAATTTATTTTATTCATGACATTCACTTTTACCGATCTTCGCTCGTTAAACGTCACGACCAATTTGCCAGGGGATTAAAGCCGGATTTCTTTGTTTTATTAATTATTCAGACCGCGCGGCGATTAGTCGAAATTGGCTCGTTATTCGTTAGACAGTAATTCGCGCTGTGGTCGATCGAAACCGGCAATTAGGTGGTCCGATTAGGACTGTGCGCCGGACCGAAACGCTGCCTTCGATTTTCCGCTGTTCGAGACCATTAGATTTTTATTATCCTCCGCCACGTGTCGTAGTCTGCGACCTCGCTGACCTTGGCACGCCTAGTAGAACAGAAAAGTGCAATGTTCCTCCAGCAGCGGCACGAATTGGAGTAAATTCGCAGAAAGTTGAACGCGCGTCCAAAGCTACTCCTTCGCGTCTCTCGATCCTGAGGAGACCTCGAGATTCCGGATGAAATTTTTGGATTCGTGACGTTTTTGGAGGAGGGAACTCTGTGGCGACGGTCGATGGAGCATCGCGTGAAAGTCGAGGAACTACGCGTAGGGTCGCGTGTGCGTGTCTGATACGAAGAGTCGACCCCTCGATCGTCCAGCCGCTACCGGAGGAAGTGATTATAGACTACATCCTGGGCCTGTGCGCCCTCGGCGCATATGCTAAATCGAACCCGGAGAGCTCCAGCCTCCTTAACCCGCAAGTCATCAACGGCAAATCGATACTAAAATTATTATCGCAATGCTATTACAGCGACGTTGCAAAATTGTGCCAAGGATCCTCTCGCACCGGCGAATCTCATTGCTGGTGACGTCATTAATTCTGCAGAGCTTCTCTAAAACGTACGAACGTCTTCTAACTTCGGTTTCGTTCATTTTATTTCCAGCAGTTTGATCAGTTTTATTAACTGCGCTCGTTTTATGGACGTGCCGTTCGCTCGTGGTAGTTGTAGGAGCTCCTAGCGAGCGCAAAGATAGACGTCGTCCCTCTGGACGATCTCCGAGGACTTTTCCCCGAAATCCAAGAAAACTAGGAATCACCGCTTAATACGGACAGTTTCAGGAAGGCACGTTTCACACAGTGGAGTTTTAATAGGGGAATAGCGCTGGGTTGGCATGTGGTTTCCAAGAGCGCTAAATTATGGAATCACGTTGCTCAAGATTCGCTAACAGGTCTTAATAATTTCTGAGGCGCCGCTAATAGAAATGACACACAAATTCATCCAAGGCAAATCACCGCTGGTATTCAGATTTGTCGTTTTGACACGCTATGAGAATACCGCGAGAACTCGTGGAAAATCTCGTAAAACTCCTGATTACAATTATGAGTTTTCTCTCTCTCTCTCTCTCTCTATATATATATATATAATCTTTCTCTCTCCGTCTCTCCCTGATTTTACCTCGAGTAGAATAATGAATGTCTCCGAAATGGTCCAAAGTATTATTAAAGCCATGAACACTTGCTATTTTCTCACAGATTATTAAGCATGAGAAATATGTAGAGGGCGCGCGCTCGTACGTTTAATTAAAAAAGTATTACTTTCAAACAGGAAGCTCTCTGATTTATCCGCGGTCTCTCTTCCATGAATCGCATCCACGGAAATCACGCTGCGTTCTATTATGCGGGTTGCCGCTGAGACAATTTGTACCAATCGTGAAAACTTCGACGGCTAACAGCGGAGATAAAGAACGGCGAGATAGCATCATCGGGGAGAAGAGCATCTCGGTAACCGGTTCGGCATTTGTGGTATCAAATTTTTAGACCCTTCAGCCGCGCGATTCTTATCTGCCTTGAGAATCGGCGTAACGAGTTCGCGGAGCCGAGGAAATTCGCGCCCAACGCCCTCCTTCCTTCCTTCCTTCCTTCCCTCCTTCCCCTCCCTGCCATCCCTGCCATCCCGGCATCCCCTCGCTGGTCGTGCCCCTGTGTGCAACATCGATGGATAATGATCGCAAAGAAGCGAATAAAAATGGATATCTATGGCGATGGAGTGGATTATACGATTTCCTGGCACAAAGCAATTTGTTCCCACACCGAATATACATTCCACGCTTCTCCAAAGTATATCGTAATATACGGATCCCACACGTGCGTATACCCACACGCGCAACCACATATTCACGGTAATGTAAGGAGCGCTTTTTCAAGTTTTTTTTAACCCTTACCGCCGCACCCTCTCCCTCGCCCTCTGAATTAACATTATTAAAATCGTGGTTGAGTTTCGTTTATATCGGTAATATGAAATCAATTCTGGGTACAGAGAGAGAGAGAGAGTTAGAGAATTTAATATTTGCCTCGGCGCGCGATACCTGTGGCAAAGGGGATTAATCGTTAATTATAATTCACGAAGGCCGGGGATGTAGGCAGAGGGAGAAAGAGAGACGGACGTTCGGAGAGACGAATAAGAAATGGGGAAACCAGGAGAATCCGATGGTTTTCCACCGGGAGAGAAAAAAGAGGCTCGCGCCGCTGAAAAGCGAAAAGCTCTGATTTCCCGGTCCATCAAGGTCAGCGGTGACCCTCGGCATTATTCGCAAAAAATCGGCTATCTCTCGCGGAAGTTCGGGGCCGATCGGTGTAATTCGAGCGGATAATGGTCAGAGGGGTGGAAAACAAAAATACGAGTGCTGGTTCGCGATTCCACTGGATATCCTCCTCACCCCTGGTCTTTCGGAGGTCGAGGACGAGTTGGAGGGTAGCAAGAAGGGCGGATAAAGGGACGAGCTCCAGGGGGTTGTAGGGGTTGGGGATGGAGAGGAATCAGTGCGAATGGAAGTGGACGTTAGTCCTCCACGCGGTGTTTCATGGACAAAGGGGGATGGACACAGGGGGGAGGGCATGGAGGGACACTCGAACTGTCCCGAATGCCGTCGGAAATATCCGAACGCAAGAACCCTCGGCCCTCCACCGTCGCTTGACTCAACCACATCCAGTCGAACTGCGAACGCCACACCGTGTGCTTCGTGTATCGCGATATTCCCACTCCCTCGGTCACCTTCGCGATTTCACTTTCACTTTCTTTCGAGCGGATACCAGCGAGGTGCAATTTTTTTTTTTCCACTCATCCCCTTTTCTCACCCCCATGCCCCTATCGACATCAGGATATTCCACCGGGATTCAAGTGCGAGAACTTTAGCTCCGAAAGGAGCAAAGTTTTCCCAGGTGATTCCCCACCTTCCGAAGATGACACTTTTGGAGCTGCTGGATTCCCACTGACAGCAGCCGAACAAAAGGACCAGTTCCTTTCGTGTGTGTGCACGTGACACACGCGTCATTCCACTCAGGGGTGGGAAAAAGACTTTTCAGTTGCCGCGAAAGAATTTGTGCCGCGCGTTCCTCTTTATTACCAGTGCATTTTGAGCGGGCAGGGAGAATAGCGCAGGGTGAGTGAGGAGGGAGAAGGAGCGAGTGCGAGAGGATCGAATGCGAGCAAAAGATTCAACTTGGAATCGGTAAAGGGAGAAGGGAAGTTAATGGCAGAGGGCACGGAGGGGGAGGGGGATTACGTATGCGTGTGCTAGAGAAAACGAAAAGAATGCGAGGGGGAAGGGCTGGACGAATGTGCGCAAGGGTTTAAGGGTGAAGCGATAGGAGCGGGAAATTAGAAAGCTAAATGAAAATTCGATAAAGCTGGCAGTAGGAAGTTTGTAGTAAAATAGAACGAAAGGCCGAGTTTGTCTGAGCAAGAAGGGGGATGATGGTCTGGAAGGTGGGGATGAAAGTGTTTGTACGTGCGCGCGAACGAAAAGTATAGAGAGCGGAGGGCAGGGAGATAAAGGAGAGACCATTAAAGAAAACAAATTAAGAATCAAAGAATCCGGGAAATTTCATTGGTCTCCGTAGGAAGATTAGGAAAGTGTACACCCCGAGGGGAAGAGGAGGGATTAGATTTCATTTCGAGTCTTGCTGTAAATTAAAAACCCTGGGATTATTCTTGAAAATCGACGCACCTCTGAAGCATAGTCGAGCGAACGTGAGAATGAGCGAATGGAATTGATCGAATCACTCGAAAGATTCGGAGTATGAATGAAGTGCGAGAATCTAAAGATAGATAGAGAATGAAAGAGAGAGAGAGAGAGGCGCGCGCGTACTGCGCGTGTAGCAGCAGGGGGTAGTTTTCCAGGTGTGTGCGAATGTGCGACGAGCGAATGTGTCTGGTGCGAGTCCTGGAGCGAATGAGCCTCCCTCCGACTTCAAGGGTCTAATTTTTAAGATAGAGGAGAGGCAGATCGGAGCGGAGCAAATTCGGACCGAGGTCAAGATCGAGATCGAGGTCGAGGTCGCGGTCGAGGTCGAGGATCAAATAGCCAAAGTCATCGAGGAGATAGCGAAAGAAGCGAGAGAAATTGATAGGACGTGGCCGCGAGTACGTGCAGGATGTGCTGCGAGTGGACGATGAGTCTTCGCGGCGAGGCCTTCTAAGTCTTGCGGACGTCAGAGTCCGAGGACGGAGAACTGTGAAACGGTCAAAGTCGAGGTCAAGGGTCGCGCGTGTTATGAGGCGCGCTTAACGCACGAGGAAACAGCGCCTGGCAAAGCTTAGCAGCCGGCAGCGAGTCAGGATGGAGTCCGAGACCAGTGGAGGAGAGTGGTCAGCGGGCAAAGGCTCCCTGGAGCCGACAGTGCCGAGGAAGTTTCGCAAGGAATCCGAGAGGACGCAGACTGGCAACCTCAATTGGGCCATGTGCACCCTCTGCGTGGCCAGTCTAGCAATTTCCGGGATCCTCGTTTACCGGGAGCTCGGCCTCGAAGCCAGGATCGCCGACCTGGAAGCCAAATGCCGGTTTCAGGATCCTCCGGCTGCTCTGGTCCAGAGGCTCGTCAAGGCGGCGAAGGAGCAGCTACAGGACCAGCTCCTCGCTCCTCAGGAGATCTCCGATGTTTTCAGGCTGAAGCGCGACGTCTCAGATTGCAACTGTCCAGCAGGTGAGTGCGATACTCGCGTTTGCACCACCACCACCCACTTCCTTCTTCAAGTGCTTCTCGTTGCACTCTCGAAACTCTCGTCGCGAAACTCAATCGTCGCGGCCGTGACTGCGATTGGTCGGGAGGTGAAACCACTTTGACTTTTTGCTCTATTTCAGAGGCTCTCCGACCCCGAGTCTCGCGGTCCCAGTATTACCGCGCGAGAAAAGGTGAGCGACGTCTTATTTTAGCGAAGCTCGGGATTATCGAGGATTCCTCAAAGTTATGGCCGATGCTCTCCTATACACGCGCGCACACGTACCACCCCCTATAACGATCCTACGGCATTATTTTTATATCGCGTACAACGACGCCAACTATTTTTATCAATACTCGCCAACCGCGCTCCTGTTAAGAGCGAATATTTCAAGGCTTTCTCTCTCTCTCTCTCTCTCTCTCTCTTTCTCTCTTTCGCTGGAGTCCCGCGCGTCGAGTAGCATGAGCAAAGTGACGAATAAATTCTACGCGCCAACAACTTAAGCGTCGACGGCTCGTTTTATTCGTACATTTACGCCCGTTTGGGCTGCTTTTAATCTGATATCGCCAATTCCGGCGGGGGGAGGATCGCTGCTATTTCTATAGAACTTTTCAATCGCTCCCAATATTTTTTCACCGGACTGCGATATTTTTTATAGGATTGCCATCCCCTATCTGTCCTCCCGCGAGTGTCGAACTATCAGCTGGAATATTTTACGCGGATAAACGTGTACCCATCCTTTCGCAGGAGACGGGAATATCCTGCGCGATTTCAACTAGAATTTTCTAGTCCCGCTCGATTTTTTTTTTTCACTCGTATGTTAAATGGATTTTTCGTTTGTCCAATTCCGTCCCTGCTTTCTAGCAGCGGATAATACGGTTGGAGTAATTTTATTTCGATCTATTCATGCACTGTGCGGCACACGTGCGTGGCGCGCGCGCGCGCGCAGTCTTTAAACAATTCAAGTTCCTCCATGACTGAAATGATTTTCATTGAGCCGCGCTGCGCGTACTTGATACCGTCGCTGGAAAAGATTTGTCAACACGGCCCGGGCTTAACTACCCTCCGGTAATTGAAACTAAAATGAAGAGTGTCTTTCACGGGATAAAAAGACCTCGGAGCCCGTAATCATGCACGCTGTCACCAGATTCCTCCTAATTCCACTGAAAGCGGGATTCATGGTCCTTCGGGATTTGGGGTAGCTCGTGAAATCTGTCATTGTTGGTACCTACCACCGTCGGCATAAATACGTCTCCGGCGTTGGGTGTGTCGGAAAGAAATTAAAGCTTTTTGCGGCCTCTGGCATTTCTCGAGACCCTGACAAATTAGGCCTTGATCCCGAACGAATCGAACAATGCGAGCCCCTCTTGTTTCGGATGCCACGCGCTTTCTTCTCGGAGGTACCATAATCTCGCCACCCGTCACCACTCCACATGGCCCTGGGAAATCGCTTTTCAACACCGGCGACGTTCCTGTAAGCCTTTTACCACTGATTTTCCCGAAATCTTTTCAAGTGTCGGAGAACGCCCCTCTCTTAGCACCGTCTGACGCGAGTCTCGTAAGACAAAACTGATTCTTCTTGCGATGCGGTGCGATGCGTCGAAAACACTTTGAACCTTCGAGACTCCTCTCGCTACTCGGGGGTAGTTGCTAGATCTCGAAGAGCGCATCCCCTGTAATCCGCGAGTTTCGTATCAACGATTCCGGCATTGCTCGGGAATCATAACCACTCGAGAGATTTAGCCGAGCTAATTATCTTAGCAATTGTCTCTGCCATCCATGACCATTATCCAACGATAAGCGAAACTCGAAGGAGATAACGTCTGTTTGTCAATATCACGGAGTATTTTCCTCGGCTTTCGCAAAATGCACCGCATATAAATAGAGTGGGAGAAACACTTTTGAGGACTTCTGTAGACTTTCGCTGCGGCAGCGCCAGGCTTTTACCGTTTTCCGGTGCATCTCCCTCGTAAAATGGGACCTTCGATTAACCCGCAGTTGTCTTCCTTCCGCTTGTTTTTGGCTGGCCTTTGACAGCGATAGCTGTCGCGAAATGCGCTCAAAGCTGTCGCACTACCACGCGCCGCGTGTACACGGACTCCACACTCCACGACTCGTATTCGTGCATGAAAACCGGAAGAAGCAAAGCTGCGAGCTTTCATCCAAATCCAAAGCGTTCGAGGTAAAATCCTGAGACTTTTCGAATTCCCTCCCTCGCCCCGCGTGCTTCCCGCCCATCGTCAACGAAGTTGAAGAATAGCGCGTTGCAATCTGTAGGCGATTAATGGACCCGTGACGTAATATTCCGTCCAGTCGAGATCTCTCTTCTTTTCGGAGATTTCTCCCGGTATTTTCGTGTCTCGAGAGGAAGAGATTCGCGCGCGCGCGCGTGTGTGTACGGTGAAAATTTTTAAAGTCGGATAGAGCTCGTCGACGACTTGACTAAAAATGCTGTTCCTAGCTGCCTTTAGATTGTGATTGATCGCCAGCTTTTCTAAAAGCTATAGTGGCATTGTGCTGCTCTTACACGACACGGCCACTCGAAAGGGTAATACAGATATATTTTACAAGAGTACGAGCAGTAAAAGTGACAGGCACAAAGGAGGAAGATTGCTATCATCGCTCGGAATAAAGATAGAGTCAGCGATAAATCGAACTTGTTACCGATCTTCCTAAACGCTCGGGGTAAACCCCTTAAACACTCCCCGAGCGAGCAAAGTCTTCATCTTTAGCATCAACCTAAAACTTCCACGAGGGAGTCCGGATTTTTTTTGCACATTCCTCGGAACACTCGAGGAGGTTTTCAGCTATAAACTTGTTGGATCTTCCTAGACTCTTATCTCGGTTTCCCTCCGAGGCTTTCGCCGGGATAGTATCCTGGGGTCTGTGTTTACCGAGGGGAGTAGTGGAGAGGGAGGCGAGGAGAAGGGCTGTCACTTAGTCTAATCACGACATATTGTGGGGGAGCGGGATGCGGAGGCACGAGGCAATACCCCTCGGTGAATACGTCAGTGACGAGCTTGCGCCTTGAGATATTGGCAAATACCAATGTGGTAGAATCACTTTGGCTGGATTCGTTCGACCGCTGGTCTTGGTTACACCTGCGCTGCTCGATATCCACTGTTTAAGCTCAAACATCGAGCTCGAGTACATTGGGGCTTCCCCCTAGCTACCGCCGAGCGGGCTTCCCCCGGAGTTGGAGACTTTTTGGCAAACAGCTTCCAGCGGAAATGATTGAATATCGCAGCTTGGTCAATAGGAAAGTCGAGATGCCTCCAACCGCCTCCCTTTTCTCTCGATCCGTCTGTGAAATTTGTCCTGGAATTTACCTCCCTGTCCAAGGTCCAAAGGCGAGTACTCGAAAAAGCCAACATTCTCGATGGGGTAGGAGCCACCCTCTTCTAGGTAACGCGTTTCGAAGCAACCACCATCACCACCACCCTCAGCCAGCATTTCTGCTCCCAAGATCGAAACTTTTTCGCGATTTGGCACGATCGACGTGCTCGGATGGTCCCACCGTGGGTGAAGGCACTCGAGAGGCACCCGCTTTGTTTGCGTCTTTGTTTCAACCTCGATTAACTCGTACCCCGCGAAATTATGAGCGCGACTGGAACGCTGTCGGATTATACCGATAAGATCGAACCTCGACCGAGGTATTAATGGATTTCAATGTCCGTGTGTGCGCGCCACTAACGAATGCCTATTCAATCTCCGCGTGGCGACGCTCCGAACATGCCGGAGCGGCATTAGCCATGCAGAATGCACTCGGCGATCGGCGATAATCCTCATTAACCGATCGACAATCGTAAGATATACTGTAACGGAGCTCTCGGCTATCTTCCTGCTAAAGGAATGCCGACCGACCAGCCGGAAACCTCACACCCCCTCCCCCTCCCCTGCTTCGTCGATAATCGACCACATCCATTTCCACTGGCATTTTCCCGATCTCCCCGCATCCCGGTCGATCCCCACCACCGAAACCAAAGACGAGAACGTCGTTGACGCGTATGGAGAACCGCTGGCATCCGCCGAAGGCACCCCGAGGACCCGGCTGCTTCTTCGCTGCGGCGGGTCCTCGAGCGTTGCCAGGATGTGAGAGGTTAGCGCGACGTCTGCTGCTGTAATAAAATCGATATGAGGGGGAGGCGCCCGCTCGGGAGAGCCAACTTGCCTGGTGTATCGAATGTGTAGGGAATTTCATGGAAACATCGAGGATCTTTCTGTGGATGACGCGAACGGGGTGAGGGGGGGCGGGAGTGCTCGAATGCGGTAGGTGAATCCAGCGGGCTCTCCAGAAGGGAAACTGAAACGTTTTCGTCTTGCGAAAGGGGAGAAGGATCGTGGCAGGCCGACATATTCCTCTCGATAGATAGGAAGGGACAGGGGTGCGGAGGGTGGCGAGGTCTGCAGCGCCGATGTCGGAGGAAGCGTGTTTGTTTAGGACGAGTTCTCGATGTCCAAGGACCGTCCAGCGGAACCATCCGGTCCGCGGAAGAGTTTACGAGTGGCAGATATAGATACCCTTTACCCACCCCCGCCGCCAAGTACCGTAACGGTAAACCGCGACCTGTTATGGTCGGGACAGGCCTGTAATTGCATCGCAATTTTCCGCCTAAGCTCTTGATTTTCGGCGCTTCGTCACTTTTCGCTTCGAGGAATTTCCCTCTTAAGGGCGCACCGTCGTGACTTACCGTTTACGTCATTTTCGGCGCGCATCCATCGGGAAACCTGCTTTACCTAATTTCGAGGGATTAGTCGAGCCACAGGCTCCGGGGCTGGGGGATCGTATTCTTCTGATCGGATATTTTTCTTACGGTAGAATCGCATTTGCCAGTGGAGAGCGCAGGATTCCTACGCTGGTAGAATGCTGACGTGAAGTATTCGGGGACCGTGATAGAATAAATGTCAGTATTATCGAACCTACTAAATCACCGGCGGCGCATTGTCTCAACTTTTTCACTTTCCTTCCGCGCAGATAGCGTGGAACCACGCGCAGACATTATACGCTCGAGATGTGTTGGCGATAAGGAAAGGAGCCGAGATTTATTCACGGCGGAACACTCATAGTCGCTCGCGTATGTCGAAGATATAAAGCGGAAAGAGGCGGGATCGCGGCAGGGGTGGAAACCGCAGCGGGAGAGGGATGGGACAGGGAAATTGAGGGGCACGCCGGAGAATCGAGCGTTTTTTCCCCTCAAAGACTCTCCCTTGCGATAAAAAAATAGAAATTACGGCCACCTTTAACCTGGACGTCTTGCCCCGCCACTTTTTTCCCCGTAGGTTGCTGTTTCAGGGGAAAATGAGGGAAGAAGAGGGATGGAAAGGAGGAAAAAAAAGTACGCGATTCTGTATACAATAGGGAAATACATGTGCATGTACATGTACGAGTTATACGTGGATGCGACTGTCTTTCACCCCTCCGTCTTATCTTGCCGCTTTTTTTTTATAGTTTTCTCCGCGATGGAGAAAGGGGCGGGAAGGGGGATACGTTGGCAAAGAAAGGAAGACAATGGCGGGTTATAGGGAAATCGGAACCCACGCGAGGCTCGGTTGTCTTTCTCTCGGGCGTCCTATCTCGTCGGTTTTTGCCAGTTCTCATCTTATCGCGTGTGTCCCTCCCCCTCTGCTTTCCATCCCTCGATGGCCCCGAGCAGCAAAGGGGGCGGCTTCCGACTCGCGGCATCCCGAAATTGAGATGTGCGAGCTGACGTATGAGTATCATAAATCTTTTCCTTCTCCTCCCCCTCGACTGTCCGGGACCGTATCTATTCCTCCCCTTCCCCTCCTCCAGCCGGAGGGTCCTGGAGGCTGCCACGAGTTCTTACTACGACGACGACGACGACGGAGTCATGGAGTCTGAATATGGTGTCACGCGTCATGACGGACGGTACGTGCCCGAATAAGAACGAGCCCCGACACTCGAAAGATACATTACCACCGTGTTAGTAGTATCTTTCTCCCTCCCACGCTTTTTACCCCTTTTACTCCTTTTCTCTCTTTTCCTATACCTCCTTGTGTTTTTTTCTTCCTTCTCTCAACGTCAACACTTATTTCTTAAGTTTACCAAAGAAAAATTCTTTCCTACCCGATTCTATCGTATCCTCTTTCAAATTTTACAAGCTTTGTTCTGGGAGATTTCAAATATTGTCCAGGGTGGGTCACGAGACACTTTTATGTCGCTCTCTCGTTAATCGTTTTTTTTTTTCTCTCCTCCCTTGCTTACTTTGCTGGCTGTGTTATTTTTTACAAATTGAGATGCGCGCGAGTGTTCCTTTTCTCGAATTTGAAGGAAAATCATAAAATATTATTAATGAGTGGGGGAAAATTAATTTCTGTTTAGTTTCAGTGCGGGTAAATATTTGTTAACCACTTTTCGTCTTAAACGCCTTTCTGGCACAATGGCGCTCCTTCACGTGGAATTTCGAGAAACGGAATGGAATTTCAAGTATACTTGACCTCCTCTTTTCCATCAATCTTGCCCGGAAATTTTCGGAGGTTTGTTTGCATTTGTAAACGTGCAGGAAATAAGAATAAAGACACGGTGGAACGCTAAATGGATTCTTTCGGGAGTCGAAAATTCGTAGTGAGAAAAAAACTAGCTGAATTTAGAAAATATACATATAATACGATAAGGGAAAATTGAAAGCTACGTATTTTCTTTCAATTAATTCGTATTATTTCAAAAGCATTTAGAGAGAGAGAGAGAGAGAGAGAGAGAGAGAGAGAGAGAGAGAGAGCCCGGAGAAAAACATTTCCCTTATCCCAGCTAAATTATACTTTTATTAATATCGAATTATATTGACACAATATTCGAATCTTTCATTATTTCTTATCAATGAACGAGCTAAAGATAATATAATCAATTTTATTCAGCAAGAAATATTGGATAAAGTACAGCACACCCAAGGGAAACACTGCAGAAAGAAAGTAAGCGATAAAGGGAACGATGGATGGCGCGAGAATCTAATATTTTGGAAAGAAGCCAGAAAATATAAAATACAAGTAATAAGTCGGTGATCGATGGAAAATTTTTCTATCCGCGTTTTTACGTAATTAAGAAATGTCATCGCTTCACTTTGCTCCGAAAGTGCGTTATGATAAATCTCGTAAATCGTCTGAAAAGTTCCGTACGAGATGAAACGATAAACTCTAAGGTCTACGAGTACAAAACACGTTTTTCCTTCGTGTGTCTCGGGCAACTCATATTCAAGCACGTACCGTTCGTCATCTTGCGTGACACCACATCCAAACTTGAAAGTTTCTGCGGCGTAAGACCACCCAGCTGCTCAATGCCTCAATTTGCATTCTTACCGAGACCTTCCGTAATTAAGAAACTCGACTAATTGAAAACCCACGCAAGAATCGCTTAATCGTTACAAGTCTCCACCTTCTAAACGTAAAACAAGAGAGAAAGAGAAAACGAGAGAGAGAGAGAGAGAGAGAGACCGAGAAAAGAGAGAAAACGATACTATTTAACAAAATAACGAGTTTCAGCAGTTATTTCCAAACAAATGATCGCGTGAAACCGCAAAAACACGATTCCACCGAGGGGAGGGAGGTGGCCCGCAAATAATAATTAAATAATATCACCGGAATCGCGCGATCCCCGCAAAATTTTCCACCGCATCCCTGCTCGCTGTAAATCGCTATAAAACTGATCAATCGATTTTCATAGTTCCTATCGATCACTCTCCCGATGCAAAGTCAATTTCACCCTGAAGTTGGTTAAGGTTTTAAGGTTTTGGTCGATTGAATAAGAGCACGGGGGATATTTCGCGTGATTGGAGTGGGAGGAGAAGGAGGAGGTTTATTGGAGCTGGTTTTGCGTCGAGTTGTAAACGTATTCATTCATATTTATTTATCAGTGGGGCTCGCAATAATACAAGCAGCGAGCGTCCAAATTGGAAAGCAGATCACTTTTGCAGCAGCAGCAGCAGCAGCAGCGGCAGCCACGATGGTGGGGGGACGTAGGGTCTAAAGGGGTCGCTAAGAAGATCGATGCTGAGACGAGATCAAAGCCGATCGGCGCGTATTCCGCCGGTGCCGGAAGGAAATTTATGAGTTCTGCAAAGTTTTTCACGGAGAAACACGCCCCTGCCACTTGGTGTAGGCTACGCCTACGCGAGTCTCCCTCGTTTTCCAACCAAATTACCATCCATCCACCTCCGGGAGTATAAGGGTTGATGCATTGTCTCTCTACACACACGCGCGCACACCGCACATACGTTTTCGCATTCACTCACGCGCGTGTAGTCTCCTGCGTACAAACATGTACGCGCCCCCGCTCCCACCCCCACCGCGCCGCATTAATGTCCCTAGGAGAGCTACGCGTTTCTACTCTGGAAATGGACGCGAATATCCAGAAACGAAAGGTAAAACTTTGGTTCCGCGCGCGGATACACGCATCTGAGTCTGTGTGTGCGCGAGTGGGGGTGGCCGTGTACTTGGTTGGATAGAAAACAGACCATTGCGAATTAGCAGTTTCTTTTACGCGTACAACCCTCCTATGGTCCCTGTGGCTAAGAATTCCTCTATTTAGAAATATGGTTCGCGAGGATACACTCGCGCGTGTCTTCCCACGCGTGTCTGTGTGCATAATGCCAAAATTGTGTAACGCGTATCCGTAGCCCATGGACGCGTATCAGAATATACTCGAATCGCAACGTGTATCCACCTTGCTATGTATCCTGATGTGTAGCTTCGGATGTATCTTGTGTAACCTAACAGGGTTGATGCATTGTCTAGTTATGTACATCCACGGCTATAGCTATAGCCGTCCACACACCCCCGCGGCACCCTCCTATCCCTTGCACATGTGTACACACATAGCAGTTGCAGAGGGGCTGCGAGTGCCGTCTAAACTTCCGCGTGAAACTTCTCACCCACATCGCGCACACTGTACGATAGAAGGGGTTGGGCCAGTGAGGAGGAGGAAGAGGAGGAAGAGGAGGAGGTTGGTGACTGCAACAAATTGAATTTCGCATTTTCCGACGGCGACGTCGGGCCGAAACTTTGGCGAAGAAGGTGCGATTTACGATTGGTGCACGTGCGTCAGCCTGCAGCTGCCTCGAACTTCCACCCCGAGGGCCACTTGCACACTGACAGCTCGGATATCCACGCGCAGCCACAGCCTCCACCCTTCCTCAACCTTTTCCACGACCCTTTGTTCTTCCAGAGATATATCAGGACAGCCGGATTGCGGCATTAATCCTCTGCGAGGACCATCTGTACTCGTTGCACCTATCTTGGCCATCTAATCTAATCTAATCATACGGGGGTGCCATGAGTAACCGCGCGAGATCTCCCTTTCGCTCGGGCTTTCGATAGCTGCGGAATACGCGCCGATAGTCTCGCACCGTGTGAAATGTGATTTAGCACGAGTTTCGAGACTCGGCATGAAAGGTTTGGTTAGCTTGCATCGAGCAAAGAAACGTCAGCTCCCGTAGGTGGCGGAAATTAATTTTTAAGGAAATATACTGGTGGCACACATGCGTCAGCTTGCAGCTGCTTCCAAGTTGGAGGAGTGGGTGGGGTAGGAGGACCACTCGCACCGCCGACAGCTAGAAATTCTTGGCTCAGCCGCAGCAGCTTCGACCTTCCCTATCTTTCTTTTCCAGTCTTTTCTTCTTACGGGGATATACCTGGACACATAGATTGCTACATTAATCTGCTGATATTGATGGGTGGCATTTCTCACGCGCTATACTGCCGCGCTTGTAACTACCAGCGGAAGTGCTGTTGAACATGATGTAATAAGCCCTTCATGGACTCAAATCCAGAAGTTCAGGGAACTGGAAACACATGATGTTTCTCCAAAATTTATTTGGCTATTCGAGCGCAAGTAGCATCGTAATTTACAATGTCCCGCAGTTGTTTCGGCAATAATTCACGCAGAGCTCGTCGAAGCTTCGTCAATTTCTCGCTTTCGTTACAAGTTATCGGGTAAAGATGGAGGAAGAAAAAAGAAGGTGATTTGCGTGGGAGGAGTCTCGGGCGAGACTTTCATCAGCCGATTCTATCGAGTCTGCCTGCGTTGCGCGCATTCGTGGTAATCCAGAAAATGTGGGAGATACAGCGAACGAATTTTAATGGCGTTGCCAACATAAATCCGTCCTAAAGTTAATTTTGTTATTTCCATTGGAAGTCAACGGATTACATTAATGCGCAAAGCACACTTTTCCTCTCGCGAATGTTGTAGCCAAGGCAGATTGATGCAATTTCGAAACGTGATAACAACGATCTGGGCGCATGCCTCAATCCGTTTAAATTGCTTCCTCGAGAGTTGTGGTAAACATTTAATCCTGTTATTATTTTTACGCGCAACGTATACCTTTCTCCTCCTACAAGTTCGCATATTCCGAGGAATTAGCAAGCAAATAGTTCTCCACACTGTGCTTCATCCGCAATTAGCGAGCACGGCAAAAATTAATGAAGGTAAATTATGCTAGAGAGCCCACTTATGGGAGTTTACAAAAATAAATACAGATAGTTGGATAAGTGGATTAAACAAATATCTCAGAGATTTAATGCAATGCATTAAATTCAGTTACGATCGGAAATTACGAGGATATTTCCATAGCGCAAAAAGGAGAACTCCCCGGTCTCGCTCTAAAAAAATATTCGATCTCAGAGCGAAATCATGACATTCTCCTAGTATTATTCTCTAACTAGGTTAGAACCCTCTTTGTAATAAATTTAGCAAGTATAATCCTTGCGCAGGATCACTATTCTCGAATATTGAATTTATATAGTACTCGTTGAAGCGACAAAAAGCTCCATGAATATTTAGGAAGATACAACAAGTAATATTTATGCTACAAGTATTAGAACCGCGTTAAATTGCATACGGTTGTCGCTATCGGGGCTCTACAATATGTGATATGTGTATGCGCGAGGGAGTTGAAAGGGGGAGAGATAGAGAGAGAGAGAAAGAGAGAGGCCTCTAATCCCAACCCATAAGATATCATTCCATTCAAATAGAACCGCTCGAAACGCTAATAATAATAAAGCTATCTGATAGTGACTAACAAGAGACTGTCAATCAGAGCAAGATAGAAATCTGCAATCTCTCTTCAATTCCCAGCACGCCGTGTTTCATCAGAGTTGACTTGTACCGTAACGAGCAGCAAATCTTTTCCACTTCAACACTTATTTATAGCTCTGAACGATAAGCTCGTTACAGCGAGAGAAAAGTGACTTTGGAGTATTGAACGCTGCCGTGGAAACACAGAAGATTGCCATGAATATTTGAGAGCACACTGGTAGTCCAAGTGGACATCGTTGTGGCTGACTACGTTAACCTCACCGAAGGAGTTGATGCATGCACCAGAGTAGTTTAGGGAAACTCGGTTCGAGTTAACCGGTGGTTATTGGTTAGACACAGCTATCGATAAAGCGAACGGGCTACTGCTCTATTCATTCTACTCTCCGGCTCTTCAAGTACGAGACGAAGAGTCTCTCCTTGAGTGTTTAACCCTCGTGAAGTAGTTACACCGTCGAGTCTTTGAATAGCGAATGCTACTTTGCAAATGAGAGAAGTACAGTGTGAATATTTCCAGGCGGTAATCCCCGTGCTCGCGAGCTTTGTCAAGCTTGCGGACCCGGAGAGTCTAGGGAAATTTCGGTGTCGGTAATGGAGCAAGGGCAGAACGAGTCACTGTCCTATTCATTGCGCAGTTCCACGATGCGAATGACGTTCCAATAGGTTCGGGGACAGCGAGCGCTTCTCCAAAAAACAGATTTTGGGGGTGGAAGGGAAGGATGGTCGTGAATATCTCGAAGCTGTCGTGGCTATGCCAGAAGCTTGCCAAGAGCTTGCCCCTGTTGCCGTTGCCGTTGCTCAGTTGGAGGAGTCTAGGGAACTCGGTTCGAGTTAACTGGTGGTTGCCGGTTAGCCGCTGCTATCGATAAAGCGAATGGGGGCTACTGCACTGCTATGTTCATCGTATTATTCCGCGACGGCTACAGCGAGAGAAGCTACGCTCGGTTGACCGCAATGTCCATAGCGTCGTGGTCCACTGTTTAACGTACTTACGTCGGATGAGGATATTTGCTCTATAAATGCATCGCCTCGCGTGCTGCTGCCGTTACCTGGCATTAACGAAATTAACTTCCCCACGCTTTCCCTCTCGCTCCACGCGGCCAACTTCCAATTTCACCCCCTGGCTCGCATTATCCCCTGTGCGAGGGGTGGATAAACATTTGAAAGTTCCTCCTCGCCTAAAAGTACAACTTTTCAAAAGGGCCGATTCTCCGGGAAATCGTTCTCTCTCCTCCGTCATTGCAGCGCGCTAAGATTGCGAATGGTTACGCGCTGTCACTCCGCTGCTTCTCTCGGTGCCTCCGCAACTTTCTATTTTGTTATTGGATTTTTCTCGGTTATCTCTTTATCTTACTTGTCGCGGAGTGCAACTCTGGCTGGCTTAATTCGCGGGAGCCGAGTTTGCGAGGGGGGATTTCTTTGAGAAGTTTACCGTAATATCCCAATAATCAAAGTGGTTAAGTAAGCAGAGTTCCCAACAACGCCGATGCAATAAAAACATTCTAACGCCAGTCTCGTAGTTGACCGCGAGTAGTTCATTAGTTAACTTTGGCAGTTTCGCAAACTCTCGAGAATCTTACGGGGAGTTAATCCTCTATTCGCGGAATACCGATCTTAATTCGGTAACCAAGAAGTGGAGTAGGAAAATACTTTGGGCCGGATTCCTCGCGTGTCGGTTGATCAATGGACAGCCAGGAGGAGTCTTCCGCGAATCTGCATTTTCCTGCAAATTTCATCAAGCGTACGTTTCGCGTTGACGTTATATACGGTTCAATGGTTGTGGACAACGGGAAATTCTCTAAATGGAGAAGCATCGTGACGCTTGATTCTCGGCGGATTTCCCAAGACCTTTAGAAATGAATTTAGAAATTGCTCGAGGCAATTTTTCGAGCTTTTGCTAACGTGATTTCTGGAGGGGTTCTTAACAAATTGCGCGGCATTAAAGAACTCGAAGGAAAATTATTAAACGCGGGATGAATTCTCAAGGAAACCTCCCGTATTTTAGAGAGAGAGAGAGAGAGAGAGAGAGAGAGGAACACATGCACACACACACACAAAGAGAGAGAATGAATGGCACTTGCGAACCAACCACTTGTTTTCCTCCACGTCGAGCATACGCGATATAATCTTAACTTCGGAAAGCATTTCGCGTGTCTCTCGAGCAATTGCGCCGCTGTCTAAGCTACTTTCATTTGCGATCAGTACTGAAAGCCCGGATATATACACTTGTGTATATACGTGTATACGTATAATTGCGGTATATCTAGCATTAACTTCGTTTCCCGAGCAATATACGATAAGCGTGCTGCCGTATCAGCTGGATTTTTCAAAACTTCCTCGGGAGAAATGAGAGAATCGAGGGGGGAGAATGACGAATGCTTCGTGAAAAAGTGAAATTCAGCCTGTAATTATTTAGAAGTATCTCGCCATTAAGGGGCCATAAAATTATCGTATAAAATAATTAGACTAAAATTGCCGCGGGCTATAGGGAGCAGATAAAGGGAAACGTGCAATTAAAGCAGATTGTCTAATACGGAAATGAGTCTCGTGACCGAGCTCTTAGGAATCCACAATTAGCTTCCGGTTGCGTTCAGCGATGTAATCTGCGCTCCGAATGGCACGAAGGTGCTTTTTAAGCCGCGACGTTTAGCGCGGTACTTGCAAGCTCGACTCCATCCCAGCACGCGAGTCTTCATCAGTCACTCGAGCTAATTAAACGATGTTTAGGGCTTTTCATCAGACGCTTTTCAAATCTAACGAAGATTTTCTCCCCCCCCCCCCTCCATCCCGTGAATCTCACATCCGACGATCCGCCATCTTCCTCTCCGTTTCCGAGGGTTGGGAGTGACGTTCCTTGTTCTTCGTAGCTTTTTTCGTCCGTCATCCCGAGCGAGAACTCTTCTAGAGTTTTTCACCGTTCGCCGCCACCACTCGGCTGTTTCTTCATCAATGTCCACAACGAATTATGTTTAGCCTCCACACGACCGTGGAATCAACCTGGTTGCTTGGCCATTTCATCTCGCAGTGTTTTCGACTACGGCGCTACCTTATTCCTCCGGTGTTCCTCGCTCTAATTTTCCATTTGGGAAAAGTCTGCGGTGTCCTTTCCCGCGCGACAGTCATCAGGATTTTTTCGGCAAAGGTTAAAGGTGCCTGCTTTCTCTCATCTTGGCTTACGTACGTGCGTTTCCTTCGCTTTTCATTTATGCGGACTCCTCTTGTTTTCCTTCTTCATTCCCGTGTTACGTGCTCGAAATTTCCATCTTTATCTCTCTCTCTCTCTCTCTTCCTCGCTCCCCTTTCTTTCTTTTTTCCTCTGTTATTTTTCTCTCTGCTTTTATGCACCCGTGCAAATTCTTCATTCATTTCACTCTAGCTTCCTTTCCTGTTAGGTAAATCTCTCGCCTATCCCCCTCACTCCTTTCCCTCTGTTTGCTTTCTGCTGGGAAGCCGCGCTCTTGAAATCCCTTTGAAACGCACGAATGAAATTGCTGTAAACGCGTTCCTCACTCACTGGTCAACGCGAGCAGGAGTCAAGGGGTTGGGGAGGGAAAGGAGAGTTTGTCGCTGTGGTGTGCCGTGTTAACCATGCTGAGGGCTACATTAGCTGTTGCGTTAACTCAGGTCCTCTCGTTGCTGACTATCGATACTCGAGAGGACAACGCCACGGATAATTGTTTGACTCGATATACACCACGGCAGTGATTCTCATTCATTGACATTTTGGTCCAAAGACAAATCGACGTAAAATCAATGCGAAACCACAAGCACTTCGAGACCAAGGTTTCCTTCGCTCGCACTCGCGCTCGTCTTGGCAAAAAGGGAAAAGACGCGTTTTTTCTCGGTCCTCGCTCCAGAGGTTCTCAATACCGAAGCTTGGCTCTTCTCCGTGATAGATAGGGGTGTGGTGGATTCGAAGAAACGGGAAACGCCGGCGCAACACTCGATTCAACGAAGCGAATAAAGCAGTTTACCTGTATCGTTTGGGAAACACGTGGAGTGGTGTAGCAAGCGAAGATTGTATCGCGAAGTCCCAGCCTGGTGAGAATCGCGGAGGCGCGGGACGCATTCGGCTGTGCGCGCTTAGATAAGGCCGACTTTATCCGCTTTCGCCGCTTTTCCCATTTGGCCGAATTAAAAAGAGCCGCTTCCATGTGATTAAAAATAATTGACTTTTATTGTCTTTAGCGCGATTCATTATCGAGTCTCCCTTCTCTCGTTGCGTCATTCCAATTTCCTTTTAATCAGCCCCGCTATTTGCCTAACGTTTAATCAACTGTGTGTGGCTGACAAACTTCGAATCGATTCCTGCGCCACGGCTCTCCGGGATATCCGGTCACTCGAAAGTCACCGAAAGAAACCCCTTTCTTCGATGGGTGTAGCGGGGAAGGGGTGCTCGCTGAATTCGAAAAATTCGCTTCGAGCACGGATGACGATCGGAGAAGGGTCGAAATCTGCGGGAGAGACGTGCGAAACCAGTGAGGGAGGTCCCACGGGAGAGGGGGAAGATTTTCGAGTGGCGACAGCCATGTGGGGGGAGGGGTGGGCACACGGATATCGCAAGCGGACACATTCGAGCATCGACGAGCGCAATTTTCAGGCGAGATGAGTGGCATAATTAGAGGCGAGCATCCGGCAAATTTCACTGGCTGCTGCAAATTCGCGGCTGGACTTGGTTTGTTTCGAATGCCGATGCTATTTCCCAGCTGATTGAACGCATCGAGTCCCATGCGAGGAACGAGTTTGCGTGGGTGGATTTCATTCGGTGGCTCGCTCGTTCATTTCCTCTCGTCGAGATTACCACGTGGACACCGAAACGTCAACCCCCGCGTTACGTGTTATTCCTCCTACTACCGTATGGACGCAAACGCTGCGGCGAACAATAAAATTAAGAGCTTAACCATCAGCCGTCATTTCCTCTCCAGTGAACCTCGACGATTTTCACGAACGGAATCAAATAAAGTGTGTGTACAGTTAGCGACAGATACGGAGTTCCTTGCATTAACGAAAATGAGGAAAAATCACGCAGGGATAGTTTAAATTTTACAAAAACGATCTTCGGACGTATCTCAAGCTGTTATGGAAACAAGCCAACAAGGGGCAAAGTGCGTAAAACACACGCGAGATCGATTTACATTCAAAGCATGGAGTCGGGAACTCCATATCTGTCCTCGGTTGTACGGTCGCGCGTGGCTGTAGATGAGAACTTTTCTTATCCAACGTTGATATCGCTGGCTAATCAGATTGATCTATTGGTATTCGTCCATAATTCCACTTTCGTATTATTTAGTTGCCGTCGAAGGAACGTTGCGGAATAGATTCAAGTTATCAAGCTGGAAAACCACAGTACCGGTGCAATATAATATATTCAACGTCTAAGATAAGCCAAACTAATGTCTGCTGGCCGTAATTTCACTAATGACCATTTGCACGGATTAGACTTATGTAGCTAGTTGCACAGCAAGTGCTTCCTAGATTTTAATTCCTCATGTCAGCCGACGCAAGCGGCCATTAATTATTGGCTCGCGACACGCTAATGTCGCCCGTTAAAAGGCAGTAGTGCTCGTTTAAAAGCAGCCGGAGCTGTCTGCGATGCAGGAAAAAGTCAAATTCTTTTGGGGCCAATTGCACTTTCAGCATACGTCGGGACAAAATTGAACGCGCGAGTTGAATTTTGAAAAAAGTCAAATCATCGCGATTTGTATTTGATCTCGACGAAAGTATTACTTGTTAGATAAAATGGTCGTTCGAAGGAAGAAATCTCAAAGCGCGAGCAAACATTTTATTCTTTGATTCGACTCTTCAGGAACATTGGTACATCTTTAAAAAGCTTTGTGCGTTTCTATTCTAATATCCCGTGTGTGTACTTGGCAGAAAACACTTGACACACACACTCGCGCGTAAGTAATCGATTGCAATTTTCAACTTATTATGGATAACTGATTTAAGCAAAGGGTTAATGGGGTTGCAGCTGTTATAAAGCGATAAATAATTTTTTCCGTGTTCGCTGCCACTTTTAGATTTATATAGTGGCTTAATTAGAATTGCGTGTTACCGGAGGAGCAAAAAGATGGTAAGTTAATAAGAATGCATGATATTCCGCGGCGGGGATTGACTTTGCAAGATCGCAGGCACTAAGATGCAAATCGTGGACGGAGTTAGCAAGGGGTCCCTTTCATCAGCCGTGCATCTGTGACCCGGCCATCCAGTTTAGTCGCGACGATTCAAGCTAATTCGAATTCCATCGCAAACACGAAATTACGGATAACGCTCCAGAGATTAATAATCTGCCGTTACGCAATAGTCGTTCAACAATTGACCGAAATTCTCCTGGTCGGCAATTAACGTCATAAATTTCGGAGCCGCCGCCGCCGCCGCCGCGTTTATATTTTATCAGAACGTTAATTGTGTATTTTCGCTCGGCAAGATTTATCGACGCGCCCGATTGTTTATTATTACCAACGGCTTCCCATCGTGAATATAAACTGTTGCAAGATCGTTGCTAATTGGGGATACATCTACTACGATTCTCCAAACGTTATTCACTGCCGTCGGTGGTCCAGCTCACTTTCTACCACTCGGTTTATTTTTTCGAAATAGCCCGCTCAGTTCGAGCAGCGAGATTTTTCCGAGATTTTCAATCGCACCAAATTAGAAAATTGCTAGAATTCCGCAAAGACGTTTGTGTTTATGCACGGTTTATCCAATCTCGACTCTAGCCCCCACGAACTGGTAGAGCTCGTCCAGCTCGCGGCTGAAAAGTTCGCGAGAAAAACTCTTTCGGCCTGTTGAAGAATTTTCTCGTTTTCAACCACATAAGATAAGTCAGGAATGTTGAGACGGAGGGCGGGGGGGTGGGGGGGTGGAAAGGACCGGTCCATTCGTTAAATCCCTAAAGTTTGGCGATCGTTCATCTCGCATGGCCAGTCATCAATGACCTGTCGCTTTGGGTTTTGTTCTTCCTGCTGAAGAAGCCGTCGGGCCTCTGGGCTTGGCAAGAGCGAGTGAAAAGATAGGAGAAAAGCGCTCGTCGGGAAAAACTCGGTGTTCCGCATTGGAATTGCGTGCTGCTCCGAGAGCCGTCAGTTCCAAGTCGCTCCACACAGTCGGAAATACTCCGGGCTATTAAAGATATTTCAGTCTCTCTTTTTCTCTCTTTCCCTTACTCTTCTACCCTCTCGCTTCTCTCGGAAAGTCCGGCACTCTCGTACGCGCGGACTTTTCCCATCGATCCACGGGGTATACGCTGGGAAAACTCCGACTGTTTTCCCCGTGGTACTCGCTACTTCCACGGGGTCCTGCCAGGCCGCTGCAAATTCCCCTCCCTGCCTCCCCCCTCCCACTCGGTTCACCGGATGTAAATCGCGAAGCGGTCGACTTTATTTCCGGAAAATCAGCGCGCCGGGCAAATAGCTTCATCGAGGAACGACGAGGCGTCGTCGACCTCCTCGTCGCGTTGCTTTTTGCCATCGAGTTCCGCGTGACGTCACGCGTGCATCGTAGGAAAACGCACACAGCCGCGCGCTATCGAGCCTAAACACACCGGTGCCATTTTCCACGAGAGTCGCGTCCCTCCGCGCGGAATCCCATTGTTTTCTTAGCGATTTGGCAGAACGCAGTTTTTCCGCAACGTTAATCCGATTCCCCAGCAGCATTCGCTCGTACGATCGCGAGCAACCTTCGCACTCGGGTGGCTGAAGTCTCGAGTTTCTTCCATGGAATCGACGCCGCTGCTCCGTCAGCGATACCTCGGACAATTGTATTTTTGCACACCTCGTCGCGGCGGGACGGGACGCAAACGTGAAACGACATCCGTATCCGTATCACTTTCCAATATCGAGAACCGTCGCCGTCTCGGGAATGCGCCAGCAGTTTCAGTTTTCAAATTTCACATTTTCGAGGAGGCGGTCGTCGCACGCGGGGTTCCGCTTTCGTTCGGCTCACCTTGTACTCCGCGCGAGTTGGGTGTCATGGCCATTGTCCGCTGCAATCGCCGCAGCTGCCACGACGCGCGAAACCGGCGAGCGAAACCTCGAAATCTCCGGTGTGTCGCGTGCAAACGCACAATGCGAAGACACGCGCGCTGCCTGCCAAATAGTTGGTCGGTCGACCGGGGCCCGTGGCTCCAGGCCAACTATGCGCCAACTATTCGTCAGGCCTGCTCGCTTGTCCCAGAATGTCGAGGCTTCCGAAAGCGGTCGAATGCGCGTACCGATCGCGCGATCCCGGCGAATTTTTATCGCTCCAGCGAAAATCCCGTAGGGAAACGATCTCGCGTCGCGTGCGCGCGTGTGCGCACATTTATGCAGACGTGGCGTGTCGTAGGTAGCTCCGTGAGATTCCATCGGGGAAGCTCCGCTATCTCGAGGAGCGAGAACAAAATGCCGGTAGGACGGGGGGGACGCGCGGCTCTCAGCCGCCAGACGATAAGGAGCGGGCGCGGGGAGAATTCCGCGGTATAACGTTGACGCTGACTTTATCTCGCGAACGTCGCATCCTTTCTGCTGGTTCGACGGCTCCATTGTACCGACTGTACAATGCTCGGTATTGCGTGGCACCCCGTAGTTCCACTATGACTACGCGTGCACCATCCACGGGATCATCCTCCAGTCGTAAAATATAGGCGAGTACTCGCGATAACTCGCGTCATTCTAGCGGAGCCGAAGTTCATTGTCAAGTCCCACTTTTCAACTGTGGCGACGAGGATCG
Source organism: Sclerodermus sp. 'alternatusi' (assembly GCA_037305995.1). NCBI lineage: Eukaryota > Metazoa > Arthropoda > Insecta > Hymenoptera > Bethylidae > Sclerodermus > Sclerodermus sp. 'alternatusi'. Next base: position 11,181,506 of record CM074545.1, read on the forward strand.
AACGACGAGTAATTTTCTCACGAGAGATCCTTTGTGTCGTTAAGGATAATCTGGATAACTGTCCGGTCCTCCCGCTCGCTCGCCCGCCATGTTTGACGAGGCGACGTCTCGATGGTTCTTCCTTTAACAGTCCTCGAACGAGATTGACAGTACTCTTGTGCCAGACTGCTCTTCTGGCTAGGAGAGTGCGACGGTGGAGAGGGTGCGCTCGCACGCACACGAACAATCGCGTCCTATGGAATATCCATGAAAGCGAAGCGGGGTCTCCGAACAGCCCGCACTTTAGACGCCTTTCGTGTCTTTGATCCTTTGATAATATGCTTTTATAAACGCTTGAATTTTAAGTACCGAGATAATAATAAACTTGGGTATTGTATGCAAGGTGTGCTGTGCCCGGTAAAAATGAAGGTATAAGCAGTTATATCGCGAGGAACACGGGGAAATGATTCACCATTCAACGTTCGTACTACTAACATTTGCTACTTGCGAGACACTCGGCGTGATATATGCATAAAGGTGGTGACGGTGGTGATGCCGGCGGTTCATGAATTCTTCCAGCGTCCATGTAAAAGGTCTTCGTGATCTTTGCTCGAAGGCTGCAAGGCGCGTGTTCCTTTGTTTCTTTAATTTTCCCCATACATATGAAGATATTCAAATGAAAGGCGATCGACTCGGGGGAGTCTCGCGACTGGCGAGAAAAATTTCTCGATTATTTTCGCGCTGGTTCGTCATCGAGAGGCAGAAACAGATTTGGACTCTGTACCCACGGGGTACCGAGATCCCGTTGTTTTCTTCTCATTGGGATGTTTTATCGGTTCGCCCCGCTTCCGAGAGCGTTGGAAGTCGCCGGGTCCTCGTGAATTATCTTGACAATTTGAAATTAACGACATCCCTTTCCACGGAGAGAGCATTAGGGGTGAGAGAATCGAGTGTGGTCACTCTCGATGGAACGTCGATGGTCCTATACGGACACCGCAAAAGTACGCGCCGTATGACCACGCGATACGAAAGACGCAGGAGGAGCAGGCTCGGGTCAAATGATCGGAAAGTTGAACGGAGAGAGGAGGATCGCGCGGCGAGACTTCCGGTGCTACTCGCCGGAAACGAAGGAAAATGCGATCAAGCGATACTGGGGAACTGTGGTAGTTCCCGCTTGGGGCGGAACTACTTCGAGTAACAGTTTCGCTGAAAAGCCACCGGTTAATTCATTAAAAGTCTGCGAGGAAGCTACCAATTGTGAGAACGACCACTTGACTCATCGAAGAAGACGTTCAAGCTTTCCCGGGATATTTTTAACGTTTCGCAAATACGCGCCGGCATCTATGGATAATGCAGGACCTGTCGTAACTTTTGTCAAGGACTTTGCTAATTTGTCATTGAAATATCTCTCTGTCTCTCTTGAATCTCTCTCTCTCTCTCTCTTTATCATTACTAAAAGTGTAGGAGGGAGCCGGTGGTTCCGCGAGGAGGCGTTAAAGATGGCCGATGTATTTTTTCGCGATTCCTCTAAAAATTCCGTCAGTCATCCGCCGCCGCGGTGGATTCCGTTTAAAGGTAGCCGTCGTCTCTCCGTGGAACCGGGTGTTATCGCTGAATCGCCGTGGACTCGAGACGACGACCATTTGTCTCAAGTTTCCTTATCCTTCGCTGCCGCTGCTCGTCGCAGTTTTGTTTCGCCAACATCCAGTTGACCTCTCCGTTTCCGAAGCGTGATGCTGGTAATTTGAGATTTCAACGTCTCTCCGCGAATAACCAGCTGCTTTCCGCTATTTTCTCCCTTCCGTCCGACGTGTCCTCTCCTCCGCTAAGAACACCCTAACGAGATACTTGGATGATTTTGTCAGTGGTGCGATCGAACGCCCCGCTTTATCCTCGCCCTCCTTGCCAGCACCCTCTTAAGATATTACAGCGTCCCAGGGCTTTCCCGTGCCTCGATTCATTATAATTTTTTATAGCCACGGGCTAGATAAGGAAACCGGGGCCAAGTAATAAAAGGGCAAAGAAGTACGAGCCATTGTTTGATCTCGGACCCATTTAAAACGAGCTGGTGGGGGTAGTGCTATCTGGCTCGGCAAAGATTAACATTATCGCTTTTTAATTGGTCCAGCAAAAGCGCGCGCTTTTTCCCCGCAGAGTCCTGGAACGATTTGCTGGATTTTACACGCGGAAGGATTTATTCCCCTGGGAGGGTATCGCCCGTGGTAACGCAGAGCGCTTAAAATAATGTAGAAATCGAAATTCGTTTGGAGCACGAGGGAGCGACCCGTGAAGAATTGCAGATTTATGCCAGGTTGATTAAAGGAGAATGTTTGTGTGTGTGTGCGTGAGAGGTTCCCGACTGGCCCTTGGTTGATTAGGCGGCCAATGGGAGTCGGCCACCCCCGCAAGATCGTCCGTTTTACGGTGAATTGGCGCGGACGTCTATTCGCGGCTCTAGACAGCCATTTGTCTCGAGCTTTCTCGCTCCAGCCGCGGGGGCGTAGGCATTTTGTCCTGCCACGCGCTGCACGCTTTCTTATTTCTCTCAAGGTCCCCGGCGAACAGCGGCTTATCTCGCGCGCGAGAATACAGATAAAAATAAATGAAGTCTGAATCGTGCGAGCTCTGGCCGCCACTTCGGCTCGCCGCTGAGCTTAATGGGCCGAGACACGCACGACGCACCCCCTCCCCCCGCAAGCTCGGGCCTAACGAGAGAAAGATATAAGCGAGCGTGCACGCTGCTGGACGTATCGCCGTAAGTTCCCGTCGGGCCCCGGTGCCCTCGGATCCGGCCAAACTAATTGCGAGGTGAGACCTCCCGAGGAGAGACTCTCCTCCGCTCCGAGACAAATTAGTGAGTGCCGCTTCGAATCGTTTCCCCACCCCCGCTGCACCCCGTTGCACCCCTCTCGAGAAACTCAGCACGAGCCGCTCGAGTCACCGCGGAAATATCGCGCCGTCCGTCGGACCTGGATTATTCCTCGACTGATTCACGGATAAACGGGGGGGGGGGGGGGAGGGGGATGGGAGAGGGAGCGAGCGGGATTAAAGCCGATCCTGTCGTGAGATTAACTCGTTAGGAGGCTCCTCGATCCGATCCGCCGCGAAACGCTCGAGCAGCGTTTTTATGGATCTTAACGAGCCTACTAATGGCGCCCTGAAAAAATCACGCGCCCCATTACGCGAGCCTTCCAGATATTCGGAGATTGCGACGTGCGGTGTGCGGGATAATTTTTCAGCGCCTGCAAATCCCATAAAAACGGAGAAAATAGATCTCTATTAATCTTTCAGGAGCGTGCGCCGCTTATTCTATTTTAACGAATCTCTGGGAAAAGATTTCTCTCCCTCCTCTCTCCCCCTGTTTCCGTCTTCGCGTTTCTCTCTCTCTCTCTCTCTCTCGTTTCCCTGGTGTTTTATGGCAAACGAGTCAATGTCACCGGGAATGTTCCTGCTGTTTTCGGATTATCTCGAGGAATATTCCGAGCGGATGCGAAACTTGGAGAAACGAGTCGCTCGAGCGATTGCGGACGCGTCGCGCCATCCGAGCATTCGGTTGCTTGACACTTTCGACGAACCGCGAGATTAGAAGTGACCGAGGTGTTTTGCCGACTGACGAGAGTCCCGTAAAAAGCGGCAATTGCGCAAGGCGTTTCGAGAGACGTCGGGGTCGACCGGCGGATAAATCGGAGAGCGAGTGTTGCACTCGGCACCGAGTGCGGTGATTGAAATTCTGACGTTCGTTTCTTAATAGGAGGCCACCCGGTCGCTGCCGTTGGCATCCTGCATATTTCATCTGGAACGAAAAAAGATGCCCGGGACATTTATTAATCTCGGAATAGTAGAATTTCGCGTCTCTGGCCTCGATTACGGCAATGGATCAATTTCCTCGGGGCTCGCAAGTGTCGTCGACGAAGTGCGAGTGACGTTTACAAAAAAGGGAAAGACCTTGGGAGTCCCGAGGTTCCAGCGGGCGCTTATTGAAAGCTCGGAGGGGCCGCTAACTGTGGCGTTAAATCAAAAAAATTCCAATAGGCGCCTCTCAAGGATCCAGTTGCAAAGTGTATATCGAGCAACCTTTCCCGACTCGCTAATCCGTATCCCACGAGAGTTTGCCGAAACTTTGATTTCCTTCGAAGGGGACGTGTAGGGGTGGGTGGAGGTTTGCGCTTAAAGAGATAAGCTGGATATTCGCTGGTCCGATGTTCCTGATGGAATTTCTGGCCACGATAAACAAATATTCCAGTGGATGGGTCGGAGCGAAGCGAAGGAGAATCGTCGGAGGAAGTCGGTGGGGTGGGGGAGGAAGGTCTGGAGCGGAAGTCACGTGCTCACGCATCGATCCCAGCGCGCGGTCGACGTTCTTAACGAGCTCTCATTATCGCTAGATTATCGTGCAAGAGGATTTCACCTTATAATGGCCCGCAATGAATCCATCGACAACGTCATCCGGAGCTAATGATGCTCGTCGTTCAACGGTAATCACGAAAGGTGCCGCTCCTGGTAGTGGCGGCCTTTGACCCTCTCTCCTGGATCGTAGTACCTCTCGAGCGCAGTCTCCTCTGGATGCTCGAGAGATCGGCGGCGAATATAGCGCTCAAATTTTCTCCGGGCTAGACGCAAAAAACGAGACGCGGAACGAGTGACCTCAAGGTTCGTACGCGATGGGACCTGGACCTGACGGAATACGTTGACGCGCGACATTAACGAGGGATGGGATTTATCGACAATTCTGACAAATCGTTGATGCACTCTCCGCACAGTGCGGGGTGGCAACCCCGGAGGAACGTAGCTTCCGGTGTTACGCCTTGAAAACTGTTTTCGATCCTTCCGCTTGTTTTCCTTCGGCTTCGACTCGGGGGTGGGAGAGGTCAATTTGCCTTTCACCCCGTCCCCCTTCGCCGTCGACGCGCCAAGCTCGTCTATGTTATCCCATCAAAGCTCCCATAGCCAACAGCCCCGCTAGTCGAGTCCCATCGCGGTAAACACTCGGCGTACCGCGCCAAAGGGTACCGCAACTTGGATTAGGGATGCAGTATCGATCGGTCTGGCCAAATATTGCTCCAGCTGTCGAAGAAAATAACTGTTACAAACCTGAGTCTTGAGCGGCCGTTAATTACCCTCGTTGCCAAAGAGCTAGCCGGAATCTTCGGAAGAATCTCCGCGGTAACGCGGGGGGTGGGGGGTGATCCCGTTCAGCCAGGACCGAATATCGAGTCCCAGTGACGTCACGAATTCCGTATCTGTCCCGGACTGTACACGGAGCCCCCAACGTTCGGAAGAGACCGGAAAGGGCCGCGCCATCTTTGTTTTATCGTTCGCCTCGCAATCGCAAACGATGTACGCTCGGCGTGTTTTCAAATAGGCGCGTGAGATTAATGAATCAGCCTGGGAGCCAACAAGAGGAACCATGAAAGTCTATTGAAACGTGGAAAAAAGCAGCGACGCGTTGCAGATGCCCCCGGGAAGCGGTCATAAATCATCGTTTCCTGATTTAAAGGACGAGTCGCGACTTCTGGCATTCGATTGGACAATGTCAGGGGATGGATTGCATTTCCACTCCATTACTGTGACACTGCCACTTCCATTACCATTGTCAGCCATTGTTGGGCGCGAGCAGGCTGCGATGTTCATCGATCAACGAATTCCGAAAACGGAGTGTCACGGTGGGACAGGCCAGTTCGCTTCGCCTTACGTCGATTTCCAGCTCGTGGCTTACGCGCACCCACGCAACGTGTCGCGCGTTCCACGAGATGGTCACTACTCGCGCAACTATGGGTTCCGTGGAGGATCCTGGCGTTCCGGTTTGAGTAGTCTTACGGGAACTCTGCGAGATTCCGCGACTTCCAAGTTTTGTTCGAACTTCGATCGGAGGGTGGGGGCAAGGGGGAATTCTTCTATCAGAAGCTAATGATCCCAAAGTGTGCTACTTGGCAAAACTATTAGGCGAAACAAGTAAGACCAGGCATTCCTGGCATTGCACGGGCTGGAATAGCGGTATAGTTTACCGGGGACAGGGGAGGGGGCGAGGGGACTGCTTCTCCGTCAAACTGCGGAATTCCGGAATCTTCGAGAGAGCTTAGAAGTCGACATAAACCGGGCTTAATCGCGCAGAATTTGTAAGGGTTAAATTCTCTGCAATGATCTAACACTGTGTGGCTTCTCAAGGTATTAGACTCCTCGTGGAATATTAGCTACCGTCGGTCCTCTCCGGTACACAACATCCTCCCTATTTACGAGATATCTTGAAACTTCCGAAAACTTCATTTTCCCCGGAAATTCCTGCAAAGTCGTCCCATTGCATCTTATGTCCCGCGCAAAGAATCGTCGAGGACTCGGATCCTGCAAAGTTTCAGCGGGAACCTGAATAATGACCAGTCGCGCGCGAGACACCCGGATCTGTTTCATCGGACCAAACTGGAAAAATCCCCGAGAGAAAGTCCGTGGCAGTGGGGCACGACTGGAAAGGTAGAAAGGCGATTTTCAAAGAGATCCGATCGATCGATTTGATCGATCCCGATTGATTAATGAATCGCGCGTTCTCGCGCGTCCGATGTTACTGCCGATGCACTGCCCCATTGGTACCCCGAAGAAACATTTTTGCCAAAGCTGCACCTGTTGAACAATCATGGTGATCGATAGAAACGATTGTGTGGTTATTATTACTGTAATAATAAGGATTGTTAAGTTATTGTTCTTCTTATCTTGTTCTTCAACTTCAACTTCAACTTCTTCTTCTTCTTCTTCTTCTTCTTCTTCTTCTTCTTCTTCTTCTTCTACATTATAACGAGTGTTGCAACTTGACTCGCGGCCTGTTTCAATCCCACCCTCTTCCTAACTTCCGAAGCTGCGCTTTCCCCTAACAACTAATGTATGTAACGTCAGGTTCGTTGTTATAACTTGAGAGGTCATTAGCCCGCGTTAAGTGTGAAGTTTGAATCACGACTATGTACGTGCACCGTGGAAAGCCACGTATCACGTTTCAGAAGCATTCTTAACGTCACAAAGGAAACCTATAAATTAGGACATAAGTACACATTTGTGAGAACTTCACTGCGCTGGCTAATTTCAGTCTGAAAAACATCGCAGGCCCTCGTGGAGCGCGAGTAATGAATCGTAAAGTGGAAAAGGGAAGAAATCAGTGGAATTGGGCGAGTAGCGGTCGCTCGCCGAAATTCTTCGAATTTCCTAGAATGTTCTTGGATCAATTTGCATGCCAATTAGTAAGAAAAGCGTAGTTTTGAGTCCATTTGTTTGTTCGACTTGAATCTGTCGGACATCTTATTTAAACACTCATTTTCCCGCGGGTAAATAGCGGGGAAGATTCCGCGAGTTTAGCGAGTGCCTGGCCAATATCTTAATTATTTAGAATCGGGATACGCGGCAGCCGTATATTTTCTAGCCGAAATTTCCGGCGTTGGGAAAGGGGAGTAATTAAACTTACCTCTTTGCCTCAATTTTCAAGGAATAATGAAACTTTCCGTGTTATCCTTTTGCACTTGCGTTTGCCGCGCACCTGCGAAAGACACCCGCATCGAGAATAGTGTTCATCCCCCTCGGCGGGGGTGAGGGTAGCGAGGAGAACGGCGCTACCACTGTTTCGCCTCGCATTTCCCTCTTGTTGACGGATTTAATTTAAGTGAATTCCAGGGAATCACGGGGTCGACGCAACAACGCGGTATATTGCAATTCCTGGGCGTCGCTGAGCGTCGCGACGTCACACCGGACAACGTACGTGTACGACGCCCTCACCCCTCTTTCCTCGCGCACGATCGACTCATTGAAATCTGCTTGCTCGACCATGACCGGTGCCAATCACTGGAAAACAATTGGTTGTCCCATTAAGGTTTGCTGCTACCCCCTCTGGAAATTTCACTGGCCCCCAACGTCGCTTATTTTCCTACAAGCAACCTCTTTCCTTTCACTCGTTCCATACGATTTCTTCATCTCTCCGACGTTTCAGAAAATAAATCTGTGAAAAGTTGAAAGAATTCTAGCAGATGGGCTACGGTGGAGCATCTCGATGAAAATGGAAGAGAAGACACGCCGAGAATTCGGATAAACTATGTGTTTGTTCGGGCAATGAGGAGTATAAACACAGTTCCTTGAAGTTTGATCAAATACATTAAGCCGAAGTTTCGGTCAGTGTTGGCTGTGAAAGCAGCTGTTGGGTCAAAGTACGAAGAAGAAATCAAATTAAGGAGTAAAATGATGTAAATAGTTTAATGAAAGTACACGACTGGGCGGGGGCGGGTCTGGGTCAGGGGTGGGGCGGTGTTAAAATTCGTTTAACTTTTGGTCTACGCAAGTTGGAAGTGAGTGAATTGGGGGATGAAAAGACTCGGCGGGAAGAAGGAAATCAAGGGAAAGCAGGAAATGCGCTGGCGCGGGAGGAGAGAGAGAGAGAGAGGGGTGTGGGGATGAAGCAAAGGTAGGCGAAACTTGCAATTCCCTTGAACCTCCTTTGACTATCGTTCGATGAGATTTCTTTGACTGGCAGAGGATCCTTTGTCGTCCAAGCCGAGTCCACCCGTTTTATTATCTGTTGCCATCAACTCCCCGGAATATGTATGAGCATAGAACGCGGTGCAGTATATTTTTCTCCTTTATCGCCTAGTTGCCAGAACTTTATGGACGTGGCGAAATGCTACTGGATGTGTTACGAGAGAAGCAAATGGACCAGCGGAGGAAGGGCCGAAAGAAAAGATGCAAGTTCCGCATATTTTCCGATCTATTCTCGTCCCAGATCAAATCGTTCTGAAATCTTTAGGGTGGAATATATTAAGTCCGCCGTTGCCTGCCACTACCTTTGATGCCCCCTTTGAATTTTCTTTAAAGTGAATTTCCTTCCTGGTCCAGAGGACTATAAATATATTTACAAACGGTGGGAATATTAGAAAGGGACGCGTAAGTGGAGAGAGGGAGGCGAGGGGGGAGGGGGAATCAAAATTGAACGGATTTTCTGATTTACTCTGGCCCAGATTCAAATCGTCTAGAAATCTCGAGAATATATTAGAACGGGTTCTCTTTGTCGATATTCGTGCCGCGAGATTACTTACCATCGATAGGACTTGTAGGTATGCGCGTGGAAGACGAAAATAATACTTTGATATCGGATATTGCATATTGGCAGGCACGTCATAGAATTTTACGAGGCACCTGAACTTGGGCCAAGGAAAATTATTGGCCCAGAACTAAGCGGATCTGGTCTAACGGTGGAAAGGGGCTGTCCGTTTTTTAGCTCTTAGTCTAATGTTTCTTCTTGCTCGAGATGTCGCGCGGTCAAGTTTTGTTATACGAAAATTCGTCACGCGCTCCTCTCTCCTCTCATCCGCACCCCTCTTTTTTCCTTCGCGCTTCGTTCCTCCACCTATAAAAAAAGAATCACTAGTCGACGAAACATCTGATCACGGCCAGTCAAAAGTTCAAAGGGAAACTCTCTGCCAGATGGCACGCAATTTCACTCGATACAAGTAAAAGGGCAAAAAGCCGAGAAAGAAAAGGGGAAGAAGTTGGGAGGAAAAAACTTGGCGGAAGTGACGCCAGGGTGTTACGAGCAATATTCCCGGCTGGCTATTCGTCGGCTCCCCCACTGCCAAGGCTTCCTGATTTAACATAATAATTGTGTGGATATATCTCTTTGACGGTGCGAGCAATAGCGCTGGAATCGGAAGAAGCGCCTCCCTCCCTACCTCCGATAATCCAAACCTGTATCTAACGCGCGAATTTCTTTAAATATGCAATTTGCCTGAAAATTATAGCGTCTAAAATTCTCCTTATAAAGGCTGTTTGGTTCGGCCGGGGAAAATATTTCCCGGGAAACCTTGGGAATGATCTTGAAAGTTTCTCGATATAACCGAGGGAGGAAGATATGGGGGGATAAAAGTGTCACAAATTGCAGATTTAAATAAATCCAGAGAAAGTGGCGCTGATAGTAAAAAAGGCAAAAAGAAAAAAAAAAGGAGGAGAACCGAAAAGAGGGGTCATAGGGGTAAAAAAAGGTCAATAGCTTTCACTCGGAGTCCTTTTTCCCTGAGCCATTCTCGTCGAAGAGCCGATGAGATTTCTTTGACGACGTGGAATACATCATAGAGAACGACTTTACTATCTTCGTAGCTTTACATCGTGTTTTCCTCGATACCATTTCCCACGCGCGAACTGCCTTTACATATACGCGCGTGCGCGCACACACACACACACACATATCCACAAAAGAGTTCCTCGAGCATTATTAAAATACATTCTCCACCTTATAAACTTTCGTTTCGCCAGAATGCAAATTCGGATCGATATCATAAAGGCACAGTAAGGGACTATAAGAAAAACCTTAAGATGATAGTAAAGTGGGTGTATACATAAATTTAGAAATATTTTCAACATAACCCGATCCCCCAGTATCTTCGCGTCGCTACGTCGTATTTTCCCTGGCGGAGCTACCGGAGCGCAAACTCTTCCCGTGTAAACTGGGGACTTGCAGTAGTTGCGCCATTACAAAGCGGTTCGCGATTTCATGTAAAATATCGCGAGATTCAATCAGACCGAGAGGGGTGAAAGATTTCCGCGAGAGAAGGACTAGGCCTGGGAAGGGAGCGGAAAAAGATGCTAGCGAGGGTAGCAACGGGGTGTAATGGAAAGCAAAGGAATGACGTAGAGAGAGAAAGAGCAAAGGTCTCATGCCAGTCCATATTCCCTAGAGCCAAAGCTCAGCGATGAAACCGCCGCCAAGGATTTTCCAACCTCGAATGTGTGTTGCACGCGAGTTTCTCCCTTCTCCTACTTTCTCTCCCCCTCTCTCTCTCTCTCTCTCTCTCTCTCTCTCTCTCTATCCTTTCACTAAAACGTCGTATCCGCAGCAACGTTGTAACTACGTGTTGACATACACATGCTTGTCGCAGGAATGAAATGTACTTTCATAGCTTCGATATTACTCGTGCTCCAAGTTATTGCGGTAATGCGATGCCAAAGAAAGGACCGAGTTAAGGGTAGAAGAGAAAACGAGAAACACAGAGAGAGAGAGAGAGAAATTCCCAATTCCTTTCGGTAATGCGTTGATCAAGAACGAGTGTAGAAATATCGAAAACCAAAAAAGAGTGCGAAGTGTCGTTAACGCTAAGGGAAGAGAGCGGAAGAAACGATAAGAAATAGCAGGGATGGGATAGATGGAAATTTACATAGTTCTCGCAACGGAATGGAGAAGCGTGGCTGAGGGAAGAGGAGAAATGCTATTGGGTCGAGGGGAGTGGGGATAAAGAGGATTTGCGTAGTTCTTGTAGTGTAGTGAGTAACGGAAGGGGAGGAACGGACGAAATAGGAGAAGTGGAGGAAAGTAACGGGAAGTAACGGAAGAATTGGGAGATGAATGGGGAATGAGAGGAATGGTGGTGGTAGCTGAAAGAGGAAATGGGAAAACTGTGATCGTAATCTTCCTAGGTAGAGGGGCACATTTCACGTTGGCGTCGGCGTCGGCGTCGGCGTCGGCGCCGCTCAAGGAATCCGATTATACGTCGTTGTCGTCAATCTATAGACACCTGCCGCGCTTAGTGGAAAAAGTAAATATATGTGCTCCGTAATACGTCAAGCTATCGCGCTTCAGGATAACGCGTCCAGGAAGGCGAGAGCGGAGAGGAGAATCAGCCGGAAGGAAGTATGTGGCGTGAAATGAAAAAAGCTTGGAAAGATAGCGATCGGGCTAGTGGTGAGGGATGGAGGGGAAGGGGACCCGTCGAACGAAGAAAACTCCGACTGCCTACACCCCCGTTACCTCTGGCCCTCGAGATTTTCACGTGGATAAGGGAAACACACGAGGCAGTCTACCGGAGAGACTCCGATTTCTCTTTCTCCTCTCTTCTTCCACCCCCTTGCTCCACGCATCGCTCGAATGTACCAAATTAAAAGACCGCGGTGGACGGACTTTGCTCGCGTTTTGGAAAATCTATAGAAATCTGTTGGGAGTCCACGAGAGGCGAGACGTCAAAGAGCCTCGAGAGTCGAGTGGAAAAAGTATCGCGTGGTCGAGTGCAGGATGCACGGGGTTGCGTGTGTCAGCGAATAGAGCCCTTAGGTTATCGCGTTTAATACGCGAATATATTACCCCATAGCGAGAGCGAGGTGGGGGCAGCAGGCTGCTCTGAAAAAAGTGCGGGTGGAAGGGGGAAAATGGGGAATACGAGGCGTGAAGCGAAAAAATCCAGGAAAAATGGCAAATACCGAGCGGTATTTGCAGTCGATTCGCTGTATTCGTGTCGTGCACGTAGAAAACCGCAGCAGCCGTTCGATCAACCCGGACCCTCCTAGATTTCCTCGTCTTCATTCCTTCATCCTTCTGCTCCTCCATCTTTTTCCTTTTCTCTCCTAGAACGACGTATCCATAACGTACTCTGCGAACCTTTCCAATCTTCTCCGCAGCACATTTTACATCATCGCAGAAAGGAATCCGATTATCCATCCCCGACCTTGTGCTATCCTGCTCATGCAATCTTGATAATACTCGTGTCTGCGTGTGTGCGTGCGTGTGTTGCACCTCGACGCCACGAACTTCCCTTTCACCTTATTATTATGAATTTCCTCCGAAAAACGTCCTTTGAACCGAGGACAAGCCCAATTATGAAGTCGATCATTTTTCCAAGCTGATTTTCCCGAATTTTCTCACCGGATACGCGCTGGACCAGGTTCTCACGTTGGGAATTTTTCGTTTGGGAGAGTTTATCGTTTTCTCGCATCTTTGCCGATGTTGATCGCAAGCGGCTCCGGTGAATTCGTTGCGGATCCTGCGGCAGATCCTGGATAGATCGCGGGGAGTGACGTATCCTAGGGCTATCCTGAAAGACTCTACCGGCGGAGATTCTCTCGGAGAGAGAATCTACGCGTGTGTGGTCTCGACGGATAACTCTTCGGTATTCACGTATCGACTTTCCCGCTATCCCGGAGTATCCCGGTTCCCCGGATGCTCCCCTCCCCCCCGTCCCTCCCCAGTATCGCATTTCCCTGGAAGAGACCTTGCTCAAATTTGCCTGAGTAATCAATCCGTAATATCCGCCGTGAAAATCGTCGATGTTTTCACTCTCGCGCCATTACTGGAATCTAATCGCGGAGCATTTTGACAGTTTCGTCGGCGGAACGCGTTATCGGCGTTACACGCGCGCGCGCACTCCTATTTATTCACTCGCAAATAATTCCAGCGCGGTGTGTTCCTCGCTAAATCTCCAAAACCAATAATCGAGTATTCGATCGAGGTCTCAATTTATCCGAAAGATTTCGGATCGATGGAATTCGGCAATGCGGCGCATTTGGAAAATTCACGAGTTCAGAATCCAAACGGCCGGGTAAGTGATACGTTCGCGCGCGCGCGCGTGTATGTGTGGGCGCGCGCGTGTTTGCAGGGGGTAGGCCCGATTGGAGGACGAATCTCATCCAATAGCCCCAGGATCTAACACTCCCCACGTGCCATAAAGGATTTTCATCAATCTGCATCGCGTCGGTCCAAAACCCTTCATTTGCATTGTGGAGAATGTAGAGCCATTTCATTTGGAACAAGATAATGCGATTAAGTTCCGACAAATGAGAATGCTGTTGTACGAGATAAGAGTGGAAATGTCAGGGTTTAGGCATACGGCCAAACAAAGTTTTAACGCTTGCTTCTCTCCCCAAATTTGCTCCACCTGGAATTTCACCCGTGCGTCCACTCGTTATCGCTCGCGCGATTAATCCGTCCGTCCACTGTATCATCGTCATTATCGCTGGACGCGAAATAAGGAAGCTCTCCCTGAGAGCCTGCGCAGGGAAATGACCGCCGCGTTGCGATTTTTTCTCAATCCTCGCGGAGAGACGCATCCACTTCCGGCGGCCATTGCGATAACCACTCAGTGGCAGCGGTACGCTCGGACCACTCGGAGAAATGGTTTTTTAATGGCAGAAACGGGAGGTACTAAGCGACAGGAATAAAACGCTCGCGCGTCATTGGGCTAACATAATTCATTTGTTTAAGCGTCGAACGATTAAGCGGGCGCAGCAGCGTTTAATTAAAATCGGTTATTCGACCACCATGCGCGTTTCGTTAGAGGACATTACAAAATCGCGGATGGTTAACGGAGATAATAACGTAAAACTGTTGAATATTTCGTGCTAACCTGGTCAAAGTGGCCATTCTGATTATATTTAGGAAATAACGGGTCGCGATATTCAGGAAGTTATTATTCATCCTATTAACGTTAATGACAATCCTGCTGATGAGCCATCAACTATAAACGACATCCTAGTTTACTGCTCATTTCTCTCGTCATAGTTTGCATGCCATCCCCCCCCCCCCCAATTACGCCGGTGTTTATCCGGGTAGGATCTTGCTCTCATTCCGGAAATTCGCGGAACGAGAAAAGAGAGAGGTACACCCTGAAACCCCGCAACCTCACGGGGGTTGCTCCTCCGGGGGTGGTTCTCATGGCGGTGGAACTTTCGTCCTCTAAGAAAGATCGGCTCGATTCGCTGCTGGCGGAAAAGCTGAAATTCTCCGGTGATTAACGCGGGGTGGGGAGAAGGGGGGTGAAAGTCATCGGAATCACTCGGGTGGCATCGAAATCACCCGCGTAAAACCCTGTTAAAGGGGATTACACTGACCGTTATAGCTGCTCGTAAAAAATAAACGAAGGCGCCGCGGATTATGCGGAAAAAATTCACCATAGTAAATATTTGATGCGCGTTGAACGAAGGGCGAGGGAGAGGGTGGAGGAGGTTTGGTTGCACTTCCGGGAAGCCCCGGAGCCCCGAGCTGCATTATCCCGCGCGAATTCGCATAATCGCCGCAAACATTGAACGTTGCATTAAACCCGATCGAATTTATCGGCAAGTTTGAGGGAGACGCTTGGAACTTTATATTCCGCCCCCACGAGCCCCGAGCGTGTTGGTGCGCCGCGTCTACACCTGTCGGCGAACCACCATAAACGCGTTGAGCGCCTTAGCTATGGCGGAATCACGAGCTGGCATTAAATCAAATCGAATTCGGTTTAAGACCTTGCGAACGTTAGTCGCGCGAAATATAACCTTGGAGTATCAAATCCGGCAGCCGGGTTAATACCGGGAAAGCCACAGACGGAAGGGGGCTTAATACTGATTTCAGCTTCCTCCGTGTGCTTGAAACGTATTACGTAACTCTTACGTGAGATTATGCAGTGCCGGATATCCACGCGCGCCTCCGAGCTTTTGGGATTCGAGCGACTTCAAGTTCGCCCTTGCAATTATGAACTTGGCACACGCGCGACTCTCCTTTCTCTCTCTCTCTCTCTCTCTCCCCAGCCTCCGTCTCTGTGTCTCTCCTCGTCGCACCCTCCTTCCGAACTCTTTCCCTCTGTCATGGGCAATTGGACTTTTCGCGGTAGTAGTGGCTCGCTCCGCTGCAAATAGAAATAAGTATCGAACTTGGGGCATTGGAGTGGTGGAGAGAGCGCGATGACTTTTTCTCATGATCGGAGCTTATTAGGTGTTCGAAAAGGGGAGGGGAGGGCAGGGTGGCCATTAAAGTGCTCGGCGAGAGGTTCGGAACGAACAGTGGCCCGTACGGTAAGGGGCTTAGTTCTGAATTGGAGTTCAATTGGGGATTGACCCCTCCGGGCGCAAGACTTCCATAATTACATTTTGCATTCCTCGACATTACGAGCGTCGACGAAGCAGCGCTACATGTCCGACGTTCATCCTGGCTCTCTTGTAAAATACCGGTGGCCATTGGCTCTCAACTTCGCCCCGTTGCTCTCTTCCTTCCGAACCGGAAGGTTGCTCCAAAACGCGTCCTGGAAATGAGAAAGATTCAAAGTTCAAAGTCCCGCCGAGTCATTTGGCTCGCCGGATGATCGG
Source organism: Sclerodermus sp. 'alternatusi' (assembly GCA_037305995.1). Classification (NCBI taxonomy): domain Eukaryota; kingdom Metazoa; phylum Arthropoda; class Insecta; order Hymenoptera; family Bethylidae; genus Sclerodermus; species Sclerodermus sp. 'alternatusi'. Next base: position 11,197,322 of record CM074545.1, read on the forward strand.
CTGACCGGACGTGCCCCCCGCTTCCCCGTTTGATGAGCGTAGGCGCGACCTGCGAGTTGCTTTCTCTTCTCCCTCTCTCTTTTTCAGCGATGTTGAATGGGTGCGGTTTGTCGAGCCCGATAGCTTGTTCTTACGGAGCCTACAAATGCATCATGAGGATTCTCCGCGAGAGAACCTTCGATCGACCTTCTTCCTTTTCGAAATCGCTTGCACGTATCCAAGTGACATTGCGACTTTTTCGAGCGAGAATCGATTGACTTTTTGGCGAAGAAGCGCGTGGGTTCTCGTGGGAAAGAACGATTGTCGTCGAGAGACCTCGCTACCAGTTCCACAGAGTCCGCCCACTACTCGAAACTCTGGTTGATCGTGACGGATCGTATTATCGCAATTAGGCTTGTCTGCAAACTCGTCGAGGGTCCCCATCTCTCCTCGATTCCCATTCTTCTCCCACGAATAAATTTTTCCCATCGCCAGCTGGATTATTGTAAGTTGACGACATTCCCCCCTCTACTTTATGTCCGAAACGTGTGCTAATAGTCGCCATAAACTACTCGCCTCGTATCGTATTGCGGAGATTAAGAAACCGGTAGAAATCTGACTACGGTTGGTTATCCGGATTGATGGAGGATTTCAGGAATTTTGTGGATTTTAAATTCCGCACTCTTATCCGCTGTTTATTCTCTCTGAAATATGAGCAGTTTTCGCTAAGACTCGAGGCAGCGAAAAGTGTCTACTCGCGCTGCCGTCTCAATTCCCAAGGCTTCCTCGCTCCGTTAAAAATTTTGGCAATTCCACTGCTCTCATCCGCCGGTTTCGGGGGACCCCCGTTCAAATCGGATTTCCTTTCGCAATGCCGCGATTAGCGAGGAGCGGCCGGCAGGCGCTACGATTTCATTGGGCGGTAAATTTTTGGATTGAGCAATCTCGGTTATGAGCCATCCGAATTATGCTTGCGACATCTTGTAATTAGGCGACAAAATCTCTTCCAAAAAATCATTATCGTTCTTATTATTTCGCGCGATACATCAGAGATCAATAGGAGCAAGAGTTCGCGCTCGCGCGCGCGCGCGTGTGTGTGCACGGGTAAATGGGTGAAAATGGCATAAGAGCGTGATCGATGTTTCCGAGAATGAGAGGAATCCCAGGATACGAAGATGGCGGAATTTCAGGCAGACGAACAGGAAAGCAAAGTGAAACTTATTGATTCTAACAGCAGCTGTCGATAACACGTTAGCGGACAGGTGTGTGACATTAATTTTCATGGAGCACGTCTTATCTGTTAAGTATAATAAATTGCTTGACGAATTTCATATTCCGACGTTCCGATCTCCGAGGACTTTTGACACTCGTTAACGTAGAATTTTCTATTTATTCCCTTTGCTCCCCATCGGGTTTCCCGCTATCCTGACTGACCCACTTTTTTTCTCGCCGTTTCATCATTTCCAAGAGAGACTTTATCTCATTTTTGAAAAATAAGATCCGCCCGGAGCTATGAAAATTCTTCGTGAAAATTTCCATGTGAAATTCCAGTTTTTCCCCGAGAAACTTTGGAAAAGTCAATATTCCGATCGTCGCGAGATGAGAAATAAAGGGCGCGCTGTTCCGGGTAAGTTTGCCGTTGGTTAATCTTTGCTCGGAGCTCACGAATGAGAGGGAGATAAATATATGCGTGAGAACGGGGATCTGGGGGGATGGGGGAGGACCGAGGGTAGCTCCTAAATAACGTGATAATTCCGGGGAAATCGACAAGCGTGTCAAATCGAAGTCGGAGGGCCAAAGTTTTTCGAGTTTATTTTAGCCGAGTGAGTCGAGCGGGGGAGGAGACGAAACAGGGGGAGAGGAGAGTTGGCCAGGGAACGAAGGAAGGCGGATTGAACGAACGTTCTTTAAATTACGCGCTGTGTGGCGAGGTCCCGAGGGGTGTAAGGGAATCTCAGGGTGCGTCCAAGCACAGGAGGTTGGCGCCTCATTTTCAGGTCAGCCGCACCCATGTCATCTGCGGCCTGCCGTGCTTCCTCCTCCTCCTCCTCCTCCTCCTTCACCGCGTCTAACGAGCAAACATGGCAGCCATGGAGGCTGAGGGTACAGGGGGAGGAACCTTCTCCTCTACGCGAAGTCTCGGCTATTCATCCTCGGTACCAAGTTGACAAGCCAATACCAACAATCACCATCGTCGCTCTTGCTCTCGCCTAGAGAACTCGTTTTTCATTTCCACCAATATTTTCGAGACGAGACTCGATTTTCAATGATTCCCCGTGATCTTTCTCACGTTCGAAGCGCCGAGCTGCACTGGAACTTGCAAAGACCGCGTCGTCGATAGGCAGGGGTTTAAAAATTTTCCAGAACACGATGGAATAAAATCGTAAGCGTGAGGTAAATTTTACATTTTTCTTGTCAGGGGTCAAATAAAAATAACGATCTGCCTGGTGTTCGGGAGATCGTCCTTCGCGTCAGGATCTCGTCGAAGTGGGTACCCTGGCACACTGGCAGAAAAATTGGAGAGATAAAAATATTTAATTTTATTTGATTTCGAGGGGACTTTATTGCGCGGGAACCAGTTTCCTTTGGAAGGGGAGAGAGAAAACTTATTTGCACCTCCAGGTATACCACTATTGCATTTGCACAGTGGTGCAATAGTGTGTCGTCGACATTTTTTGATTCTCTGTCCTGGCTCGGGCTGCTGGCGATATTCGATATTGCTTAGTTTTATATGGAAGGTGTTGCTGGAATTGAGATATTAAGAATAAAGCGCCATATTCGCCTCGATCGAGTAAATAAAGAAGAAAAGTACCTCGAGTGCTTCCTACAGTTTCGACCTAATTCACCGCGAGACGCTGAAAAACTTTTCGCTCCTCTCCTCTTGTAGCCTTTTCATTATGATGCTTTTAGGAATTTCAGGGTCTATCGTAAAAGAGGATTGGGGAAGCCTATAAAAATTTTCAGTCGAATAACTCAATTCGCTCGTTTGCCTATCATACAAATAAAATAAAACGAGTTAAACGACCAGCCGGAGAAATTTTTCGCGACCGATGTTTCCTTCGATGTTGACACAGATTTTTTCGTTTGACGAAGGCTACCGTTGCTTACCGAGAAATTCAATTAGGAAAATCATCGATAAGTAAACGAGAGAGTCAAGCCTCAACTGTGTATCGAATGGAACTCGCAGGAAAATCCTGGAGTCTCAATTATTTGTGGAAAAGACGTTCTAATAAAGGAAAAATAAAGGAAAGCTTTTCAAAGAGACAGAAAGAAAGAGAGGAGAGAGAGAGAGAGAGAAAGAGAGAAAATAAGGATAACTGATAAAAAGAAGACGAAGGGAACACGAATATTTACTCGGTCGTCGGGACATGTATAAATGGCACCCGGTTAATCTATGGAACACAAGAGATTGTTTGAAGAGTGTCGTAGAATTCCATTTGTGTAGGAACGAAAAAGAAGGATTCTCAGAGTTCTCCATGACCTGCTTCTTCCGATGCGAAAAAACCAACATTATACAAATTCGCATAGTTACGCCGGTAGCCCCCGTTTATAAAGCACCCCCCCCCCCCACACACACACACCCTAGCTAGATTTATTAAAAAACTTAAAGTCCTTCGCAATTATTTTGCAAACTGATGAAATTCAATGAAAATCTCTTGTCGAGGATTTCTGGACTATACGAGGCTTTTGAGAGATATTGTGAAACTACTTTACGAACTCCTTTAAATCGACTTCTTTATCCATTTTGGCCCAACAGCTTTATAATGTTATTTCCAGCCCCTCAAAAAGTGGAGCAATTCATTTTTATGCCAAGTGAAAAAGGACTCGATTAAACCAGAGCGATCCTATACTCGTAGAATCGTATATCTGTCGTCTATCAAGTTTTCGCTGCATTAATAAACGCATTCCATGCTCTGACAAAATCCACGTTAAACATAGAAATTGTGCTCTGAATTTTCAAGTGGCGGGATAAATATTTTAAGGCACGTAGAAACTCCAGGTAAGAATAACCGGAGAAGATTCCAATGTAAGAATAGCGTAGTATTTAGCAGACTATCGCTTTCCACGTACTTTTCCAAAAAAAAAAAAAAAAAAACCCACCCACAATTCGTACAAGCAGTAGTAGTGATTGGTAGTGGTGACGGAGATGATTTTGATTCTTCCGCTGTTTGCTTCCACGTGGAAGCTCGGAAGAATCCAGCGCGGGTTTTATCGAGAATTCGATAAGCGATTCTTGGATGACGGTGGGCGGTGAAGGGGGATGCATCCCGCGGAGTCCTCGCCAGACGAAAGTTGTCACGAAATCGGATTCCCATTGAAGGGGAAAAGGAAAACTCGCGGTTGGGGACGTTCGCGTTGTTTACGACGATCTTCCTCCGGGCAGACGAAACTAAAGTGCTTGATAGGATCATCACTTAACTCATCCCCTAGCCGGGAACACGATCGCAGATACCTCTTCTTATTATTATGCTAATTCCTAGCAAAGGGATACAAGCAATTTATCACAGCTTTCATTCAAAGTTTATGCATCCGGTATAAGCTTCCTCGCGATCCTGCTGGAACAAAGCTAATCCCACCTTGATCGTGTTCTCCGGAGGAACGAACGAACGAACGACGCGAGTCGACCCAGGCTAATTTGCACCTGCGAATATCACGAGGAATCCATAAGTGAGAATCATCGGCCCCTTTCCCCTGAGAAGTTCAATTGGCGCTCGGACCCGAGTACGATTCCTCGTTGCTCCCTTAAATCCCGAGCGTGTCCTCGGTCACCCAATTGAGATTCCACGAGGCTTTTCACCTTATTTCACGATACAGCTTCGATAAGAGTGGTTGGGTCCTCCGGAACATAAATTTCGACACCTACATATCTTGGCCGCTGGAGAAACGGATGTGAGAGGAAGAAACGACGCTGGCGATCGGTATCAAGCGGATAATGATATTCTAGTGGTTCTTGGGGCATCGCGACCTGATTCAGCAAGAAAGTCGTCGCGGGCCGTTTTATTGAGGATTCGATAAGCGATTGCGCGATCGCGATAGATATACCTTCGGTGGTTCTTGTCCGAAGACTCCTTCGGAATCGGATTCTTATCGAGTGGCGCGAGACCTTGGAGGGGAGGCGCTTTCTAGACGCGGCCCTGGCCCTGACGGCTACCGCAGATAATATCTCTGCCTCAACGATTTTTCACTTCGCCAACGAACTTATTCCACGGACATGCCAACGACACGATCCCCGCCCAATACAAAGGGAAATCCTGTCCTCCCAAATATACTTTCTCGCTGTCCTCTGGATACTCTAATGATCTGCGAGACTCCCCCTCCCCGTCAGCCCTGTTTATCCAACAGCGCGTCATAAAAACGTTACTGGCCGGTGATTCCTGAGGAACTAACGAGATTGATCGATCTCTGCCAGTTCCGTCGATCCTGTCTTTCCTCCCCGTTCTTCGGCATAGGCGCACGTGTGTACACCACTTCTTGGAGATTATTAATGGCGACTCGAGGCTTTTGGCATTTACGATTGAGATCGGTTACGCTGATAGTCCGATCGATTTTATGGGGCTGTTACAAGGCCAATTAAGCGTAATTGTAACATAATCGATGCGAGAAATTACGAGTGTCACCTTCGCAAGGGGGTGTAGTAGATCATTCTGCGAAAGTAATTTTCATGATCGCCGCTGTGGAACTGGTTCCTCCGAACCATCGATATTGCCTTCTAGCAAGAGCGCTAAATTCACCTTTTTATTGAGATTAATCGCCGGCCCACGCGACTACTTCCTTGTGTACGATTTAATTAGAACCGTGTTGGACGAGAGCGGACAGGGGTGAGCGCTACTTAAATATCGCACGCTCGGATATCTACCGGAGGGAAAAAATCGAGGAGATTCGCGTGCCGATCGTTGGAACGCAAAAGATAAAAAGGAGGGGAGTCAAAGATAATGCTTTAATTGGCGTCAGGCCGATAGCCGCTTGAGGTAAAATCGAATAGTGGAAAAACCGGTGAACGAGAGCCAGGTATCTCCCACGACGGAGATTCCGGCGATTTCTTAATAAATGTAAAACGCTTTGAAACAAGCTGGAGAGCGAAATCGAAAGAAAATAGGAATCTAATTTCTACCTTATTCAATAGGATTCTATCGTTTGGAGGGATCTATTTTGGAGAGTATAGGGAGTTCCGGTACGGCCATTAAAATCCCCAGAGTTTTTCAGGCTCGCAAGATTCGCGAGTTTCCTGCGAATCGCGATCGGATCTCCACAGACGCACGCGCGTCGATAGGTCCGGTGACCTCGTTCAGGATCGGATTCCTATCGGATGAGGAGCAAACGGGAGGATCCACCGGTTCAGGACACGGTGTCCTGCCAACCGGGCGACGAGTATCGACGATAAAATCTCTGGTTAAGTGATTTTTCGGCCGAGCGAAGCTGTCGCGTGCGAAATCGGTTCTCTCCGAGATGTACTTCGCGAGGACTTCGTCATCGTGATCATGATCATGCTCATCGTGGGGGGTGGAGGAGACTCGTTCAATCAGACCTCGGGGCTACTTTTGTTCGGAAAGGACCCGGGGAACTTGGACAGAAGCCCATCGAGCGGCGATCGGAAATGAGGGACGCCATTAGGTCCCTCCAGCCACGGACGGGAAAGATGGGAAATCTGTTAATTTTAAGGAATGAGCGGAGGGGCGCGCACTAAGGGTGCTTTATACAAAGTAATTGAGACAAAGAAAAGCGAGGTCTTTCTGCGTAGCGTCGGGCGAACAACGATAAGCCGAGTAATGGAGTTCGAAATAAGCGAGAAAATACGCTGGGGGTATCCTTGTAAAATGGCGTAGCTGCGGGCAGTCGGGGCTCCCCTTGAAAATCGATTTCACGAGAGAAAAATTGCAAAACGCATTTACGCAGGCAGCCTACATCAAACATTAAATGCCCGCTGAAAGAGATTACGTTTAGTGTCTACCGAATGAGATTACGTCCCGTGGAGTCCGTATTGTGGGTGGATGAGATTTATAAACGTAATAACTGTGGGAGGTGGGATCGGTCGGTCCTGTCTCTCGATACGGTGCCGGCACTCGGTTGCCCGGTACGAGATACGTCTTGGTCTTTTACTGGTTTGGAAGCGATGACGCAATCGAACGACGAATTAATACGGCTGATGTCTTCTTAGAAATAAAGTCGCTCTCTCCGGGTCATTTGTCGTGTTTCGATGTAAGCAAAGTGCCTTGAAATGGCTTCGAATGGCTCTGGGGAGCCTCCCATTTTTAGATACACCACCGACGATCAGAAACACTGATAAGTGCTTTATTACGGGACCAGAGTGAACGCCTATTATCATTACTCGCATAACGCAGTGGCCCACGAGAAAAATGAGGATTGGATGATTTATAGAGGGTGACAGTGACACGAAATTTCAACTAGTAGCATTTATCGAAATTGGGTCAGCCTGTGGCGAGGTGGAAATCGTTTAAAAGCCCCCGAAACACATTCAGCTCGAAATGAGTTTGAATCTTTAAACTCTCGGCTAATCGAATCGAATCGAATCGAATCGAATCGAATCGAGTCGGAAAACACCCTACTGGCGTGAAATAAACGGGACACGAGGGTATCGCGAGAAAGAATCGTTAGCTTCGGCTCTAAGACCTCGCGAGATAAGAGGCGAGAAATAGACGCTAAAAAAAAAAAAAAAAAATAAAAAACAGATTTATATCGAGGAATTCGAAAATTTTAGCGGCTTCCGAGTAGAGAGAGAAACTTCGTAGGAAGATTCGTGAAATCGGTATCAAAGGGGTAATATCTAATCAGGAATGCTTAAAGTAACCTAGCGAGCATCCAAATGGATTTTCCGCTTAAATAAGCATACAAATGGTAATTTGAGTGGGGAATTTATTTTCTTCTAATGCCGGGCATTCCGATAAAAGTCTCGAACGATAACGGGGCAGCTTATAATGGCAGAGTCTCTTTCTGGTGCGATGCAATCTGCTTGAATGGGAGGGAGCAACGGAAAAAGAGAGAGATAGGAATAGGGATAGGGATAGGGATAGGGATAGGAGGAGGAGAGACCCGTATTATCTTGAACCGCAAAGTCCATGAAGATGAAGAAGAAGAAGAAGAAGAAGAAGAAGAAGAAGAAGAAGGGGTAGAAGAAGTAGAAGAGGAGCAGCAGCGATAGGATAGTAAGAAGAAGAAGAAGAAGAAGAAGAAGACGAGGAAGAAGAGAAAGGAGAAAAAGAAAAAGTTGAACTGGCCTCTCCTAATCGCTGGAAGAGATGCGCTCACGAGACGTACGAGCGGAACTTTTTTACCAGCTTCATGGGACCCCAACGTCGATTATCCCACCATACATATACCTGCCGAGGGTTTTCAGAACTGGCTTTTACGCGCGCGTCCTCAGATAGAGAGATTACGCGGGTAGCTGTGCGTAGGTTTCCTGATGTCTCAGGATCAAATATCCCGAAAGTGTCCAATTAGCAAGGAGAAAAAAGTGTCGGGAGGAACCTTTAATAAGACCTCGAGAAAAAGGGAAATTACTTAACGATGGCGCTTAGGCTCCACAGGCCTAGATAGGAAAATAAAATCCCGAAACCAACATGGTTATAAATCCTGGGAACTCGCGACAACGAATGTTTTAGCGTCGTCTCGCGTCTTAAGCGCGTTGATACCGCATAAAGATACTATCGAATGCTACGATGATTGTTACGAAGATCTCTCCTCCATGTTCCCGTAGTAAGAGCTTGCTTGATTTTCGCCATTGATCGAGAACCCGCTGGAAATTCACGCTTTAATAAAGTACCGGAACTTCTATAAATTACCAGTGTTTTTCTCAAGGATGAATCTCCTGTCGCACCACGTGCCCCGGCCACTTAATTTTCAGGCCAATTAATTTTCACCGCGGAAATCTTTCTTTTAACGACTCATTAGATGTTCGACTTTACACCGATTGCTTTTATCCGGCACATCATCCAGCTAATTAATTCGCTCATTATCATTTCTCTGTCGGCCGTTACCCCAGCTCCTCTTGCTCCTCCTCCTCCTCATCCATGTCTTGTAAATTCAAGTTGGCCGTCCTTTTATTTTCCATTCTGGCATTGTGCTTAAATATTTACGGGGGAGAAGAGCGAAACTTGATCGTCTCCATCGGCTTTGATCAGTCGCATAAAAAGGCATGAAAAGCCGATGAGTTCGAACACGATGGGGTAGTTTCGATGGAGCGAACATGGCGTTTGCGTCGGTAAGGTAATTAGCGCTAGGGGTAAAGTGTCGCGGTTGGTAAGAAGACTCGCGAAAGTTTCTCGAGCGATCGACGAGACCTCCTCTTCCCTGATTCGCCCGCGGTTTCCGTCAAGTCCAATCAATATCCGTTTCTAGCAAAGGCAGCAATTTCGACTGGGGTGCCGGGTATTCCCCGTTGGCCGACGATACAGATGCCCGTCACTCAATTATGCCCGGCATTTCGTTGAAACCAATTCATCGAGGTACGGACATGAATGCATAATCATACGAAAGGGAATTAAACGTCCGATGAATAGAACGCGCGTGATTTGAATTAATGTACAATTAATACGCCAATAATACCCGGCGTACGAGGAGCGACCTGAAAACACTCTACGAGTGGATATTAATTTTAATTCTGCCCCGGCACTGATGCTTGATTCGCGATAATTTCTCAATTACGGGACTCGATGGAAAAATTGAGTAAATATCCCGCTCCTCCGGTGGGGGTTGAAGGGCAGGGGGAGCTTCTGGCAAATTCTCCCTCCCTCCCAGCCTCCACACATACCAGGGCGCACGTACGTACACATCGACGTGATTTATTCCCACGCCACGGCGCCGGAACGCGAATTTCCCTCTCTTTTGCTATCTCGCCCTTCACCCAGACGCGTCCCTCAAGATTTCACCGCATTCTTTCCTCTCGCGCTCTCCTCCACCCTTCGTTCCTAGCTTTCTTCTCTTGATCGAGGCTTCTCTTCCTGTTCTCCGACGACCCATCGACGTTATTAATAGAGTCGTTAGAGGAGAATTTTTGGCCTCTGGAGGAACGAGCAAACGGCGGAAGGAGGAGGAGGCCGAGAAATTCGGGGAGTCCTTGAAAGGATGCGGACGAGGGGCGAGACAGAGAGAAGTGGGAGATCGGCACGTCGAAATTACACGGTGTGGACCGATCCTCTTGGTAATACCGCGTTATTATGTCGAGATTATTATTATAGACTGGCCATTAGCCGCTTAATCCGATCGGCCGCTTTGTGAGGGATTCTAAGCGTGTGCGCGCGATTAATGCAAGCTGCGTTAAGGGGTGCGCGGCTGTGTTGGAGAATAGCCTATGCGTTCATCAGCCTTCATCCCCTGTCCGACAGTCCATCGAATGCTGCTGGATGCCGCTTGACACCATTCACTCGCCTGTTTCGCAATTCAAGCGCGAACACATGCTTAACCTACCAGAATCCAGCAGCCCACCCCCTCCTCCACCCTTCGCCACGTCCCACGCGGAAATGAAAAAGATAGTCGGAACCGAGCTGAAGGAAATCGGCAAAGATTCGCGGAACGTCCGAATCGGTGCCTGTACGATCGAGGGGTTGAGCCCAAAGGGACAGTCGAACCTGCACGATGAGGGCAAGGGTAGTTGGAACCTTGTTCCAGGTTCCAGTAGACCTCTGGTTCCTCCGGAGAGAGCGGGACTTGATCCGGGAACAGGTTTTACCTAGAAATCGGAATCCGGGAAATTCGTTCATTGAATAATTTGTTCCGCCAGAGCTGCTGCCGTAACGCTCGATGAGGCTAATGATTAATGACCGCCGCTGAGTCCGCGCGTCGAGTGGGTGTAGCACCGCCGCCTATATCGAGCCGTTGGAAGCAGAATGATTTTTTCCGACGACCTTAGGCAATCGCAACCCGTCGAATTTTTCGAAATTGAAGCGCGAACGCGTGCTCGACCTACCAATGACGTTCGTTCCCCTGGCGCATCCTCCGCCGCCGCCGCCGCCGCTGCTGGAAGCTAAAGTGATCACGGCATCTGTGGAAGAACGAGCGGGGGGATGTGGCAAATCGGACAAGTCCGGAAAATCGATCGGACCGACCGAGGAGTCTCGTGATGGATGCGACGAGCAGCGATCCCTAGTTCCAGATGCTGGTCAAGTAATCGGATTCTCCCGAATTCTCTCGGTCGCGTTCCTGAGAAGTCGTGGGGTGGAGGGTAGTCTTGAAAAGTTGCGCGCGACACGCTCCGCAGACTCCGATCTGTCGTGTCGTGTCGTGTCGTGTCGTGTCGTGTCGTGTCTCCTGGACACCCGTAAATAACGAAACCGGCAGGACGGATCGGATTTGCATTCCGCCGGCGGGTAATCGCAAACATTGGAAATTGCGTGGAGCAAGATGCAAGCGAGCAAGCGAGTTTTATCGGTGGGCCTGTCGCGGGTGCCGCGCGCGAGAGGGGGTGCCCGCTTGTTCCCCACGAGTAACCACTGATTTATAGTTAAGCAACGCCTGTTTCTTGGCTAGAAACTTTAGTGCTTGAACTTTGCTATCCCTGAAAGGTTCCACGACGCGATGCAATTTCCAATGAATCCCGACGCGTGGCTCCCCTCCAACCGACGGTAGGCTCTCCGTAAAGTAATTGACTGACGGTTCCAGACCCCCCCCCCCCCCCCGGTCATTTGTTCCACTCGTTAGCGCCCCGATACTCGCTGCTAGAAAATCATGAAACACCCACTCTCCTATCCGTTCCACTATCAAAGTCTCGATGACGTAGCTCCGCGCGTTTCTCGAAAGGCGAAACTTTTATCGAGCCGCGGAAGGAAATCGCTGCTTCTTCTCATTGCCGGCTGAAAGGACGTCGATGCGTGAAGAACCGGATATTCTTCGCGTTTCTCGCTATTGAGTTTATGAAAAATTCCAATGGAGTAAACTTGGAGTTTTAGTGCGCATCAAGTCGGTGGCGGCGGCGGCGGCGGTGCTCGTAAAGTGAGTTCGATTAACTTTTGATTTATTCTGGCCGAGAGCATTTTACCATCAGCGCCGTTACGCGGTGTACATACATCAAAAATTGCCGCCGGTTATCCTGGAAACTCGCATACTGATCGAGATCCCCCCGTACATCAACTCTCTATCCTCGCGCGCGCGCGCGAAGAAACAGCTGCCCTGTTTGTCTTTCTCCGCGACCCCGTTCGTCCTTCGACTCGCGAGGTCCATTTGCGAGAGCCTCTTCTTTGCCCCTGACGAAGGGAAGAAAATGATTTCTCGCATCTCGGACAACTCGACGTGAGAACGTTCCGCGCGTTATGCTAATGGGCAGCAGCGATATGTCAGTATCGAGTTGCGATCGAGTAGAAGCGTGGGAAATCAAACGTATCCCGTTACATACGGTCTTAACCCAACGCTCTTTCGATTTGCCCAATATCGGAATAAGCCGTCGCGCTGAGTCGCGACCGAGCATTTTTACAGCGGGCAAAACGAGAAGGAACAACGAAGGGTAATGGGAGATAAAAGAGGGAAAGGGGGAAAGGGGAGAGGAAGAAGAAGGAGAGAAACGGTAACGAGAGCGCTTGCAAAAAGAGTATCTTTTAAGCTCCACCACTCACCTCCCTGTACGATTCGTTAAAAATACAGAATTTTAATTCAACAGTTTCCCCTCCCGCAGGGGGGAGTTTACACAGGGGCAGCTTTGGAAGTAAAAGGGACGAGACAGTGCTCTCGTTCCATCGTGTGTATCCTTTCATCTTGCAGTAACATTTTAACGCTACTTTCACGAGAGAGAGAGACCCCCGTCGGTGGGAGCCGGTTCTATCAGTTTCGCCGAATAATCGCCATTATTTGCAAAAGAGCGAGAGAGACGGGAATACCGGAGTACCTTGCTGCGAAAGTAGCACTCCCGGAAGAACCCTCTCGCGGACCGCCATCAATTCTAGGCTAGGATCTCCCGCAACGGAATAATTTGCTCGGAGGCCTTGGCGCCCGCTCGGATATTCGATATCTCGAAAGGAGGATTTCCGTTAGGATCTTCCTGGATCTTCCAGGCGAAGGAGCAAAGCCGTCGCTCATCTTCCTACGAAGCTTCAAGGTACTTGCGGAAGTTGTAGCTCCGGGCAATGTTTATCGAGGCCTGTCTCGCCATCCGCCGCTGCTATCCGTTGCTATCGCTTACCAGCTGTGATCACAGCGTCGTAATTTGGGGTCACACATGCGCCTATCGGGCGTCGATCGATTTCCCCCGAAGAGTCCGTCGAGATCGTCGAGAGCGAGCGGCCTTGCCCGGCTCTTGCGGGGCTGCCATAAAATACGAGCCGGGGCCGGAGGATCGCACTCGAACATGAGTAATCATTAGGCGAGCACTTGGAAAACACCCCGGGGACGATCGCTCGGCGAAGCTGCTCGGCGTTTGCTTATTGGCTGTCCGCGATAGGGACCGTGTGCCGCATTACTCGCTGAAATTATCGTGTGCTTAAGATAGCGGCGTAATATCGGAGTCACTCGCGACCAATTAGCTGCGTCTAATCGCTAATTAAGGAAGTCGTAAGAGTATCGTCCCTCGCGGCTCCCTCCGTCCCTCCCCGCGCCGTTCCTGGGACTCGCAGTCGGCGACTCCAGCAGCGATACCGGGAGCGCGATTAGCGCTAATGCCTCGTCGATTTATGCGCCCCACGTGGACCTCGCGTAGTTCCCGCGGCTATTGCCCTGGTTCCCTCCCTCCACCTCCTCGGTCCGGTCGACGATGTCGTCGAGCGCGGCAAAGCTGAGGGTACCCGGGGGTTGTTGATTTCCGGGGATGACGTCGACGAGCTCGAGAGGAGGATGGTATAGCAGGTGCCGGCGGATTTCGCGAGGAATCGCTCGCATAAATGCCAAGTACACGTTTCGCGCGGCACCCGGAGAGCTGGAGCATCGATTTGCTGCAGCCACCCTCCGCGGGAAGCGGAGTCTTTACGAGCGTTCAGCTGCATTTTTATTTTCCCAGCGTAAACTTCGCTTTTATATCACGGCAGGGCCGCACGCGGAATAAATGGTTCTCGCTTAATAACCCGTGGTGCTTCTTCGAGAGTCTCTTGAAGCACGAGCGAATTAATGCAAATCTCTCCGTGTATTGGCTATCCCTTCACTCGTATAACTCGAAACCTCCTTCCGAACCTACCCCTACACCACCAACTTACCTGGCTCTAAATCGCGAGGAGATTTTAATAGTGATTTAATAGTGCTTTTCGTTTCCCCTCCGTCCCTCCCTCCTCCTTCTCTTCTTCTTCTTCTTCTTAAGGGGCTGCCGCAGCGTATTTGCTTATTATATCTCGAGTGCTGCAAGATTGTGGCGTACGTTGACGCCTCCCGCTACTCCCGTACCCCGCGTGGGCTCCGCGACTAATCCTTGCAAACGGAAGTGCATAATTGCGCCTACGATTTTCAAGGAACAAGATGGAGATAATGTCCGTATGCTCGCGCGTGAGTGTGTTGAAAGATAAAGGCTAAAGAGAGAGAGAGGGAGGAGAGTCCGGATTTATACAAATGGAAAAAGTGGGCAGAAAAATCCAGACTTGAACCTGCCGTTTGTCTGTCACATCCACCGAGCGAGCGAGCGAGCGAGCAAGCCACAAGTTTAAACAACACGGTGAGCACACATCTTAAAACTGAAAAATAAGCAGTAAGATCTCGCCTCGTGCAGGAAAGTGTCATGCCGCGTGTGTTTGCGTTCCATCCACGGGTTTCAACCGGAGAGCTGCAACCTTTACGAGGCTCTGCCCTGGTCTCTCCTCTCCTCTCCTCCCCTCCCCTCACCGGGCGGTCCTCCCGGTCTTTTTGTCCCTGTTCGTCTTCTCCTCGGATTCGGAGTGTCCGGGTCGAGGACCGGGGACGCGTGTGCCCACATCGCGGAATAACCGGCCAATGTCGGCGTGGCACTTTGCCCATCACGGTGGATCCGATGTTACCGGAGGTTGCGTCATTTACATGATATTACAAGCAGTATCAGACGCTTAAAGAGGCAGATGACTCTGTATATTAGCCCGCGAGGTCTCGAAGAAGCTCGCGTTGACTCCACGCCTTAATCTGCTGCCCGGTGTTGGCTGTCCCCGCTTCGCGCGATTCGCCAGAATTCACCGGGCCAGAAATAGTCGTGGTCGTCGTCGTGGTCGTCGTCGCGGGTCTCGCTGTCACGGTTGTCGTTGTCGTCGACGTTGACATTTTCGACTCTGGTGGAATTGGGGGACATTTTTCAGCCAGCGAGAGAAGGTTAGCTGTCGCTACCGACAGACGGAACCTACCGACGACGTCTGGACTTCCGGTCACTTTGACGAGGTCGCGATCTTGCGCGAGTCGGGCGCGCAGCTCCGCGGAAACATGGCAGGGAGTCGAGTGATTTTCTCAATGGGTGTTCGTCCTTTACGAAGAACCGTATAAAAGTCCTAAAAGCTTCGAGCGATTAAAATTCTTGACTCGCGCCGTGGAATGCTCGATATAAAATTCCGTTTTTCCTATAAAAGGGAGCCCCGTGGCCTTTATTATGGCAGAGTCTTGGTCCCGGGGCGTGTATCTGGAATAAACGCGGACAGGGCTTGCGACTCCTTTCGATTTACCGCGTCACGAGTGACTTTAACGACCCAGCGTGCGCGATCGGAAGAAATAGCGCGGAGCTTCCATGCAAATAAATATCAGGCGCTGAATTTCCGAGCTCCAGTTTTACCGGAGTGTCAATGTTCGCGTTTCGCCCGTAATGCAATCGAATTCTAGCGATTCGCTCGACTGTACTTCGACACGCGGCTATAATTGGGTCCTCCACCATTACCAGACCGTCGTCCGGACTTTCGACCCATTGACGCGTGACGCGCCTATTGGAATAAGCACACGCGCGCGCGCGCGCGCTGATTATACAAAACGCAGTCCGCGCAAATTTGCTAAATTCCTGAAACCTCTGGTTTTGCGATTTTTACTTTCCTCGATTTCCAGTCCGCTTGGATTTCTATAAAATTAAACGACTAGGATCGCGCCGGGTGGATCTCGATGTGTCTGTTTTCCCTCGGCGTTCCACTGGCGGTCGTGTTTCACGGAGACTCCGATAATAAGCCGCAAGATTTCGCCGATAAGCTGCGTTACCAATAGACGATAAATCTCTCCTATATAGTTGCCCATGGTTTATTAAGAGAGATACTAGAAAGGTAGTGCTGCTGCTGCAGTTCCCGTGTTTGCAGAGCTCTGATATATGCACCGGGGCTGGACATCGGGTCTAATTATTCCACGCTTGGTCCGTTCGATAAATTCGAGAAATTTCACTGGCGCAGGCAAGACGGAAGCTCGTTAAGGGGGATGAGAGCCCCCGGTACAAGGAGCTCCCCAGCCACGGCAAACTTCCTGAGAAATTTCATAAATTGAGCAGCACCGCGGCCGGGAATGCCGATCTGATTACCGATAAGCCGGTCGGCCGATTTAATTGAATCGGAAAAATGGATTCCGTGGCCTAACGTATAATTAATCGAGATGGCGCTGCGAGTTAATCCGCGCCGTAATTCCGCGGAACCGGCTCGCTTATCGCCTTAACAAACGGATTAACCGCCTAGTTATGGCTGAAAGGCAAAAGAGAATCGGCCGGCGATGGCGGAGGGAAGGTTGTTCCCGGCCGGGGTCAGCTTTACGGGAGTAGAAAAAGTCACTTTGTACCGGATATTCGGTTTCAACCGGGGTCCGGACACGGTCCGGTAGGCAACCTCAATTTTCGTGGGTCACGCCGCTTGCCTCTCGAGAGACCAGGGATTACCGGGAATGCCTATTATAGACTCAGATAGGTTATCAGCCCTATCCCGATCGTGTCCGCTGTGTTGTTACCTGCATTATTCGAGAAACAAGCGGCTGCGGCGTCTCGGGAGTCCCGGCAGACGCACAGATTTACGTGGCAGATTCCAGCACGGTCCACGAGATAATAAATACCGCAGCTTATCGGGAATTTCATTTTGCAATTGCTACCCGTCCCCTCGCCACCCTCATTGACACGTGTTCGCAGATAGGAGCCGTGCAATTTGATCTTGGCGCCTTAACAAGTTTATTAAAGTTCGATCAGCGGACTCAAAGGGACAAAACGATGGGGGAGGGGGCGAGGGCTACCTTGCAGACGAAACGCTTAACAAGAATTAGCAGTCGGTTGGAATTGATGTAATTAAAAGAAACCGATTCTTTTTTCTGCCGAAGCATGCAATCACACACCCCTTAAACGGTTCACGGTAGAAGGGAGGACGGGCGCTCCAATATATTTTACGAGCGATAAGTGGAATTTTATAAATTGCATTAAACGAGTTAAGTGGAATTCGTTCCTTTGAAATATTTGAAGCATTTTTCGAGCGGTGGAGGAGACGCAATAAGGGTTGCCTGGAGGAGAAGGCGAACGAGAGGGGGAGAGCTAATTTCGTTAATTATTCGGTAAACGATGCTTCTCGAGTGAATTCGAGACAATCGGCGAGCTCTCCGCCAAAGCAGCTTATATCGGAACTTGAATAGAACGATGGAAGCTCCGGCGCACGTACACCAGCGCGCGAGCCATTCGAAATACGTGGGATATGTGAATCGATTGGTCGCTCCGATTCAAGAGCATTAACGTGTGTTTAACGCCAACCACCGAACAGGCATATTTCACCGGCTGTATCGCGTCCATTGAATCACCGGAAACCGCTAAAAACATCTTCTCCTTCCCAGCAATTCCAATTGTTACGCTCTCCTCGAGCCATCGCTCACACCCGTACATTTTGCGCGAAGATACTCGTGGAAAGTACCTACCACCCACCCCTACCGATATCCATCGGTACCTCGCGGATACATCGTGAGCGTAACGAGATACACGGGACCAAAATGGCCGCCGGTATCTCCCGGCGATAATAAACGACACGCGCGCTAATCAATCGATCCGATAACGAATTTAACAGGGATTTATTTCAATTAAATTTTTGCCCACATATACCGGTGCTTAATTAGCGGGCGGTGGTAAATCGTTAGCTAAAAAAAATTTGCCGGTGGAAATCGTCGAGTACGGTATCCGGGATCGGTGTTTCGCGCGCCGAGCGGAAGATGCCGAGCGGAAGGAGGTGGGAGAGCCCGAGTCCTCTCGGTGATCAGGAGGAAGAGGAGGACAGAGGAACGCGCGAATACACGAAGTGCGCGAACACACGGAGTACACGAACACATAAATACCGGTATCCGGTCGGCAAAGTCGAAGTGGCGCGTGAGACGTGTGTCGGAGTCGTAAATCAAGCGCTGGCCGAGTCTCACTCTAATCTATTCCAACCCCGACGGTACGTGCCGTTCGCAACGGCGTCGCCGACGACGACGACGACGACGACGACGACGACCACGGCGACGTAATCTAGGAACTTGGTGTCCCTAGCCCCGCTATTTATAGCGCCGGGAAAAAATGGCCCGCGTCGATATATCGATTCCCCTCGACCTCCGCCTCTCGGTCCCAGCAGCGCCGCAGGCCCTGCACTTCCGCCTAGTCCACCCACAATTGCTCTCCCTTCCGTCTCCTCCATGCACTCTCTGGATCCAGCCTCGATCCAAGATCTAACTAATCCCACTCGCCATTTCCCATAATTCCATGCGGAATGCCCTCGCCTGGAAGCAGTCCCAGTTCCGTGCGATGATCCTCCGTAGGAAATTCGAGTAGGATAATGGCGGCGGGCTTTGCGAAAATAATCCGAAACTGCTGGTTCGAGATCGGTCATCCACCTCTCCGGGTGCTCCGAGTACTTTGAGGTCAATGAAAAATTGCCCCTTCCTCCTTCCGACCGCTCTTTCCTGCCTTCCTTCCTTTCTTCCTAGCCCCCCACCGCCATCGTCGCCGTCCATCCGTGTTCTCTCGTTCTGGTTTCTCGGGGTCGAACGGGTCGATCGACGATTAACCATAAATATTCGAGCGACGCGGGTTATTGAATTTTAATACTTTATCATTTGTTCTTTTTCGTCGGCCGCCCCCCTCGCGCGCATTCCGCGCGGTCGTCCTGTTTATCGACGTTACACGTTTCGTCCATCGATTTGCTCCAGTATCATTATCTTACCGCCGCTTAATCGGTTTAACCATCGTGGGTCAACCACCCTGCGCTATCTATAATGAGACTAATACCTGCGAGCTATCCACCCAGTTCAATCCACCCACTTCAGGTTAGACGCCCGATTGATTTTCATCTCGCCAACGCCTTTCATATTTTCAATTAACCCGATCAGAATTTCACATCCCGTTCACCACGTCACGTCACAAGCAAAATAAATGGTAATTCGCAGTATCTCTCTCGTGGAAGCAGCGACGGCGGCGGCGGCAGCACGGCCGAGAAGTCTGGCGCCCAGAACTTTTGCATAACGAAGTAATCTGCAAACCATATAATATAATTGTGAAGATTCTTTTTTCTTCTTCTGCTGCTGCTGCTCCTCCTCCTCCTTCCCCTCCTCCTGCTGCTGCTGCTGCTCCCGCTCCTTCCTTTCTCTTTTTCCATCTTCTCAGCGCGGAACGCTGGAAAATCCATGTCGGCCGAATGCAAATTTGTTTTGCAAATGCATTTATGCGGCGCGCCTTGGTAAATCGTTCGGACGAGATCTGGCTATTTATTCGAGGGCGGGGGTGCTAATTCGAGATTTGCCAAGTTGCGAATAAAGTTGACCCACGACGACCGGCCGCTCGTTGGAAACTCTCGCCGGCGTTTTCGCTTTCCCCACGATTTTGCCGCGTTATCGGGAGAGACGCGCGAGTTTCCCGTCCCGAAAAATAAGGAAGAGTCCTGCGGGGCTGACGTCACTGAAATATATCGTCCGAAGTCGCGCGTCCTTCGTACGGAACATCGCGCATTTAGCGCAGGAACCGTGCCAGGAACCGTCGCTGGAATCCGAGTGAACGAACCGAGCGTTCTCTTCGGATTAAGCCGATCGGTCGCGATCACCCGTCTTCTCATTATTTCCTAAAGCCCCGACCGGCGTTACTCTTGGCTCCTCCCAAATTATTCATACACGCGTATCCCGTGGCAAACACGATTCTAATAACGCGCTGTTCGATTTCTTTTCCAGGTGAGTACCGGAGCTTCGTGCATGCGTATTACTAACGAGAGAGTCGAGCGTGCACATAGAGATCGAGATAAACCGGTGAGTCTGCACATTTTATACCAGTTCCCCGATCGCATCTTCAGGAGCTTCTAATTATACCGCGTAACGTGTACAAACACATTTATCGCGTGTACAAGCATACACGCGGGCCAGGTGCGCCCTGTCGGAAGATCCGCGTTACTGGTGCTCGTCGACGATTAACGAAAGTGGGGGGAGGGGGGAGGGATTAATTGAAAGTTCCGAATGAAACGGGACGACAGAGTGGATCGAGAGATCCGTCCAGGAGTTTTGTGGAGATCGCGCAAGTTTTTCATCGACGACTCGATGGTGGTGGTGGTGGCGATGGGTCTTGATGTCGTTTGCAAGATGTGCCGGATCGCGTCGAAGGGAAACGGGGAAAATCCGCGGAAACGGGCAGCGAACTACGTGAGATTCGAATCGCGATCTCCGGGACCCCTTGCCGAACTGGTCGATCTTCGCTTCCTTGGCGCCGTTTCCTGGAAATCAAGGACGACGGCAGTGATTTTCATCTGTAGGGTTCGCTCGAAATGTAGGCAGGCAGGCGAGCAAGCAGACAGGGACGGTAATATGTCTTCGGATTGTAGGAACTGTCGGTGCTTTGAGGCGGGCGGGGGTTCGAGGGGTGGATTCCGAATGCCGGCAAGTCTGGCTCGCTGGAAGGGCTGTGTGTACGGGGGGAGTTGCGGGCAGGGTGGGAAATTGGTTTCGTTTGTGAAATTCCTGGAGCAGAAAGTACCTCGTATCCCGGTGCTGCTGCTTCGCCATCGACGCCGACACCGTCTCGTCTCGTCTCGTCTCGCCTCTGCGTCGTTCCAGCCTCACTTTGTCCTCTTCGCCCGAAATCCTCACCCCCTACCCTCCGCGCCCCGTTGATCCCGAGGAAAACGTCGCCTTGACATCTTGCAACTCGTGCCACGAGAATCGGACCACCCAACAGGATTTTCACTCGTCAACGAAATACGCGCGAATACGCTCGCGCGATGAACGGCCTCAGTTTCAGCTTTTGACTCTGTAGTTTTTTTTTTTTTTTTTTCTCGTCGATCCACGACTCGATCGATCCGTTCCTTCGCATCTTGCGCATCCTCCGTGCTTTTTCGCTCGGATCTACCTGCTGAAACTTCCCTTCCGATCGCTCGGATAGTGTCTCGAGTTATAGGCAACCGCTGGTGGAGGAGACGATTTTTAACTCCGTCCTGGGCGATCTGACCCAAATTTAAGTTTGGCGCACGCCCCGCTATTGTGCAAGGAGGAACATATGCGAGTAACAGGATTAAGCCGCAACTTGGACCGTCTGTGCAGCAGATTGCAAACTCCGCTCGTACAATAGTCTGATTTATCTCGTTGTGGTTAGACGAGCGAATACCCAGGATAGACTCTATCGAAGATAGTTAGGCGACCCGGGACATAAGTATGTCGACCCAGTATATAGCGCGGTACATAATCCGAGCTATTTGTGTAATATCTTCCTAAACTATTGGAACGCTTGTCAAGCTCCTTGACAAGATTGACGATGGAGGTTTAAATTCCTCCGTCGGAAAATTAAATTATATTGCGGAGACTCGTAATTACTCCTCGAAGAAATAACCTAGATTCTACTTGGGTTAGCGGGAGGTTCGGAAATAGCCCTATATCGCCGGGAATCCAATAATTGTTATTGGTTTTTTCGAAAGAATCCTCGCCATTGAATTATACAGCGAGATTAGGTTGCGAGCGAAACGATACTTTGCTGCCCGAGACACGCGGGAAGATTTAGTGGTGGACTAGAGCGGGGAGATATGATAAGTATGGATCGAATAGGCGAAATCGAGCAATTTATCAAATAGTTGTGCGAAGCGTGATATATCGGATCCCGAGAAGTTACCGCGACCGATCGATTAATTCATGGAAGGATAAAAGGAGGGAACGAAGGAAAATGTAAGGAGAGCCACCGCCATGGGGGTGGGAGTTTGACGTTAATTGCCACTTTCACCCATTGCGACCGGGGGGCGTGTTATGCAATAAATTTTAATCAAGCCACCCAGACACTCCGGTGCACCAGATCTAACACCACGCACATTCTACTCGCATAAGCCACCGCGTGATGAGAACCACTGAGCGTAGACTTTATTCAAAGACATAGATATCGAAATAAAAGTAGCAGGATTCCTCGGGTAGTTTATTGGCCTTTTGCTATTTCCTTCCGTTCTTTTTTTCAATGCTTTTCTCTGTAACCTTGAGCAATACGGGGGTTCAAAAACGAATTGGGTAAGCGTATCGCTTCTCACGGGCTTCGATGGGCTCGAAAGTGGGCGATACTGTCAAGGACTGGCTGGTCCAGTTTTCATCGGAGGAGCAAACTTAGTTGTCCGGTACTTGCGTGATGATAGCACGTGGCCTTTTTGTCCCATGCTCGGTCGGACCGGATAAATACCGCGGCTCCCACGCAAGTTTTAAACTTACACGACCCGCAGGATCGTATTTCCTCCCAAACAAAAGCGATCCCGATGGACCGCGATCCCTGCTCCGAGGCTACAGCTCGAAAAAGGAGCCGAGGAACACCACGAGGAAATCGAGAAGATGCTTCCCCATCCGATAACCGAATTATTACGAGTGGTTTTGGTTTCGCGTGGGCGGGAAACGAATCTACCTCTTCCCCGCGATAACGCCTCGGTTTCGAAGGATAATGGAAGAATCGCCGCTCTTCCAGTAGCCAACGATGGGTCAAGGATCACGAAGATCACTCGGGGATCTTAAATAAAGAACTCTCGCCCCGAATGAAAGGGTTTGCAAATCAAAGGGAGTCGGTGGCTTCTCGAGGGAATGAAATCCGTGAAATAAAACGTTCCACGAAGAGGAGACTCTGTAGATAGGGACTCGACGAAGGTTACTCGGTATCTTCAATTAGTCGACATTCCTCGGAGCCTTTCGCTTGATTAGAAGAAAGCACGTGATCAGGGAGAATGGGTGCGGGGCGAAAGTCTCGAAGCGTGGCAGTGCCAACAATTGATGACCAGAATATAAATGACAGGGGCTCATAAATATGAATGACGACGATATGTCATTAATCCGAGCACTTGTCCGCTATCGCGAGTGACGCGGCTGATTTCCTGAGTGGCATTAGACGGGATCGAGCTCGGAGATGGCAAGCCGATCTCGGTAAAAGCCGATAATCGAAAGAAAACGCAAACGCACCATCACCATCGCCATCGCCATCACCGGCACCACCACCACCACCACCACCACCTTCACCTACGCCACCTACGCAACTTAACCGATGGAATCAGGTGGGTAGGTCGGTGGTAATTCTCCCACGGGAACTGGTTCTCTAGACGAACTTTTCATTATTTCTTCGCTAATTAATTCTCGAGCAGTCGATAGTCGCGCCACGGAACCCCCTAAGGTGTCTCCGAAGTTGGCGGATCAAACGTCCCTGAGCGATTTCACAAAACGCGTATTGTTTTCGCGCAAACCATAGGATTTCCCGGCGTAGTTCGAATCTTCCGACATTCGCGTCGGTCCATCCACGTTCGCGCTCGATGCCCAGGAAGTGCCGAGTCTATCCGGGGGTTCGCACGGGGCCATCCACTTCAGGGTGTAGGATCGACTGTTTCAAGACTGGCGGCGGTTCTCGAGAGCCATTGGCCCGCGAAAGATCGGGACCGTTATTTTAGCGCTCGAGAAGCGTCGGATCCATGGAGTCTTCGCCGAAGATCGATAGATCCCTCGGTGCTTCCTGGGGGAGCACCAAAAGAGACTGCGCGATAGCTTTTAATTAACCTTGACTTAGGCCCGGGAGTCGCCGGAGGAGCAGAATCCCGCCTACGCTCGTGGTTTGGTTCGTTACCGCGGAAGTGGCAGGATAACGATCGTCTAGGACCAAGGCAGAATCCCGAGAACGCGGAGTCCGCTAATGAATTACCTCCTCCATTTGCTGCAGTGTTCGCTGAAATTACTTACGCCCGATCAGCGCCACGCTTCGTCGGAGCAAGGTGCGAGCACGCCCTCTTACAGCCCAAGAAGATGGGGTGGTCCAACTTTCCTCGACCCTCAAACCCTCCGGGGATCGGTGGGAGAGAGGGTTCCTTCCTCTCCGCCATTGTCCTCGCGATAACCCGCGATAGCGCTCGTAAACCGCGAGAAATTGGAATTTCCTCCAATTGTTCCTGCAGGAGTTGATTTCTCGGGGAATACCAGATTATAATGCCGAAGGATGTGACGTTGATCCTTTGGCGATGATACCTCGCCGATGGGGTTGCTACTCCTACGGGTAGTCCTTTACACGGGAATTGACTGTTAGCGCTAATTCGACAGGAATCGCGCGTCCACGAATCTCGTGGAGCGTTTCGATCTTGCCTGCTTCTAACGAACTTCCCCAGCCTCTTCCATTCGGGGATTCGGTGGATACACCGAAGATATAACCTGGTACCCTATCTCTCTCGTTGTATCAATCTTTTTCCCCGAAAGAGGAGGTTCTTCGAGCTTAACTGATTAATTTCAATGCACGCTGCAATGCCCCGATCGAAAATTATTGAAAGCTCTCGTTTCTCGAACCTTCTTCCCCGATAATAATACTGGCAAAAGTAGCAGGAGCGGTCTGATTTGATTTTACACACCAGTGGAACTTCCTTCTGACTCCTTTGTAACGTGTTTTTCGGCATTAACCCAGATTTTTTATTATCATCCCGCTCATAAAACTTGATTCCCCAACTGAAACTGCATTTTCTTGAGAATTCCTGCAAATTTAGCTTTGATCCTTTTACGATGATATCTCTGACAAAGTTCCCTTGACGAGGATAAACTTTTATCAAAAAGGAATTTAACATGGAATAAGTGCCAGCCCTCTTAATCGGGAGCTCCAATCTGTTTTAGTGTTTTGGACTGAAGTTTTCATTCTTACTTATTCCTTTGCCAGTTCTTTGATTAACTAGTGCTCTTTTTTTTTTGTTTTTTTTTTCTTTAATCCCATCCCATCACATTTTATCCTTCCCGCAGTTTTCCTTCTCAATTTTCTCCAAAGGAACGTGGATCGAGTCAGTCAAGTAATGATATCCATGGTTACGGAACTTTGTACGATATTGATCGACAAGAGATATTTTGCCGGAAGTGAATTTATATGGCAGACATATTTCTACCCGCATGAGATTTTACTACCCCAAGACAATAAAAAGTATCTGAAATATTTCGGATAAACAATACTCGAGCGCCACGTACACATATCGATTTATAGTTTCATGAAACAATCGTATTCTTCGAATTAGAGCGATCAATCGGAATGAATAAGAGTGGAGTGTTTCCAAAAGTGAACAACGAGACTTTCCATGTGGGCCACCTTCTAAATTTACGTGTGATCGATAGTCGAAATGCAATTATTGAAGAACTCGAGTTAGGTCAGCCCCGGATAGCCTGGTCTTCGAAACTGTTTTAACGCAGATAAGTCCTTGATAGGCAAATACTTTTCTCAGACGTCATTTATCATTGATCGACGCGTTAATATTCATATTATCAATTGATCATGCCTCCAGGTAAGGTTAGAAGTATTCGCGTCAGCTCGTCCGCGGGAAAAAGGCAAAAAGGAGCCTAATAGCTTTAATACGGTAATTAGGTCCGCAGGATTTATGATGGTCTTATCAAGTGGATCGTGAATAAATCCAAGGGCGTTCTCCTAATAGACAATTCCTATAGGCGCAGCAACGTCAGCTTTTTATCCCTCGTACTAGAAGATTTCGTAAAGTAAGAGAACTCGTGCTTAGAATACGTGATTGGACAAGGAGCAAGGAGCAAGGAGCAAGGAACGAGTGGAGAATGTTCGAGGATTCCATAATCAGACGGCAGAAGCCCTTTTAGGAAAACTCTGGACCAGGTGGTTTTGCTAATTAAGACCTTGCGCGGCAGCGACTTTCTCTTTTTTTCCTCCCTTTCCTCCTCCCGCAATGCGGAGGCCCTTCAGCGCCGAGGGGTTGCAGGCTTTGCGGTCCTGAGATCCGGTGAGTACTTCGCGGTGTAAAATGCGGTTTTGCGGTGGGGACCTTGCGGTTGCACCTTGGCACCGGGGCAAAACCGAGCATTTGCATGCGTCGCCCGTAAAACGTCGTCTACCTGCTGGTAAGTACGCACACACTCTCGTACCGTTCCAAGGTCATCCCATAGCCAACGCTTTGCAGGACCATGAGCTCTCCATACGGAAATCGGAGATCTCTCCCGGAGTTTTCAGCTGATCGATCACCTTGCCGTCCAATTATACTCGATAAAATCATTTTAATAGCTCGATAAAATGATTATGGGCAGAGAAGCCTCGAAGGAAAACCCTCGTCCACCGTCGTGCTGGTTTCTCTTTATCAACCTTGCACAGCCATCTTCATAAATTCATCCCTACATTCCCTCGAAACTCTAGTCAGGAGCCCCTGGATGCTCTTGAGCATTTCGAGATCCCCTCGGATGTAACCTCTCCAGGATAAAACCAGGATTATTTGGGAATAGTTATCGTTGAAGTTTTAAGACCGGACAAGTTTATCAGAATTCCTGCATTTTCCATGGTAAAAGTATAGACCGATACTTTGGCTATTAACCTTCCTTTAACTTAATGAGAAGCATCCGGCCCGACTTAATTCCCTATGAATCAGAAGATGTTACTGATGGTGCCAGTGGTGGTGATGGTGGTGGTGGTGGTGGTGATGGTGCCGTTGCTGCTGCTGGTTATGGCGGTGCTCGGTAATTTCGTTCCAACTATGGATTCCGAGCTGAGATGATTCATGGTGGATGATGGTCGTCATAATCGTATTTTTTGCAAATGGCTAAGAGCTTCGTGGACAAGCGATAATACGAGTGCCGTGTATCCCGGTTGGTTCGGAGGAAACGCGTACTTGACGCTTTCATTAAATCAGGATTATGAGCGGGGCTTATGCAAGTTTTTGCGGACTTAGGTACCCAGCGAGTCCCTCGTGATGATGCTGCATGAAAACCACCAGATTCTATTTTGGCCACGCAATTAGGCACTTTGTGCAGCGTCTGCTTATTCATAAGTCTAATGACCTTCTTCCACGCGACCGTAACCTGCAAACTGTGCGGCAGAATCCACGAATCAACATAATGGGAAATAGGAAAATCTCGTTGGAACAATTGGATTCTCAAATCTCGTCCGACTGCGTGTCGAGTGAAAATTCGATCATAACCAGTCGATTGATTCTCGGAGCCTACTCAATCGATGTATTGGCCGTACTTTATTTATTTATCTGTTACATGTCAATGGTAATGGATTCGGCGTTACGCCTTGAACAAGATTCTCAATGTTCGAATAATCTCGTTTAACGATGCAGAAGAGGTTTTTTCTAATTGAAGTGATAATTCCTGTCTGCCGCATATTCAACTACCTTTGATAGGGCGTCCCGGGACAGAGAAGAAAAGGGGCGCTAAACCGCAAAAAGCTAAAACAAGAAGAAGCTAGAACTGGCCTTTATAATCTTAATTAGGTAGGGCTTTTGTGAACTTTTCTCTCTCTCTCTCTCAAATTGTTCGCGACTCTCAGTTTGTTATATTAGCAGCTTATTACGCATAAAACCGAGAAGTTAAACTCTTTGAAAAATTATTCAAATGTCGAAGGTTGACTTTTGGGATATTGTTGTTTTATTAAACCCCAGAGAATACATTAGTTTTTTCTGTTCTGCATAGTTTTAACGTTATCGACATTTGAAATGTGAATAAAAAAAGTTGTGCAGTTCCCTCGCGAGCGGCTGGCAGGAGGACAAGAATCGATTACATCTCCGAAGAAAAAGATGAGATAGAAGACATAATCAAAGAAGCCGGAAGAGAGTAGCTAATTCCCAACTTTCTTTGAATCCTACAACCCTCCCCGATCAGTCTGGAATCGGCACGGGATTACGGGACTCCCGACAGCAGTTCCACGCTGCTTCTTGTACAATGGTCCATCTTCTCCTTTGACGCGGGTTCTGATAGCACAGGGATAAGAAGCGGGGGAAAAAGAAAAGAGAATTGGCAAAGGGAACTGGCAAGATACAAGACGTAACTATGAGAAATTCTCCTGGATCTTAATTATCGAGGAGATTAGCTTATTCGAAACTTTCCCCAGGGTTGTTAGTTTTATCACTAAACGTCCCTCGAGTTCTCAACTACCCCCATTCCCAAAAGTAATCGACGCACGAGCGCACGCACGCACATTTCTGACAGCAGGCTTGATTAAAATTAAGCGAATATCGAAATTAGCGCGCGCTCAATTCCATCGATTATTCGCCGCCTTAATTGCAAGCAACAACGAGAGCTTAACCTCGAGTACAGTTTCAGGTTCTGGTCCTGTGTTCGCTTCAACGTTATCCTAACGCATCGGTTCGAGCGTTCGGAAAAGCCGGCGCGGAAACCTGGTAGTCTCCAGGATACTCGTGTTTCGGGGATCGAAAGGTGAAAATTTGCATATTTAGGATAAAGTTTGAAGGGTGGGTTCAAGTTCAGGATCGAGGGTGTCGAAGACCTCATCCGATAGGCTAGTCAGAGTGTTTATTCGAGTGGTTGCGAGTAACCGCGCGGCAACGGCGTTGTCTAGCAACGGTGTCTGAGCCAGAGCCTGAGCCAGAACCAGAGCCAGAACTTGAGAACCGGAGAAAGAGTTACAGCGAGGAAGCTTCAATGTGTTCTGGAGTGATGCCAAAGCGCCCTGGGAATTCCCGCGTGCTCCTGAATAATACAGCCCTATATAGGGGAAGAAGCTAGCCGCCAAGCAGGAAGTACCAATTTGCAAGGTACACAGAGACACGGAAGGTAGCCGAAGATAGTGCCGATGTCAAAGTAACCTGGGACATATTGCTAAAGCTGGAAGCCCCAGCGATAATCCAGCTTTAAGTCCTGCGAAGATAGGGCAAGCAGAGGAATCTGGGAAAAGTCGGGAATCGACCTAATCCGCTCTATAATTAAGATCCGCCAGGATTCCCCGCTCTTTTTTATCCTCCCCTTTCTTCGGTCAACCTCCTCCTCCTCCTCATTCGCTTTCTCCCTCTCCTTCTTCTTCTTCTTCTTCTTTTCGTCTCCTCCTCGACCCACCACTTTTTTCCCGGTTCTTCCAATTTTCCTCCGATACTTATCGCCGTCTGGGATCTTGTCAAAGGCAGGATCACACGTCAAAGGAGGAAATGGATCATTGGACGCGATAGAACATGGAAAAAGTTTCAGGGGAATTTGTAGTGATCGAGATAAAGCTCCTAGGGAGCGACCTTCTCCCGGTCTCACTTTTGAATTTTTGTCGGAAAATTTCACGAATCCCAGCGGCGGGAACAGCGCGATACCCGATTCTTCGAGGAAGGTCGAGGAAAATTTCGGGGTGGAGTCCTAGGAGAATTAGCTAATTAAATCGAGTGTGTCGGCAAGGCGTCGAGATACCCCGACCAAAAGTGTGCAGCAGCAGCAGCCTCGTTCAGACGAGTCCTGGGGGTGTTCGTTAAATTCGTCCAGCGATTAGGCAGAAACGGCGGGTTCCCCGTGGTGCGGGGGTGAGGCGAATTTCTCTCAGGCACCGAGTGCTCGGCGAGGAGGAGGCGTGGAGAAATCTAGCGTGGACGTGTAAAACTGCCAGTGGTGAGTAGTCGCGCAGAGAAAATGGACGGTTTTGCGTGGCGGCGTCCGTGTAGGGAAAAGTTTTCAAAGAGCGCGCATAACTCTTGCGAAAAGGCTCCTTGTAGCAAGATCGCAGTAACGATAAACGCAGTGATTAAACTAAACGCGACAGGGCCGACGTTAACTCGCGACTCGCACACTGGGACTCGCCTCTCAGTCGGCAACTTGTTGAAGGCAGCGCTAAATATATTGGCAGTGCCAGTTAGCGACCCCACTGCCAGGATATTGTTACCGCGAAAAAAGCCGCTGCAAAGGAGCCGGCACCCTTCATCGCTCTGTACCATCTTCCCTGTCTCTCCCTCCTCCTCCTTCCTCTCTCGCATCTTCCTTCCTTTCTCGAACATCTTGAAAGTCCGAGTTAAACTTTCGTTCGACGTGATATTCTTTGCCAAACTCCTGGAGATTATCGCAGAGGGAGGAGGAGGAGGAGGAGGAGGAGGAGGGGCGATTTGTTTGCGAAAATGAACTTTTGGACATTAATGAAGGCATTAGAAGGCTCTCGCTCGTAAAGCGGAAGTATCAATTGCGAGAAGATGGCGCTTTTCATTTTGTTCGACGAGACTCGCCATGGATATCCGGAGAGAAACGCCACATTTTGATATGATAATTTCTGTCAATGAGCACTCGTCGAGAGGGAACGAGGGGAGAGGGGTGTGATTACGAGAGGGTGGGAGTGGAAGCGGCAGCCCCAATGGGTTTGGCTGCGAAAGAGACGACGAGGGGGTAGCGATTGTTATCGATTTGGAGGGTGACGAAAGCAAGAGCGACCGTTTGACAAAGTGAATTTCACCTACGCCTCCTTTGCTCGCTGCGCTTTCCATTTAACAAACTACGAATGCCTGGGGCTGCTTCGCGTTTCGAATTAACCCGCACGAACCGATGTGGTTCTCTCCTCGCGAGAGCCGAGCATTCGCTTAATTAGGTAAATAAATTTTGGCCGCGTCCCGCCTTCGGCGCCGTTTCTGGCTCTCACCCCCGCCCCTTCTTCTCTTCGAACTCCACCCTGGGCCGAAGAGACCAGTGTCGATATATGTGTACGGGGCGATCTAATTAATTCATACCCACGAACTGAACATTGCTCCCCCAAAGTCTTGCTCAAATAACGAGAAAATTCAACGACTCTCCCTAGGCCTGTTCTCTCCTGGAACAATTGTATTTGAATATCTCTCTCTCTCTCTCTCTCTCTCTTTCTCTCTCTCTCTCTCTCTATCTATCTCTCTTTCACTCTTCCTCTTCACGTTAAAAGGCTTCCTGGTCCGACGATTAAAGATGGCATATCGCTCTGCCGAGTCATTGGAACGAGATAGCGAGGTTACTTCCGAAATTAATAATCATCTCGATGATATTATGCGCGCTCGTGTTATTCCTGACATGGCTGCTTTAACAAATATGATTATTCACGGCGCGAGAGCGAAACTCCCCGGCAACCCTGGCGAATCACATTTGCACGATGTAATATGATTTGTTGCTACATTAACCTTATTCATTTATGCAGTTGGGAAGATCGTGAAACTATGCGGATTAAATTATTTTCGATTTTAGTAGGACCGCCGTCGAAGCTTAGCAGTCACCCGAGGAGAGCAATTTGGCTTTCCTCCGTTTAAAAGAAAAAGAGAAGAGAGATCCTCGGTGCTTCCCCCGTTCCTTCCGTGAAATTTAACGAAAAATTCATCCCCGGCGCGCGAGTCCCTTGATAAAACCAAAAATGATCCCTACTTCGATCTGGCGTACGTGTAAGGAAAATGTTAATAGTTTTTATATTAAAAAAAGTTATCTCTCGTAATTGGATTTTCAAAGGGGTGGTTTTTTTTACAACTGATACCGGGGAAACTAAAATGAACGGACGAGCGCCCATGGGGTCGCTTTCTATGGGTACCACCACGCTACTTCCGAGCTCGTTCGATAAGCGCCCGTACTATGAAAAGTTTCCGCATTAAACTTGTTATATGTGTATATAAGCCTGCCGGCATATACATGTTAATTAAATTTCAAACATACAGGTTAGTTAACTTCGAACCTTGCATTAATGCGGTATTAAATTTAATATACTTGGCGATTTCGAGTATAATACCGCATAATTGCTGGTTACTCTCTTAAATACATTTCAACCGTTTTCATTAAGACGAAAACCAGAAGGGCGCTTTTCCTGAAAATGTTTCGCTTTTTCGCCCTCTCGCGCTACTACCACCGCCGTTGCCCGTGCAACAATAATTTCGAGCAATAATCGTTGAAACTATCAATTTCCCGAGAATGCGGCGCAGGTCTTAAAATTCCTATGGAAATGTACACAAGCCCTTTGATCGTTGACTCCTATACTGTTTTGCGAAACGACCTGCATCTCCTCCTTGCACCTTCCGGTGCTTTCGAGAAAAGCTCGTTCAACACCTGAAATACATGTCGCGGTTGTCAATAAACATGCGCCACCCGACCATCAAGCTGTCGCAACAATAATAACGACGCGGCATCGATGCACAAATGACGTTCATTTATTTTGCATAAAACATAGACACCGAAGCCTTGGTAGGAAGTCATCGAGATCATCGTCCGGCTCTAGGAATCCTGGTGAGCGCGCGACCATTTGGAAAAATATGAATTTTGTCGGATGAGCGAACTCAAAGTTATTCGCGATTAAATTGCGGATCAATCACACATTTGTATAATTGTCCCATTAATTATGCAACTAATCCATAGCCTCTGGTCCGAAACAAAATCCATTCGGAAATGCGATTCGTCGAATACTAGAATACTCGAATACCAGAGAGAGAGAGAGTGGGAAGGATGGGGTCCGCTAAATTTCGAACCAGAGCACTAAATTATCGCTTAATCCGCACTCGATTTCAATCGGATTTCGATTTTTCTCCAACGTTATTATCAATCGGCTCCGCGCTAACTATTCGTTCTGGTGCGAGCGTGGGGGAGAACGGGGGTTGAAACGGGTCCTCGGGGATTCCCGTAGAATTTCGGAGGAGCCTGCTGTAACGGATTCGAGGAGTATCGGATAAATTGAGTTCCGGTTGCGCAGGCCAGCATGTCTATCGCCAAAAGCTCTTAGGTTCATCGCCAGCAGAACGGAGATTTCGATGATGAAACGAAAGAGCGTTTTGGCCATGAAAAAATGGTGGGAGACTTTACGGTTGGTTTCCGGGGGAGCTCGCGAGAGTTGTCCGAGTGAAATACTCGACCGGTGCGTGGATTTGCCTTCGCATACGATGCAGAACGATGCAAAATTCGCTCGCTGCAGGCCGCTGGTTCGCTTATCTGCGCAATTTATTGCACCGTTACGACGATGTTCCCAACTTTAAACCGCGATGTTCGACGTTAAGTGACTTTGGCCGATTTGAATGCGCCGTACGGCCGGCGAAAGGTGCACAGCCCCTGTAGGGCGAGCTCGTAACGTGGAATCAAGATAATCCTGTTACGCGTGATTGTCAAGGACGCGCGAGATGGTCGGGCATCGGCGACCGAGTGTCAGCTGCCACCGAACTTGCCAAATGTCCCCTTGATGTCTGCGCTAATCCCTGCCCCATCCTCCACTTTCGGCAGATTCTTCATCCACTCGAATCAGGTTCCCGAGCGGCTCTCGCCGGTCTCTTCCTCTTCGCGCTCGAATGTGCTTCGAGGAGACGTTCCGGGGGACAGCTTTTATCGTCCTCGGATTATGCCCGGAGACATTTTACACTTTGCGCCTGCGAGAGGAACGCTGAAACCACCGTCTCTCAACGTGCACATTTTATGTGATGTACTATTAAGCGCCACGGCGCATCCCTTCCCACCCCCACCCCCCACGGTGGAACGTGTAAAGATTACGCAGTGGTAGCCGGGACCTAAACCGAGTCACTTGCTCGACGTTCCGCAGTAATAATTTCCGCCTTCGAACTTGACCTTGCGGTTCAACGGGATTTCGAGCATCCAGTCCCGAAGGAGCGTCGTGGGGTGGGATGGGATGGAGAGAGCCAGGTTTATGGACTTTAAGGACTTGGCATAACCCACGTGCCATTTACGAAGGAAAATCGTAAACTGGGTGAGGAGAAGTGGAAGAAGCTGCGGGTAAGCGGATAGGACCATCGAATCGGATTAGCACGCGCCATGGTGGTGGTGATGGTGGTGGTAATGGCGTTCGTCGATATGAAAAAGTCTTCCCCGGGACGTTCCCCCGTGAGTTTCATCATCGACCAATTTACGGGCACCGTAGCAAATATTCGGCTGCAGATCCGAGATACCCCGGGCACGCGTGTGTTCGTAGTGTCCTCGCTAATCCTCCCCCCGCAACCCCCTCCTTCCTCTTGTTCGCGTTCATCACGAGAGAACCAGAAGCGAAGATTCCCGCTGTGTTTCGCGCGAATCCTCATTTTTTCTTCCGGGCCAAAGCCCCCGGCAGTCGGCGAGCGCGAGGCCCATTAGAGATTTCAATCTCTGCCCGTTTTATCGGCATCTTCCCCTCCTCCCTCCCACCCCTTAATTAGCATAAAAGAGTCTAGAGAAGGGTTACGCGCGTTCGCATCGTAGCTCCGCCAAGGCATTCACGGCTATTAAATTTTGTCACAACTTAATACGTCGTTGAGTTATCGTTTGGCTCGAGCGACGAGTCCTGCAGGACTCGTGGGGTGGGGACCTATGGGATCTCAAGGAAGCGAATAAATCGCTTTGACAAATGGCCCAGTCAGCGGGCAGCCATGCGAAGGATTGAAAGTTCCGACGAGTCTCCCCCGGTGGTGGATACCGGCCAGTGTGTTTGCTTTAATCCGCATTAAAATATTGGAGAAGCATCGTCTTCGACCAGGGTCTTCTAATGGTGTCCTAATGGTCCTGCGCGACCCTGGGCCGCTACCGGCCTAGGAGGAACGAGCAGCGGATTCCCGATAACGAGCTCGACGATTGGCCGATTGCGTAGCCGTCTCTTGGAGTTCCCGTATTTTGCAGCGTCCAAGAGTTTTCTCGTCCGGGGGAACACTCGGGGCGTGTTCCCTAATCAGCTCGGCTTAATCCCGCTTTAATTCGAGCACGGCGTCGATAATAACGACGGCTTAACACAATAAATCGCGAATCGATTTCAGCGCCGGTTTTATTGTCATTAGGTATTCACCGGGAGAGAAAGGCGAAAAACTTTATAACCCACTCGGCATCGACGTACTGTTAGTCCTCGAAGATTTACACGCTTTCCAGCGGCTTTACTGCCTTCCGACTTGGCAACTTGCGTTTTCTATCGACATTATAACTCCTCCATTATCGCCCGTAATTCCGCACCGTCCGTAACAACCTGGCAAACACCGCGCGGGATAATAAGCAATCGCTTCATCAATTACACTCGCCCGTTTTTTCCAGGACGCAGCAGCCACCACGCGTTACTCGCTTTCATGCATATCGCCGGGTTGTAGCTGCGCGCGTGTTGGTTAAACGCTCGCCAATAACAATCCTGACGGGAGAATGGGTTGCGAGATTATAAAGGGGGTGTGTGGAGAAGGAAGGGGAGGCTCTCCGTAAGATTCCGGATGGTAGACCGAAGGAAATTAACGATTTACACCCTGATGGTAGGTGGAAGGGCGCGCTGGCATTGGAGAAACAGTTGTTACGGCGGAGAAGGAGGCGAATAATAAAATCGCTAGAAAATAGGCCGTTAATACAATAAAGTATGGCGATGCGTTAAATTGGTATCCCCGTCGAGGCGAACGCTGGAAAAATCGGGAAACTCGCCTGAAGAAATGTGGTTTTGCATCCAGCTTGTTTGCGTATTCGTTGGTTCGTTCGTTCGTTAGATGGGAGCACAGCTTGGGGCGTTCGTGGCAGACAAGAAGGTACAGAGGGAATGCTGTTGCGAGGGGTATAGCGGGGGTGGGAGAGGGAGCCGGCAGAAGGGCAATAAACGTTATCCGGGCGTTTTTCCGATTTCACCGGACGAACCGCGCTCATCCACGTTAACGCGGCTCTACGGCCCTCCAGCTTTGAGATAAATTAGCATCTTTTATTAACTGCTGTCATACCCCCTCCCCCCGCCCCGAAAGCATACCTGAATCGCAACTGAAATTCCGGTCATCGAGCAAAACTGGCAACCCTCCAATAGACGCAAACTTGTAGGCATTCCCGTAACGAGGGACGTTACTCCCGTTTCTCAAAAGCGAGGTCGCCAAACCGGAAGTGCCGGAAGACCTTCGGGCACGTTTAAGAGGCCTCTTCTTCCGGTCGCGCCTCGTAAAATTCAATTGCGTCATCGAACGACCTTGGATATGAGAAAGCACGGGGAGACTTCCGAGGGCGGGAGAGGGTCGTAAAGTTGAATTAAACGAAGAAGGGGTGGCGGCGGGAGCGAGGATGCCGATGGCTCGCCAGGTCGGAGGTCGGGACAAAGAGTCGGATCTTCTCACGAGACGCGAGCTACGTTATTGGCTCGATTATCTCCGATTATCCGATTACCCCCACCACATTTTTCTCGTTAAGCGCTCGTAATTAAGGCGATGCTGCCTCCCGGTGTCGTTCCAGGTTCCGCCTTGCAGCCAATTTCGTAGCCCGGTTGATCCGGGACCTGGGGCGATCGTGCGACAGACACGAGTGGCGTTTCTCACCCTTCCGCCCGTCTTACTCTGGAATTAGCGGTAATCCGATTAGCCATCGAGTTTTCTCCGATTGATTACCGCGCACCCCCGGGACCGGGACCGGAATCGGTACCGGAACCAGGACGTGGGCCGCCGTCAGGTTCTTTTCGGAAAGATCATATAAAAATCCTCCGTCGCCGCAGGTTACCCGTCGATTCTCCTATTCCTGCAGGAGCGATAATTTCAACTTGCAGCAAAATGACCAGCATATTTCCCGCTTTCCCTCCAGGGTATCCCGGTTGGCTGCTGGTCCTCGGAAAATAACCAACATTCGCACGTGTGTGTCGCTACACGATTAATTAGCGACCGATACGCAAC
The DNA here is from genome assembly GCA_037305995.1 of Sclerodermus sp. 'alternatusi'. Taxonomy (NCBI): domain Eukaryota; kingdom Metazoa; phylum Arthropoda; class Insecta; order Hymenoptera; family Bethylidae; genus Sclerodermus; species Sclerodermus sp. 'alternatusi'. Next base: position 11,233,852 of record CM074545.1, read on the forward strand.
CGGGAATTAATTGCCAGCGGTGCAAAGGGTGTCCTCGAGCAGTACGAGCGGTGGGTACCAACCAGAGAGGAGAGAGAGAGAGAGAGAGAGAGAGAGAGAGAGAGAGAGAGAGAGAGAGAGAGAGCGGGAGAAGGACCACGAGAGAACGGGGTGAATTATCGCAAGAGCCTCCGCTGTTTTTTTCTTGATTCCACTCGCTTATTTCCTGGCGGAGAATCGTAATGTGATTTCGCGCATAATTTAACCCACCACTTTCATATCGCGGCCGGGGGAGAGAACAAAGATGGCCGATGAGGCATTCGAGTGAAATTCTCGAGGATCGCGCGAGTCGATCTCGCGGCTGCTGCGCGGACTCGCAATAAATCGTGACGCGCACGGCGGAAACTCGCGTTTTAACTTTACGATCGGCGGACAGTCGAAGAAGCGCTTCCCCACGGCGTGGCGTGGCGTGGTTCACCAATAAAACAGCACGGTCGAACGTAGGTGTGTATAAAAGATGGGCCCGGAGCGCGAGCAGATTTGTTTGACGCACTGCTGCAGCAGCACCTAATAAAAGATGCTAATATATCCTGAAGCTAACACTCTCTCTATCTTTCTCTCTCTCTCTCTCTCTCTCTCTCTCTCTCTCTCTCTTTCAGCCCCTTTACACGTTTTTCCAGCTTGTCGTCTCCGCGGTTTCTTTGGCAAAACCTCGCATATTGAATTCTCTGTAAAATTCCAACGGGGACCGGGAGTCGGGAGGCCCGAGATAAGATTTTTTTTATTGGGCAGTTTCGTTGGCAAATTAAAAGAACATTTCTCGACTAACGCTGATGGGCCGGACATTAGTGGGTGTGCGACATTAAATCTGCCGAGTGCGCTAAATGACGAATTGTGGGATGGCGAGAGGGGGTCATTTACCCTGGCTCGCGCGAAAGGGGACGCGAATACAGTGAAAAGTTTATTATCTGGCTGGCGAAGAGGAGCGAATTCCCAGTGGCGGAGACACAGGAAACCCTTTGTCCCGGCCGATCAGACATGGGGTTTTTGCTGGATGCTCGAGCGCGATTGCCTCAAGTCGAATCGGGAGAAAGTAGGAATTGTCGCTAATGGCTTCCCATAGGCTCCCCCTGAGGCTGCGGTCCGAGCTGAGACCCGGGCGAGTCGTTAATAAAGATAAACGCTAAAACCGCGGTAATGTGGAGAAAATTGGATGTGCGGGAACAAGTAGCGGTATAAATATTTCGCTTTAATGCACTTGCCCGGTACTAATGCAACTGATGGAAGGTTTAATCCTCCGGATACTGCAGTCGTACATATGCAAGTGGTTTTACGATAGGCGGGAACAGCTCGCGATAAAAGCATCGAATAGCGCATAAAACTCTATTAGAGCAAACAATATAATAATTCTTCGTTACGGCCCGAATCAAATATAAAAGAATACGGCGGCCGTCGGCGTTTTTCATACATCCTTGTCGCCCGACCGGAACTCAATTAAGGGCTCACCTGCGATAAAGTTACTTTATGTCCCGTTTCCTGGCGGAAACGTCCGAAATAATTGAAGGACTTCTGAGTCCACGCGAAGTTCCGATACGCGCATTCTGGAACACGCGGACCACGAGGTTCTGTGCGAGGAAAAAGAAAAAATCAAGTGCCGCCAGACGGCAATATGGCGGACCGGACACCCTCTCCTCCTCCTCCTCCTCCTCCTCCTTCTTTTATACGAGCGTGGCAAGTTTAAGATTCTGGAATTTGAGGAATAATGGGAATTCTCATAAAACCGCGTTGTTTCGGATGACTATCGTGCAGCTTGAAAAATGTCAAGGATAAATGGGCTAGAGGCTGAAGAAGAAAAAAAAGGAATATTGTTAAATGACGAGGAGTCCGTGTATATAACGGGTATAAATGAAAATGCACGCGCCCCGTATTGCCTGTGTTTCTACGTTTGTATATTCTGTAGTGTGTATGTGTGTGAGTGTATGTCTGAACGTTTATAGCACACGACAGTAGAGCCAGCACCGATACATCGCTACCATCTCGGAATTAAACGTATGTGGAAATCCAACGTATAAGCTGGCTGTATCCTGGAACGACATTGTATGGTGAACTGCGCAAGACTTTAGAGAGACATTCAAAGTAAATGAAGTACAAGTGCAGTGGGATAATGTCAGCGGTAGGAGACAATGAACCCTCTGTATTTTACAAGCGGCACGTAGATCAAAGTTGCAAAGCGAAATTCCATTGGGATGTAAAACGTGTAAAAGTGAGGGACTTGATAAATCAGCATTGTGGATAAAATATGAAGTCGGGGAGGGGGAGAGGGCCCTCTCGCGGTTCTCGCTAATTTCAACAAGAAAGAAAATAGCGCATGATTTACAGTAATGTTCGAGCACCGAGTCCAATGTATCAGCGATTCTACGCCGATAGAATTTATTAGAAGAATTTTCACCCTCCTCGCTGAACGCTCTTAGGACTGGCCACCGGTTCAATTTTTACAAACAAACGTCATATTTCACGCTGATCTCAAGAAAGGCGACAGTGCAAAATGGCCGACTGATTTATTATGATGTTTAAATTGTGGACTCTCTCTCTCTCTCTCTCTCTCTCTCTCTCTCTCTCTCTCTCTCTCTATTAGGGAAACTTTATCCCGATGGAATTTATACGCTGAGCTACGAGCTTGATTTACATAGCAAGTGCGATGAAAACCTTGGAGATTAGCACTGTCCTTCCAGCGAATTAATGGGAAACGCGCGCGTGGCACGTGATTAGCGATTATTACGAGTAAAAAAGGCTATAATCATCGCCATGGATTTATTAAAAAAAGAATCGCGAGCATCGACTGAAAGCTGCGCTGAAGAAAATTGAATTCGCGGAGAATTGCGAGGAGAACGCTGAAATTCTCGGGGATCGCGATAATCCGCGCGCACTCGAAGAAAGAGATTCAAGCCTGGGATTGTGGGCAAGAGAGGAGGCAACGAGAGAGATAGATAGATAGATAGAGAGAGAGAGAGTGACAGAAGGTTGAGAGGGAAGGGAGCCTACCGCCACTGGATTTGCATACTAGACATAGCCGAAATCTTCATAAGGAAGGCCATGCTTCAAGTCAATTTGTGGAAGGTCCGCAGAAGGGAGAATAAACGAAGAGAGACGCCGTGTGTGTGCGAGTTCCTCCACGTAGGTGTGCGTACGGAATAAAGTGGCGTCGGTAGACGGCAAAATGAGCTTTCCCTGGGTAGTTGCGAGTGGCTGCCAGTAGACGGACCCAAGTAGAAGGAAGGCACGTGTATGAGAAGACACAAACACGCAGAAAACGGAACACGATGCATACATACATATGCATATGCATACCGTTCGCTCGTCCGCCATGGGATATACGACATAGACTGGCCTGTGCCCCCCCCCCCCCGAACTTGCGGGAGAGCATTGCGTATAATTTATTCGAGAGCCCTGAAGAGAGGAGCGGTTCAGCGGCACTTCCGACTCGGAAAAAAGCGGTTTAGCCGCGTTACGCTCTCGCTTCTTTTTAATAGGCCACGCCGCTCTCTGCGGCGTCCGCTTTGATCTGGTCGGCTTTCAAGCACCCCCACCCCCTCATCAACCAAGCATGCCAAGCAAAAAATGCAAGCTCGCTTTGGCCACGCGCGGCCGGCTACTCCAAATGGCACGGCGCGATTTCCAGATTTTTCAAACCGTTTATTCCTCGACCACCCTCCACACCCCCGTGCCACACCACCCTGCCCCTCCACCGAAGGAAGGAGAGGAAGAGGAGAGCCTAATTTTCGGCGACCGATTCAACCGAAGTGATTTAAGGGCCCCCGGACCGGATATTTACCCTCCTCGCTTACAAGCTGCGTCAACGAATTTTCACGGTACTTGTCTGAATTTTCCTCGAAGACTTTTCGCACCACCCCCCTCTCGATCCTCCGGAGTTTCCATTCGACGATTCTCTCGAGGGAGTCTCCCTCTCGGGGAGGAGGGAAAATCTTGCAGGGAAATTCCTCCGATTTTCATGAAAAGTCCCGAGCCAGTTTCCTTTCATGATTTTCGTCGGAATTTTTCCACCCCCTTTTCCATCGCCCTTTTTTCATTTTTCCCCGGAATTCGGGATCTTCCGGGGATGCTCGAATCCCATTTGGGTCCTCCGTTTAATTCGCGAGATGACTCGCAAGTAGAATCTGAACTCGTAAGCCGAGGGATTTGCCGCCTTTAATCCATCTGGCCTTTTCCGCTTTTAGAGGTAAAGTTTCGGGGCACAGATGTGAGCGAGCACGCTTATAATTATCCGGAGGAATCTCTGGTGATAATTTCCGGAGAGTGGAAGTGCCTCGATGGAGATCCTCCTTCGATCATTATCGTTGCATTTGTGTTTTAAATGCAGCCTGTACACTCGCTTGAGCAGCTGGCAGGGATTTTCCTCGTTTATCCAGGACTTTCCTCGAGGCCAGGACTTTTCAGGAAAACGCGTAATCATAATTACCCAGGTAAACAGGGGTTCCAACCACTCCAGAGATCCCCGCAGTTCTGCGACCAAAAACTGACGGGAAAAATCTGGATAACGTTTTCTCGTACTGTACAGCCGAGGTCAGATACGAAGTCTCTAACCTCGTTAGGAGCAACGTTCAGCGATCTCCCGCTAGTTTCTCCGCACATTCCCCGACTAGTTCGAGTTCGACGGATCGTATACATTTTTCCCCCGTAAAGTCAAAATACCAATCACAAAATCACTGGCTACGCCAGAAATCGAGAGCCAAAGCGCGCGGATTTCTAAAACCGTTTCAGCAAAGAATATGGTTCCTCTTGGCGCGTGTAGTCGACGCGAAAAGCCTACGGGCGTCTCATTAAGATCCCACAAGACGTCGCGTAAGAAGTTTCAAGCAGGTCCACGATGCGGTGGTGGTGGTGGAGGTGATCCCTTCCCAAAGTTGGGATAAAATTTTCCTCGAGAGAATAAACGAGGTGGGATTTTGAGAAGACTTCAATTATGCAAGTCAATTTCCAGAAGCTTGCGGAGAAAAATATGACGCGTGGTGATGGTAGTGCGGCGCGTGTTTGTATTGGTCGTCTATCCGTGAGATTTCTTGAGATTCTGGGGAGCCTTGCAGCGGCGTCCTAAATTTGTCCATGGAATACGCCCGGAGGTATTCCCGTGGCATTCATTGAACCATTTAGCTAGCGGCCACGAGTTAATTTCTCGAAGAGCAGCGAGGAAGGAGCGTTGGCTCTTCGTTAATGGGTCGCCCGTATCGAGGGGCTAGTGTTTCACTGAAAAGGAGACCAGCGAACTATGGTAGAGGCCACTTGGATACGTTTACAGCGGTGACGACGACCATCCTCGGCAAACAGGTTGACGCACCGTGTTGACCGATCTAATTTACTCCCCCGCAGCCTCACCCCACGCAGTTTGCCCAAGAGTAAGGGGAAGTCGCTTAAATTAAAAAGCAAAGAAATTCCCCGTCTCCGAAATAGAGGACCCAAAGTGCTGCTGCTGCCGCTGTCGCTGCTGGTTCGAGCTAACACGGGAGGAAAGGCAAAGGATAATTGACTGCGATATCGCGTTTCTCCCGTCGTCCTCTCTCTCTCTCTCTCTCCCTATTCCACCAATTGTCAATAGAGCCGGTACTGCGGGGGTGAGACACCGGCGGGATCTTTGGGAAAAAGCTGTAGCGTCGAGAAAGGCAAGAAACTTGAGCGCTTATAATAAAATCGAGCGCTTTAGGCTGAGAAATGCTTTGGAGATGGTAAAATCTGCTTTCTTGAGGAAGCCATTTGTTTTGGAAAAATTATCGCTCGTCGAGAATCACCATAATCGTTCGCGATGATTAATACCCTCGGTATTCCGGCGGATCTTTCGGTCGAGAGATAAACTTGTACTTTTCAAAGGATACCTCCACCTCCACCACCAGCGGTGGAACTTTCCCTCGTCACAAATGAAGCTTAACGCGCGGCGCCGATGGATCGAGTTTGCTAAGTGGCTGTCACAAGGTACCGCATTGTCAGACGAGCACTGTCCGTCCGAAGATGAAAAGATGTTTTTCCAAAACATCGTTGACAAGAGCCACTCCTTCTTGAAAATCACTCGTGTGGATAAACGGGAGCTCTTAAAAGCGTGAATCACGTAATCACGAGAGAAACCTCAGGAAAGTTCTTCCAAAACGATTACTCTTTCTCTCGCTCTCTCACTCTCTCTCTCTCTCTCTCTCTCTCTCTCTTTTCACCATGGAAAAAAGCTTTTTGTTTGTCCACGTGCGAATAATATCATTTATCACAAGCGAATGAATTATTTATGGGAAATGCGCAAATGAAATTAAATCTTATAGCTTTTGACACGCGTGAAATTATTTATGCGAGGCGTGTGAATGAAATTGATTATTATAGCTTTCGGGAGTGTGGAATTATTTACGAGGAATGCGTGGACGAAATTGATTATTACAGCTTTTGACAGTGTAGCGTAATTTATGCGAAATAAGACCGCCGGTGTTGCACGAGCCTATCGTGCCAGGAAAATAAGAATCGGGAAGCTAAACGGGGGAGGGGAGGGAGAGCCGGGGGATATAGATTTGCTTAATGAGGACATTTTTTGCGGTTCCTCTTCGGGGAACCCCATTAGACCCCGTTTGTATCGTGGATAGTCTTTCAGTGAAAGGTCCGAACCAAGCTATTGCGCAAGAGATGCATGAAGATACGCGGATGAGGAAGGAGATAATTATACGAATTAAGGAGCCCTGTCCGGCTTAAAAGTGTTTTGACGGCTGCTTAACTTTGTTAGAAGGATTATGATTATGGTGGCAGGGGGACAGCTTGATCGAGAGGAGAAAATGGCTGGCCTTTGAGAGTTCGAGGAATCCTCCTGCCACTCCTAGCCCCCGTAATCCCTTCGGAAGATCGAGCTCTCGTAAAATGATCGAGACCGCGCGCGAGGAAAGTAGTTTCCGGCCATGAAGATGCTGCGTGATCTTTGGCCTAGCTCCCTTCCTCCCCCGCCTTCGCTCGATATTCCTAAAAAGTATCCATATCGCGACTCCCACAGCAGCCAAGTACGATTAGCGCGATAAATTTTCCGAGGAAAGTTTCTCCGCGAGACTAACAGCGAAATTTCTTTTGTTTCAGGTGAGTGATGCGCCTAATCCATTCCAGGCCCAGTTTCGTCACGGTGAGTTTTTAAGGCGATCTCGTTCCGCGACCAGCGTGCAGATTTTCCGCGCGAGGCCTTCTCGAGACGGGCTTTTCGCAATATTCTAGCATCGTCATCGTGCGCATGGGGGTCTCTCACGCACAAATCAAATCCGTTAATTAGCGCATTCCGCCGCGCGCCAGCGTTTCCGCTTTAATTGGTGCGCGCCGACTTTTCGTGCCGTTAAAGTTTCAGCGGCCGAGGCGGTTGCTCTCACGAGATAAAAGGAATTGGAAAAAATACACGGAACAAGAAGAGGGTGTGCGGCCAGTGGAATGAGCAGTCTGGGATGGGAGGTTGAGAAGGAGGCGAAGGAGGAGGAGGAGGAGGTGGAGAGATAGCGAGAGACAAAGCTCCACAGTGTCTCAAGGTGGCAAGTTTGCCCTCCTGCGGAAACCTTTGCAAACACCGCGTAGCTGGAACGAGGCAAAGAAACGAAAGCGCAATATATTTGAGGGGAGGCTGCGAGGGGAGGGAGAGTCGCGTGATAAACGTTAAACGTGTCGTGGTTGGCGTTGTTACCGTTGCAGATAAAAATAAAGCGTCATGGTCCCCCGGTGCGTTTTGCCGTACGTTTCGCAATAGGAGAAATTCCACCCCGGTGCACCGGAAGGCCAATATCTCGAAGAAAATGGCGCCCGGCGTGTTTCCTCCTCGCATGTTTCGCGCGAAATACACGCCGAGGACCGGAAAGAGGACGCGAGCTTTTAAATGAGATTTTACCGCACCACCGAGATTCGTGAGGTTTACCACTCTGTTTTCCGGGAATTCGTTAGTTTAGTCCTGACGTTCGCGGGGGTGGTGGTGGTTGCACGACTTTGCTGTAGCTGCCAGTCATCGTTGCGTAATTTCCAGTTATTTCAATTTCATGCGCGATGTCGTGTTCGGTCAGCAGTGGCCACTCCAAAGTTTTCCACCCCCTGCGAGCCACGCGAGGGTGCATCCACTTTTCCCTCTTTGCCCCCGTCTTTGTCTTTTGCCCTTTACCAGCCTGTCTCTCCCTCTCTGTTTTTCAACCCTACAGCGTTGTTTTTCTTTCCTCTTTAACAACATTAGCCTCGTTCGATTCTTCTCTCTCTACCCTCTCGCTTACCGATGTTCCCCGGAGCTGAGACATCGGGGAATTCGACGACTTGACGCTCCATCGCGTTCTATCGCAGGACGTCGTTGTCTCATCCACCCGCGCTGTTTATCCATCTCCTTTAATTTATTAATGAGCTCTCCTTCGCGCGGGCAAAGTTCTCGTGGTTGGAGGGAGAGACAAGAGGAATGGCCGTCAATGACCGCGAAAGGAAGTTCCGGCGGTGCTGATTTGAAAAACTCGTGAAAACGTTATGTGGAACAATTAATTTCACTGGTTCCACGCGAAAAGTTTTCGCATAAAGCGCAGGTTCGTTCGATTCAATTTGAATTCGTATTCATCGCTGATAAATTTCCATCGGGAGTGGCTGTCCTTTTTAAACATTGTGGAAAGAGCGTGGAACGCGGGAGAAAGAAAATAAGGCAAGTTTTCAATAACTAGTTTTACAGTTTTGATTAAATTCCCGAGCGAGGACATATATTCCAACAGACGTAAGTTCTGATAAAGGAATGGCTATTTGGGAAAGGTGCTCGCGGCCATTGTTACCGGGCGTAACTTATGAGACAGAAATCCGCTTAAAGGGTGTGAAAAATATCCCGAGACAAGTTAAGAAGCGAACAACAGACGGCAACGGACAGGAGACTCGGAAAAATATTCTCCGCTGCCATTTTGCAACGAGTCTACCGAGTCTCCGATGGAGCGGGAAGTCTTCTTATTTACGGTCTTACCGAGAAACGCAAAAAAGAAACCATCCATCTGAATTTTACCAATCTCTTCAATTACAAGGCTGAGGGGTAGCCGGCAATTCCGTGGGCCAGTCAGAGACCGGAAATAAGAAATTCCTCAATAAACTCAAATTTCTTCCTATCGATAATGCAGTAGTGAGTATTTCTCTTATTGGATTCGAGAAAAAATAGGGTAGCGGATAGAGAGGTGGGAAAATATCGTAGCGCAAGGGGCCAGAACTAGATCGGGGAAGTTTAGGAATCCCGAGGAAAATATTTTCCGTCGGCATTTCGCGCTAAGTTCGGCAGCTGTGCCGGGAATGAGATGACTTTTCGTGATTTCATCAAGTAGCGTGATGGGCACAGGGGGTAGGAGAGGGTGCGCGAACAGAAGAAGAAGAAGAAGATGAAGATGAAGAAGCGGAGGAAGCAGAAGGAGAAGGAGGCAACATCAATTACAATTCGAAATCGAACTCGTAGACTGTCGTTAACCCTACTAATAGATTCCGGAGGGTGAGGGGGGAGACCCTGGAAAAGGTGAAAATGGAAGAAGAGGGCGAGAATCGGGTAAACTTGAGTAATGAGAGGGCCGAGCCGATGAAAACTCGTCGTTCTCGAGCGTCGCGCGAGATTTCCGGCAGCGTCGTACCACGTGCAGGCTCTTCTGGATTAATGGGGGAACAGCCTGAATTTGCCAAGTGGTCCGGGAAGCGCGATCGGCTGAGAAAAATCGAGCGGGGGCCTCGATGTACCGGGACGCGGAGGAACATCGATCGAGAATTCTGGGAAACGAAGGGTCTGCCGTAGCTGGCTATCAGCGGGAGCTGCTAGCTCAAGCTCTCGGAAAGAAAGGCGCTGATGAAGATTGCTTTCCGTGGAAAACTGTCAAAATTCCATTGTTGAAGAAAACCGATCCCGGAAAAGAATGGAGTCGATTCCTGAAAGAGCTGCATTTCCAAATCGCGGAAGAAAGGTAGACATCTATATTCCAACGGCTGCAGCAGCTCGTGCACATGAGGGGGGAGGGGGATCTACGAAAAACTTAATGATTCGTTCCCTGGAATCCCGGGGCGATCTATCCAGAGGAAATACCGAGAGACCTCGGAGAACGCGCCAAGGAGCTTCTAGAGAGCCCATGATTAGTCAGATTTCCACGGAAACCACTGAATAACCAGCGAAACCGAATTGTCCGGATTATCGGACCTTTTGCAATTTTTATCGAGTCCACGAGTATATTGGCACAGGGTTTTTTTTCGTCGCGATTCGTTCCGCCGTAAAATTTGGATTAATGGCCGAGTCGGTAGAGGAGGAGGGAAAAAGCGAGGATCGAGAGGAGGAAAGTTGAAAGAAGCATAGATCAGGAGGTAGAAATCCCGGGAATGGGCTAGACGCAAGATATTGCTTGCTTCTGATGGGAAAAAGGCGGGAGGGAAGGGAGAGGTCAAGGGTAGAAGAGGAAGGTAGGAAGGGGTCATGGGGTTTACGCTCGGTAGCTCAACGTGGGATGTCGAGAACATAATATCGCGACAAGAAAACCTATGGCTCCTGCTATACAATTAAGCCGGGCCGTAAAATAAACGTTCTCGTATCCTCTCTCGCACGCCTTCGTTTCTCCCCACGCACGCACGTGGAGTCACCAGCAACAGCAGCAGCAGCAGCGGCAGCAGCTACCTGCGAACATCCTATTGCCGATAATTACTCTATTATGCTCACGTGCGCTACTAAACTCGCGCAACGATCCTCCTTAATGCACGCAGTTATTCTTTGATTACCACTAATTCCGATCGCCATCCCGATTTCCCTCTGGAAATCGATGGAGTAAAATCTTCGGATCACCCACGGTCCTCCGCCATTGGCTACCCGAGGGCCGCACCATCCCCTTCTCGTCACCCTGTTCTTTGGACGCTAATAAATTTGCTACTCGATAAAAAATGACCGCGGCACAGAAATGAAAGGCAATAAAATGTCGAATGTGATTTTTCAAGTGTCATTAGTATCTTGGCTCGTGGCGGGAGAAGCCGGGCGTTGAAGAAGCGGAGGAAGTGAAGGACGAGGGAGAAGAAAAAGGAGGAGGAGGAGGTGAAGAAAGAGGACTCTGCAACGGCATCATTAATTTCAGCGAAAAGAAGAGTAAGACTTCCTTCACCTAAGAAATTCCATATAACCGGAACCATTGTTGATTTCTCCCGTCTGCGAGAGCAGTAAAGGGAGTGCTCGTAAAATAAATAATATTCGCGAACTTGTAATGCTTACATTTAAGTTTGTAATGCAAAGATATTGCGCCGTGCCGTGAAGCACCGACGCCATTACGAGGGTGAAATGAATTAGCAAATGAAGTTGCAGCAACTCCCGTGTAACTGTTGTCGGAACAAAGCACCCGGTAACTTTGGTGTTCCACGCGGCGAGCGAAACTCTTCAGGCTCCAAATATTCCGGTGGTTTCCGTGGAAGAACTTGCTCATCCGGTTCGATTAGCGGAAGGCCATCGGGGGCCGGAAGCCCGCGCGAGTTTCGGCCCTCGAGCCACGAGCCCACGAGCGACGGGACGCGAAGGTCAACGACGTTCGACAAAATGGCGGGAATTATGCAAATCCCGGCGGGAACACGTGCGTCGGTAATTGCGTTAGTCGCTACGATCGATGACGCGCCGCCGCTGTAATTAAGTTTTCGCGGCGTGTGTCGCGGATTACACGACGGTGATCCTGCTTAATATTTCGGGAGCGCGTGCCAGCCTTGGCGAGATCGCCATTGTCGGAAATGCTCGCTTCTCCCGTCGAAGATGGAAATCCAACGAATAACGCCGCTCTTCGTTTGATTGTCATACCATTCATTCATTTTCCCGTATATCTCTCTCTCTCTCTCTCTCTCTCTCTCTCTCTTTTGCGCGAACGCATTTTCCAATACTATATAAATGAACTTGATTGAATATAGAGAGTTCATTATTAGCTGGATTATTCCGCTTGTCACAATGAACGGATATCCTCCGTTTGTGAAATTTATCCCGCGAGTCGGTCACGCGAGCTACCCTAAATATCGACGAGAGTGCGAGGAGCGGCTCGCGCTTCGTTCGAGAGAATCGCGTTGATTTTCGTAGCGATCGGTGCTCGCCTTCGAAAAATGACCGTCGCTTCTCGCGAATCCCCCGAGTTTCCGTGCGCGTCGAACTTTTTTCACGGGCTGTACCGCGAACTCGCGGGATGGCAGCGAATCGGTAATTACCGGGGGCCGATTCCGATTATTGCCCTTGGAAATTTAATAACACCGTAATAAAGCGGCTCGCGTTCGCCAAAGCCAATTTGCGGACGCCTTCGGTGGCCCGCGCGCTCCCCCGGCCCCGCGCTGGCTGCCACCACCGATTTTCAGGGCTATACAAGATTTTCATAATCGATTTTGCCCGGCCGCATATTGCACCGGGCTAATTTCATTGGGCGCTTCGCGATAAATCCGATCCCCGCGTTCCGGACGTCCCCGCTGATTTCAACGCGACGCGTGACCAGAAATTCAGAATGACGGATGAGAATGCGCTCTGGAAATTTTCAGCGCGGTTTTCGATAATGCGAATCGCATTGCGGTCCGCGAAACTGAACGTGTCATCCAGCGAATCGAGGTGTTCGTTCCAGCAGCCCGGATAGTTCGTCGTTGACGGACGTTCCAAAAAATTGCCGATCGTCAACGTCGGACGATCTCTCCCCTCCCGGTACCCCGTCGAAGATTCCTCGCTTTCGATCACGCGCTTTCCCAACTGGACTCTCGGCGAAAATACGTGTAGAGGTACATTCCTGAAATTTCTTCCTCCCATTTAGGGTGGTCCGAAGAGCATTCCTGCGAAATTTCATCAAACTGCGAGAGCTTTGATTCTCGACTCCCAGCTGGAAATCTGAATATTTGCAATTTCCTTAATTTTTCTTTTCACGGTGTACAGCCTTGATTAAATCCATTGGAATTGATCCGCCAGAATAAAGAGCGCAATTAAGCGAATATTTATTTTGGGCCGTTCGTTTGGGAGATCCCCGGTGATTCGGTTAGCGCGCCGCTAAAAACAGAGCCAACGCCACGCTACAATGAAAGCTCGCCGGTACTAAACAAGATTCGTTCCCCGAGAGAAGCTATTCAATCGTGGAACATCACAGAGCGCTGGAGTACCGGAACAGCAGAAATCGATGAATTGGAATAATAAGCTTTTGCGCAGCTGCGTCATTGCTATCTTAGCGGAATATCGTCCGGTCCGGATGGCTCGATCAGCGATTCGATCCATCCACCCACGCGCGAACAGGCCGGGAATGAAATTGCTCGATCGGTTTTTATCGCCTCGTTAGATCGACGCGTTCGCGCGAATTTCGGCCGGTCCCACAGGCGGCGATGGCAAACACCGCGCGAATCGGCGTTAGAATCGTCGAGTTTCTCGAAGGATTCTCGAGAATCAATTTTGTACGTTCGAATTACCGATTTATCGTCGATCGATCGTCGGGCGTTCCTGGTCGTGGTCCAGCCGTGTCGGGTGGGCGGACTTTTCTTCGGTTCGTGCAACCTCTCGAAATCGACTAATTGATCGATCGGTGGATCCAGTGGAGGCGCGCGCGCGCGCGACTGCCGAGGAGAAATTCTATTTAGCATGTCGGGAGGAAGATGTAAAATTGATGAAACGGTACCGCTGTCGGCTGTCGCGGCCAGCCAGTCTGGTCGTTTTCCTTTAGTGGATTGACACGTGAGCGTCCGGCGAGCCTGTTATTATGTGTTATTAGGTACTTTAGTAATCGCGAGAGGACATGATTCCACTGCTCGTACCAGCAGCGATCACGCACCGTTTATTACGAACATGCGCGCTGGTCCAGATTTTTCTCCGACTCTCGGCATTTCCAACATCTGCCCGACACGACAAACTTTCCTTCCCTCCCTCCGCGACGTTCCTCCTCGATGAACCGCAACACGCGAAATCAACATCGTCGAGGAAATCTTAAACGGTTCGGTAATCTCGCGCTGAAAACACGATTTTCCAGACTACCCCCCGTGGAGAGTCCTGGGAGGAATCCGCTCAAGGTCGGTTCTTTCGCGTTACCTCGATCGGTTCTCCGGTCGATACTTACGCAAGGATTTGCTTTGGCCCTTTAAGATCCGAGGGAGAGAACATTTTGACGAGGTTCCGCTGGAATGAGGTTCGTTAGACGCTCCGTCGGGCGACTTTTGTACTTTCGCAAATTTACTCGAGGCCGCAGCAACAACCATCATTCTATCCCGTATCTCGACAGCTACGAGCTCTCTCTGCTAAATAAGCGGAAGTGAGTAAAGCGTTCCGGAAGCGTGTCTCCATCCTGAATTCTGTGAAAAGTTCTCTCTTCCCGCGCTGGAAACCTTTTCTTTCTTTCAATTTTAGATGCAACCTTGCCGGATTCCATTTACCGCGGTCCGTCAAATTTCTCCACGCGTCAGTCTGGGTCTTCGTTGTCGGGCTGAAATTATCTCGCGCAAAGTTGAACGTATGACAGCGACCCCGCCATTTCCTACGGGGCTGCAAATCATTTTGCAGAGAACAGTCGGGCTTTAACAACGGAGACCTTTCTCTCAAAGTTTTCGCGTTTCATTCGTTAAGACGCAATGGACGAGAGTCCCTGGTAAATTCTTCAGCTCCTCCGACTCTTCGGAACATATGTAGATATTAAGTATGAGGAGGATGTAAAAAGAAAACGAGGAGTCACCCACCCTAAGTTGAAGGATCGTTCAGTGTCAGAAGAGGCCACTGAATGGCTCCGCTCCTTTTCTATTTTGTGCTTCGAACACCGCCGTGCAGGCAAGTTTAACCGTGACATCGAATTGGCACGCGTGTATAAAAGCACTCGTAACACGCGTAACCCTCCCCCCCTCCATTGAGAACGACTCGATTTCAAAGGGACCTTCCCCTTGTCACGGCCTCTAACTCTTCTCCCTTTAAATTGCTTCTTTTTTATTTATTTTCGTTTCATACGCTTCTCTCTCTTTCTCATCCAGTAATCTCTCCTATCTCTCATTGCCGAGAGAACTAATTATTTATCTTGCCACTCGTCTAATTCGATAATTTGCTTTCGAAAGCGGCAGCTCCTCTCTTCTCATCATTAAATTTATATAATCGCTGTAACCTATAATTTATTCCCTTTTCCTGGAAAAAGTTCTCGAGACTCTCGAGTGGAGGGAAAGTAGAAAATCATTAAAGTAACGCATTGTTAATTTATGATTTTTCTACTCTGACTCCAGTTTTTTTTCATTTTTTTTTTTTTTTTTTTTTGAAGCAATTTCGCTTCCGGTTCGGTGGTATTGCATTGCGTTACGTGGATTTCCCCGCTGTCCTTTCTCACATTTCGAGTGGTAGAACTGACTGATCTCTCTCGCCCACTCTCTGCAATTATTGCCATTAATTATTTACCCCGTTCCACTCTTCATTACCCGATGTCGATAACTCTGTTCTCACTGGCTAATTTGTCAGAGTAATAGCGTCGGTTAAATTCCGCGATCCTATCCCGAAGCGTGCTTCTTCTCTCATTTTCTTATTTAGGACGTTAAAACGCTCGGGCGCAGAAGAATTTACGATAGAGAAAAATCACTGAATAATGGCAAGCGTTAATTAAACCAAGTGATCTCCCTGAGTCTAGCTATGCGTTTAAAACAGTCATTTGCTGTTTCACGCTTCTGCCTTACGGCGAGCTCGTCGCTGTCTTTTAACTCATATACTTACACGCGGATGAAGAGGAGGATGAGGGTGAGAAGCAAGAGAGGGAGGAGCAGGAGAATGAAGGGAGTTCGAGAAAGAAAAAGATTGAAGTCCGGATACAAAGTGGCGCGGTGTAGAAGCGAAAGAGAAATAATCCTACTTTTATGGCACTTTAATTCGTCCCCTTTAAAAAATTTCAACGAGTTTAGTGGGAGAATTAATTTAAATGAAGGAGATACCGAGGACGAGGGCGGGGAAAGGGGTTGGAGGAATCGTTTGGCCTGACAAGAATTTCCGAAGAACAGAAAAATAACAGTTACCTACGGATTATCGATCGCGCGGAACTTTGGAATCGCCTTAAGGATTACAAGTTAATTTCATCATTGCTTACGTTTACAGCTAATGAGATTTTCCACTTCTCTCTTATTCCCGATATCTAATAACGCGGTGTGTTTATAAGTAAAGTTATAGGTTATTTCGTCCGAGCTAATTGCATCAGTGGGTTTTTCGAGCCTGCAGCATCGATTCGGTACAAGCGGCCGTAATTCCTTCGCCAAAGGAACTTGACGCGCCCGCGGCTTCCTCTTCTTGCCTGGCACGCGTCTATTTTGCGAAGGCGTCACGACTCGCTGGAAGTTGCCCTGGCACCCGCGGCACTTTCGACGTGGCCGAGGACGTCATCACCGTCAAGTTTCTGCCCCACGACTTCGTGGCGCCCAGCCAGAAATGCCAACTTTACGTGGCGAACATATTTTTAACGCGATTCCCTCAACGCGCTGTTTTTCTCTCTCTTCTTTTGTTTTTCTTGGATTTTCCCCTTCTCCCACCCCCTCCCTCCGTCTCGCGATCCTCAACACCTTCGACCTCGTTTCCTCCGATATGTATTTTGGTTTTGCCTTTTTTTTCCCCGAGAATTTTCCTTCTCGTTCCCGCTCATCCTCTCCCACCGATTTTTCATCCCCCTCGTCGTGCTTTCTCGTCTCTCCTCCTTTGAGGATTTCTCGCGCGATTCTTCATCCTCTTCTCTTCCTCCCGTTCCGTCCACGAGAGACTAATGTCCCGGAAATGCCGAGGAAATCATTTCGACGCGCGACTAAAAAATATTTTCAAGGTACATCACGCGCATTTGTAAGGCAGAAACTTCGCATTTTCTTAAATTCCGCGTCCCACCCCCCGCTCGACGATTCTAATTTGGAGAATGATCTCATGCTTTCCGCGATTTGTAAGAACACGTAGTAATGCTCCCGGTTACTAATGGCTTCTTAAATCCCGTCTAATTTATCGAGGCTGGAAATCCTCTCTTTTTCCACCCCGTTGTGTTTTACGGCGAATGATTAAAATTGCGCGTTGCGCCTTTCAAGGAAGTTTTCCTGAATTAACAACTTCGTCATTTTGTTCGTCCGAATTGTGCGGCTTTGTTTTACACTGGCAACTCCCAGTTTTTTCTCTGTTTGTTCCTTTGCGTTTTATACGCCGCACAAACACACACACACACATACGCATATATTTTGTAATGGCCAAAAACCCCTTACTTCGTACTAGTTTTCTATTCAAAACATGTTTTCCGCATTGAAATTTTATTTCTCCTATTTTTATTGAATTTTCCATCCGCGATGAAAACACATTGCATTCACTACTAACTTTCAACTACTTTCTTCCATATATTCATGTTTAGAGTCATAATCCCATTTTCCGACAGGAATATATAATGCAGACATCTGTACCAACAGTGGAAATAAATTTTAGTAGCGAGCACACCGCCAAAACAAGGTAATAACACCAGCTTAGCAGATGTTAGTAGAAATCCTTTAAGTGCCCGTCCATATCACTCCATTTGGGCCTGGAAAAACAGAAATCTCTGTTTTTGCCTTTTCTCCCACACGAACTCAATTCCTTATCACAACACCGCCGGCTCTCAAATCTAACGCCCTACGTGTTTCTGTTTTTTCTTCGTTCGAGGCGCAAAATTTATGAGTCCCACGCATTTCTCGAGTACGGCCAGCGCGAATTGGGAATTACTCCGAAAAGATTTTTAAGATCCGCCTGGCGTCCCCTTATAAGTCGAAGGTCACGCGGACCTCCGCTCACGGAATTCCGCGCGGAATGGACACTATAGGATTTCTTCGCAAAAAGTGCACGAGGACACTCTCTATGGAGAAAACGATAACGAGTTCTAGTAAAGTAGCTAGAATATGTTTTCGCCGAGTCGTCCCACAGACCGGGCTCTCCCCCTTCACAGCGGGGTGACCTAGCCCCAAAATTTGGTAGCGGTGAGTCGTGAAAGAGCGTAAATTTCGAGGGAATTTGCAGGGGGCGCAAGGCATTCGTGAAATCGTCGGAGAAAATCCGGAATGTTCGAGCATAAATTTCCCAGCTGATTACAAATGCATCTGATATTTTTTAGCGCGAATCCCACTCGTACGCGCACGCAATTAAATTCAATTGTACAGCAGACATAATGCTACGGCGCATCAGAGCTCATGATTTATCTCCGTGTTCGTGCAAGCGTAAATGTGTAAATGTGTGTTTGCGTTTGTACGTGTACACGTACAATTCCCCCCAAACACCGATGCATATATTTCCCAGATATCTGTGCGCGCATTGTAAAGCTGATAATTCGACTCGCTGTTTATGTACCGTGCACCGTGTTTCCCGCGCACCCCCTGATAACCCCGCTGCAAATTTGAATCACTTGATAATTGGCTCATTGCTCCCCGCGGTTCGCCCCTAAAAAATTGATCGTCCGGGAAACGGGAGAGACTCCCACCTCGTGCGTCTCATCCGCGTGCTCGTAATTTGCTCGCGGACCGGAAGTCCTCGAGAAACCGTTGTGCAACTAGTAGAGGACTCGTGTAAAAATTAAGGTCTCTCGAGAATTGCTCAAACAGAGACTCTGCAAGATTCCCCATATTTCAGGGTACCCGGTGCAAATCGATCGAATCCCCCTGATTTCTCTCAGCACGTAGCGCGGCGAATCCTAGCTGGTCGTTCTCGTAGCTTGGTAGTTCAGCATTAGCCAAAAGTTTGTCCCAGTTCCACTATGAAATAGTTGGTGGCTGCGAGCAAGGCAGGCACCACGAGTGTTGTCCATTCTACTAACGCTTCCCTAATTCCGTTTGTCGACTTCCGCTCGGGAAACAAGACTGAAGAGAGAAAACGAGGTGAGAGGGAACATTGGAACATCCACTCAACTTCCGTTAACCTGGAGAGTGCCACGCTTGTCTCTCGGAAAACAAGTAGGTATGCAGATTCTGGCATTCGCCCAGGGAAGCAGTCGCGGAAAAATCCAGATCCACGGAAATCCGTTGATTTGCCAAGACAACGCTCGCTCCCCCCTGCCGATCAACGCTACCGAGATCTATCAGATTATTTATAGAAAATTAACAAATTGCTTGTACCCCGTGTGAAGTAACGATTGACGCTAAACTGTTTTATCCTCCTCGTGCGCTATTGCTATTTATTTTGCTGTTTCGACAATCACGGATGACCGGCTCGAACGAATAATCTGCAGGAACCTCTGCTTTGCCGAATAACAGCTTCCACCTGTTTCGCTCGATTTTCATTCTTTCCCTTCTCCATTATACGATATTACGTGTAAAATTTATCGGGGCGAGACTCAGGCTCGGGGGAGGAACCGTGTAACTACCACACCTAGATATTTATCACGCTTAAATCTCTGGCCTTTTTGTAATTCGGTTGATTCTCTCGCATTTCCGACTGTCCATTATCGCGCGATATTCGCAGCAAACAATTTTCGGTATCGTTCAAGTTCATCTCGGGTGACCAAACCTCGGCAGCCAGCCAGCCAGCCACCCTCTTTCATCGATTCCGCGGACTTTGGAATTTCATTTTAATGAATCCTCTCGGAGACAATGGAGCGATATGCACTTTTGGCGAACATTAATTATATCCGTTTCGTCGTTGTGGAATTTCTACTTTAATTGCTCTCCTCGGACGGTGTCTCTCACTCGATTTCTCTTAACGCGCGCGCACAACACGGAGACACAGCGTTGCACGCGTAAGCCAGACCGTGTGACAAATACAGGCGGTTTATTACATTCGTTGATTTCACTCTAAGGTTGAACGATAAAGTGCGATAGCGCAATTATTCCAGCCGCTTGCATACATAAATTGCTTTTGTTTCGTCTTTTGGGACTTCTATTTTAACGGGGCGTCTCGAGCGTCTGCTTCTCATTCGGTTGTTCGTAATAAACACGCGAGAGAACGACTAGAAGTTGCCAGGCGGAGGCAGTTTAGTCCGTTTCCTTGCAAGCTCGTCCAACCCTCCGGGTCTTCCTCCCGACCTCCCTCCCCCTACCCCCGTGTGGCATCCTGCCTAATAAACGCATACACCTATCTACCCGCGCATTTTCCTCTCCTCCTCGGAGAGTCCGTAGAATCCGAGACCAAAGTTGTGAGTCAGACGCATAAATAGTCCCCCGCTTCCCCTCGCGGCTGCCGCCACCCCCGAGCCACCCTCGACGATGTTACTTGACACTCGATATCGCTCATACCAACCGGACCATCTCCCAGGTAATTCTCGCCGATCCTGCTCCCCATCCCCTTGACTTATCGCTCTCCCCCTGGCTATCTTCAGGATCTCCAAGGTCATCCCGGGAGAAATTGTGAGACGCGTCGCTTAATCCAAAGCTCCCCGATCGATTTTAACGCGCGGATTTACGAGGACTCGACTGGAGATGGTCCACACGCTACTCCACCTGAATAAACGACGCGTTCGGCACTCCGGAACAGTTGGAATCGTAACGATCACAATAAAATGATATTTATCACTCGCGCCCGATAAGGGATGATTTATGACCCACGCAGTCTTTCAATCCTGTCGTTATTTTTTACAGCTCGGAGCAAAAGTTCCCTCCGTACAGCGGCCGTGGTACCACGAGTGGATAGGGGGGGAGGGTAACCTTCGAGCTTCCACCCCATCCCTTAATCATCGATAAACTTAATCCCCCGAACGTTCGAGAAATCATTGGGGCTTCGTGGATTGATTTACCGGGGGCAGGGTTGTTACTCCCGCGTCTCCTCGGGATATTTCGCGGATTCGACGCTCCGCTGAAAAAAGCGAGGCGAAGGAGGTCGAGGAAAAAAGCTCGTTCTCCCCATTGGATTGGCTGTAAAAAAGGAGAGTGCGTGCACAGATGTCGCTCTTAGATCATGGCGCGTGACGGCAAAATGCATTTCAGCGTGTGTAAGAGGGATGTACTCCTAATTGGGTCGTTCACCATTATGACAGAAACAACGACGCAAAGCTGCGTGCTCGCTCGAACGCTTAGACGGAGATGGAAAATGCCTGATCTTGGAAAACGGCGGATTTACATTCTGGTTCTTGGGAACTGGTTACGGATTCAACGAGGCATGATTTGTGTTTCTATCTTAAATTATACTTAGGGCATCGTAAAAAGTGCTTTAGTGCCCCGTAAAAATAGTAAAATTACATTCTTCCTCTTCATAAATCCTCCATTATTTTTTATACTGGTCGAGCAAGCATGTCGTTAGTCGAGTACTATGACGCCATAACCATTGGAGAGCGCGACGATTAATTATCGCGAGGAATTATCATTGGATCCAGATCGTGTTCGCCCTGTTCGCGATATTCAAGTTCCGAGTCAGGCGAGCCGAGTAGCAAACTCGGGGTTGGACTGGGGAACGCTGGAAATTCAGAAATAACGTTCCACCGATAAAAATGGCAAGGAGGGTAGTAAGGTCAATCGCGTAGGTCTGGAGAATCTCAGGAATTGAACGGAGGGAGGGGTGCCGGGGGAAATGTAAAAATTCTCCAGACAAAGCGACACGCTTGCAAACAACCACAAAGCAGAAATGCTTTGAAAAACATCAAAGATGGACGCGTGCTATCTTTTTTGACCAATTCACTTATGTCCCCCGTTCGAAAATAAAAGAATTTCCTGCATCAGGCTGGAATATTCGGAGGGAACGAGTTGCGCAGAATTTTCTAGCGGTCCGCCAGAAAAGCGTGTTGGGAAAGAGGAACGAGGAGAGGAGATCCATTGGAATGGATTAAGGGCGGCAGCCATTTTTGTCGGCGTGGGCAACGCTAAAAAAAGGAGCAAATCACCGAGAGAGAGACAACGAGGAATTATAATTTAACCACCGCGATTACAATCGTTTTTCTGCTAGACGGAACGTGTAGAGGGAGGGAGGGGGTGGGTGGGGGGAGGAACTCTGCGTGTTCCACGTCCAGGAACGAGAGAAAGGAGACCTAACAATCGTAATTCTGTCCTGCTACCAGCTGTTCCACGGCGCGAAACTTCATAAATAATACCTAACCCTTGCAAACTTCCACTTCTTTAATCCCCCCTCGTAATTCTCCTACAAGGAACTTCCCTTCATAATTCATCAGCGCGAATCAACAAATCCGCAAGTTTTCACAGCAGCGGGCCAGTTCGTTAATTCATCGTTGACTTTTCGAGCTCGGACACTTCTCGGTGTGTGCGTCCGTGTGTACGGGGGATGAGATTGGGAATGGTCGGTGATATTTTTCAAAGCTCCGCTGTTTGCTGAGAGGGGGAAGGGGTTGGTGCTGCTAGTCCGGGCGAGAAGGGATGCTGGTGTCTGGTTGGCTGGAAGTGGCACGCGCATACATCAGCGTCAATATGAATTAGCCTGGCAGGCCGAGCGTCGAGGACGAGTTTACACTAGCGCATTAGAAATCCTGTCAGCGAATGCAACCCGCATAATTAATCAGGCCGGATTAATTGAAACGCTCGTCCCGCGATTGCTTATCGCGAAACACGCCTGCGCGCAACCTCGTTGCGATTTTTCCCGGAAAAAATCCCGGATCGAAGCTCCCGATTCTTTCCGGAAGCGCGGCCGCGACTTCCGGAATCCTCCGGAGCCTCGCGAGAATGACGCAAGAAACGTTCTCCCGAGGCACTCGGCGAGGGATATCCGGTTTGCAGGAAACTTGCGAGGGACAATGCAGGCGAGAACGAGCGGTGGTACCGGGCTCCCTCGATAATTCCTAGCTGTAAACTCGCGGGCCGGCCGTAATTTGAAGAAGAGTCGCGTAAACACGCGTGTAATCCAAAATCCGCGCGGTTGGTCGGCTGTCGTGGGATAACGAGTTCATTGTCGTCGCCGGTGTAAATCTTGAGCGCCTTGAGCGAACGAACAGCAGCCGTGGGCGCCAACGTGGGCGACGTCTACCTGAATCCGTTAGCCTCGCCATTCGAAGTTCAGCGAGCACGCCTGGATAAAGCTGAAGGATGGAGGTGTCAGGCGAAAAGGAGCACCGCGAGAACCTACGGGGGACGCCACGACTTGAATGCACGCGAGTTGCCGGAAAAATCGTGGAGAAGCTGCGCGAGGGAAGAAATTCCTTCTGCTGGTGTGTGGCGTGCTCGGAAGAAGCGTGACCTCGAGAATTAGAGGAGGAAGGAAGAGAGAGAGAGAGAGAGAGAGAGAATGAGGAATATGTCAAAGGTAATTGGTTAATGTGGTGCAGTGGTGGATGTTCCTAGTTATGGATATGGTTATGGACCAAGAGGGGAAGGAGAAGAAGGAGCGAAAGTAAGGTGGTGGGTGGAAACAAGGACTCGGTGAAAGGGAGGGGAGGGGATAAACCAATATCTTACCTTCGAACGTTATCTGCTCATGCATATCGCAATGTACTGTTACCCCGCTACTTCCCATCTCCCCAGATATTTTCGAGCAAATTCAGACCACGCTCCGAACTCAAAACTACTTTCTTGCTGCATTCTTCCAAGGATTCTCGTGACCGACCGAACGACATCCTCCACTCGATATCCTGTCCCAGCTTCTCCCTACCTTCTCTTCTTCATAGCATAGAAATTGTATTTGCACGCCGCAGATTTTATTCCAACTATTTGCGAAGCCAAATTTAATGAATGCTACCCGCAGCGAAGTTTCCCGGTACGAGCTTCCCTGAAGAATTCCTTTTTCCTCGGGAAACTCGTAACAATCCATGAAACAAAAGTGAATATTAAAGAAAGAGCTCGCAAAATGGGGAGAAATCTGGTAAGGTCGGCTCTAAATATTTGAAAAGAATTCTCAGTGATTCTCCCGAGGGAGAGGTTTCGCGATAGGATAGAGCGAGAGAAAAGATTCATTTTTGCTCTAGTAAATTTGTATTGAGAGCAAAATGTGGGGGGGAGGGGGAGAGCCAAGTGCCATCTAAGAGCCTACGGAGTACCCGTGCACACGCAGACCAGACACTTCCTAAATGATGAATCCGGTTTACATAGCGTGATCACGCTAACTTGAAATAACAGTTTTTATTTCAATTAGACACGAACTCCCGCAGGTATCGTGCAAGGTGAACCTGTGGCAAGGTTAGGTTAGCGTTAGATCAGGGTCCCTCGGTTACTTATCCTCTATTAACCATAATGGGGAAATCGGACATGTAGGCTTGATAAGTTCGGATCATCCTTGGGTCAGGAACACGCGAAGGACCTTGCAGTCGAACACGATCCACTGACGAAGTACGAACATGCATCGCAAAAGGTACGAGGGTTTCCCAGATCCTCGTCTCTTATCTTTGGGGAGGTTCGTGCAGTGGGACGAATGGGTAGAGCACGGTCCGCCGCCATACGGTTTAATTTCAGAAAGATTCGAGGATCTTTGGTGTTTTCCAAATTTTCAAGCTGATATGTCTCTCTCGTGAAAGAAATTCTCAACGTAAGACCGTACGTGATTTCGCTTGTCTCGGGAAGCGGCACGGCTTATTTTCACGACAGAAAGATCCGAGAACTTTTATTTTTCGCTAAAAATCGAGAGGAGCCGTCCTAAAAAAAGACATATCCTGAAAACTTGGGAGCATCATGGTTCAACCGTGATGAGAGTCGACCAGATGAGAACCCAAGGATATCGTCGAGCGAGGATCATTTACGGCAAATCACGAGCTCGCCGGAAATAGCCGAAGAATGCCGAGTGTAATAGGAAGGACCTCTGGGCTACTCTGGCCGAAGATTCCAAAGTCCAATAGGGATCTCCTTAATCCGAAACTACCAGCGCCGGTATTTCTCGAGAGAGAACTATAAGAGCATTAAATTTCCAACCGGAGAACTAAATCAACACTTAATTAGCACTTGATTCCTGCTCAAGCCTTTTTCCACTCTGTCGTTGTGGCATCGCCAGTTTCCACTGGAACCAGCGAGTTCCATAAATTGATTCCATAATTTAGATCTTTGCTGATCCTTTTACGCATTAACCATAACCATGGATATCGTACGTACAGGATTGATAAGATCGGATTACCGGTGGGTCATGAACACGTTAAAAGACCTCCAATAAAACGATCTACTAAAGTGGGAACACGTATTGCTAGAAGCCGCAAGCATGAAAGCAGCAACCGCTACGGTTATTCCTGGTAGCATATGTTTCTCTGCCCACTGAGAGTGAAAAGTAGAACGAGAGGATATCGGTTTCTTTAAGTTGCATGTTTACCAGGATCATCTCGAGATCCCCCTGAACCTTGTAACAACTTGTAGCGATTTATCAGAGGGAGAAGTCTCTCAACTTTTATTGAGTTATGGTATCAGTAAAAATTTGCTGCTTGCGTCTCTTAGACTTGAAATGGGTTTGGGGAGGTGTAGGTCCTCTGAAGCACCGCCCTACCTCCCCTTTCCGAACTTTAGAAATGTTACGCTTCGACTGGAAAATATTGACAGTTTTTACAGAGCTTTGGCCAGCGTCAGGTTTGAAGGGTTGCCGAGACAAGATCGCTTTAGATTAAATACCTCGCGTCGCTTTCATTATCCCTAAAAGCGCAAGTTCCACCAAGGAACTGTGTGTGGGGAATGGAACAAGATAGCAACTGGAGTATCGTTTTCTCGAGTTATAGCCTCGCCGGAGTCTCCTTTCAGTGTATCACATGTAGAAACTCGTGACGAAGCTTATCCTTGCAACGAAGATGAACACGAGACCCTTAGTGCACTTAAGGGTCTACCCGTTTGATGCTGGATCAACGCACAAAGGTTAAACGCAAGATAGCGCTAAGTGTCTCTTACGTTGGAAACGTTTAATCAATAGTAAATGTTTAATAGACTCGAATATATTTAAGAACAAGAATGAGATGACAGCGCGAAAACAAAGGGTACCTCCTCGTGGATGCTGCTAACTGTGTTTAAAATTCGGTTAAACGGAAACAAATGCAAAAGTCTAATAAGCGCAACTTTCGACTAATTGAATTCTCTTAATTGGACGAACAAATGTTTCTGGAGTACAAAGATAATTGGGAGACGCTTGGGCTTCCACGGTCTAGGATGCGTTAATAAAACTTTTTGCCGTACACAATGACAAGAAGTAGGTTATGGGGAAGGATTGCAGCATGCACCTACTTCCAATCTAGCGTGTAGCACGTAGAAAGGCACGTGACCAAGCTTTTCGATGATCAAAGTAAACTGGCAATTGCTGAAAGTTGTTGGCAAATTGTCAAGGTGGCTCGGTAGTCAATTTCTTCGGGTTCTCGGTTGCTTCCACAGCGAAGAGCGGAAGCCATCGGCGTATCAAAATCGAGTCGTGTAACAAAGCAATCTTCCGATTGGATGCTGGCGCCACTTTATTCATCAGGCCTAAGCTTTATCTCGATCAATGCCTTTTGTGCAATACCCAGAGATATTGTCGTTTTCCACGATACATCAACGCTACAATGAGCTCGATGAAAGCTACCAGGCACACCTGGTTAGATCAAATCTGGTATACTTAGCGAATAGGGAACCAACTGAAAAAGGCGGACAGGGATACCCTAGGAGTCTCCGTAACAAGCCACATTCACACTTTGTCGGATAATCCATGAACTTTTTTCGCGTTTCGTATTTTGTCAGCCTCTCCCCTAGACCCCTAATTGAAAGAACTGGGATCGAACCAGGGGCTGGTTATGTTTCTCCAAGAAAAAATCCAAACTTGATCTTGGCTTTCTCAGTTTCTGTAACCAAGGAAACTTGCGATCTTTAACAAAAGATCATACTGCGCTTCGTTCTAAGTACCGCAGGCTCTCGTCGAGGCAATTCTGTGTTGGCAGTTTGCAATTGCGAGAAGTATCCTTGCCCAAATAGCCAAACACAAAAAGAGGACACGGAGCCGTCTCTCCATTGTTCCACAATTCCACGGTAATACTGGACCGGGGGATTCGTATAATTGAAGAATCTAGTTGTACCCACTACACCCACACACGCCAAATATTTAGTTAACAACTGAAAAAGTTTCTGACAATGAGTGGCAGAAGAGTAGCCCCGGGAGATTCAAATGCTCAGCGCATACAGCAGCGTAGATCCAGCGGAGGAAGGTAGCATTTAATTAAAGAACCATCCAACGTTCGTTTCTAAGAATTGCTCGATCGAATCTCGAGCAAAAGAGAGAGAAAGAGAGAGTTCACCTAGGTACATCCATGGACAGATATGGAGGCCCTGAGTGAAATTGCCAAGGGAAAGAATCAGTCGTACGATTCGAGGTATCCATCGTTAGCCACAACCTTAACCTAACTGGAGGAGTGGACATTCGAGTGGTGGTGGTGGTGGTAGCAATTAAGATTGCTACAGGTCTGGGCGTAAAGCAGTCCAGCAGTCGAGGATCCTAAAAAGTGGCGGGTAAAGAGTAGACTTGCTTGGCATCAAAGAGGGGGCCCAAGAGTGAATGTACGGGTCTGAGCAAACGGATGAATCCATATATCAGAGCCTGGTCCCAACGAAGTTCCAGATGGATGACCGCATCGCCGAAAAGCAAAGCAAAGCAAAGCAAAGCAAAACAAGAAGAGGGATGGGTGGGGTTGGAAGGGAAGGGAAGGGAAGGAAGGTAAAGCAGGGCGAAACAATTGAAAGGGAAGGAGCAGGGATAATAGGAAGAGAGAAGGACGAACCTACAGCGACTTCTCATTGTACCTCGCCGCGTGCGGTCGTCAAGATCTCCCGCTGCGAACGTGGCTGCGGTTTAGAATCGAAGCAGAAGGCACGGAATTCGTTTCTCAGCTTATAAGTTATTACTTATAACGTTCCCTCTGTGTACGGACCTTCTGGAAACTGCCGCTGTGCGAAGGAATCTGCGGTAGGTGAGACGCACGATGAAATCGCGGCCCAATCGGTACAAATAACACGCGAGAGGAGGCTTATAGTGCCGATGATAAAGATCTCCGGGAAATAAATCTTCGTCTTTTATACCTCGAAGAAGAAATCTCACTTTGTGAATTATTGTTAATACGCGATATTTTATACGGTTTTAACTGTTTTTGGTCCCGAGGGTTTCCCCGGTACGTGCGGTACACTCTCTGAATTCTACCGGGATCCATTTGGCGTTACTCCCCGCGCAAGGGGAGGGGAGGGCCGGATCTTCATCATTGGTACAGTGTGAGAATCTCAAAGAAATAGATCTTCGTTTATTATGCTCCCGAGAGATTTTTCACTTAGCTTATGAGTTATTGCCCGTGACATTTTCCATGACGGATAAATCCTTTCGGAGAAGCTGTTGCGATACTTACGGAGTAAAATCGGATCACACGTAGGGAAAAAAGTTTCCCGTGATTTATTCCTTTGGAAATAACCGAGGAAGAGAACTCGGCCTGTGAATCATCCGTTTAACAACATGATTTTCAGTTTTCAATAAAACTCGCTAACGAACCCCCTGTCGCCCCCTCGCCACCCTTGGCGCGATAACTTATCGCAACAAGTACAATAACTGGGATGCCTTGCGCTTCTAAGGCGAGGCGAGAAAAAACTGAAGAATTGAAATTCCTTCAGGGAGCTGCGACAAAAACAACAATAATAGTTCGCGCGTTGAGATATAACTTGGAGCAATAATAGCAGCTGGGTCTTTCTTGCCTGGTATTCGGAAGGAAGGAAGGAAGGAAGGAAGGAAGGAAAGGAAGAAGGTCTGGATGAAAAATTTAAGAGCCGCCGAGGTACCTGAAATTTCTGGTTGGTCGCGAGAAGCTCTCGGAGAATTCTCTCACCGCACTAAATTTTCTGCATTCTGGAATAACGTATTAGAGTTTCCCGAATAAGCAGGAAATTTCTTCCGCGATGCGATGATGCATAACCTCGCGGGTCCACAGATTTTCTCCTCGCGCGTCAGACCCTCCCAGTAGTTGTGAGAACTTGCTCTTTTAAGGAGCAACAGTTGGTGTGGGAAAGGAAAAGCGCTATATCTTATCGCGAGCCGGACGATACATCAAGAAAAATATAACTCCATTCGCGCGAGGGTGTTACGCAACGACCGCTAAACGTTCCCCTCGTGACCAATAAACGAGCGAAAGCTGCCCCATCGTCGATGAATATCCCGAAAAGCCAGCAACTCCAAGCTCCGCATCCGACGAGTTTTTCGATTCCACCGAAGACTCGTCTTCCCCGGGTACCACCGCCGCTTCGCGGTCCATTAATTATCTGCCATTCTTCTCCTGGAAACTGTCTCGGTTCGCTATATTGTTTCCCACGTATCAGCGGTAGTTGGCAACTACTCGCACGGTAAACCAGACTCGGAATCTTGCTCGAGTTTGCGCGTTAATTGTTCCCCGGCGTGATTCATCTTGGGATTGCCTGGGTTAACTTAATTAATTCCTATTTATCGGTAATAGCTGGGGGTATATTGTCGCGTGCACTTTCCACGAAGATTGCGTCATTGTTCCATCGAGGACTAATGCGTCGGTGAGTAAAACGGGGGGGTCCTCCGCCATAAGTAGCGGGGGCGGGAAGAGGGAGGTTTGCCATTCGAGAACTTTCAAATGATATTCGAAAGCGCGAGTCGAGCTTCCTGGGCCCGCCCCCCGCCAACTACAAATGCCAGAAGAGAGGAAGCGGTGATTATATGCAATCTTGATGTTTCCTTCGCGAGCTGCCGCCGCCCACGCCTTCCGTTCCTCGACTCTTCGCCGGGATTGCCGCGCGCCGATATTTTCCAGCAAGATCGATCGGGGAACCTTCAAAAGTTCGCGAGCTTTGATTTAGAACGTACATACCTGCAAATCGACGAGCCTTATCGATGACGGATCTACCCTTCCAGCGTAAGACCACCTTGAAACAAGATTCTCCTTGCCTGCCGCTTCTCTTTATCGTCCTCTTCTCTCTTCCTCTCCCCTCCCCCCTCCACGTTTCAGGGATTGCTTCTTTTTCTCTTACTCCCCTCTCTCCCTCCCTCCCTCCTACCCCTTATTTGCGTCCGATAGCCAGACGCAACGGTTTATTAACCGCCGTCATGATTCATCGGCTACGGATTTCAGCCGATTGTTCATTCATTAGTGGTTGTACTCTCCGGGTGAACCGGCTCATTCTTCATTGGCGAAAAATGAGGTACGGTTACTCCTCCGGACTTAAATCGCGTTACGCTCGCGTATCCGCCGGTGTTTCTTCGTTTCCCCGAGACCCTGTCGATCTCCGTCGCGAGAAGATGACCGAGTCGAATGGGTCCATCTCCTCGAGGAGCCTCGGAGATCGCGCGTATTTCACCTCCGCGAAGAAGCTGGCGCTAAAGTCCCGATGAGACACGGCTATAAATTTTCCCCCGGTGATTTTCCT
Organism: Sclerodermus sp. 'alternatusi'; assembly: GCA_037305995.1. NCBI lineage: Eukaryota > Metazoa > Arthropoda > Insecta > Hymenoptera > Bethylidae > Sclerodermus > Sclerodermus sp. 'alternatusi'. The sequence goes on from CM074545.1 coordinate 11,263,981, forward strand.
CGGTATTTCCGCGGGGAAAAAAGGACGAAACGAAATGGAGCGAGGTGGAGTCGAGTGGAATAAAGTGGAGTGGCGGAGAGAGATGGGCCGGGTCGGATCAGAGGGGGGGGGGGGGAACACGCGAGTCCGCTCGAAAATTCCCACATGCCTAAGATCCGAGGGATTTCAATTACCCGGTGAAACGGAGTCCGGCGCGAGGCACGTCCGGAGTGACAAGTGGGAGTGGAGTCGGGCCATTGTGCCATTGACTGCGGCCAGCTGAGCGGTATTCACAGTTTATTATCAGTACCCTTTGTACTTTGGATTGCCATGCCGCCGCATTCCTTCGTGGACGAGACGCTCCTCGTTGATCTCTCGTTAGCGATCGGCCACCGGAAATTATCGGAAATTATCGCGACGCTTCAGGGTCGCCCCTGGCGCTACGAATTCCTCCACCCCCGGCGCTAGTTATGAATTTGGCAAATTTTCTCGCTGGCGGATCGATCGTGACAAAGTGAACCGGTGCTCGAAGCTTTAAACGCTAACCAAATACTGGGTCTGTGCATTCGAATGTATTTATCTAACTGCATCAACGAGAATCCACTACGGTCAAGTGCAGGAGCGCGACGCGCGCGTTCTGCTGCACTATCATCAATCAAATATGCTTCGCGTGGGAGTAACAAGTGGAGCAAGCGTTTCTTCCACATCATTTATTACGGTGATCAGGATCGCGATTGCTTTCCCGTATTGTGGTCCGAGTAGAAAATTATTGTACTGTTAGCTATTGGTCCGGGTAATTACTCACCGTGACTCCTCATCTCTGTCTGGAGATCAAATTGCCTTTTTGAGACTTGTCCCGAACGATAATCAACGACAACGCGGTGGAGACTAGGCGAATTTCTCCGGCGAATTCCATCGCGTATGATTTTCGACGCTCTCGTTGGATCGAAATGGTAAAGTGTGTTAAAGCGGAAGGCAAATATTGGTTCGGTGTATCCGATAGATACATTATCTCAATACATGAGCTAGAGGCCAAATGGAGAACAGATACAGGTCAAGTGTGCACGAATAATATCTATCAATCACAATCGCTGCGTGTTGGCTAGCTCGATGAGCGACGAGTGGCTTGAATTTTATTTCGTAGTATTTAGCGTAATGGTCCAGAATCATAGTTGATCGAACAGCCAATTTAACGAAATTCCAGTATTTCGACCCAACATCTACTCTCGCTCTCTCTCCCTCTCTTAGCACAGCCTTTCTTCGCCTGCTCACCCCTTGCTCTTTTCATTAAAACATTACCTTCCATATTAATTATTGCGTCAGTTCGCTTGCAGCTTGAAAAATATCGATACTACCTCAAAGTTCCTGGTGATACTTTCATAATTTCATTAACTACCGCCGGGGCTTTTAATATTTGACCGTAGCAAATTGTTGTTGGGTATTTTCAGATTGAAATTTACTTCGTCCCGCTACCGAGCAACCTTTCATTTGTTTAACGCATTGGAATGGAAATAAATGTGTTCTCCCTTAAACTCTCTATGTTTCAAGTGTCTTGCGGTTAGCTGAATATTTCAAGAGTTCCAAAAAGGCCCGGTCGCTGCTCAAATATTTAGACACCAAACTCCTTGGCCATGATACAATCGCCGAATGATTCTCCAAGCTTATTATATTTCTGCGAGATTTGAATAGCCGCTTATCTGAGGAGGACCGAGTGCAGGAAGGATAAACATTCTCTCGTGGAATCCTAAGCGTGTTTCCAGAATGTATCACTCGAGACAATCGTTGATAACGATAAATAATCGTCAAAGGACGATTTCAAATGAATCGATCGAAATACCAAGTCGTCCATGAGTGTCGCCTTAATGCGATGGTGAACTTTACCACTGGTCAAATTTGCGCGTTGTTTCTTCATCGTGGTCTGAAATAGAACGAGATGCAAGGCCAGAAAGAGAGAGAGAGAGAGAGGAGTCTCATCTGAATCGTTTAGCCTCGTGGAAAAGGGATGAGGGGAGGGGTACCGAGTAGGGGCGGCGTACAAACAAACCCTATTCCGCGTATAACAGAAGCCCTCCGGCACTTGCGGCAGGTGGCAAAACACAGCGCTAGAAATTCTCAATTTATAGACCGCGCGAATTTCTCACGTTCGACCCTGGCATTAGGCTACTCGATTACAGACCTCTTCCACCGCGGATAATCCAATTGCAGGAGGAAGACCACCAGAATCCTCGAGCACGTTCCTCGAGATCCATCGAGACGTTGCGCAACACAAACGAGAAAGTCCCGGCCGTAAGCTCCGGTCGAAAAAGGTATAATGTCCAAAGCGACTAAGAACATCAAATAGATACGGGCCATTATTTATGGGCATGCCTAAATGGATATTTCTGGCGCTATTTGCTGGAATAACGGCGCACCTTAAATAATAGCGGGGCTCGCGCTTAAACATAATTAGCCGGCTACATAAATACGGGTCAGTGCAACTTCGCGGGCAATTAATCAATAATGAACCGAAGGGAATTCTGAGGTAGCATCGAGTTTCCCCTGACGTACCGAATATAATTTGCTCTGGCTGATGCTACGAAGGAACAACACGCGCAACTTCCGGGAGTTCCAACTAATCCAAATAAAGAATTCCTCGCGCAGCAGGAGCTGTTGCCGTTTCTACTGCCGTGGCTCTACCACCGCTGCTGTTGCTGTTGCTGCTGCTGTTTCGGTGTTCTCGCTTCAGAGAACTCGTGCTCTGTCATTTCGCCAAATAAAACGAGAGATTGGATAAGCTATGCTTTCCTCGTATCAATTACTCGCGGCATCTCATCTCGCTGGTTCCTCTCTAAAGAACAAATAGAAATGTAGATGAGTCGTTGACGTTATGTAAAGGACGAGAGAATCGTCGAAGGAAGCAGACGCTTAGCATACAATACACGCACGTATACATTAGTATAATAGCCAATAAAGTATTTGCAAGTAACGCAAGTGGTTTTATAGAACGAATAAAATTTAACGTCGAGTTAGCCAAGGCGGGAAGACCCTTGTGCTCGCAGTATTTTAATATATGTTACAATACGGTACCCACACACGGTACCACGCGCGAGCGCGCGCGCGCGCGCACACTGCGACAATGGTTCCCTCGACAAACCTCGACTGGACAGACCCCCATTGGTTTCCCATGCTCGACATACGTGATCCGCACTCCCCTAATGTGTTTCATTGCGAGTGTGTCTAACAAATCCTCCTTCCTCATTTGCACAGCCGCTTTCTTGCCAGTTTTAATCTTCGAAAGGCAGGCGTCCGTGAATCCATTATATTTCGGAAACAGAACCGACGAACGAACGAGGTACGACGACGGAGAAAGTTCCGACGATGAACACACTCGTGACGCGGGATAGCTCTGAAAGTTTTTTGGAAATGCGAATATCGACGGCGAGGGATGAGAGGGAGGAGGGTTGCTCGAATAAATTATGGACGTGTTTAATCGTAGCTGTTTATCCAGCGGTACATTCGTTGAATTTACTACTTGATTTTATTTAATTGATGGTGGTCACGCGGAAAAATTATGAACGGTCATTGCGCAACGTTTGATTTGTACGGGAGCCGGCGGAATACATATTTTTCTGTCTTATCAGATATAAAAATATTAATGGCCGTGGATATCATACTTGGCCTAACGCCTCCCGGCTTGTTTCGGCGATTTTATGCGAAATGTGTAAAAGCAAATGGGCCGTATCAGCTAAGACATAAAAATATTATAGGTTGCGCCGCGTCTAACACGTGTTTTCGCGTTTTAAAACTTTTTACACCGCGATAAAGGGCTGATACAGCCCCTGATCCGTCTACGAGACCGCGATAAATTCCCCGGTAAACATCGCCGAGAATTATAAATTTTATTGGAAATCGCTCGATTTTTATATAATGTGGAGCTCTCGGTCAGCGTCACACCGGAGATTCGATTCGGCAAATCTTTGTGTGATTTTGTGGAATAAACTGAGCACCGAGGGGATTTGTGGGGATGACGATAGGAGGGGGTGTACAAATCGCCGGTGTATCAGCAGACGGACATGTTTGCCACGTAAACGCGCTTCAGCGAAAATTATTGGAAATCGGCGGAAACAATACGCCTACATTACGCACTATCTAACGCGTGTCATCGTCACACCGGAACATTCCCATGAAATTTCGAAAAAGGAGTTTCCTGCTACCGCTGCTATCTCTCGGCCAACATCGGCTAGCCAGGCCAGATGAAATCTCCGCGTTCGGTCGAAATGACCCTTGACCCCAACAATGCGTAATATCGCGGTCCGCTCGATCTTTTTTTTGTCATTTCGCAAGATGGCGGAGAGCAAACACTGGTAATACGCGTGGCGGGAGGACACTTTTACGGGGTGGGAGCGAAATAAATCGCTGGCGTATTGGCAAACAGATATATTTGGCGCGTAAGAGCGGTAGAGCGAAAACTGTCGTCCGTTTTGAATGCTCCTGCGGGGTGGTCTCTCGCGCGGACAAGTATGATTTAGGGCGAAGGACTACCGAGAAGGCAACCGTTCGGGTTCGCGAGCCACGTAGGAGACGAGGGGAGTAGCGATTATGTATCTCAATCATGGGAAACTACTGGACCCTTGCCCATCGGTGGCCCGCGGCCGCGACATGTGAGGTCCTCCGGTAGCAGCGGCTCTCAACTCCCTCTAACCCGTGATATTCCAACGACACGATCGCCTCCCCATTTCCCTCTTTCTCCCTCCCTCTCACTCTCCTCGTAATACACGGAACACGGGAATTACCATATTTTGCCGTATCCTATACTTTGGCAGAATTACGGTGTTCCCTCGATTTGCCGTTGGCTAGCAACAATCTCTCTTCACGGTATATCGGATTAGCCGCTCGAATAAGTAGGTACCGTTCGTAATTGGGTTTTTGTCACTGGCAACTCTCCGATTCGCAGAATCAAACGAATGGAACTCGCTTAATGAAGTTATTCCGCCAGAACCTACCGCGGTACCTCTGAAAGAAGAACGAGTTTTCGAGATCGCCCACCGTAGAATTCATCGAGGTTTGGATGGCAGGATGGCTTAGACCGGAGAGTTTTGCGCGAGGCTGCGCGGAAACCCGAGATCCTCGCGAGAATCTTCGCGATAGGCGCGATTCATCGACGAGGAGAGGAGTCAGCGGTCGCAGCGGCTGCGAGTGTTTTTCCCGAAAGGTTTTCTGGGTTAGGAATTCATCGCGGCGAGACCCCCTCGGATTGGAACGCTTTATTATTAGCCGCGCGGACTTTTCGCACTGCTGGCGAAGAAAACGTGGAATACGGAAGGGAGTAGAGAGTTCGTTGACTCCCGGAGGGAAAACATCGCGTTATATATCGCAGACGCCTAGGCACTATTGAGTAATACTCGTGTTACTTGGTGTAAATCAAGTCTGCGCGATGGTGGGGCTGTTTTAAGTATCTGCCTGCCACTTTCTGTCTGGCAACAATGAATTTCGAAGAACCAAGTGCAAACCTACGCATCGGGGAACAATGCTTCTCGCGGACTTTTAACGAACCGCAGACCTTTGCAAAGCAAGCCTCGAGCGTTCTTCCAGCCAGAGGATCAAAAGGTTTCGCTTTTCCAGCAGCTCCGTAAGCTGCTTCTAAACCGGTGTTAAGAATTGCGATTAGTCGAACGACGAGAGTCCCCCGGGAGGCGGCGGATCTTCCGGTCCAATGGCCGCTGCAAAGTAAAGTGGTATCTCGTAGCGAGGAAGCGTCGCCAAACCCGAGTATCGGATCAAGAGGCCGCCGAAAACATTTCTGGTCGGATTTCGCTTCCTGCGGACAAGGACCCCGTCTTGCGGAAGACGAGGTCTCCGAGGAGGAGCAGCCCCGCGAGAGCAAAGAAAAACATGCTGCGCTAGGCGAGGCGGAACATTGCATTTTTGAGAGTGACGAGTACTTTGTGCTTGTCGACAATGAAATTCCTAGAAGGAGCGTGCACGCACTAATGGTTACATGGTTGGACCTATATTCGTACTTCGGACCTCGTGGAGGGACTAAACTCGCGTGCGCGCGAAATGTCGGGTCCCTTGCCCTCGGAACTCCGCCAAAGCGCCGTCGCGTTAATCTCCTTCTTATTCGCGTCAGAGATTTCAAGAGGGGTCCTCGCCAGGGCATCCCGCCTCTCCCTGCTTCTCCTTCTTCCTCTTCTTCTTCTTCTTCTTCTTCTTCTCCTTCTCCTGGAAATACTCCTTGGGGAACGGGCATTCCGCTCAAACGAGGCCGAGTTTTATTGTATCGCTCGCCGAACTATTTTCACCGCGTCTAGACTTATCTCGCTCTTCCTCCTCGAATACCTGTCCTTGTTTCCTCCCCCTTACCGCCTCCGTCTTCGTCTCTTCTGAAAATTCCCCTCGCGCCGCGCCGCCCCTCCCGCTTTACGATCTCCCACTTTTCTCGACTTTGGAACCCTGGAAGGGTCCTGCGTTCTTCTCGAGGTTCAACCCTTTGCCAGTTCAGGGTAGCGATATTTGAATACGAGAGTCAAACGAAAGGGGTGAGTCACTTCGAGCCAATGTAAATTATTTCACTCTCTGTTCCTGATCGTCCGTTTGCTTTTCGAGTCGAATCGACGGCATTGGAAGAACGTGAAATTTCGCAAAGACTCCGAGTACTGCAAAGGCATTGGGTGCAGGGTGAAACGGAAGGTTTTGGCTCGGATCTTGAGTGTAATTGTTTGGTGACAGGACCCCCAAGTTTGATTCTACGATCATTGGTAGTGAACCGCAGGTTCGCGCGGAGATACTAAAAGTGGATTGAAAGTCGCTTATTTTAGCCGTTTATAACCGCGTTCACATTCCATTGTGGCGTACACGTACATATGCATGTGTATGAGAGAGGGAGAGAGTAAGGGCTATTACCAACAAAGCCGCGTAATCTCCAGTCCATCAAATGGCGATAGCTCAAGAATTCCATTCTGACTCCATTCCTGCTGGCTTACTCGCTAGCCCAGGAATTCCTGATCCACGAAACATGTCTGGCCACACGGTTAAACATGCTCCGAGAGGAGGAAGCTCTTAAAGAAAATCCATTTACCACGCGTACGAACGAGCGATGCTAAATCGTTCATACGTCAAAGTTCTTATGGTAGCGCTACGTGGGCCTTCCGATAGTGCCAAAGATCGCGAGAATTCACTACGCCCACATTCCCGACGCTCGAATAAATTGATTCTACATCGGGAAAAATAGTGTAGTTGAGCAAGGAAAATATGTCTCTCCGTAGGAAAATAAAAATAAGGGCCACCCTATCGGGCGAGTGCCACCACCATCACCACCACCACCCCACGCTTATCACCGGCCATTTTATCAGAGTGCCACGGCGGAACTGCGCAACTTCCGGAAACTTCACTCGGGCAACTCGCATTTGTCAGGATTATAAATATCGCGGCTATTTTGCTTTGTCGCGCCCCTCCTCGCAACTTTCCCCGCGACGCATCAGCGGTTTTCATCATTTTTATTTGCAATTTCGACGGCGGCGGGGTCGGCTGCGGGGTTAGCGGGGTAGCAGCTTATTATCAGAAGGCGAGACACTCGCGAATGTAAAGTTGGCACGAGGGAGCGACGAGGGGTGGAGGGTGGCTGGTGCTAACTAGGTGAAAAAGACGCTCGAGAGACGTCCGCTCGTTCCACGGGAGCAACTTTCCTCGTTATTTCCCGCATTTCCTAGACGAGTGCGCTCGAGACAAGAGCGCGTCGTGCATTCGCGAGACCGCGGGAACTGATTGCATATCGAAAATAATGGCTGCTCGAACGCAGAGTGTACTACGCTCGTCGCTGAGGAAGGGAATGCGATCACCGACCGAGAAATAACAAGAAGCGCGTCGAAGGAAAAAATGACCGCCACGCTTCTCGCGATCCTTGAGCGCAAAACTCTAACCCCGGGTGTTTTTCTCCCCACGGAAAGACTTTCAACTCCAAGCACCCCTCTGAACATCGCGAGAGGTTTCGAACTAATTGAGATTGCCATATCGCTGCATTAGTCCCGCGCAAGAAAGTTTCTCCATAATCCTGGAAGCTCGACTAATTCTGACGTCAGAGCTTGTACTCGTCAGAACTGTAAAATTTCGCTAGGAGAGAATTCCGAAAGCTCCGTTGAAATATGTGTCGGGGGTGTTGCATCCCCCTTGCTTTTGTTGTTTCGATTTGTTGGATTGTCAGAAAGTTCGCGCAGCTCCGCTTCCTCGGCTCCCCCTCTTAACCCCTGGCTGTCCTAACTAGTTAACTACAGCCAAGATCGAGACTATTTCGTTACCCAGTTCGAAAACTTGTTCTCCAATCGCGGCTTGGGAGTTGCCGGAAGCTGCTGCAGGAAAGACTGGGGTGCCCGAAGGAAAACAGCAGCAACAGAAGCAACGGCAGTAGCACGCGAGGATCAAGTTGTACGGCGTGCAATCGTCTCTCGGTTCTTGCCGTGGTTCACCCACGAGTTTTCCCTCTGCCGTGTGACGTCATCGAGGGAACTCTACCGGAGGCGATTAACCCCCGCGCGCCCCTTGAAAACTTGGATACGAGCAGAGGCGCCTAATCCGAAGTATCGATGAATCGCCGTATAATAATCCGCGAATCTCAGAATTTTCGATCAAAACGTCGCGAGAATTCACGATGTCGAAGGGTGACGCGAGGCCACAAAACGAACGGAACTCTGGCAATGTCCTCGAGATTACACGATCGGCGTCTGGAACAATTAAAAGGGGGAAACGAGTGGAAGGTACACGTCGGAATAATTTTGTCGAACAAAACAGGTTTGCGTGTGCGTGTGCAGAGCTTTGTAGCCTCGATAGTGTAACGTGGGAATTTAAGGAGCTTTCGCAATGATAATAATCCATTTAGTACATTCGTGCTATTTATGAGGCAATTCTGCCGCGCTGTAAATAAATTGTTAAGCAAAACGATTAAGGTTGAATCATAATGAAAATTATTCAACGTACTTGTACTATTTGGAAGCAATTGTAGTTGAGCAGCATAAATCAGGCTAAATCGGATTAAGCTGCGAGTGTTGCGAGCATCCAGAGATTACAGGACGATTAAGCCATTAAGTTGGCCCGATCGATTTCAATCTGTCGTGGAACGGTCTCGGACGGGAAGCTCGCGAGCGGAAGCCCGGGAAGCAACCAAGGGAATCGAAGAAAAGAATCATTGCGGTTTAGGACGAGGCAAGAAAAGCACCCGACGCTTTTTCTCGCCAGTCAGAATCCTATGAGTAATCCATCTAATTGAAATCCAGAAGCCACGCGGAGCTTTCTTCATCGCCCCCAGAGCTTGAAATACCGCTACCGCTACCTTAAAATGCTTCCGGAGAGTTTAGAAAGCAGTGCGGAGAACCTGGTACGCGGCCTTTGCATTTTACTCCAATTCAATTTGCGCGCGATGAGAAAGAAGGTGGCGGAGAGAAGTCAAATAGTAAAGTACCGATGTGGTAAAAAGATTGGAAGATCATAAGAGCGAGAGGGAGAGAAATAAAAATGTATGAGAGAGGAGAAAGAACAATCTCCCAAGTTTTCTTTCCCCCTGCGCAAGCTGCCGCGATATATATCTGAATATATCTGAATATATCCGACGAGCCTGCACAGTTCGTCCCCCATGTGCGAGACCCAGGAAAAAAATGAGACCCCGCCACCCCTCTTATTAAAACGAGATAATCAACTACCACTGCGATATTCATAGAAATTGGAAGAGGTCGGCTTTACCGTGGCTCAAAATGAATTTGGCCCTTGGGTCGTGTCTTGATCTTCGACCGTCGAGCCGGGCACAGATACGAACTATCGCCAAGAGTAACACGTTCCTGGAGTATCTCTTTGCTCGGCTGTACAAAAAACTATTTAACCTAACCGGATCATCGCATGTAAGATGGGGAGGGGTGGAAGTAAGAGAGGATTAAAAAGATTGCCAGTACTCGGGAACAGTGTCGGCCAGCGTGTAACTCCGGATTTAGTTGGATGAAGTTGAAACCTGAATATCCTGGACGTGGAACGTGGGTTTGTGAAACGAGGATGGGTATGGAGAGGGAGGAGGAGGGGGGCGGTGAAGGAGCCGCACAAACGTTGACTCTAGAGTAACGCGCAAAGGTTGCGGGTGTCCAGAACACGGATGACCCAACCGAGACTCTGTTTACGCTATTACACCGATAGTCTTGGCAGGACTCACACGTGTGTGGGTCCTGCATGGCTGAAGCATGGATAATGCCGACGTTCCGACTTGCCGCGGAAAACGAGAAGCTGCAAGGTCCTCGTGCTTTTTCTCCAGCCACGCGAGCTTTCCCACTAAATCCATTCTTCTCGACATTCGTGATGCGCTGCTCTGTCTCTACACTCTTCCCCGACGCTATCTCGCTCGTTTTCCCGCTACGCGAAACGCTGAGATTACCTCCTCGTGTTTCATCAGGCTTGTACTTAAATTCAAGAGTGCAATTGCCAAATTTAATTACGATGCGATTGAATCTTTGAACGGTACCGAGGTAAAGTTCTCAGTTTATGGAATTGAAAAGTTTGCCACCTGTGTGCGCGGAGTTCCGCAAGTTGTGATATCTCAACGTTCGAAATTGATTTGATGTTTCAGGTCCACCTGGAGAGCCGGGTCCGCCAGGCAAAAGAGGTCGAAAGGGGAAAAAGGGAGATCCTGGACACCCAGGTCCGCCGGTGAGTAATAAAACTGAAACTCGATCAACCCCTTAGGAATCCTCGAAACGTCCCTGTAACACAAATTCTCGCACGAGCAGTGTGCTGGATATCTCAGTGCATGCTGTTGTAGTAGTGTAGCTAACGGTATTCCTCGTAGAATCGATAACGGTATTAGTGGTATGCATATACGTGTAAACAAACATATGCGTCGCCCACGTATAAACAAAGTTTATGCGTGTGCGAGCGCTAAATCTACTGGGAAGAAGCATCTACGACGTTTACGCAAATTTAAGCGAGCTGTTTACTCCAATAAACGCTCACCTCCTAAACTCTCAAGTTTTTTTACTGGAGCATTTTCCGGTCCGAGAACACATAATCTATGAAAGCAGCGTATCTCTTTTGGCGCGAAACCAGGTTATGGTATTGTCAGGGTACTCCAGCAGATGGTCTCTCGGAGCGTCCTGCTTCCGGTTGGCATGTAACAGCGGTAGAAGCGTGAAATATCAATGGAATTCGCAGATGTTACTGTCTCCGTAAAAGAACCCACGAGTTCTGACGAAGAGACTGCAGTCTAGGCTGCGGGAAATGCTGTAAAAAAGTGTTGGAGCTTTAACGCGAATTCAACGTGTATCCAAACTCCTTAATCTCCCTGGGATGACGAGAGCCACGAAAACTCGTCTTTCTTTTAACTCCTTACGGACGAAGAGGCTTTCCATTTCCTGCAGATGAAGTGAATTTTAAGAGGCCCCTCGTAGGGGGTGGCTGGGGTAACTTGAAAAGTTCAAACAGGGAGAGGGATAAATTTTTACGTCCACTAAAAGAACTTATGCCGGGTACCAACGCTTCGCCATTTCTATCAGGCACCTTTCCTCAGAATCATTCTTTCCTTCTTTATAATACTAAGAATTTACCATCCGAGATCTCTCGCGTTATTCTCTTATTGGTCCATTATTCCGTCGACAAATTCGACAAATTCTCAATGCCAACGCGCAAATCTTCTTCTTCTTGGATCATTAAAGGAGTCTCCGAAATCATATTTTGTAAGCATCGAGTATTACCCACTTGAAGTGCTTTATGTAATAATGCCGGAGAAGAAAGTGAGGAAAAACGTAAAATGGTACAATTTGTGTATTCTATTGATTTTATATTACTTTCTCTAAGATGAAATACGAGTGGGCGATTGGTCAAAATAAAATATCTGAAATACTTGAGAAATCTTTCGTGCTACCTGGAGAATTTACTGTGCGCATTAAACTATAAATATAAACATTTTTTGTTTCGCTGTAACTGCAGTTTTACTTTGTATCCATAAAACCCCTGATCTACTTTTCCAAGATATAAATTATAAACAGGTATGAAACAAAATGGTGGCATTCCCAGAAGGTCCGTCTCGGAATAAAGTTGAGTTCAACAATGCAAATGTTGAAGTTCTCGAGATTATAATAAAAGCATCGAATCTCCCACGACGTAATCTGTTCATATTTCTCATTCTAAGATTTCAGAAGGTGAGTTAGTAGCACAAAGACCTGTTTATAAAGGGCTAAGACAAGCAACTTGGGAATAAAGCCATTTTTGTTTTCATAAAAGGATCTCTCGTGAAAGAAAATCTGCGTGGACTTTTAGAATTATTGGAAATGGAAAATCTCTGTAAGGAGTTGGGAAGACTCTAATTAGATATTCCTCGACTGGGTTAAACGAGATAGCATATATTCGTGAATAATTTCAAAGATGCTTCTCCCCACTTTGTACTCGAACAAAAATTTCAAATGCAAATAGCAGCAATATCCTCTTGTAATAAGAATCAACGGAGTACATCTGTTAAAAACGAATTACAATATTTGTCATTTTGTCAATAACAGCGTACAAATGTCATGCATTAATATACATTAATATCTAAACTTGTGCAACATTAAGTAAATCAACATTGCATTTATACAGGCGAATCATTGGTTTATGTATGTATTCGTATTTCAAAATATTAAACTCATTTGTTCTATTGCACCACAAAACAATTTACTTATTTAACACTGTTTAATCTTCTTCTTTTACTGAAAAAGTGAATTATTTGACGAGCAAACTATGCAATTAAATGCAATTAAATTCATTATTAAGCAATTCATTACTAAAGTACAAAAGTAACGTAATACGAAACACCGTGTATCCGGTTTATAATTGTATCTTTTATTATTATCACGTAGTTACCATGGCGTGCTATCTGCATATGATTTTTGTCGTTGCGCATAGATTTATATGAAATGAATATTCTTAGGTTATTCTTTTGATTTGATTTGATTTGATTTTATTTTATTCTTTTTTTTTTAATGTACGTCTCGTCTCATTTGTTGAATTTTAATTTGCAATAACTGGAAAACTGGAATAATCTTCAGAAAGAATCTAAAGTAGTTAGATGTTGCGAGTTTAATGATATTTGAAGGAAATTCAATTACTTGTTACATCCCACTATCATCCGAAGATAAGACAAGATTGTGTTTGAAGATTTAATGATATTGGGATAGTAGGATAATTTTCATGTTTTCAAGGTTTCCGGTTCTTGGCAACCCTCAGTCGTTAAGGTTAATGTTGTTCGGGTGGGCCGTTTAGGCCAAAGGTGCTCACGCACTTGCGACACATAAACGACCGAAGAAGCGAATGAACAAACGAACAAACGAACGAACGAACGAACACACGTATAAGCTATACGGCACGCGAATATCTAATTGGCCGGAATAATTATCGAAGTAGCGTGTCCTTAACGGAGCGTGCCCGATAATATCGCGGCCACGATTGGAGGACCGAACTGCTTTTGCATGTGTGCGAGTTTACCTAACCCTTTCCAGAGTAAATGAGTTTTTAATTTGTTATACCCCTTCTTACAGGGTGTGGCCGGGACTCCGGGCAAGAACGGTTTTCCGGTATATTATTTTTTATTTTCTTTTCATCTTTCTCTCTACCTTACTTTTGCTTTGCTCTTCTTTTTTCTCTCTTCCTCCATTTCTATCCGAAATCCATCCACGTAATTCCTTTTCAAGTTTCAATATCAATATTTTTTTAATAATCGTCTTACGCAATGTCTCGCGAGAATCAAGATAAATTTCGTTATGTAAATTCGATAATAAATTTCGGGACGTTCCAAAAGCGTTCTGTAAAAATTCTTTATTGGTGCGATGATGCACGCCTTTTGGAGTGTTCTCAAGATTTTGATGTGGCGATGGTTAAATTTCGCGGTTACGTTATTTTTCATGCGAGATTACGGTATGTGCTCGCATATGTGGTCAAAGAGATAAATACCGGCAAGCGTTGTGTCTAGTTTTTCCTTTTCCGGTATTACTGCTTTTTATTATTCCACCATCCCACTCTAGTTTCATCGTTGTACACCCCCTCATGCGCGCCATTTTTCTGCTCCCTCGCGTTTTACCTTCGCCATCAGCTTCTTCTCGCTCACGACGCGCCATCTTTTTCCGGTTTCGACGCCCTAACTGTCAGCTGCGATCGAAACCCTATTCTTTTCCGCGGTTGCTTCCAAATACAGCGTACGGGAGAAGAACCTCTCGGAAAAACTTACAATTTCCATAAAATGCAAGCGGAATGGTCCAGAGCAAACAATTTGTCAGCGGATAGAATTGTAAAGAAGCAATTGAATTGATCTTGTATACAGGATGTCGGCGAGTCGGCAATGCAGTGGAAAAAAGAGCGGTTCCATAAGTAAAATTGAAACGACTCTTTTAAGAATAATAATTATTCACCCGCAGTTCGAGTTAAATTCGAGCATGATCGAATTTAAACGTAAACGCCATACGCAGACTTTTAATTTCCAGAGAAATCCGACGATTGTCGGCGAATATTTAATTTGGATTTAAGCCGTCAATGTGTCCGAGGCCGATTTCAGACGTTTGATAGGAAAGATGTCGTGTGTTTTAGTAATTGGCAGCGCAAGATCAGGCGGCAGCTGACGAGTTGAACGTTTTTATCGGTGTTTGCGCTTCGTTGGAATTTTAATGAGCCGAACGCGCAACAAAAAGACGAGCAGCGCAGCGCTAAAATCTGACTCGCCGCTGTCACCACTCGGCCTGCGTAACTCGCGACTCGCTAAAAGCATCGGGAATCGATGGCTAATTCGAAACTGAGCCGCCTATCATTTTTCTTCCTGTCGCCGCTTATATTTCTCCACAGATGTTCGCCTCGATCAATCTTTCGTGTGACTTTTAGTTGTTGTTGTTGCTGCTGCTGCTGCTGCTGTTGATATCCGCTCGCGTTCGATTACCTTAACTTTCAACCGAAGATGAAAATCTCTAAATGTATAAGGTTGTAAGGAACGTCGTCCATGGGAATTAGCTGGAGTCGAGTGAAGAAACTCGATCGGTCAAATAGTTTGGTCGCTGGAATGCGAAGCTGATCGAATCGACAAGAGTAACTTCCGGTTTAAGGATTTCCCTTGGTTCTTCGACTCTTTAAGCGAGGCAGAATTGCCACTGGAAGTCGGCTTTAGCGAATGGTCGAATATTAGCATAAATTTACTGGATACGCAGAGACGCGCCGTAAATGTGCAGCTTCGCCATGGAGACTCGTACGGCTGTTTGCCAGAGCGAAGATTCATTTCTCGAGGGTAATACAAGGAAATATAATCATCCGGGGGAGAGCCGTTGTTGCTATATAGTTGACACTTCATTAAGCTCGGCGAGCGATAAACAAGATGGCGGCTGTTTAAGCCCGCGATTACAAGAGGCCTGCGGGGCCCTCCCATGAAAATTCGTGAAGAAGCAAAGGTCATGCCAAGTAAAAATGTACGAAATATACGGAACCCCTTAAAAGAAACGGAGCAATTATAGCTGTCTACGCTGACATTCTCCTTTTTCGGTAAAAATGTATGAGCGTTTGCCGCTGGCGCTCCTGAAACGTATGTACCAACTTGCTGCTCCATCGTGGCTATAGCGTATAAATTGCCAGTCGGGGAAAAACACAGTCGCCACGCGAAAATATCGCAGGAACAAGAAAATTATACGCTCTGTGCCAAGAATTACGCGTTTGCTCCTTCGAATACGTATATCGAGTGAAGTTCCATTTCATCATGTTAATGGATTGTTGTGATCAAATGTAACTCAGCCGTATCTCCATTACAAGATAAATGTTTGTAATTTACTATCTAAAGTCATTATTGTTAATAAAAAGCTTCGGAGAAATTAGATTTAGAGAGTGACATTCTCATTCCACTATCGATTGGTTACGGGGTATTAGATGGTTGGTGATCGCGCATCTCTCCCTTCGGGACAGAATCATTTTTAGGAAGGATAATAATTTCGCTTTTTTAAATGTTTATCAAATTTTTCATTTTCGTTCGCGTATTTTCCCTCGACCAATTTTTTTTAAATGAAAGTTCATTCCGGTATTTCATTTATCTCCACATAACTCGTGAACGAGAAAAATTTGTAATAAAATACATCCTAACTATATATCCACGGCAAATTAAAGCTTTGTAATTCTCCAACTACGAGCTATAAACGATATACTGCTGACCAGGGTATTTAACTATTTTACGAGAAATGGTGTGTGGACGTGGAATATTTCGAAAAACGTTTTCGTCGTTCCGGCTTCGAACTCTAGAGAGCATATCGCAAATTTGATAAATTTACAAGTATTGATAGCGCGCACGGTTATGGTTGCTTTTCTAACAGATTTTACTCATAATAGTTGTGACGAAACTACAATAGTTATTAGATTTCCAATTAAACGTCTAAATTTTCATTATTAACTTTCACGCTTTGACAAATTTGGGCGCGTAGTAGTTTTTGGTCTCTCTGCATGATACATATTTCAATTTATACTCTAGAATAAATGTTTTAATTCTCACTAATAAATCTGTGTCTCTATTTTCCAAAAACCTGTTGTTGTTTCCATCTAAACTAATTAACAGGACGTCGAAAAATATAAACAATACTTTACTTTAAACCACACCGTAGTTTCCATGGGATAATAAATATTCGTACTAAAATACACACACACGCACACGGCGTGATTTATAAAAATATAATTAATTAACATTATAAAATAATTAAACTCAACGGTGAGAAATGATTTTTCGTGAGAAATATGCAAGTGTATTAGAGTATCATCGAAGAATTGCCTAGAGAAACGTGACATCGATGAACATCGAGTTCTCGATAAAATACGCGGTATTTGGAAGCAACGCGTCGTTCACGCAATATTTATGTACATAAAGAAAACTGAGTTTTCAAGGCTAAGCGAAGCCATCCTCTTGGTTTTCGCACTTTCCTTCGTCGCTGCTGGCGGACTGCGACAGCGAACATTGAACCAGTCTCTTCTTTCAGGGACCGATTGGCTTGGATGGACCTAAAGGAGACGCGGTAAGTTCAAACATGAGACGCCGGGGGAGGGGGGTTCCCCTTTCCTCCCTGAAACCTTTCCGAATTTGTTTTGGGAGTATTGGGCACTCGTTTGATTAACGCATGGTGTGACGTGTAACTTTGTCTTGACTTGAGTACGCACGCCCATTGTATCTTAACTCGTCTCTCCTTGTAATTTGCTGAGTCAATCCTGTAATACAACCTCATGTAACTCTAATACTACCTGCCTCTGTAAACCTCTCGAACCTGTATCAGTTATTCCAGTAATTATTGCGTTACTCAAATAAGTGTTATCCTCCATTTAGCATTTGAATTGAGAGAAGAAAATGAGAAGAGGAAGAAGACAAGAAAAAAAAAAGAAGAAAGGGAGAATAATGGAAAAGGAGAAAAATAGAAAAGAAAGAGAAAAATTGTCCGGGACTCGCGGGTTGTGTAAATTTAGCTAAAATCGTAATGTTCCGGTCCATGGATGATGGAGTCTTGTCGTAAATAGTCTGCGGTATTCCCTTGGCGAAAACGGTGACAGTAAGTGATAACGGAACATATAAACTGACAGTTGTACAAACGGACTGAGAGATTATAGTCCAGATCCAGCATTTTCCATCATAGGTAGATATACGGGACTCCTGTGTACATGTTGTACCACTGATAGAACAGACATGGGAAGGCTTCCGCGTGTGTGTAATAGTCGCGTAGGAATAATGGCCGGTAGTTGAACAGTCTGCTGCCTATTACCAGTACGATCATTTATCGCCAATATCGACGTGACCATGAAAAACGAACTTTCACAGTCGCTTTACACAATACTCCAACAGCCAATAACATCGAAATTGCTCATCTAAATTTCAATTAATCCCCAGCTCAATTTTCCTTCTTTTCTATTAATTGGCTTTTATATCTACTACTTTTTTTTTTTTTTTTTTTATAAGTCGTTAATGAAAATCCTTTGGGAAACTCGTGATATTTTCGAGAACACTCGGCTCGAAGCCACGAAGAGGAATCGATACTCGAGGAATTTCATAGAAACAACAGTAATCGTCCCGTTATCTCGTTGGATTCATAAACGAGTAAACTCGAGAGTCCAAGCAGGAATAAAGTATGAACATAATGGCGATATAAATTCGATCTAATTGCAGCCGACGCCTTAGTTTTTCTTTCCTGTTTTTCTCCTTTTTCTTAATTTCACTATAAGTGTACGACTGTGTAAGTAAACTCGGCGAAAGTTACTTACAATTGTTTGCACGATCGGATCTCGTAAAATGGTGATGCAGTGCCGACGAGTTTCAAACGAACGAACGAATGAACGAACGAACGAACGAACGAACGAACGAGCGAGCGAGCGAGCGAACGAACGAACGAACGAACGAACGAACGAACGAAACGAATGAACAAATAGAGAAGAAACGAGTGCATCGCAAATATCGCGAGTTATTTGTCTTGGCGATGCGCGAAACGAAAGGATCCCGATCGACTGGCTCAAATATCTGTATTTACTTATCCGCATACATACATGGCCATGTCTGCCATGTCTACCGTGTCTACCATGTCTACCGCGGTCCCGTGTAAACAGGCGGGAAAATAACGTCGGTGGCTTCCTCGCTATTTGATAAAGTACACAAAGTTTCCATTACAATGGCGTTCGAAAGCCGCGCGTCTTAGGACACCTCGGTGTAATACCTGCAAACGTCGGAGGAAAAACTCGAAAAACTCGCGCTTCATCCTGGGAGTCGCATCCCCTTCCCTTTGCTCTTCATATCGTTAACGGAGTCGGGCTGGCTCGAGCGCATGAAAAATTCGAATCCTTAAGCTCGCAAACGCGCGGCGGAAGATGCGTGTTCCGGTGCTTTGCCTCGTTAATTAAATTAGCGAGATGAAAGGATAGGCTTGGCCGCGCGAGAAAATTCTACAACAAAATAGCGAAACGTGTGCGCGAAACGGGAAAAATATCGGGAGAAAAAACATTTTCACGCGCCGCTCGAGGATCGCGATGGTAGAGAAGCCCGCAGCAAAATATCAAAATTCATCAAAGAAACCATTGGGAAAAATGGTAGAAAAAACGTTTCGCGTGTCGGGCTTCGTCGAATTTTGTTGCGGAAGCTTCAGTTTCGGCACGAACGGGAAATCTCAATTTGATACACGGCGGCGGAGGAGGAGGAGGAGGAGGTGGTGGTGGTTAAGGGTGGAGAGAGCGCGGATGGAAGTGGGTCGGATCTGTAAAATCGGACTGAAAACGTTTTTCGAGGCGAGCGAAGAGGCTGCCAATGGAAAATGGCGCGCTGCTTCGACTCTTGATCGTGCAATTTGTCGATAGTTGCCGCATGGAAGGAACGGCCGAGTGATTTTGTGTTTTGTTCACAGGGACGACCGGGCGACAAGGGTCAGAAGGGCGAGTTGGGCAGCCCGGGCTTCGACGTCTTCTCAGCAGTAAAGGTACCTTGCTACACTCGATCCCTGCGGACACTTCGCCTCATCTCGAAATCGATCGATTCGCTTCGACTCGCGCTTGGACTCGGCGAATGTAACTGGCATTCCGCAAGTGGTTCGCAAACGCTCGAAAAATCGGAGGGAAACTCGCGCTAAATCCCATCGTTTGGTCGTTGAGTTTCGTCGATCTGCCGTGATTGCCGCCGGGCTTCCGATAGGCCACCGGAGCCCGCTAAAAGTTTTATCGATCTCTAAAGATCGCAAGGGGCTCGTTCGAGGGATTAGAATGCTCGCGAATGTAAAAGTGGCTGAAAGATTCGCCATTGATTCGCGACGGAAGTACAGAAACACTCGCTGCAATGAAATCTTGGAAATTCCCTCCGTAATCAAGTTCGCGGGCCAGGTCCGAAGTGCCAAGTCGAGGTTGAAGTTGAAGTACGAAACGATCAAGCGAGGCGAAGCCGCAGAGGGATGTGCGAGCTGTAAAATAAATGAGCGCTGCGCGAACTTCCGAGAAGATGCGAAAGATGCTCGATCCAATTTCCTAACTTATTCGACGATAACTATTCAATGCCGCGAACTAAGTTTCAATTACAGCGGAACATCCGGAATAAGAGGTTTTACCCTGCATTTCTTAGGCGAACCCCATTCTTCCCTCCCTTACTCCACACCCCTCTTTCCATAATATAATATTCCATTCAACATATCGTTAGATCTAACGCGCGCGTTGTGAATTAATCGCTTCATTTTTCATAAGGCGATTCATCTTCAGCCCTCGACTAACTACCGTCTTATGTACACACGGTACTTCGTCATGATTTTGATTAAAAGGTTATAATGGCACGCTAACGTGTCGTATCATATATATATATATATATATATATATATATATGTAACTTGGCTTTAAATCGCCTCTTCTCTCCCTTATATTGTGTAAAGTGCTAAGAAGAAAATTAGGTCGCGGGAATAGTGTTATTAAAGTAAAAATGAGTTTCGCTGAAATTGGATTTCGAGTTAAAGTTGAGTCTAAGGGCTTAAAAGCGGGGCGATCAGGGATCAAATTGCCGAGCAGCTTTAAATCGCGAATCAGTTCTCGGCGCTTGCTCCTAACACGCTCTAGTGTCGATTGGCATCTTTCGCGGGAACTCGATAGAACTGCAGAAATGCTCGGAGAAGGATCTCAGCGCTAAAAGGCATCGCTTCCCGATTATTTTCTCCGGGGTTCTTCAGCCCTTTATCTCTCTTTGTCTCTTATCTCGCGTATTGCTTGCACAACGTCAACCTCCAACTGCAAAATAAAGGGAATATAAGCGGAAGTGGATGACGTAGACAATCGAGGAGTACGAAACGGTGAGAAGCTTCGGATGTAGAAGCGAATGGGAAGCGTTGAATTTTTGCGCTGTATTTGGTACTAGTGCACATTACACGATGTATACGTATATTTGTTTTCCATTTCTGTTTCTGCGATTCGTAGATTGATAGCATATAGGATGAGCCGGGTTTTACCTTTTTGGGATTGACAGTTTCTCCTCACTTTTGCACAATTATAGTTTTGTGTGCTCATAGATGTTTACAGAGAGCTCCATTTTAATATTAAATTTCATAAATTTTTCTCTCTATTTATCTATTTCTATTTCTATTTCTCCCTTCCTCTCTCTCTCTCTCTCTCTCTCTCTCTCTCTGACTCACTCACTCCTTCTCTCTCTTTTTTTCTTCAAAACGTTGTCAATTGTATTTCACATTTTATCGTTAAGAAGACACTTAAAGTTAGTAGTAAAAATATTCACCTGGTACATCCTGCATGTTATCTTTCATGTTCAAAATTACGGAATATGGCATTTATTTTTCGAGAAACATAAGGACCTTTAACGAAAAATATTTCTATAGAAAATCGACCGAAAGATTCGGCAAATGTGTTCTTGAATAAATGTCATAGGTCTCGTAAAATATACTGCCCACCCATTTCTCCTTATATTTTTTGGAGAAAAAAAATATCACATATGGAAATGAAGCTGGATTTATCAACTGAAAATTAACGTGCCTCCGCAATTTCAGAATTTTGTGTAACATTATAAAATCAATCTCACCTTTCACAGATGTGAGACTTTCAAATTTAAAAACATTTAAATTGTTGGATATTCGTATATAATCAGGGACGAATAATTGAACACAAATGGATTTAGATAAATATTCTATCTCCCAACTGCTGTAGATTAATATTAATGATCGATCGTTTGATTAATATTGAACAGTTGTATTATTACAATAGTCGAATTTAACAAGAATTAGAATATAGGATTTTCAGAAGAAATTTCCTATAATATATCCAGAGCTACGGCTCTGAAATGGTATAATAATCAGGCAAATTCAGCTTCATGGGTTACAGTTGATTTAGTAAATTCTCGTGTCTAGCCACGGATGGAGATTTAGGCTTTGTCCTCTTTTGCCATCCGGCATTTAATTACGTGTGACGCTGCCGGCGCCATACTAAACACATCACGCACTTCGTTACGCGTACGAAAATCTACGTTTAAATACGAAGCAGGACTAAAGCTCTAATTCTCGATCCTCGGCTATCAAAGCACGTTCTCCATCCCTCTGTCCCACTCTCACCGAACAAAAGACTCGCAGGGAAGAATAACAAAGCCACAATTTCCGGCCGCGCCAAACGAGTTATCGATCTCCAGCTTCGATTCCCCCGAAACTCCAATCCTTTTTTCCCTGTCACAAAATATTCTTCGAAAACCCATCTCGTGGAAATTGTACCTGACAAATTTTCCGCGTCTCGACTCTCCAAAGTATCGAAGTTACGCGCTATGAAATGCCAGTTTGGCGAAAAATAGTTAATTCGCGAGAAACGGTCGAATGATCCCTGAATGGATTAATATGTCCGACGCATCGCGTTAGTCGCCGTTTCGAATGAAGCGGGAGAAATCGAGAGATAGGAATAGAGTGGAGAACAGGACCACAGGCTTTTTCTTCCTGGCGAGTCTTTGGCATCGGTAGACGCGCTCGAGTTCCTCGAGGTTGCATGTGTACACTTGATGTACGAACGTTGGTGGTCGACACGTTGACCCTGGACCAGAGCAAATTAAAAATAAAGCATCTTTCCACCTACGGGTCAATGCACAGGGATTGGGGTTAAAGAGGTCGGTGACGACGCTCCGCGGCGGGACACTTGGCTACGCGGAAATCGTCGCCCTCAAGGTAAACCAGCACGCACCAGTGCTGACAGCTATCCTCGTCGATGCTGCTTCCATCCTATTCTCCATCTCGTCATTCTCGTACTTGTCATATACCTTCCAACACTTTCCAACGCCTCGACGATCCTCCAATGACGCAATCGTGCCACAAACTACACCCTCCATGGCTAATCCCATTCTTCTCGCTCCTTCATCCCCTTCACTTTCCATATTTTCAATACCCTCGCCTGTATCGGCAATTATTCTCCACGCTGCTACTCTTCCGTTCCTTTCACTCCTTTCATTCCCCTTCGCATTTACATACACGCACCTTTGTCGACAATTACTCCCGTATCTCGATGCTACTCTCCTTTTGGTACCTTTGCTCCTTTGAGTTTGCACCTTCTCCCTGGATGCTGACTATCCTCGTTAATGATACCCCTGTCCTTCTTCAAGTTCTCTTTAACCAACCCCTACTTCTAACGAGTATTATTTAACCTTATCCTGAACGTATCCCGAGGAGCATTTTTCTTTGAAGGCAGAAATCCCTATTAGCATCCAGCCCCTTTACGGAGACCTATCTTTTATTTCGTTTTATTTTGGTCTTTATCCATCTATGTTGGTACATCGCTGTTTGTAGCCTTGAAACGAGGAATATCCTTATTACCTTTCTCCACTCCTTAAAGATTTCTACCGTAAAACCGACACTCGCGCCTTTGCTGATAGATTCGTTCCCAATTTTTGTTGGCACATCCACCCACCCCCGATTCCCTATAGACCTATACACCTTGGATGACGCCATATTGGTTATACTTGCCCAATTCCCTGTTCTCCATGTACCTAGTTCTTCTAGTCGTTGCCTCGTGCGGTGCTTTCGGTGTAGCGTTCTCTCGTTGGTTTTTACAGACAAAGCACGCCGACCACTGTCCCCGTTGAGGTGGATAAACTACGATTTTCAACCCCCGATTCACTAGCTCGAATGCTTAGCTGTAATTTTCTAAATTTCATTTCTACTCGAATAGGCATAACGATCAGCCCTGTAGACTTTGTACTTATCGGCTTCGGCTCATTAAAATTTGCAAGTAATTGTGGAGGCGATTACTCTTTTTAGGAATGCCGAGTAGTTGCACAATGTAGCAGAAAAATTGAATTTAATAAACATATCGATGTGATTCGACTAATAGACTTCAGCAATCGTTTTGCAATTGATCGAATTATTTGATAAGCCTAATTTACATTATACGAAGCAATAAACACATTTATTAAATTCAATTGAACTTTTGCAGTGAACGTGCAAAGTATTTTTGTATTGAATTTTGGTACTGGTATGTAATGTGTAGTGAATGCAAAATTGTATAAATAGCATATGGAATAATTAGTAATTGAGCTGAATTGGTGAAAGTTAGCAATGCTACGTTGTTGCAAATTATTTTCTGGAAAATTTACGAAACGAAACGAAATGACTGCGTTCAAACTGATACAAAATTTGCATCAAAAATAAAAGTATAATTTGTTAAAGCGTACAATGCGATAGAGTTACATTAACAGATAGGATTTTGATGGCAAAATTGCTGTATCGAAACACTCGCGTTTTTTTTTCTGCCGCGCGCGTGAAATCAATCAAATTAAAATGAATCCAACTGAGAGATTTGTGTCGAGTAACGAAAGAATCGAGTTAAGCCAAAAAATCGAGGAAAAAAAAAGAAACGATGTAGCGCAATGAACCGAACACTGAAAACTCGCTCGAAGCAAAGATTCAGGAACAACGAATTGAAACGATAGTGAGGCGATATCGAAATCGAGTGGCAATAATAAGCACGAGGTAATTTGCAGCAGCGTAAAGGTAAGGTAATTGGCTAGACATGTATGATTTATGCGACGTCTGCGAGTCTCACCTTCGGCTTTGGGGTAAAAGAAGAAGAAAAAAAAAGAGGTAGAGAAATCGGGTGGGGAAGTTGGAAGGGAAAGAAAGAGGGGAGAAAGAAGAAATGGTATAAGAAAAAGACGTAAAAGAAAAATGTCGGAAGAAACGCTAGCCATTGTCTACGACCAATTAGCCCTCAGCGCCCTTTGGTGGACTCGTATATGGCGCGTACTTAAATCGAAATGGCCGAAGCCGCGAGCCATTTTCTGACTCGTCCCGCGCGAGTTCACTTAATTGGATGTCCCCCTCGGCATTGCGACAAAGTCGGCGTGCTTTCTCACTTTGGTTGGTAATTTTTCGTTGGTAATGGTGTTTACCTTAAGTTTACAGTCTCTAGGTATATCTCTCTGGGCATGCCACGGATATGGAAGAGCGATTGACAAGAGCGAAATACCTTCGATCATAGTTATATGAAATTTTTATGCAAACATACAAACTACCTATATATTGTATACTTAACACCTACTTAGGCATCCCTATCTTTCACCCCTCTGTTTTGGTCTCGTAGCGATTTGGTTTTTACCCGTAGTGTTGACCTACTTCTAGGAACTTCGGGAGCAAGGCCATAATATCTCCACGCAGACCATCATTCAACTCAAAGTAAGTGCGCCTGCTCTTCAGCAGCCACCTTCTCCTCTTCCTTTTTCCCCGTTTCCTGCCCTTCCTTTCCGCACCTACATCTATCTACCGATGACTCCGGATCGTTCGTGCACTCGACATTCTCTAATGAGAATCGTGAATGCAATTAAAATCCTTACGCGCTGCTCTGAGCAAATTAAATATTCCACTCGCTTGCCTTTATAGTGATTCGCGTTTTCGAGAATCAACAATAACGCTTGACCATCGAGTTTTTCCACCTCGCAAAGATCCGATTTATTTTTCAGACAATGTCGTTTTAATGGAAGGTCCTACGCAGGTGAAAAACAACGACGTCGAATGAGAGGGAATTAATTGAATCTGTAAAAATGGTTAGTCGCATTGAAATCGCTCGATTAAATTCTTGTGGGAATTCAACTTGGCGTATGAACGTACCGCGCGGGTTACAATTTATTATTATTACTTATGTTCATCGCTACTTTAATTAACAATTTCGTTTGTATGTAAAAATCTTGGATTTTAATTAACTGCGCTTTATCGAGGGCGTACGATTTAGCAACGAATAAAATTCATAAAGTAAGACTTCTTTTCGATTCGAGGGAGTTGTTAAACATTTTTAATCGATGTTGCAAAGTTTCAATATTAACTTCCGATATTATAAATAACACAGTCTGAAAATACGAAAATGATAAATTTCCCCGTTTTTCCTGTCTACTTATTAGTAAATGCAAGCATCATGCGTATCGATCAGAAATTAATTTGGTTTACAATTTTAGCAAAATATTATCCAGGGGATTCGTGCGTAGAGAGAATTTCAATTTTTCCCTTCGACGTTTTAGCACACTGATGCGCGAAATGAAGTTTCATTTGGCCCGGCATGGAGATGTCGACGCGAAAAGTTCTCGCAGAGATAAGTATTGGCACTTGTGGAACAAACCGATCCGCCGTAGTCGATTTCCATCCCGATGAAACTTTCATACAACGGTTGGGTATTAATAAAACGAACTCTCGAGGTCCGGTCGATTGCGGAAAAACTCAGGCGGCTCATACATTTTTCATTATTTTCTGAACCGCGCCGGGCAAGAGCGTTTTTTTAACCGATTTCCTACCACGAAGGAGGCTTTAATTCTCCGGCATGGAAATGGAACGTTCTCAATTGCCATTTAAATATTGTGCTCAGTCCGTGGTTGCCGTTTGCACGAAGGTTTGGGGTCAAAATGGTTTGGAGTCTCGAAGACTGAAGAAAGAATTACCAAGAGTTTACCTGTGGTAACACAGTTGATACTGTCAGAAATTAATCACAAACGATTTTCTACTTGGCGTTGAGATAAAAAGTAACTGTCAACAGAGAAATATGCCAAAAGCTGTACGTGCATTATCGATGCCTCTTAATAACTTTTGAACCTTCCTGAGTCACGAGGAGAACATATCTGGAACCTGATTGCACATTCGATAAAATGAACTTGACGCGTCAAAATCGCTCGATTCCAAAGAACCTCGGAGTATCGTACGATCATTTTGCAAGAGACGCGTCTCGTGATAAACTTACATTGTGCTTTGGAAGCTTTGGAATCATTCTTTATAAAAGCTATTAATGTTTCTTCAAATTATCGCGACAAGAAGTTCTTGACTGAAACGGGAGAAACTTGAGACAAATGTATCTCGCGCTGAATACAAATTTCCAAGGGAGAACACATTATTAGTCAGCTGTCTGTCCTAATGGAAACAGCAGATTTGTGCATAAGTAAAAGAGTTTGTGGTTATTTCTGTTTTTGTAACATAACGATGAACTTTGACAAACAAGAAACATGAAGTGAATGAGAAAGTTAATGAAACAATAAAGCAGACGTACCAAGCTGCAAGGTTGAATAATAGACTCGCTAATAATAAATCGTGTAAGATGCAAGATTTAGTCATTCATGTTTGTCAGTTTTGTTTAACAACGCTTGAACCCAGGTAACCTAATCCAAACAAGTCCCACGAGCAATTTGACTCCACGAAGTGTCCGTGTCCGGTTCTCTTGGACATCTCCCACTTCAAGTCCCGCATGTCAGTATCTGTAAGGTACGAATTCGAATCGTGCCAACTCGAATACGCACCCACGTGTGGAAGGTGCGTTGCACGTATTGTATTGCATGCCATTTTCGTCATTCGACATTCTACTGAGTATTCCATAGCATTCTATGGTCTATTGTTCTCTATTCTACGTGACTATTATGCTTAAAGGTGTCCATATTGGATACGATTAGTCAACGAGATGTTTTCCTCTGCTAAAAAGACAGATTGAAGTTCGAGTCAAATAAGCATCTCGTAGGATCTCAGTGTCACAGGTTGCTTCGATTTTCCGAGCAAATTCAAGTATCGAGAGTAGGAGGAAAAACTTTGTATCCAGTAGGAACGACTTTAAACAAATTTTACTCGTAGGAAGCTGCATGTACCGGTAGTATAGCATGCTTCTCTTTTCACTCTAAAGTCAACTACATATTCTATAGTCTTGGTAGTTCTAAAGTATTCTATGGAGTACGGTCTGTACTGTACCGAAACGTTCAGTTTGCACACATTCCATTGGACACAATCGAAGTGTAGATCTTGACTACTGCAGTAACCCAACTCATGTCTGCCCAACAAGGTTTTCAATTCAAGCTATACAGATCCAAACAATGTTCAACAAGTTTGGACATATCTTAAGTGGGTAGAAGCAGTTAAGGGTAGTGTAGGGTAGGGCAGGGTAGGGCTTTCCTTTCTCAGCGAAGGCAAGAAAGTTTCTATTTCGAACATCTGAATTTGTATGACGGATGATATCAATCGAAAAGGGACTTATTCTTTTGGTATTGCTGCCATTCGCGAATAGAGCCTGGTGTCCAATGGACATTTGTCCAAACAAACGTGCGTTCTGTACTCTACCGCACTATTTTCCATCGTGCTTTTGCACGAGGTTGAAATACTGCTTCGCAATTCCTAGGAAATTTCTCGCTCCTGAAAAAAAGATACTAGTGGCGTTTTTATTTGCAGTTGAAGCCGCCATTTTACTTCTTTTTGCGTCACATTTTATTACCACGGTTATTTTTTCCGAGTGCACGAATAAAAGGACTATCTCCTTCTCGTTCTAAACATTTTAACAGGGATGGACGTTTCCTCTGAAATAATATTCCTGGGATCCTTTAATAAGGATACATGGAAAGTAATAACTACACGGGAGAGCAGAGATAACATTATCGCGTAAATTTTCTTTATTACCGTCGACTACTTAATAAAGAGTTAAAGATCGTGTTATAAAACGTGTTTATGGTTCTAGAAAATGTGCTTCTTCATGATGAAACTTTGTTGTCACAGGCCACGGGACGCGGGGTGTTATCTCAGTAATTTAAATAAGCCAATTGCATTAAAAATAATAGCGCCAATGCTTTTTATCGAGAGAAGGAGCGCAGTTTGGCGAGACGCAAGGATATTTACCGCATTAAACATATTACAAAGAAAGCGCTTTAATAATCCCATTTTTCTCCCTCGTAATGCTGAATTCCCCTGATTTTCATAACAAATCCGTAACTACTCTCTCAGCTCGAACAATAAATTTCATCTCGCGGAATTTATTTATCGAGTGATAAATTATGACGCTACTTTTCCATAAATTGGTAATATCTCCGGCTGTTTAGAAACTGAGAAACTTCGATGCCAGGATTCATCGATACGTAAAGCTGGAAAGCCCAAAGGAATTCCGAAGTAATATTTTATCCATTGAGTTCTGGTGCGTTCTCTTATCCGCTTCGTAGGTTGGGAGGCTCCCGTATCGGTACACGATACGTTGAGTGTGTTGGTCAATGAATACTGCAGAAGCACGTGTGACCGTGCAAATAGAAGCCGGCGAACTTCGGCTTCTTTTTCTCGCTGGGAGTCACAGGTGAATCGTCCTCCTGATTGACTTTTTAGCGAGTCGTCCGGACACCTGTGCCTGCTCGCCTTCCCTGGCTGCATGTACCTGCCGCACACGTCCTGGCCTTCTAATGTACTTTGCAATTTGCCATGCTTTCCCGCACTTCTCGCACGTGTTTGCGTTACTGCGTAATCGGTGCAACCACCAGCACTTCTCAGCCCTTCCTTGGTCCACCTTGCGGTACCACGCTGATCCGATGCATAGGTGTACGTCGTAGACTACGCGATTGGAATAATAAGCTCTCCGCGGTATTATTATTCTCATCGTACATGCAAAACTGTACTCTGCGCTCACTCTGATCCAATGAATTAACACCCAAAGCAGTTTAATGATCAGAGCCCATTGTTCCCCGCGACCATGAATAATTTGGACCAAATCTTTTCGGGAGAACCCTGGTTGTTCTGGCGCAATTTGGGGACTTGCTTTGTGTCCTTGTAAAAACATATTACGATTGCCAGTCAAGAGTTTTCAGTTCGACGTAAAGTATCTAAATTAGCATCCACGTGGCGATATATCTGATATAGTTCACGTAGGTATTTGATACGCCAGGATGGATCTTTTGAAGACAAACATGAAGTGAGAAGCGAAATGGTGCACCACGACCGAAAACGCAAACACGCGGAGAGCAGGTGTAGATTTGCCTCCATTTCTTTTAATTTTTTCTTCTTCCTGCGTATCCACCACCACCTTAGCCCCTCATCACTGCCAACCTGTCTGGCTTTCTCTCTTTCAATTTCTCTCTCTCTCTCTCTCTCTTACTCTCTCTTTATCTCTTTCTCTCTTTATCATTGACTGGTCCTGTCAAATCCTTCCTGTCCGCAAAAAAACCATAGCACAAACCGACGAGCACACACCGAGAGACTCTCCCAGGCTATAGTCTCTCGCTGGGGAAGCCGTTTCGGTGGTGTAACTCGCTTTCGGGACGTAACAGGGCGAGCCAGGAGAACCCGGCCCGCCAGGACCACCGGGACCAGCAGGATCGGAGGGACTTCCGGGACACGAAGGCAGGCAAGGCATCCCAGGAGAGGTTGGCGCACCTGGAGAAAAAGGACCCTCAGGACCTGTAGGACCTGCTGGTCCTCCAGGCATTCCAGGACTCGCAGGACCCAAGGTAAGATTACATCTGTAATCATTTTATCTTGAATCTTTTCGCTTCTATCTCAACAACCGAAACAATGACGTTTGCAAGCATTTGAAACACCAACGTCACTCTTTTCGTAAAAGCTTAGAAAAATATGTGCTCTGTCACCGATTTCATTGGCAATGATCAAGATATGGGTTTGTAAGGACTAAAACATCCTTTTGTCTTTAAGAAACCGACATTTTCCTTACTAGGGGTGCTGGAAAAGATCTATTATGTCAAAGTTTCTTCTCTCAGCTATCGAGATGTCGCTTGAGAGATTCTTCGCGTTCTCCGTGAAGATGCGTCCATTAATTTATTTTAATGGAGAAGAAATGCATGGGAATACTGAACTTAACGAATAACTTATAATGACGCCGAGAAAATGAAGCTATTGACAATTATAATGAAGCAAGACCATCCGCTAGGCTTCTTCGTGAATTAATCGAAGGAAAATAAAAATCTTGAGAGTTCATTGAAATTCTTCTCAAGCATATGTAGTTATGCAATTCTTCTAGAAAGGATGCACCTGGTTGTTTGCAGGAAAGAATGCTCGAGTAGTCGAGGTTTCTTTTTGAAGAGGAGCTTGTGAAATAGGATATAACTGAGTTTAAAGACGGTATTGTGCAGATATGTATATATCTGAAATATGATATAAGGCATCAACAAAGAAGTAAAAGAATACTGTATCTTTTAGCGATCTGGAGGACTTGAATGAAGCGAAGAGTAGGGCAAAACTTACCCTATTATTATCTTTTTTTTTTCTTTACTAACGATGCAATTCATTTATGCATTATTTCATTATTCTTCTTAACGTAAAGAATAAATCAACAACAAATTAATCACAAGTTGTAAAAGTTACATCGCCCTGTAATTTCATGCAATATTTTTAGTCTTCTTTTTCTTATGCAATATTAAAATTTTGATGCGAGAGAGCATTGTCCTTTACTCTCTTCAAGATTATTAGACTACATTAGAACGTTAAAAATCTGCATTGCAATGAATTTTGCAGGAATAGCGATAATTTTTCACCTGTCGCATTACAATAGGCTTTGTGTCATTTACAATTACGAGGATCAGTGAGACGCGCTAAAAAGCATCCAATTAAAAAACTATGGGGAAAAGCACTCGCGTTCCTCCCAGCGGATTTATGACTTTTTTATTATTCGCGAAGAAGTTCCATTTTTATGAACGCCAGGTAAGAGTTTCATAAACATAAATCCTCAATTAAGTCGTTTTGCGACGAAAGGACGTCCAAGCGTAATGAATGATGCTAATACCGATTTGACCTGAATTTTTTTTACGTTCTTTCCAAAGAGCGATATGAAAATTTTTTCGAGAAACCAGGAAACGCGTAGATCCCCCAAAGGTACAATTTGGAAATGAATGCTTTCCGAAGGTGTTTTTTCAGCGAGATGGAAACTTGGGAGGAACGAGGGGGTGTTTTCCACGGTTTATTGTAATCTAGAATTTCGCGATAATTTTATTGATGTTAAAAACACGTGTCAGGGGTGCGAGTGCGGAGAGAAAGTAATTAATTATGAACATATCACTTTGAGCTTCGAGGACCTTAATAGCCCTGTGTACTAAAGGAACTGTGTGAAACGTGAAGGTAATTAATGGTGCTTGTTGGCTGTGCCAAGATATAAGTACACAGACGTGTTGGTGTGCACATTTAAGTTTCAGCTGCTAACTTCTTGTACGCTAAGACTTGCTACTGCCAATTTAATTCTACTGACAGTTTCATCGGAAACCAGAAGCTACCATTAATCTAGCCAATTACGAAATGGCCCGACTACAGTAGCATAATAGATGACAAAACAAACTTAATAATCATAATAATTCTTCGTTAAAGAAATTCTTGAAAATGCCTCTGATTAACCAAATAATGCTTTTGATTTATCGATATTTTAATAGACGATCAACCTATCCAATATTTAATGGATAGGATGAATTATCTCAATTAAAGTGACAAATTTCACCCGTGTGTTTTGAGGGGGCTTAAAAGGCCCTCGGTATTGCGAAAAATGACTTTTGTCCCAAGGAACTTTGAAACTCCGATGGAGTTAAAGTTTGCAAAGAAACTCGTATATCACCAAGGATGTATAGAGAACATTTTTGTTCGCTTCACAGATTGTTCAAGTAGTTCGGAAATGAAGGTAAACTATTTAGTAAACTGCAATTAATTCGACATCAGCACGTTGTAAAATTAACTACTGTGGGTTAAGCAATGGCTATTAAGGATTAGTTTACTCGCAGTCCTTGAATTTTACACCGACATTGCCATTGTTAGGAATAGTTGTATTGAAATTCCACAACTCTACAAACATAGTGCGTTATTGCATTTCCCAACCATAAGCATTTCCAAACTAGTCCTTATTAGAAAAGAGACTTGCCAGTAAAATCCAGGCAAGTGCAATCGCTTCTCCGACACCCTTTGTTAATTAATGGAAAAGTAATGGTAAGAGGAGAGAAAACGCAAACTTCATAATGCGAATTATCTTTATATTCCCAAAGATAATAATAACCTTGTCTCAGCTATATTTCGGATACTATATGGAAACCATTTTAATATTAACTTGGCAATTTTTGTATTTTTTTAGTTTTTTATTATTATTATTGTTATTTTTTTTTATTTTCCACGAAACATCATTTCATTTGATTTATACGCGTCCAATTTTGTTTCCGTTTAACATGGTTCAAGCCAATCTGCATCAGGTTTTAGTGAATTTTATCGACTTGTACAAATATTAATTGTAACAATGAAGGTTATATTTCTCTCGTTGAAGGACAGTGATCGAAATGACGTAAAAATGAATTTTTTATTCCTATTAATTCCAGCCTTGCAAACCATTCTCATTGGATTATTCTCGATGCTCGAACATAATCCGATTCTCGAGTGGAAAGAAAATAATGGAATAATCAGTTTTCCCCAGTTCGTTATAACATTTGAAATAATTAGCCAAAGAATTTCTCTTCGTTCAGTCGCTTCGCTTATTTCCACTCGATAAAGCGTTTCCATCGATAATCGTCCGCTGGCATCCCCAGGAAGTGAGAAAGCGCGTGTAATCAGATTTGATCGGGGGGCGGTACGTGTAGTTGACGGATATTACACGATAGGTCAACAAAGAGCCGGATATCGACTGTAGATCGATAGGTTAGGCCGTGAGAGTTAAAGAGAAATTTATGTTTTGCAGGGTGACAAGGGAGACAAGGGTGACCGAGGCTTAACAACGGCTTTGAACGGCGAGCCATTCTCCACGGGAGTTTTCGAAGGTCCACCGGGTCCTCCAGGACCACCTGGTAAGCATACAAAACCCCTTAACGTAAGTTAATTACGTATTCCATTCATAATCGTGAAACTCACTTGAATTCTCTACATGCCTATGGATACAGGTAATCAATAATCAATTATCACTTGTCAGATTATACGAGTTAAAGCCTCTATTTATCGTTGTTAGCCATTACGAGTATATAATGTGACCAGTCATAACTGATACTCAATTCTTAGCCATTCTCAGCCGCACAATGCCCAAAAGCATTCGAATGGGAGAAACATTCTTAACATTCTCATTCGAGAAGATTCATAAAATTTGATTTACTTGGCTCAAAAGACCTTTTGTTGCTCTTTACTTAAAAACATTACATTTTTCTCGTTTTGCATTTTTAAAAATTTACATACACCTCATAAGTATCGTATTACCATTCATTCGCCTCAACCTTTCATTTTATCGTTCGTTTTATTTGTTTTCTTTTGCCGATATTGTATATTTGCCTCTTGTATAATTCTTCTCTCACTCGAGTTATTTAAATGTCCAAATTTTAGTCTCGTTTCCAGCTTATCACTGACAAATGTGAGGTGCCTTAAAAACATTTCCAGGTCGTTAAGTGCATAGGCGATAATTGTAGTTTTTAATTTTTTACATGCCCCTAAACGCGCTAAAAGGTTTACGAGAGGGTGGGAGGAGTTTCTCGATTTAACCGCGGCTTCAAAACACCCTTAGGCCGTAAACCTTTTAACATTTAGACAAATAGACGTCCATAAACCATAATAACAGCATCGTTAAAAGCCTATTGTATATATAGGATTCCCCACGGCAATTTAAAGCAAATAAAATGCTTAATCGACGCAACAGCCTTTATCTATAAAGCTCCATAAATTTGCCGCGCGATCATCTTAACAATGAAACCGAAGATATTTGCATGTGACCTTGAAAGTTGCGAAAGAATGAAGTTATGAATGGTTCATTTGCATATTTTCATACAGGTGGTGGACATCAGAGAAATTTCATAACACACATTTATTGCAAGGTTTAAAATATGTCAGTCCGAAAGATTTTTTCACCCTAGTCGCTATATACATGTCTGAACTGTGACTCTAAAAAAATCTAAATTTGCATATTATTTTTTATCGAATACGATACAATAGTTTAAGGACGGTCAGCTACTCTTCGCCCCAATGATGGTATAATTCTTATTTCTTCCATAAGGGTTATTCCAGCATCTCTAATAGCAATTTCTCCTTCTAGAGCGTGTGGACGTAAGTCAAAAACGTTTATTAATAGACTTCTATACTTGGTAGACAAAGGAAAGGGTTTTGAAAGTAATACCGATAATTGGTTTGGTAGCTATAGCTACGTACGTCTACCCTCGGGTTAATACCACGGTTATTTATAAATATGCCAGTGGAATTGAAAAATTGAAGAAAATTTCACTCTACAGTCCATAACGTTATTACGTGTTCTATAAATGTCAATTTTCTTTTTTTTTTTTTAAATGAATCTAAGAAATAACATTATTAATCTTCTATCCAAATATCCGATGGATAACATTACCTGCAATGTTAAAAGGGAAAGAACTTTTTTCTTTGTTATCCATATTTTTGGCTTTAAGGTAAAAATTGCTCAAAATTAAAACTAAACCTTATGGAACATTTCCCATATGGCACAGTAAATGGAGATAGCGATGAGTTAGGTCTCAGAAATTAATGTATGTAGAGAAGTATAAATACACTGTAATAATAAATACTGCGTTGAATATAGTTTATAATAGTAGTCGATGCAACATAAAACTGTAATCGAGCGTAACAGCTCTATAACATGAAAATACAAAGCATCAACCAGTCATAACAATAACAGGAGGGTGAGACGAGTTTGCGGGGGATCGTACAACGATACTGCTTATAGTCTCTGTCTATTCCTCTTTCTGTAGAATTTACTTTCAACCTAGAACGTCACAATCCTCGGTTTTATAGCGAACCGTTTTCGCGTTTCTTCCAGTCAACCTAACCTCGTCAGTATTCGCGTGACTTATTGTATTCTCCTAAATTCATTCATTCAACTTAATGCTGTAACAATAAAGACAATGAAAAAAATTCTTGCGACTAAAACCACATAAATTGCTCGCAAATTACTGTCAGCCATTCTTTTCTCAGATAAGTTTAGAGACACCGAGCAAAACTTACGTTCCTCCATCTTTAATTTTGAAAATTTTCCTATAATTTAAGCGGGAAAATATTCTTCGGGCTTTAGATTACTAGAAAACGTAAAACGTGGATAACGAACTTATTGGTACTGGTTGTTATCGATTTATCTGGACCAATTTAAGTTTGTCCACGTAGTTTTTCCGTTTTCTCGTTAGTTTTAGTGTTAATTATTGGCAGGACAAATGTCGGGAATTTCCAGTGAGGTAGACATTTCCGCGTTTGTTTTGCGTCGACCCAACCTCATCAGCAGCCTCATCGTCAGCAGGTCGATGAACGAGTGGGACGTGCAGCATGACTTTGCACGACTTCGATCTCACGAGATGTTATACTTCGCCACTTCAGACATCTTAGAACCTTTCGATACGACCTCGTCAAAGTTACCGTGCAATAACCTTGCTCGCCTGTCCATACGTGAAATGTCTATTACAGCTTACATGCCGGTATCGTGCACGGGTAATTGAATATATGTTCATTGGAATTCATACCCCAACTGTTATTTACATTTTTAGACTGTATTTAACACCGAACGCAACTGTAATAAATTATATTAAAATTCTCGAAGAAGTTTCCCCGGAAATTTATTTGTAAAAATATCCAATATTTTAAACGTCAAACGGAACTTTGAGAATTCTAAACTTGTAACTATAAAACGACCTTTGCGGAAAGCGTATTTAAAGCTTCTTTTTGAAGGAACACCGAGGTATAATAAAAGAATTGTTAAAATGCTACTGGCGTACCGTACATATTCAGGACAAATTTTATTTTATCGTGTAAGCAAACGTTCGTTTGCGTGGAATAATTAATCTTTGCTTGATGGAACGCAAGAGGTAATTATTAATAGTTTTGCTTTCTTATCCTATAATATAGACATACTGAATTCGGAAAAAACTCGGAAGGCCACTTTATCGATGAAATAAGGACCTTTTTTTTTATAAATGGTTGAAGATATAGATGCTACAGTTAATCACTAGATTCCTCTGAAAGGAACAAAAGGTATTAAAATTGATGCATTGTCATCCGGGTTTAATCGGAACAAACTGGCGCGGGAATACCTCGATCTCGATTTTACAACAGGATCGTTCGTCTTTGTCGGTGTAAGAAGAGTCGTAGTTATATACAGGGTGGTCCAGCTTCATCCTCTTATGTGAATATTTCTTTAATATTATTATTAAACCTTAAAAAGAGAATTGTCGACTGGAACTTCCTATCTCAATAGAACTAACTTGCATCCGCCATCTTTAAAGATGGCGTCATGAAAGAATTTCGAATAAAATATCATCGCAAATATTTTGGAATATATATTGTTTTACGGATAAAACTGCAAATAGCACTGAGTTGAATTTTTTATGTGAACATTATTAGTAACTTTGAGGATATCGACAAGACTTAAAATTGAACACACTGTATATAGATAGAGAACTAACTGAAAGACGATTTATATCCTTCAGTAACCTGTAAGTTCGACGAGAGAAAAACTCCCGAGACTTTTCATTGTCAACGCGTGGCTCCGCGAATCCTGACGAAAAGATACTTACTTTTTGCCAGGACTTTCCTGATCCGGAAACCCTTCGGATTAGCGATTAATCGAATTACCAGCTACACTTCGGAACGTCAAAACAAGAAAATTGATCATATAAAAACAAAATAAGAACTAAACTTCTTTATAGTACATCGAAGTAAACCAATAAGCTTATATAGTCTAAACAATTTTTCTTTGATTTTACTAAGAATTGTAAAAAAGTGACGTGAAACGAAAATATGTTAAAAAGTGTAATAATCGATCATTCTACCAAAAGGTCCAATAAAGTCAGTGTGAAGCTGCGGAAATTACTTGGTAGCTTATCATGTCGTGTAAAACTTTTGCCAATCAGTAACGAAAGTAACATGATGGTAATCAGGATTTTGTTGCAATTATTAAACTAATTGAGAAACCTGAAAATGTAGCACAACGCGTAGAACATCGAGATGCCTGGATTAAGTTTACTGGAGATAGATGGCATTATGGTAGTATTTAGGACACGAACCTCTAACTATATAATGGCCACCAGGAGCACTCGTGCTCCACACTTTAATCGTAAAGCAAAATTAAACAATGACTAATTGCCAACGCTTAAGCTATGGTAATATTCGTAAAAATTGCAGGTGGCCATTTATACTTATTTGTTCAGCATTTCTGAGGTTTCAGAGAAAGAGAGAAGGCAATTCCACATTTTTCAATGCTCTTCAAACGATTTTTATTCACTTTAAACCTCCATTCTCCCGTTTAACGATCTAAACTCTACTTTTTCTATGGCAATGCCTGCGTGGGTATTTCTGCTTTAATGACAAAAGTTGGAAATTAAACAAGATCCTGATTTACTTGTCTGAAGCTCAATAGAAAATGACACGGTAGTTCGTTCTTGTAATGGTTGGTTACATACTTTTATTCCGGCGATGTAATTAACGGATGAAAGCACGAACGAAACGAAAGTTGGACAAAGTTTGCAGTGCTACACCTAGAAACTTTTATGCGCCTATAGAAATTGCTTTGTAATTCTAGCTGACTAAACCATACAGAAAACTTTGATCGTTAACTTGAACGAGTCAGCTGCGAAGTTGTACGGTTCCTTTTTTGAACGTGTCCTTAGCTGCATTCATAGCATCGATATAATTGGAGAGTGAATTTTTTGATTATGTTACTCTATGAGTAGATACTAAATTCATACAAAAATCTGATAAAGTTCATTAGCTTAACCTGTAATTGGTACATAATTACTTAAAACAATTGGAATGTCAAAGTCCTTGAAACTAGCGCCATCTATCCTGCCTATTAGAACTTGGTGATTTCTTGTACTAATTACGCTGGGATTCCCAACTAGCATCATTCGTAGGACGTCATTTATACAGTCATACCAATTGTGTAACTTTATAGAACTCACCTTAACATTAAGCTCAGTTTTAATGTAATTAATTTTCAAGCCCAAAATTCAAAATAAAAAATAAATAATACACTTCGCGTAATTCAATTAATAAACAATTTCTATAAACGAAAAGTATTTCCATACAAGCTCAAGACTCGACTAACTAAAAGTTTTTAATGATTCGTAGAATTTAGTATCGAGATGGCCAAATAGTTTCTGGAAAGCGAAAAGTTTAGAAAACATGTCTAATAAAATTTGCATTGCATAATTTTCCACGAGAAATACCTGACTATCGAGACAAATGCTCCACAGGGGTTTGAGAGCGGAAAAACAACGTTGATTAGTCAACTAATCGACCAATTAGAGTTTTGTTTGATTTAACAAATTCGCAGGTATCAGGGAAAATGTTTCGAAGATTGATGTTCCGGAAAGGGTAGCTGCTGCTACGGGAAATTAGGTAAATCGAAGGTTTTCACGTTTTACAAATGAGCCACTCTCGAGAGTTACGAAGCGTTTTCACAAGGAGAAATCTTGAAAATTGGCCACGAGGCGTCAGCTTGGTGGAAGTACGTGGTTTTGGAGCTCGCGGTAATTGCCGAGTTACGGGGTGGAACCGCGAGACAAGAGTCGTCGCAGGGGAGAGAAACGAACAAGTAAACCATTTGTATCCGTCGAAACCTGGTGCGTGCGTGACCACTCTTCGTGACGTGTTCGGGAGTTGGTTACATGGTCCGAACACCAGGAACGCGATACTCATTACGTAATACACGCCTATCTGTAACTCGATCAGCCACAAAGTGATTTGCACCCGTCGGCACCTCATAACTTCTACCCTGCGGACTTCACGTGACCTACCCCACCTTTGATTTAAACTGATCCTGCCATAACTTTGTACGCTTTACATAAACGTATCAGGCGAAGCTTTTCGTGTTAAATCATTGGAGAGTAGATATCTGCTTTACGCTTACGTTTGTCTTTTCCCAAGAAAATCTTTCGAGAAAATCACTTAGCGATAACCCGCAAGACTCGTCTCACGATCAATAGGAGAATTTCAGCTCAAACCGGACAAGAAACTTCAATTTGTAACGCAGAACGACTGGTTGATCATTTTCCATTTTAAGTGGCAATTTCGCTGAAAAACCTGGGCGAATCGCCGTCTAATTTATTATTTCTAATGAATAATTAGCTTTGACAAGTATTGCTCTCATAAAATAAATATTTTCAATTTAGTAGCGTCATCCTTATATGTCAGCTGGTAAATCTTGCCGTAAGTATCAATAAACGTCTATATCTTTAGCAGCTGTTCGTAATTAGCAACATAAATTTTCCCCTGCTTATACTGCTTTTATATGGAACTTTCGATCATTAACTTTAGGGTGCGTTCCAAATTTTTACTGAAAACTTGTAGGTTAAAATTGGAGTTCGTTTGGTACTGGCATATTTTATCAGAAATTCATTTCAATCGGATTCCCCACGTACACGTAGGTGAACAGCGTAACAATAATCGCCGGAACATTTTACAAGAGTGGCAACACTCAGATTTAACGGGCAGCAATTAGGGGTACACATTACATTCGTCGGTGTAAATGAACATGTGTGCGAGTGTGTGAAGAAGAGCGCGTGAACGAAGGAGGATATAATGTTCAATTTAATGCACGTGGTTGTACACGCCGCAGGGCCCCAGGGCGAGAAGGGAGACCTGGGTCCGACGGGACCACCCGGCCCGCCCGGAGAGAAGGGTACTCGGGGGAAACCAGGGAAGAAGGTAAGCTTCAACGAGGTCCTCCGACAACTAGCCATACCGAAGTCAACCAACCATCCATCTAACCTTTAACCGTAACCAGCCATCCCCAAAAACCGCTCCAATTTCCAAGGAAAAAAAAAGAAAGGGACCGATGGAAGCTAAAAAATCTAGATGTTCCCGAAACGGGGTCA
The DNA here is from genome assembly GCA_037305995.1 of Sclerodermus sp. 'alternatusi'. Classification (NCBI taxonomy): domain Eukaryota; kingdom Metazoa; phylum Arthropoda; class Insecta; order Hymenoptera; family Bethylidae; genus Sclerodermus; species Sclerodermus sp. 'alternatusi'. The sequence continues at coordinate 11,304,455 of CM074545.1, forward strand.
ATGTACCGTAGCCAAACCAAATTCCTCAAGTTGCCAGTCTCCTAGTCGTTCTCGTCCCATAACGTTCTCGATAGTTCAATGTGCAGCATGCCCTGCATGCTACGAGGAAATCAAGAACTCGTAGGGACCCAAATGCACGAGGGAATGCCAGAATCACGGGTCTCCCGGTCTTTGCATGCTAAGCGTGAGATCGTCCAGTGCAGAACACTCGGACGTTTACCAATCCTGCCATCCTCCTCCCACCATCCACGTCCATTTCCTTTTATTGGCCGCAATATCACTTGAAACTCTGTTTGCTTAGAAATATGAGAGGAACGATAGAACGCTTAACGTATATCTTCCCTTCCAGTACTAAATTTTATATATTTTACATCGTATCTTTTTTCTCATTTACGAGGATTGCTTTTCCAGTTCGAAAAATACTTGTTGGTTGAAATTTGAAACGCTTTCGTCCTGGCATTTATCTAAATTCGGTGTTGATTTTTACGTTCCTTCGGATCAAAGCTTCTTTTCATCACTGACGGTTATACTGCGGGATTCCTAGTGATTTATACCAACGAAATTATCAGCTTCCAAAATTACCTAGTTTCGTCGAGTTCCATATCTTCGTTTAAAGCGGACTATCCATGTTTATATTCAGTATTTTCCTGAAACCATGTGATGAAAAAGTTATTAAAAAGAACAAGTGACGCAAGTAATATGATTTGCTGCACAGGGAAAAGGACCAATTTTTCATGCGGGTCAGTCGTGAACAATGAAAGCATTCGAATGAAATTCCCAGTAAGGTGGTCAAACTGATATGGCTCACACAGCAATAGTTAAACTAGCATTATGTGCCAGAAACTCATAGTGATTGGTGTCACTTGCTTTTTTCTGTTTTTCATTACCGCTTGACTCGCTCGAAAAAAGGAAGCAGGCAAACACGCTGATCCTGGGGGAATGAACGCATGGCACTCAGCACGTATGCATGTGCATGGAATACGACGCTACTTGCATTTGCCGACAAACTTTTTGCGCGAAGGATTGCGAATCGCAAAATTTAAGACTCTGAGAAAACTCCGTTAGCGCCCTCTGGAACGAGTGTGATGGCGCTGCCATCTAAACTTGAGAAGTTCATTATCTTTTTGTCCGGTAGGCTTGCGTATAGTCGCCTTCGCGATACAAACGTTAATAATAATAATAATAATAATAATCAAGCGCAATTCAAAGAATCTAAAGCCCCGTTTTCAAGATGGTAATATCGATATATCAACCGAGATGTTATATCGCGAATCGTAATGTTCTAACATTTACCATTTCTTGTAATATCCACTATACCCCGTTACAATGGCTTTCGTTTATAACGCCGTTACGACTGATCTTCTCAATTTTTTCCAGTCATTCGAATCTCATATAAATTCATGGAACTCCGCGCGCTATCAAATTATACTATATCTGGGCAAGGATTACGATGGTCGTTTCATTGTATGCAGATTCGCAAGATTAGGCGCAAAATTGATATTTAACGACTGCGTTATTCGAATTTTACAGCAGTGGACAAAAGTTGCTGAAACAATAAGCAAAATAAATTGGCGCGATTTCATCGAACGCCCTGACAGTATTCGCGCAATTGTAGCGGTAGCCACTAGCGGGCTTTTCTGCAAGTTTAGTTGGTATAACGACACAGCCACCAGCGCCATCGCTATTAATCCTCAAAGGCGAAACTGCGCGATGCACACGCCCTCTGTTTCGTGACTTGGAACATTCGTTGTCACGTACAGGGGATTCCCGAGATGACAAGGAATTTTTGAGGTCAGCGTGCTATTGGAATATTAAATTCAGTCATGAAGCAGTGGAAAGAGAAGAGTGCACTGCGCATCTCTCTGGAAGAAGCATTCTAGCCTTCGTAACTATTGTATCATAACTGTAGAGGCAAGCCAATCTCTCCCATCGGTTAACCATTGTTTAGTCATCGCATTGAAACTAAATCGTATCATGCTCAATCGATATTACGGCATACTTCTGTATCCCTTGACCAAATACACTGTCCACTGGCGTGTGAATTGCATTTCGAATGAAACAATGCACGTCGACGAATTAACGGAGATGTAGCAACATCGATAACAAGAGACTTGTTACTGATTAGAGGATAAAAAGCTAATTCCAATTATGACGTTACACGTTCTGATTTCGCGAAATAAATTGGATAGAATTAGGTCGAAATATCAATTTCAGTGATTTGTCCAGAGATCGTCCGATGTAAATTCTTTTCTCGTATAAAAACAAAAAGATGAGTTTCCTAATGCGAAAAGAAGCTCGGACGAAAACCGGTCTTTTTACGAGCAGCTTTTTCCTATAGCCGACTCTCTTAAATAATCCTCTTACACCGAGCAAAAACCATTGAAATTATCATTTGACATATAGGTCATTATAGTTCGAGCAAAGGGCGAGAAGAAGCTGTGCCCGAAAAAATGAATTTAATGAGCCATCTACGGCTGGAAAGCAACCGCTACTAATATCGATAACTCATGTGCCGCGAATGGTTTTAATCGGAGAGCATCCGTTAAGAGCTGCCACAAATATAGTTTTAGTAGCACAGCCCAGAATTATAGTAGTGGATTGCTGCAATTAAGTAGAAAGGACAAGAATAGATCTGGCTTGATTATCAAAAGTAGCGCATAAGATATTGCGCAAAGTTTGAACGAATTTGCTTATATCGTAGATGTCGCTACGCGTAGCTACGGAGTTTTCTCAAAGAACTTGAGCTGTACATATACCGGAGTAAATATCGCGACACGACAGCGATTCGGTCGCCCGCGGAAATACGACGTTGGTGGCAGCAAATAACACGTTCAGAATAAATCGGCCCTCGAGACTAGCCTCTTTTTCGTTTTCCTACTGCCTCGGCAACTTAAATAACACAGAACGATGCAACACTCTCCAGGCTCCCCACAGGCTCGAATTTGTCTTCTAGCGGATGCAGCCCGATTACACCTGCGCACTAAATCCGTAACCACGCCTAAGAGCTACTTGAATCACTACCGTTTAGCGTGCGTACATTAAGGTTAACCGTAAGTATGCCGTTGATCTCCCGAGCGATTATACAGCACTCACTTTGCAACGAGAGACAGATGGCGCTGCAATCACCGCCGAAATCTTGATAAATCTCTGCCACCTCACGTTTTTGCTAGATATTCTTACGCTCGTCCGATTGAATTTATTTATTAAAAATAGATTTTCGTCGAGTACTCGCGTGAAAATATTTAGCAGAAAAATTTCACGGCCGAGATCTCATTATTCGCATGGATCTCGGTGGAAAGTGAGGTTAACTCTCACGATCCGAAGTCTGGAGTGCTAAAACCGGAAAGTACCGGAAGTGTAAAAACTGCTAATCGGTAAAACACGACCGGTGTGACCTGGTTCCAAGTCTAAAGTCAGCTCGGCCGAGTATTGGTCGTTGGCTAAGTTTAAAGTTGTGCGCACTTCAACTCTTCTACATGGAATAATCTAATCGCGATTGAGTTCCATTTCGGTGCATTGTACTATAACTATGTTTCTTGATGATTTTGGAATAAAGTTTTGAGAAACGAAACTTTGTTGGCATAATGACTAACTATCGGCTGGGGGATAATAATGTTATGCAGGTATTTGTATCTCCAACACGGATCTGGTCCTCGTTGCAAAGCTAAGGTTGTTACTTAACGTAGAACCGTAGTCTATAATAGATGTACTCGTACTATCATAGAAACAGTGGATCGGTCGCTTGGTATACCTTAGTGAGTAGTCCTCGGCATAGTGTACGTAGCTTGTGTAACTAATTTGTGTTTATGTAGCGAGTAACACCCACTACTTCCTCCGTGTGTCGGTTCAAATCACTAATCACTAATACCTACCACGGCTTGAGGCTCTCGCAACCTTATTGACCGACGAGCGCAAATCTCCAATAGTGTAAGTATTAAAACCCTAAAATTAGATTGGACTCATCCATAATCCTCGGGACGCGTCGCATTTGTAAAGCGAATAAAATTTCATGCTTTGTTGTACTAATAAGAATAACAAATTACATCGATTAACGTTTTACTTGGGTATTAACGCGTTTATTGATCTCTCCCATAATTCTACTCTCTCGTATCAGTGATAAAGAAACTAATACAAGTTGATTTGAACATTTGTGACCGATAATCCGGTAATATTTTTCTGTTTCGCAAAATATTGAAATTTAACGAACGATGGTGCAATCGCGATGTACATGGCATTAACAGAAAATAGAGATAGAAAAGCGTAACGTTATTTATGGATGGTTTCATGGCCTAACAATTGTCTAATACTATTAACTTATACCATTTATCTATACACCTGTTTAATCTATCTCAAGCTAAATCACTCACAATTAGTGTTGAGATATTTCCTCTAATCTCCATTCTGCCCGCCCTTTCCTTCCTGTCCTTCACGTAATTATCCGTAGTTCTCTGTTTCTCTTGTTTTTCTCTGCCCACCGGCATAGCTTCATTCATCTCCGTTCCTCGTTAGCCAACTTATGCACCTCCATATGCATAAAATGGCTCACACGTGGAACACTCGGAGAAGAAAGAGCGGGAAAGGGAGAGAACCTTTGCTAAATTGCTGGCTCCAGAACGAAGTCCATTAAGAGAGGCGATAACGTACAAATTATAGATAACGCCGGAACACAGAAAAAGAGAAAAAGACAGAAACAGAGGCTTTTTGTAGTTCCCGATTTCTACTAATTATTTGCCTTACTAATAGCCATACAGTAGACGAGAAAAGCATGAGTGTTTAAAGTAATAGTTGTGTGTACCACTTATATTCTCTGTTTGTTAAACGTTCATCCGCGTTTTTACTTTATAGTTAATAACTTGTACAACTTTATTATTTTGCATTTCGAATGCTATCAGTACGAGAAGAAAAACATACAAAGCGCATCTCTTTATTCACGATCAAAATTGCTATCTGGAATCTCGTATTACTTTTATTTCTGTATTCACTTTTACCTTCTCATTGTTTGCTTTTTATTACGATTAAAATTCAATTTTAGCCGTGATTTGATACCACCGCGCGTTTCAGTTATAAAACATTAAACATTCTGTGGCTCGTGAGCTTTTTTACGATTTTTTTCGTTACTTTTAAATGTCGGTTTATTGCGATAGTTCCAATGAAGGTTCGTGCACGGTAATTAGAAGTTTTGTTAGTGCTCATAGTTTTTTAGAGGAGCCCTTATCCTTTTGTCCATCCTTCCGGAAGTGGTTAAGAGAAAACAAATAGAGAGGGAGGGAGAGAGAGAGAAAGAGAGAAAGAGAGAGAGAGAGAGAGGGAGAAAGAATCAAAGAAGCAGAGGATGGAGGACCTGGTTGGATCTGACCTTGCAGTGTCATTGTAGGGTTTCAAGGGTGAAAGCGGTTATGCCGTGGCGAGGGGCGCACCAGGTCCAAAAGGTGCTCCCGGCGAACGGGGTTACTCAGGCGAGAAAGGCGCCAAGGGAGATGAGGGCCCATCAGGTAGATTACCAAGAACCATTTCTACCACTAAATTGGGCAACAGGATACTCTCTCGAGGCAATCGCGTCTCCCTTACTCACCCTGGCGGCGACCATTCCGTCGTCTATACGCACTACTTATTCTAATCTCAATGCTTCATCTACTATAAACCATTTACTTCAATCCGTATCTACTCTATAACAACTCAATTACACGTTTTTCCTTCGAATGTCTATAAGCTAAATGTCTATATTCCGCAATCTTCTCTGTAACACTTAATTCTTTGTAAAACAATTGCTCTTTTCATGAGATTCGACAGGAATATTGGACATTTATCTTATAATTCTAAGCAATGGATAACTTTACCTAAATCTATGTTTTCTTAACATGTACAGCTACACGATTTATATCTTTAGGAACTACTAAAGACAGTACTCTTTTTAAAAAATACCCTGTTATTTATAATAAAGTATTATTGATCCTTGTATTATTAACATGAACCACTACTATGTACTAATGTTTCTATGTCATGGTAATCTCTCTGTCATCAGATACACACTATATTAACAAAATGACAACTAGGTTTGGGAAATAGAACTGTAGCACTACGCGCAAGATGTTCATCCACGTATGGATGAGCGATATGAACTTATCCTACTTTTGACTTATATACGTACCAATTCTATGTGTAATCAATAAAGTTTCAATCCACTTTCAGGACCTAAAGGGGAACCTGGACTACAAGGTTTACCTGGAGGTAACGGAACAGATGGTGAAGCAGGAATCCAGGGTCCGCCAGGATTACCAGTAAGTTCAATTTCCGGAAGCTTATAAATCCAAAATCGATAAAGTATAATTATGCAAATACCATTCTATCTTAAACTTTAAATCCACATCAAGTTTCTATTTTTTCAAAAGTTTTTCACTTTCCTCGCATTAATTCTTATTTACATTAACCAAAGGTTACAAAATTGACGCACGAGTTTAAGAAATTGTCCAAAAAATTCTGAAATCAAAATATTTAAGAAGCAAATCATTAATCGCGTTTACTCAGTTTATCTGTGCTAGCCGAGTAAGATGCAAGCTTTATTATCGCCTATTCAATCTCAAACTCTATTGAAGTCTATTCATCCAAAACTTGTAGATTAGCTTTCAATGAGGCTTTTAAATAACTAGACCGATAGATCAATGAGTACAGATACTGTTGTGCCCCTAGAGTGGAATTTCACATATGTTCCCAGATTTACTAGAAAAACAGTAGAGAAAACTGAGAGAGATAGTTATACATTTCCAGTAAGAAAGATGGTAAAAAAAGAGGACACGCACAGGCAGTATAAGCCGAATGTAGAGAGCTTTCGAAAGTACTTGCATATTCTAACTGTTTCGAGAACTGACGCAATCTTTCTTAAAAGTAGAATCTCACGGCGAGATCTCGCGTTACTTTCAGGGCCTCTCCGGACCTAAAGGTGAAAAAGGAGAATACGGTGACATTGGACCACCAGGACTCATGGGACCTCCAGGCTTACCTGGTCCACCGGTATGTAGCACTTTAGCGGCCGACAATCGCGAGTGCAATCGATCCTAAACTTTACCGAAACTTTTAATCTTATCGAGGTTTTTTACACCAACAGGGATACCCGGGGCAAAAGGGTGAGAAAGGGGAGAAGGGTGAATCGGTGAGTTTAACTTTCGACAAGCGTATCTATCGACTGTCGTCGGGGTGGCATTTCGCGGTCACGGCACAAGAAAAATAGCTGCGAGGTCGCGTTCGTTATACCGACCACGTAAAACTTTTCTCATTACTTTGCTGATTGTTCACGCAAGACCCAACTGGCGTGGCATTCCAAGCAAACCATTGTCCAAATCAAGCTCAGGTTTGATCGGGAAAATCATAGAATTCATTCCTTTCAAGTTGCTCCACCACCGGGCAATAATAATTAATGAGATTTGTCAAGAATACCGATTGAACAGTCTCTTCAGCGACGGTAATTAGATTCCGCGCTCGAGTCCCCTTGAAAGAATGGACTAAATTGCAAATAAACTTCCAGAGGAGAACGAGTGGAATCGCATGAATGTCCAGCGGGACATTATTTGGTCCAGTGGGTCGCGCTCCTCATTTTTTAGAATTATAGCGTAACGATTGCGTTGAAGAGCGGAGAGATTTGTAAGTTTATCCGTTGGAACTATTGGCAGGAATGGTAGTAGCGTGGCAGAATCGATTTTACATGTTCGACAGACGTAAAAGCCACAGAGCGTGATATGGCGCAGCTATTCTTCTCACGCCTGGCTCTAGCAGTCTTGGTTTCACGCGCAACGACCTATTTGATCGTCCTGTTGTTCGTGAAACCGAGTGCCGAAGCGAAAGCACCCCACCAACGGGCAGAATGCGACGATCTGACGATAAAATCAATTTCTTTTCATGGCGGGGCATCGGCGTTCCATCGGCAGAAGTACAAAAAGCTGAGACGAAGGCAGGTACGTAGACTGCATAAGAATCGTCCTACGCTTCCCCGATCACACGGCTTCCTGTCGAATTTTGAAAAATTGAGACGGAAGCGGCGGATATCGCGGCTGAATCGCTCAACGGAGCACTACGTTGGGAAATATGTCAGAAGCGACGTGCTCGGGGAAACACGGACGTAGACGTTATCGCTTTTTGTATGCTTACTCTACAATCCGCGTTGGTGAAAATATCGAGTCTTATGGGAACATATTTTCTTACAGGGAGACGGTACCTTTGAAGTCAATGCCGGCGAAGTGGTAAGCATCCATTTTCCCAAGCCTGCGTTACATATTCGCACCTTGCATATTCCATTCGGCTATAAATCGCTGCGAAGGAACACGTTTTTTTTAAAAAAAAAAAACAACGACTTTTCTAAACTAAATGTTTCGCGTGCTGCAGATCATGGGACCGCCTGGACCTCCAGGAGTTCCGGGGACTCCAGGATTGCAAGGGCCACCTGGTATCAAAGGCGACCGAGGACACGACGGTGCCAAAGGAGATCCTGTCAGTAATGAATCTATTACCATTAGAAATAACCGTGCATTAAATCTCGTGTCTCGGAAAGGACGGAAGAAGTCTGTTATCTTGACGCAAATGTTTCTTCTTTGCATTACAGGGAGAAAAAGGTGCTAAAGGAGATCCTGGTCCAATGGGATTACCCGTACGTATATCCTATAAAACTTTATTTCATACATTTCATGTGCAAATAGTCGGGGAAAAGATTGCTCTCTGAAATTTTCTGCAGTTGTAATTCTAACGGGAATAATGAGAAATCCGACTTTTACCGGAACAAAGTACATGAGAGGTCCAGCTAAGTGTACAGTGCATAAGAGAATATAGAAAGAGCATGACGTAATTAGTAAACCTTGGTATCCAACGATCAATCGTGAAACCCCCACAAAAAAGTTTACTCTTTAAAGCTGCGCGATTCGCTCCTAACATAGTTCCTCGTTAACAATTAGAGAGATCACGAAAGATCGTCCAAAGTTTCATGGGATCAAAAAAAAAAAACCAAAATCTGATGGAAAGGAGGATTCCATGGGTATTGGCGCGATCGCTAATTCAAGGCATTGTTTGCTTGCAGGGCCCCATGGGACTCAGAGGAGAATCCGGCAAACCCGGGGATTCCGGGAAGCCAGGCCCGATGGTAAGATCGCGGACCTCTCGATCCTAACGCCATCGTTAATCGGCCCCGCTGGTGACTCCTTGATAGCCGCTTACTAACGACAATGACAGATCAGACCAGCGCCCTCGTTCGTTCGCTCCATTGATGCGGCCTCGATCGTCCCATCTCGCGCACGCTCTCCTCGTCCTTCCCTTCCTTTCCCTTCCATTCCCTTCCCTGCTCTTCCTCTGCCCATTTCTCCAATAACCCTTCAGCCCTCTCTATCTCTGTATATAAAATCTGTGTATACGATCGAATCGATGACCGCCTGGAGCGCTGCTCGATCTTGCTGGCACGCAATCGAGCGTGTACACGGAAGGAAGTGGTGTCAACTTGCAAAAAGAAATCTCCTTTACTATCTTCTCTTCACAAGCGTCGCACAATAAAACGAGGTTAAGTCGATAATTACAGAGCCAATCGCATTTTGCAACGCAATTGTAGCGATACCTCCATGAAAGAGGGAAATGTCCGCTAGGCAAAGGCCTGGACACTCTATTCCTATGGACAACGGGACATACTGGATGAACCTTTGTTCGGACAGTCAGTTTCCTTCGCTGTAGCGAGAGGATAATGATCGCTTGACTGAACTCAATTTGACTCTGCAGGAGCGTTTGAATATATATTTTTCTAAGCGCACACATCAGCTTCCGCTTGTATATCTTGTAGCGTATGCCAGAGCCATCTTTCTTCCGTGTACCGAAAATTCAGATTAGGAACCGAAGGTACGATCGAGCGTGCGGCTCGTACCATCGGCACTTCACCAATGCTACTTAGGTGTCCTGATCGTTAATATTGTTACTCTGATAAAACCTCGTTGCCAGGACAAGCAGAAGCGATTTCAAATATGATGAAATTCAGGCAGGATTACACCGAGCTATTTTACGAATCGTGCTCTCTAACTCTGTATTATCGCGTTATTAATCGAAAACTTGACAGTTTTGCTGAGACTTGTAATTGCCAATGCCTGCCAATCAAACTGATCTTTCGCAGAAAAGCGAGCTCTTCTGTTTGGGGTATTATTTAACGACCTCTAAGATAGAGGCGTGTGACGTACACAACGTAAAATACATTCGTGATAACTGTTTTCGGAAACTGTTTCGATCGTTATAACTGCGTTTCCTTCCGAGTCTTTCAATTGGTCAGAATATTTTTACGAAACTATCTTTTCTTCTAGCTTCGCATATTTTCGAGGCAGTTATTACAAGTGTACGCTCTAGCAGTGCGAGACTTTCAGATGTAAATCTTATTTTTCTGAAAGAAAAAAGGACTAAAAATCTATTTTCAATTTCTCGTGTGCCATGGAGCAATTGGTTCTCAGGCCTAAAGTCAGTACGAGACATAAATATATATGTATGGTCGCCGGTAAATTGTCCGAAATGCAAATCATGTCTGCAGAATACTCTCGTACACGCATACGACGAGCATGCGAGGTGTGCCAATGCGAAATACCAAGAAAAAAAGAAAAAAAAAGATATTAGAACGCGAACGAGACTGTCAGGGCTTCCCCGCATATACTCTAGCTCCATCTATGTTTATGCGCGAAGAATCGTCGCCCGAATCACTTCGATAATCACCGTTTGCTACGATCACATATTATCTAAGGAGCCTAGATCATCTGTATCTTGAGTACTCTATGTATGTACTCGGACCGTGTATAGAATTTGAGCACGGCCTGCTAGTTCCTCATAGCACAAATGTTCAATATTTAACGTCCGAGAAATAACTATTATACGAATCAATATTCTAAAGATGTATTCGCAATGGTTATGGATACTCTATATTGAATGGATATTCTAATACCTTTCATATTAATATTTTGCCTCTCTTATACGGACAATTTGTATTTAATGGACATTACTTGCTATGTGGAGCTGTGCACATCCATCCGTCCTATTACCATATTTCGCACATAATCCAATTCTTTCTTCATTTTCCTCCATTACTTAACTCACGATAAAGTACTTTTAAAGGACTTAACTAAGTTTATAATCACAAATAGTTGGCCAACGCGTATACATTCTTGATGACTTATTTGTCATTTTCTTTTGTTCTTTTTAAACATCGTATAGTTTTTTAGTAAGTAAAATATTTATTTTACATTCATCGAAATGAATTTATCCTTCGTACTAATATTGGTGTTTTTGAACTAACCCTCTTTTGGTAGAAGTAAAAATTTTCTTTTTTGTACACTCGATTTACATAATTTACATGTTTGCGGACAAAAACTTCTTCGAAAAATGGACTCGAGTTCCATTGCTTTGTACTTAACAGGAATTAGGCTGCAATACTCCTAAACTTAATAATAATCCTGCCATTTATCAATGATCCCTTAGCCCGTTCTCTTTTTACACGGGGACTGCGCGACTAGTTATTTTCAATTTTCATGTTTTATATGTTAAGTTTCATGAAAATCAAGGAGTAACGCGTCGTGCAATCCCCTTATTAACTGTTACCGTAAAATGATCCATTCTGAAGAACGAATCAACAACAAAAATTGTATATTGCCTGCTCTCAAATAGCATTGTATTCGGTTTGTACGATGATATTTTAGCAGAATAATACATCAGCGAATGTAATTTGCGAATCGAGAAGCAAAAATGAAGCTTTTATCCAGATGAATGTTCCGGAGTTCTCGATTAAGCGAATTATCGTGGGAAAGGTCGCATGTAATTAATATCTATATGCATAACCCATGTCGTAAATCTATTTGCCATTCGTATCACGAGTGTGCAGTGACACAAAGCGAGTCGGGTGTTCGATCACTTATCAGGGATTCCCCTGGCAGCTTCTCACCGGCCAAGAATAGTAAAAACAGAAAACAGCTCCCTGTCAAACTGGGTAAATGCGTTCTGCCTCAAGAATCGGTGATTCTATTTTGAACCTCACCTGGTTGGTCCAATTTGAGATCAGACCTCAACAAAATCTTTAACGATGAGAATCATCACTGACGAGAGCCTGAAATTTGAGCAACCACGCGCTGATCACTCGTGACAAAAAGCTATTGCGTGTTGCTTTTGTCGAGTATTAAGGCTGGCGCGAGTGTACAGTGTAGAATATGGACGCCATTAGCGTCGTTACCAGAAGAACTGTCAAGAGACACAGAGCTGCTTCTCAGTGACAAGTACACAAAACAAAAAAAATTGTATTTTCTCAGGCGAAAAGTGGCAATCCCTTTTCCCTGTTACGTCGTATGATCGTAGATTAAAATAGTTAGTTTTAAGAAATAAGAAGCCGACATTAACGACAGATTCGACTGTCGATGCTAGCTATACTGCGTGTAAGCGTATCCGTATACGTATGCTATACACACATACACACACGCTCGCGTCCGCGCGATCGTGCATAAGGATTATGTATATATACATTGGTACGTGTATGTATGTGAAGTGGAAGCATATAATACGCGCGCGTGTAAATATCTCGTACAGTATATATGCAGGTGTATGCGCGCGCGCGTGCGGAATAACGTGTGTGTGTGTGTACTAATCGTTAAGGCGATGTCCCGTACAGACGGCGACCGTAATGCGTATGTGAATACTGACTCTAACAATTTTGTTTTACAATGTCCCGATTAATAAACAGAATGTGCATGTGCCTGTTGTCCTTTGCTTCAACAACAAATACCTTAACGCTTAACTTTTCCCGTAGTGAGTAACGCTTTGCATTTTGATTCAGCTCGACAAAGATCGGTACATGACGATGGTCCTTCTTCTTTCGGTCTCTACAACTTTCTCTTTCTCTTTCCTTTCCGAGCCTATCTGTTTTCTGTATGCATTTGCATCTCTCATACAAAATTAACACGTGTTAATTTGCTGCGACCACGACATTTATACGATTATTGAATAGTCGCGTTACAAAATGGACGCTATATCACTAAGCTGGTAATATAGTAAATCCGACAATAATATCTATTGAACTGCAAATATTCGCTGAAAGAGAACATAGAAATCATCGAAAATGTTCATGACAAATTACGAGTTATTTTTTTTTGTTTTTTTTTCTATTTTCTTGTAATCCCTTACGTTAACGATAAGTTCCAAATACGATCTTTGAAATATCGTTGTTTTACGAGGATTAAATTGGACTTTTACAGAATACCTAATGTGTCCATAATTATATTTTGATTAGTACCACAAGATTTGGAAAAACATTACCAACACTCGATAAAAGAATGTTCTATCGGATACTGGTATTTTGTAAGTTGTTCCAGGTCTCTTATCATTCAAAACGTTTTTTTATCAATAAACTTACAACAGCTCGGTTGTTAATGCGGGTAACTGCTTTATCGCCGAGAATTCGCATTTTTGGATGCGTCGCTCTTGGCGATTGTTAATCTACAGCCAATTTCAGCGAATCTGACAAGGTTTCCTCTACCTTTCAGGGACCGCCAGGATTAGACGGCATGAAGGTGAGCGTCTCTCGGGGTGACCCGTTTTTACGTACATTATATTAGCTTCGCTCGCGGACTTTCTTGTTTGTCGAGCGTCGTTAGCCACTGATTTAGGACGCTGCTACAGCGAAAGTCGTTGATCGTTGAAACGATCGAGACTTCAAAAACGTGCACCGGCAGTTTTAGCAAGATCGTTACCTTTCTTTATACTTACAGGGCGCGCCAGGCGAACCTGGAACTAAAGGCGAAAGAGGAGATACAGGACTACCTGTAAGTTCCAGTCTTTCGTGCCTAAATTCAATTATTTGCTAAAATAGAGTCTCGTTGAATTATATTGTTTCGCTCATTAAGTTGAGAGCAAAGTTATTAGGAAGCTAATGTTGAAATTTGTTTGCTCGTAGGGTACTGACGGGATTCCTGGTAGAGAGGTACGGTGGTTTTCGATTATCGCTCGTACTTGGTGTATCTACGATAATCCTGACCAGGATGACCAGACTATACTAATCCCATCTCTAGCCCCGAAACGGTTTCGAGATCGACTCGCTACCCGTACACGAAAAACAATCAAAACCAAAAAGATCCAAACTCAATCCTATCCTTTAAATCGTATCATTCCACTCTCAAGAAATCTCTAATACTTTGAGAATAGCTTCTATTACAACCTTAAGAACATAAGACAAAGACTAAGAAATGTACATAAGTCTTCTAGTTTACTTACAACAACGTGACTGTTCATAATCCGAGGGTATCTGAATAATCCTTTATATGAGTATTTCCTTAAACAGAACAGTTATTATTACTTGAATAACCAACACATTACTGGCTATACTACTTAGGAAGAAAGACCATAGATTTCACATCTATTTTCTCTCTTCGTTTGTAAGATACTTTTCTACTTACAGACACAGCTTATTCTTCCAGTACTTATGATTAGATTTTAATACTTCTTAGATTCTTCTAATACTTACAATTAGTAGACTTTTTTATCGGTGTACTGCCTACACTTTAATACACACTTTCCACCGTCTGAGTGAATCTTTTCAATGTATCAATTACAGGGACCCAAAGGAGAAAAAGGTGATAACGGTGTACCTGTAAGTACTAACAATCACAGTATTCCTTCTAACAGCTAACTGATATTTCCCGAGTCACAATAGGTTCCCAAGCCATTTCAAGAACATTTCGACGTTCTGTTACCAACAGTCCTTAGACTCTTCGCAATTGTATTCTAATTGTGTCTAACACTCGCGCTTAATGCAATTCTTATTTCATCCCGAGAATTGGATATAGATAAAACTTGACTACATATCCACTGCCTTAGTTGTCTTATTGATAACCGCGTATATTGGCAATCCTCTGTTCTTTCTTTGTATAAGCGATCACCCAATTTTCCTACACGAATCAACAATAATCTATGCGGAACACAGTTGAAAATGCTGCCACCACCGTTTCTTGAAAAACGTTATTTGCGCGACGCACAAACTACCGAAATATGGTCGGTCCATTTCAACAATAAATAGGAATCGCTCCATTACTAGGAAAGCGAAAAACGAAGGATTGAGGAATATCAATGCAACCATATATCAAGATGGATGAAAATATGAAATTATTCTCTAGAAATCATCGCTGTATAAAATCAACTTGACAGAAATTTAGCATAGAGGAAAATTTTGATTCGAATGCTACCGAAGATGCTGAGAATCCTAAATAAGCCTTTTTCATTCGTTTTTCACGCTAGCTAAAAAACCTTTTATGTGCACTAATTGATTATAATGCATATAGTTTTTTAATGCTTGGCCTTCTTGCACGACGCGACAGTAGTAGCAAATAAACAGTCACCAATATTACGAGGTGCTATCTTTGCACGCAGGGTCCAGAAGGCAAACGTGGTAGGAAAGGTGACAGAGGCGACAAAGGTGATCAAGGTGTTCCTGGTTTAGATGCTCCGTGTCCTCTGGGACCTGATGGACTTCCTTTAGCAGGTTGCGGTTGGAGAGCACCACAGGTATACTTTGTTATCTTTGTATATCCATCTATTATAAGAACTCTACAAAGATGATTAATTTTATTATTAAATCATATGCTGAAATTTATAAATTAATCAAAATTATAATAACAAACAAATGTTACATCTAACTATTTGTATGTCATAGCAGAAATTACCCTAACAAATTTTACAAATTCTTCAATTCCCAATGCAGTTCGTCAAATTTTTGCATGTTTTGGGCTCTAACACACAATAAAAATCGTAGACATTAATTATATAATTGATAGAAATGGAGATTCGTAATTCAATAAAAATTGCACGCATTTTAAACGAGTAGAGAAAAACTTGTAATGTTTGCCGAGCCATGAGGAACCCTGAAACACGATAGCTGAAGAAACTCTTGTAATATCGAATCATCTAAGATAAACTATACAAGAGGCGAATGATATCTAGTTATGAGAACGTGTGTTGGGATTCTCGATGTGTGGTTAGCAGGATGTAACGAGCACCTTGAGATCAGCAATCGACATACCAGAACCCGCTGAAACGGACTACGAAGGCCAGGAAGAGCAGGTGGAGGACTACGAGGATTATTCAGACCAGAATGGAAATTTAGCTGAGCAATAAAATACTCCCTCAGCGCTGCCCTAATCACCATCACCAACAACATCAACATCAACACCCTCATCGCTCGTCAAATCCTGCTCTCCCAAACTAACGTGGTCCTGGTAATTGCATATCCTGTAGTAAGACTAACGATACTAATGTAACATAGCCCAAGGTAGAATGCTCCGCTTACTCTTTAGAACCTTCTTTTTGCCTACCTCATGTGCTTCCGAAAGTTCCAATCAAATCGGGCTAACTCATCTTAACGATGTTACCAAACAATCTAATAGAATCTGGAATCGATTTCACTGCATGCCAGACCAATCGGTTTATTTGAAACTTCGCGATTTTATTGGAGAAATTGGCAAAATTCTTCGAACTTTGCACAAACTCTTGATAAAAAAGTGGCTGCATACCCGAACGTACGAGCGAGCTAAAAAAAATGGAGGGTGCGAGATGTGTAAATAACGACATCCTCGGTGGAAGATCGTTAAGTCTTACTTGCCAATCACGTAGCGGGCGCCAAAGGCGAGACTAAAAGGACGCGAGATGCTCATAGTTTTTTCTTTCCAGCCGCGAAACGACATCCTACGCGAGTGGCTGGCAGAGGAAGGGCACTGACACGGACGGTTCACGGACCCTCTCGCCATTACATCGTGAGAACAGCCACTTCCAAATTTCCGCGCGTACAATCAAATCATGAACGCAATGGAAAAACAAACGTCTTGCCATCGAGTGTTGTAAATAAGTGTACTTACAGTGTCTGGCGTCCGCAGTGTGTGTACATAAAATTATTTAGGTACCAGCCACCACGGACATCAATCGGTGGTATGGCCGATAGCAATGAACAGTACCATAGATTTTATTACAGCATAGAGTATAAGGATAAATGGAGTATACCATATTAGTTTAAGTTTTCTGATAATGGTGCGCTGTTGCAGTTTTATAAAAGCTAATTAGCGATGACAAATAATTCACTGCTTTTTCATAAGAAAATACCAATAAAACTCGAATATTCCTATTTCAAAATTATTCTTTATCGCGTATCAACGAAATGCTTGACTCTTAGTTAAAATTAATAGCAATTCTTAAGTAAGAAAACGTATTATTTGTATAGCTGCTTAAGCAGTTCATTTTACTGGAGTTTCTCTTAAACATCAAATTAGAATGAATATAATTTATTAATTTATTATTTATAGGTAATAAAAAGATATTAACTATAATCGTGTAGGCTATACACAAAAATTATGCCTATGAAAAAAAAAGGTTTTTAATGCAATTTTTTAATATCTGCTTGAAATACAATATTAATCATTTTTCAGATAACATTATCGAAAATTAATTCTTTATTTCTGTACGTGATAGACTGTCAAATATTCTTGTCAAATGCAGTAATTCGATTTGCTAATAAAAACCTATATACAATAATACATTTTTATACTAATATTAATTTAGATACATTAACATCAAATTACATTCGTATAGAGTAATTTTAAGTTTAATTTTAATACAAAAAATTAATGTGTACACATTGTTAATACTACAAGGTACTATAAAATAAATTGTACGTATATCAAAACAATATATATTATATTATGTATATGGGGAAGGGGGGCGTTATATACTGTAAGACATCATAAATCTTTGTACTGTAATGAACAATCTTTATTTTCTTTCTTTACATATAATATTACTATTAAAGCTAAATAAAGTCCACACACACATGTAACTATTATTTATAAATACTATATACGGAAAGTATTTAATATTCTTCTCAGAATTAAAAAATTCATGTGGTTATAATTATTATATTCTTTTTCGATGTATTGGTTTCTTATATAAGTTTGATATAATCAAATATTATGTATAGGGAAAAGAATCTTTATATAATAAGTTTTCAATAAAAATTTTATTAATTTTACACATTGTATTTATTTTAACAATTTATATTTTTTAAAATATGATTGAACTTCTTCTTTTGGATAAGGCTTTACAACTAAACAAGTAGGAATATTTTCAGGCTGTTCAATCCACATTTTGTGATCAATATTATGTTCTGTAAGTTTGGCATCCAAACTTCTTAAACTATCTTCATCGGGTATCTAAAAATGATAAATAATGTTGTGAATAAATATAAATTAATTTTTCACAATAAAAGTTAGTCACACTTACTTCTAAAATCACTTTGTGCATATTATCTAAATCACCAAGATAATTTTGAGTATCAGCATCGTTATAAAAAAGGTGAATAACGGCAGTACAAGCATGACAAGCTTGTGCAATTATTGCGCCCAATGGCCAACCCAACTTTTTCAAATCTCCACGAACTAATACGTACTGTACTATAGTCGCCATATTGTTTGAATCTAATTAATATCATAATTAATTAAATAAAATAATAATTTCATTTTTTACTTCAAGTTACAGATATGCTCGCTTCGATACTCTGATCAACAGTTGCAATAGTAGGTTACTTCCATAAAATTCTTCCATTCTACAGTGACCGACAAATTTTCAATCCGACTGCATCTATATATTTTCTTGTAACTATATTAATAATAAAACCAAAATTTGTATAACAATTATTGCTTGTTTCCTACTATCTGTATCTTTTCACCTAATATTTTATAATAACTTATCAATGGAACATAACCTACAAAGTAACCTATAATTTTTCCCCCCAATCTTTCAGAATATAAAAGTTGCTACTTAGTTTTAAGATAATATCATTTGTATAATAAGTAATAATATATTATATAATTACTCATTCAGATGTTTTTACCTAAGAACCACTTACCACTTGATCCACTACTAAATGAAATCTATCACGTATAAAAGTAATAAGGAAAAGAAATTACACAGAATGCAAATTAAACTTTATTACAGATATATAGATGTACAATCTTTTATGTTCTGCAAAATTGAATTGTTTTTAAAATATTATTCAAACGTATTTTACATGCTGGATTATAAAAACGATCACTTTTTTATGAATTTGCAAGATCTCTACGAGGTTAATAATCTAGGTAATTTTATAGTCTATGACGATGATATAATTCAGAGCAACTATACTGTGAACCTTCTAGCATTTTCTATGTCGCTCTTGGCTACGTTCACGTCGTGAATTTGTATATCTGGTGTCCGTTTAGAACCGGCTGCCGGTTATTTCGCATTCCAGTTTGCTACTTTGGCTTTGCCAGAAGCAATTATTCAGCGTATCTGATCGCAGTGAATCTCACTTTTATTACGCTTCAAACCTTTGAAATTAAGGTAAGTTCAGATTCTTTAAACATTTTTATATGATTTATTAATGCATTATAATGATAAAAGTCTCTCTATTCCTTATTTCATCAAAAACCTTACTTTCTAATCCAAAAGTGATCTGCTGCCAAGTGGCACAATAAATCTCTAAGCATCCTAACGGTTTTCCACACAAAGGATTTGAGCCGAAAGTATCAATATGTTTTTAATTGCCTTATTAAACTGAACTAGAATTGTATGTACACGATATAATTAACTTTATACTTAAGTTTATCACTTTAATAGAACAATATTTCTTCATTTTCTCAAATAAATAGTTCAAAATGCTTTACAGATTGTTTAAAGCAATTTACATTCGTCATTCTATCACATTTCATAACTAATCGTAATTGAGAAATGAAGTGGCATAATTTGATTCGATGAATTATTAATTGCAACTGCTAATTACTGCTTCCCGTTTCCAAATGTTAATATTCATTGATGATAACCATTGCACAATAATATCTCATGTTTTGCAAATGGTCAATCATGCGAACCTGAATACGCTCAGGTTAACATGATATTAATTTAAAATAATCATCATTATTTAATCATTTCTATTGTAATCAAGTAAAGATATTCGCCAATTATCTTAAAAAATTGTTTACGGAACCACATCGTTTTATTTACCTCTTTCCATAGACAAATATAATGTAAAAGTTTGATAAAACTGGGAAGAACCTTGAGACCATTATTAGCAAACCGACTTCGATCATATCAAAATATGCATGAAATAACCACTCAGACTAATGTCGAAAGATCAATATCGAATTTAGGAATTTGATAATTTGCTATCAAAACGACTTAACGAATTTCCGCACGTAGCAGAGATAATGCGGATAAAAGTCATTTCAGTTTATATTTGTTTTCTTTATAGTTAACACTTTTGGTCAAATCATTCATGTTTCTTATAACTATATATTATATCAGACGTAATTCATAAAAACTGTCTGGTTCTCTTGATTAACAGCATATCGTTTTTTATCATTTAATTCTAATTTATTATACTTGTTTTAAGATAAGATGTAACATTTGTAACAGAAATGAATAAAATCATATATTTGCATATACTTGAATATTCCTTCAGAAAATATTTTTAACGTTTTTTACAGAATAAAATAAACATGCCAGTTCCAGCAATCCAAAAACCAGCACCCGCTTTCCGCGGAACCGCTGTTGTTAACGGCGAATTCAAAGAAATTTCCTTATCCGATTACAAAGGAAAATATCTTGTACTCTTCTTTTATCCTCTTGATTTGTAAGTATAATTTACAACATATTATTCAGAATATTTCTAACGGAAGACTAATATATTTTAACAACGAAATACGAATAGAATATTTTTCGATGTATTAGTCTAATCTATTAAGTAAATGAATGCTCGAGTGTACTTAAAAATAAAGTGTACTATCACTGTTTTTTCTAGTACTTTCGTCTGCCCCACTGAAATTATCGCGTTTTCTGACCGCGCTAAAGAATTCCACAATATCGGCTGTAATGTCATTGCTGCCTCTACGGACTCTCACTTCAGTCACCTTGCCTGGGTAAATACTCCACGCAAGCAAGGTGGCCTTGGTGAAATGAACATCCCTCTTCTGGCGGACAAGAGTGCAAAAATTGCACGAGACTATGGTGTCTTAGATGAGGAAAGCGGTGTTCCCTTCCGTGGTCTTTTTATCATCGACGACAAGCAAAACTTGCGTCAAGTTACTATTAACGATCTTCCAGTTGGCAGGTAATTCCAGTCTTGCGCTTAAAATATCGATTTTTATTGATAATAGCGAATGGACTGATGAGCGTGCCATTTTATTTCTAGATCCGTTGATGAAACTCTACGTTTAGTTCAGGCATTCCAATACACCGACAAACACGGTGAGGTATGTCCAGCTGGCTGGAAACCAGGAAAGAAAACCATGAAGCCAGACGTGGTTGGCTCTAAAGAATATTTCAAGGAACAGTAGTCGATGGAAAAATATCGCGTCAACTGTGTTTTCATTTATTCCATTCATTGGAGAGTTTTAATACTATGTATTGTAGTCAGTTTAGGCTGATTCGTTCAAAAGGTCCAATGAATCTACATAATCAATGTAGATATTGTTTCGTCAATATCTACGAATCACTGTATTCACGACAATATTCGCTTTTAGTTTCACTTTAATAAAAAGTTTATTTTGTAGAAAACCTTTTTTTTCATCACTCATTTTTTACTATTAATATCACGATGATTAGAATATAAGCGTGAACTTGTTCAACTAAATAAAGGAACCCATTATTTTCTTCCCAAATCATATATTTATTACATATAAATATTTCGAGCACCATATTTTTAATTACTCAATGTGTGCATTTATCCTAATATTTCAATAAATTATTTGATATCAAGTTCTACAAATTGTCGAACCATTACTTTTACCTTTCGAATTTAGCAATAGATGTATTGCCTAGTTATTAACATGGATAGCTAATTTCAGAGAGATAAGTCACATCACAAGTAATTTTAATTAACCTTATCGTTAAAGTTTAATCGAACGATGACTAATGGTTATGAAATAGCAATGTCTAAGGCAGGTAAGAAAATTAAAATACCTTCCAAATCAATCATGTAACCTTGATAATTCTGTGTACATGCATGGTAAGACTTAACATGAATCCAATTGAGTGTAAAAGTTTACCTGAACAATCTTTCTATTATGAACATAATAATATTCATGAAAGTATTACAGAAATGCCTAAAGAACTATAAGGGTATAATATCGTAACAAAATTACTGAGAATGGTGACGAAAATATTTAGAAGAAATAAATTTATTCAGTTTTTAGATTTATGAACTTTTAGCATTTTAGATATTCAGTGCTAAAGGAAAATTGCGTTACAAAAGAAAACATTTGCGATAGCATTTTCTTCTGAAATAGGAAGTACAATCTAGTTTCCTAATTGTATAGAGCAAGGTCATTTGCGTGAATTGAAAATGACATTAGCTTTATCAACCACAAACTAGAATTATGATAATGGTCCGTAGAATAAATCATTTATGATTTCTTTTAATATGACTAATTTCTTTAAAATGTTCATTGATTCTATGCTAAATATTAAATAATTATTAGTGTTTAGAAATATCGATTAACTTATAGCCACTTAGAGAAATTATATCAACAAGTAGGTCAGAAACATGCATAGGAACCTTTTATCACTATTAACTATTATAAGGCCAAATCTGAACTTGTGAATTTCTGTTATACAGGATGGGGTTTGTGCCACTATATAATAATCGGAATATGTTCTTTATGCTCCTTTACCGAAGCCGGAGCTGAACTTATCATACCAATTATTGCATCTTTTATGCAATATGATTTGAACTTAGAAATAAACGCATCCACGATTGATATCGCATCATCGTTCGGTAATTAAAAAATATAAGAAAAAGTATAATTTTATTCAGAAGAATCCATATTTCTCACGGATACTATACATTAAAACGAATGTATTGCATTACTATAATTAACGTAAGAATTATAATGACAATGCATTTATGTAGGCATAACTATTGGTGCAATTCTCTTTGGAACAATTTGCGATAGTAATGGACGTAAAGAATTGATCTCAATCACCATGGGACTTATATTGTGCTCTACTATCGGACTATCCTTGGCACAAATCAACTTTTTAATATACTTTGCAATATTTATGCTTAGCTTAGGGTAAATTTTTTAAATTACTTCATTTTATTGCTTTTCTAACAATAAATAATACTGATGTAGTTATTTCACTTTTCAACTTAGTGTGACTGGTAATAATATTATTTTAAAAGTATATTTAGTAGAATTCTTACCGATAGGTAAGAGAGGCAGATTTCTAGCATTTCTTGAACTATTATGGATCACTGGCTACTTATCAACACTAGGTAAAAAAAAAGTATATAATATAAATTTAAAAATTTTAAGAATATAAATGATAAATTATAGTATATTTGTGATAGATTATCATTATTAATTACTATTCCAGCAATTTCATGGGCTTTAGCACCATTAATTTTAAGAATGCTAAAACATCAATTTCGACCAATTTCCTGGAGAAGTTTAGCTTGCTTTAGTAGCGTAGCATGTTTAATAATAAGTTGTTTTATAAGTTTGTTACCAGAAAGTCCTAGATATTTATTTTATCAAGGTAAATTTGATAAGGCTTTCCTAGTTCTTCGACACATGTATGCCATTAATAATTCCAAACATGCTGATACCTATAAAGTAAGCAATCATCCCTTGATTAACTTACATGCATTAATTATTTTTCAATTATATATTATTTACATAACCATTTATTTATAAAATATAGTTAACTGATGTGGAATCTATACAGCAAGAAGACAATGATACAAGTGAGACGGGTTTAAAAAGAAATATTATAAAATGGTTTAAGAAGCTGAAAAAACGAATCAATGATTTGTTTTCGTCATCTTTACGAAAAACAACTATACTAGGAATAATTTCTTGCCTTCTCCATGTACCAGGGTAGAAAGACCAAATATATTTTTTATGGTAAAAAAATCCTAAAATAAATCCATTTTAGATTAACGTGGTTTTCAATCTGGAATAGCCAAATTTTGGATAGCACGAGTAAAGAAATAAATGAAAATTTAATCAGTAATAATACTTGCATAATTAATACTGATGAACTACAGCGAAAGCTTTTACCAAATTTCGGTGAAGTAAATAACGATTATTTCAAGTCTCTTTTTCTTTTATCACTAAGTTACGTATTAGGTGAAATTCTACTTGTTTTTAAAATTGATTTTATCGGAAGAAGACGATTCTTAAGTTAGTATGACGTTTAGAAAATTCAAGCAAAACCATTAATAAGTATTAATCAAAGTCGATCTTAAGTTTTCGCAGCTTTTGCAATATCAATTTCATCAATAATACTAGTTTTCATAAAGATCCCTTCTATACGAATGTTAATTACTATGATCATAATGGCCGCATACGCAATTGGGTATACGACTACAAATATATTACTGTTAGAAAATTATCCCACAAGGCTAAGGTAAACCAATGCATAATTTCAAGAGCAATTCAAACAAGAATGCCAAAGCTGAGTAAAAACTTTTTTAGAGGAACCATTATCGGTTTCACCAGAACAATTCCATACTTTATTGGAGGATGCTTGAAACTACCCATTAAAATACCATGCCTCTACATTATCGCCACGCAATCTACTATTTCCATACGTAAGTAACACGCGCGCGACATCCATAATGCACCAAAGATGATTTCCCACCGACGCTTTGAAAGTTCAATGATCAATTTCAGTCGCCATGATTGCCGGATGTTTAATGCCCGACCTAACTGTAGCTCCAATGAATGAATTTTAGAAGAGACCCGTTTGCGCCAAATGAACAATCACTATTGTCTTACGCATTGTATGAAACTCATAAACTCATGTATCGAAAAACCTAAATAATAAAAGAATTGCCGGAGCGCGTTCAACAGACCCAGTAGAGGTTCGAGGTTTCCCCCAGGGGTTCTCATGCTTTCTTTCCAGCGGTGCAATTGCAAGGCAAGTATTGTTGCTAGAAGAGAGTCGTTGGAGCGTGAAATAAAAATACAAGAGGGCGCAAAAAGGGCTGGTGAGGCGCGGTTCTATTTTAGCCAGGAACAGGAAGAGCGTGCAGGACGCATGCCCGCGTAGGTTCGAATGCCGACGGCTATGCTGCTGTTGCTTCTGCTCTTCTCTTCTCTCGTGCCGCTTACGTGCCGAAAATAACGACACACCGTCGTCGTTACGCGCGACACTGGCCGCAGTACGTTGATGTTCGCGGACGAATCGTGCCGAGACTGAAAAAGTCCGTTCTTCATCCTTTTCTTCATATTCATAATCTTCTTCTTCTGCTTCTTCCGCTTCTTCTCCTTTTGCCTCGTCTTCCTCCAGATCCTCCTCCGCGTCCACGCTGAGGACACCTGGATGAACGCGAGTTCGCAGAATGCGGAACGCAACAAGTACGAGAACATTTCTATCCACGTTCAACTTTGTTTTCTTCGTCAAAAGTGGAACTGTGGCCCAATTCATTCTTAAACTTAGTTCTGTGCGTAAAGACTGTCCACCTTCGCTCTTGTCTTCCCCCAAGCAGACGAAAGTGTAGCTCTCAGATTTTTCTGGAGTTAGAACCCTCGTTCAAAAGTGTTTCCCCTCGATGACCCAAAACGATACGAAAGTTTAACGCAGTTCTAGCGATTCCCTTTTTCTTTCGCACTTGCCCTTAACTCGTATGCAGTAACTGGTTTTTTTGATCCTACGCAAATGACGAGCCTAACTTAGAAGCCATCACTTTTTAATCGGACGTCGCAGTGTTACTTTTTATGTTAAGGTTTTGGTTCTCAGGAAAAATAAGCTTTTAATTAAGCTGCGAGCCACCACATTGGCTGAGACTTTGTCAAGAGGGGAATTTCTGGCACGGATGATACACGCGCACATTCGTACACGCATATTCTCATACAGTAGATTCATTGATAACAAGAATGTAATAATGAAATAAAAATAGCATCTTGTTTCTCTCTCTCTCGAACTGAGAACATTCGCCCCATAAATCAAGCTACTAAGCCGTTTCATTAATGTCGCATATTAAATGGACTATCATTCTATAATTTGGGTACCCCGAGGAAAATCATTTCTACATTGAACACTCTTTCCACTTTCTTAAAATTCTTCTTATGGGCGTTGTCTTGGGCATTGTACATAACCCTGATGGCTACTGGAATGAAGTCTTATTTTTGTAGAACAATGACCTTGCCACTTGGCAGTTAACTTTAGTCTGCCTTGAGATGAATAGCCTTTCTATATGCGGTAGTTAGAGACTCGATCAAATATAACTAAAATACTGACCATCCTGTAGCATCATCCTCATCATCGTCGCCATCATTATCATCATCGCAACCTTGTCCGATTACATGGAATAACTCAGCGATTAAACAATCGTAACCCTAATGCTGTTTTCTCCCGCTAATATTTAGAATTTCAATCGAGAAACGTAACTTCTACCGCGAAATGGCAAGTTGTTTCTGTTAGATCAATTTACGAGGATTCCGGTCTGTAAATGATACGACGCCTAAAAAAAGCCTATTAGGAGTAAACACAAGTGAACGTGTGAATCGGAGATTTGGAGCTTTGCGTCTTAGGGTGTAAGACGACTGTTGCTGCAAGCGACTCGGGAAAAGTGTGATTACGCGTATCCTCGATTTTCTTTCAGCAAGAGCCGCGTAACGTAAACCGTGATTCACAGAACAATGAACTTACTGAAGGAACGATTTTAGGTGCAGTGCCATCGACGTGCGAAGCGATGAAAACACGGTTGTTTATTCGATCTGCACAGTGAGCAATTGCGTCGAACCTGGAAATCCATAGGCTGCCCGTTATAACTCTGGTAAACTTCCTTATTTCAAACAATAAATGAAAATTCCAGCGCGATCTCGGTGCCAAAATATCTCGGTAAATACAAAAGCAAACCGAGAGTCCGAGAAATCTGTACAAGTTTGAAAAGTGTGCCAATTCGAGATTGCGTCGATCGCTTACACCATCGACTGATCGGTAGAGGAAAAGTTCCACGACTGTCCAATATTAATCTGACAGTCGGATAGCGAGCTGTGATCTAAAAGAGAAGGAAGGAAGAGTGGACAGCGAAGGTAACACGATCACATGGGTCTTTCAGGGTTTCTCTTGAGAAGTTCGTTTGAAGAAGATGACGAGCATCGCGACCAAGGTGAAATGTGAATGCTGAAGAAGAAATGGCTGAACAAGGACTGCACGAGTATGGGGGTGTCTCGATGGAAGAAGCGAAGAAACTCAATTCGAGACGGGGTCACGGTTGCAAGACAGCAAAGGGAACGAAGGAAGATCAAAGGAGTTTGCCAACTCCCCCACCGGATCCATGGAGAGTGCAGAAGGTGCTTAGAGAAACACGCGAACCTGGCACGGAGGAAGTGGACGAAGAAATGGGGGTTGGAGCCACCGAGGAAGAGGAAGACATCATAGCTTATCTCTCTAACCTGGGTCAACAGTTTCCGACTTGCACGCCGGAGTGTGCCAATCCTGACGAAACATTCGGCCATCTGGACCGACTTTATTCTCTGGCGGAACAGGTTCTGCTTCTTCGGGAACGCGGTTCTAAGCTGTTCCGGCGCGTTCGAGATTTGGAGAGGAAAAGGGTTTTAAAAGCCGCTGACCTTGAAGCGGAAAGAGCAATCATAGCTGGGGAGTATCCCGCGAGTGAGCTGCCCGATGAAGACGCAGGATTCGCGGAGTCCCTGCTGGACGCCATTTTGGCGAACGGCAGAGAACCTCAGACTCCAAGAAGAAACTTAAGGTCTCCTTCCAGTAGACGCAGAAGTCGATCTTTGGGATTTCCGGAACAAACTTTGACACCCAGAGTGGTAGTCAACAATCGAATTGCAGATCTCGATAAGGTAAATTGCATCTCTTGCGCGATTTGTCCTTTGTATTTTATAATTGTTTCGTGGAATTAAAACGTGTGTAGAATTTGATAAATCTTTTATGGGATTTCAGTTACAGACCAGAAATAATACGGGAAGTCCAAAAGTGTCCAAGTGGACGAAAGTAAAAGCCGCGTTTAAGTGGGAGAGAGCTTGCACAAATGACCTTATGGAAGTGATGGAAACTACCCCTTCCACACCCACGACAAAATATCTGAGAATACCGGAAGTTACCGGTAGTTGGAGTGGATCAACTTTGTCACCAGCCACCAGCGAAGTTTCCGGTCCTTCCACATCCGTTGGTCGAGTTTCTTCGGCTTCTTCATCCAACGAAGATGTTTTTGATGGTAAAATCTTTTTTCACTGCTTTTTCCATACTTTACTGGTTTTCACTTTGTTTCGCGGAATTTTGTAATTTCTTGCTTTTCTTATTTTTCTTTCTACATTAGGAGAGTCGAAAAGATATCCATTACTTTTTAAATTTGTTAAGATCAAAAGTAATAGTTTTTTTTTTCGTTTCTCCTAATATATTATAAATATCTCACACTACTCTTTTATCGACTTCCTCAGTCTCCTCAACCAATAAAAACATCTTCAAGAGCAAAATGTCGAACTTTAACTACCTTTTTTTATTATCTCCATGATTCTCACGGTACATTCGCCGTCGATGTTATTCCACCACAAAAATTCTAGAGAAAATAATTAACACGGTGAAATACACGCTCGTTTCCTTTCACGCTTTGGTAATATAACTTCTTTTTCGAATCGGCAAATACGTGAAATAGAGCAATAAAATGAGAATCTTATAAATCCCAGCCAAAATATGAAATTCTTACGGCTCTGGTACATCATTAACAATAAACACACGCGTGGCATTACTCCAAGTGTGAATTTTGACAAATCTTATTATCACGCCTGTTTCCTCTATTCTCTTACGACAGACAAAACTCAATTTCTCAAGTTATATATATGTGCGTAATAAGATTAACGGTAAGTAATTCAACGATATATGCTTGAACGCACACTGTACTTATACTTGGATAGATTCGGAAGTCATTAGGAAATTTTGTTCACAGGACAACGAAAGAGTGCGCCTGAAAAAGTGGAAGATGCAACTAAACGAAATATCGAAGTGGAAATTCCCATAACCGTGAAAAGCGACCCCATCGAAAATACCACGAATGAGGTCAGTTTTTTCG
The DNA here is from genome assembly GCA_037305995.1 of Sclerodermus sp. 'alternatusi'. Classification (NCBI taxonomy): domain Eukaryota; kingdom Metazoa; phylum Arthropoda; class Insecta; order Hymenoptera; family Bethylidae; genus Sclerodermus; species Sclerodermus sp. 'alternatusi'. Next base: position 11,333,553 of record CM074545.1, read on the forward strand.
TTTACCATTGGCCATTGTACACGTTATGTGATTCGTTGCAACATTAGAATCCGAACGATCGAACAGCTTGGGCTTTTTCATATAACGAGAAACAAGGGGTGGCAGGGGAAGAGACAGAAAGAGAGATGTCCAAGTTTTATCTTCATTTCCTCGTGTTCAGTCATTCTATTAACGCTGTCAAGAGACCCGAACGTGCCTGTCGCATCGTCGAGGACGCGAATAGGAATGCAACGCGAGAATACACCACGAAAACGCATTCCGACGCTGTCCATCAGAAACTATATTACCGTGAAAACATTCAACCGCGTTCTACAACAAACTATAGAGCTCCATTTTCACTTTTATCCGAAAATCTCAATTGCGCTCTTAAGGATGGAAATTCCCAGCCGAGATTTATCCGGAAGTCCGCGGCTACCACCGAAATACATCGAATTTCTCCTTGGAGACTTCGTTCCAAAGATACTCGTCAGCTGGCAAAATGCAGCCATATGCGCACATAGAGATTATAGCGCCCGGAGACGGAATTATTCATAGGCGGAATATCCGAGGTTCCTTCTGGGAGAGGCGAGTCGAAGGAAATGCCGAAACATCGTAAACGTGTTTCTACGAAAAACGAATTACCTATAAATAGTGTGGGGTTTGTTAGTTGCAATGGCCGCCTGCACGGACGTTTCAGGGGAGCGGAGAGAAAGGAAGTGGAGGAGAGGGACGAAGGAAGACGAGGTCGATAGAGATTTTGGAAAAGTCGCGAGATTTCGAGGGGCAGGGCGAGCTGTTCGGGGAGGTCGAGGGGAAGATAAGAGATCTCGGTTGTCGAGCAATAAGCGCGTGAAAGCGGCTTGCGAGAGATTCCTCTTCCGCGACATATCGGCGTGCGCGAGTCGATTTAAAAATATCCACAACGGCACGCGTGGCAAGCACGGCCGCGACTTCTGAACTTGTTCGGCCAACTTCTGTCCACGAATCGCGCCCCGTTAACATCCACGCGGCAGATTCCTCGGTGAAACTTTGACTACTCGCGAGAAATCCCGCGAGGAACTTCCGCGAGAATGTTGAAATCAATAGGGAGGAAGAGCGGAAGGCATTGAGACTTCAGTGAGAAATTTTGATCCTGGCTCGTTAATCTCTTTCGGAACCACTTGGTTCGGATGGAATTGCCTCCATCTGGTACCGCTGAGCGCACCGAACCTTCCCTAAAGACCGATTGCCTTTTCGAGACTAACTATGATTATGATTACGACCGCGACAGCAGGTAAATCAGGAGAAACTGACAACACTTGCGCCACCGAGTCCTGGAAAGTTGTCCCCGAAGTTACCGGTAGTGAGCGGGGGTGAACGATCTAGGGAGAGTCCGGAACAACCTTATAAAAGAGCGACGCCCATTCTAACGATCACTATACCACCCAACGATGAAGAGTTCCGAAACGCGTCATCCCCGGAATCCATTTCACCGCTTCCTTCCAGTTTGTTGGATTCCGGCGATTCGTCACCGCAACGAACGAAAGCTCATCGAGAAACTGGGGGAGAATTCAAGAGGCAGGTGAGAACCAATTTTTCTCATCTCTTCCTGAACCCTAAGAGTAGCGGCATCTCCACTACCACCATCACCGCCGCCACCATCACCACCACCACCACCATCAGCACCATCATCACTACCACTACTACCCTTCCCGATGAAAAGCTTATTTCTGTATGATATAATACGAGCATAAAAATAAAAATAACCTCTTGGATGCTAGTTTCCTTTGGTTTTTCATTGATATTTTTAGCCGATTGTTCCTAGTATTACTCATGCGCTAAACTAGCGTGCCATATGCCATTTGTTTTAGCGGTCCATCGCGGAGGAGACTGCAGCCCCAAGGCCAAAAATGCAAAGGCAAGATTCGAAATGGAACAAAGTGAGGCGAGCATTCCTAACGAATACTGCTTTCAGCGTTCCGCCCAGTCCTGTCAGGGTCACGCCTAGACTGTCTTTTCAACACGACGGTAAATCTTGAAATGATAAAAATAGCGAAAAAGCCAAATTAACTCTGTATTAACGAGCGTAGCACGTCATGCGTGTTATTAGCTCCTGACTATTCATTTCGATGCATCGAGAATTCTCACAGAGACGAAAAACTTCCACTCAGATTCGACTGTCTCGAGAATACGAAGCTGCGGTGGTAGCGTCGAGGACCTGACCAGAAATATCGGGAATTCCCAAGCGGATACGCGCAGGGACTATAGGCTGCTCCGTGAAAAACTGGGAGCGGAATTCCATCGTAAACTGGTGGAATGGGAGCGATTGAAGAGTTCGGGTCGTCCAATGGGAACCGAGGCCGCTCTGCTTCCGGGCGAGGAACGACTGGCTCCGGAGTTCCGTCGGAAGCTGCAGGAATGGAAACGAGCGAAAAAGGGGAGACGTGGCAGCGATTCGATCGAGCAACAACAGCAGCAACAGCAGCAACATCGAGCGAGTAGACGTCGATTGACGGACTGGCAACTTTGGAGGTCGACGTCTAAACCGGAAGGAACCTCCTCTTCCGCTCCCAGAGGAAGCTGCGCTAGTGTCACGAGTACCGGAAGTGCACCGGGTGATGGCAAACCTCACCCTTGCGAAGATTTCGTCAGGAGAATGGAAGCCTGGCGCAGAATTAATTCCACGTCCACGCCGCAAATTAATTCTTCCATCGACGACACCGAGTTCCTGGCCTTGGACCGATTACTTCCGGTTCTGGCGGCACCTTACGGTAAACGACACTCTGGCATAGGTCGACTGGATCCTAGGTATGCTTGAACGTTAAACGAGTTCAGTCTCTTTCGTACGATTCGACGTAACATCACACTCGAGGATAGCACTTTGTAGAAGTCCTATCAAAGATTTCTTATGAAACATTTTAGCTACGTCGAGAAATCAGCGGATCCAGGAAATGAGATCCTCGTGCAAACATCCGTGGGTTCCTATCGCTTCGAGGGTATTTCTCGAGAATTCACGAGGAAACTTTACGACTGGGAGAAATATCGTGGAATATCTCCTAGATCATCCACCTTTAGGCTCCTGGGACCCACGTATGCAGCACTTGCAGGTGAATGCAACAACGAAGCTTCCACCACTTCTCCAAGTGTGATGGGTAGGTGATTGAGATAAGTTTATCCTCGAGTACTGGATCAGTGACCATTGTTTGAGTAATGTTCGAACGATCTTCTGATAAACAAAGCGGAAGAAGAAGCTATGCTGGATGGTCCGAAGAGGTGCAAATCGATGAGTAGCATAGACAGCAACCTCCGGGATCTAACGCCCCTTCGACGATCGACGAGTTTGCAGTCCCTGACTCGAATGGCCAATCAACTGAGCGAAGACAACCGGGCAAGCACATCCTCGGCTCCTAGTGGGTAATCCTCTGTACGTAACCCCATTGGGACTAATCTCAGGAACCTTCTCACGTGGTTAGCTTCGCTTTCAGTTGATGTTCAGCGCATCGAAGATGCCACCACCGAAGATTCCGAGCCAGAAGCCATGATAGTGGACATAGAGGATGTCATTGAAGAAACCGCCAGTCCCTTGACCAGGGTACAACCTCAACAAATGCCGGTGTACTCTGTGGCAGCTAGCGAAACGACTAGTATCGCCGTTCCACTTGGTACTGTAACCTCCAGTCACGAACCTTCGCCCGTTATACTGATGGAAGCCGAGGAAAAAATACAAAGATCTTGGAACCCTGAAACGGATTGTTCCAGCCAAGACGAGGATTCCTTGGTGTCCGAACGATCGACTTCCTCCATAGGATGGAATAAGTTTCCACGTGATATGGAAGATATCAGGTAGTGCAAGGTTAAATCTTTACTCTCGGTGCAAACTTCCAATAGATTGTCGTCGATAGAATGATAGAATTGTTTTCGAATTATCTTTTTCCCGAATGTTTCAACGTTGCTCCATACCAGTCGTGATGAATGTAAATTTTTAGAAATGCTGATGAGAAAGTGGTAGCCATTTTGAGTGGTGCAGTCGACGATAACGAGGAATCGGATGCAGGCAAGGGAAAATAAGTTATTTACGATCCTTAACGATTTCACATGAAGAGTGTGGTTGTAAATAAGTAAACGATTGATTTGTAGAAAGGAGCGACGAGGAAAGGGGAATTTTCGAATCTGCGCAGGATTTAACGGAATTGGTAAAGTTTTCTACAAAAGTCAATGCGAATATGGATAAATCGACGGTAATATTTATTTATAATAATTAAATACTCTTTTTTTGTGTATAATTATAATGTTTAAAATGAGACGAGTGTGTCGAGAGGATTTCTATGCATTTCTCGCATTGTTCATGAAAAGTTTTTTGAATAATTCATAAAATTATTCAAAAAAACGCGTGGAAAATTAAGTTTTATTGTAACGCGATCAAAATTAGCGACCTATCGGTAAAACCAGGACTTACCGAGCGAGAGCAGTGACGAGCGCAGGAGGGAAGAGGAAGGGAATTATCGGCAGGGCATCTACCTGAAGGGCGATACGAATGACAAAAGAGATGAGAAAAGAAAACTCGATAGTATCAAAGTCAAATTCTTCCAATTTGATGAAGGATGTCCCAGTCACATTAGACAGGAAGAGTTCCCTCGTTTACAACAAATAGCGGATGTCCAGAGGAATGAAAGTTTCAAGAACCTGAGAGATTTGAAATTAGGTATTTAATGAAAAATGACGCTTTCACAGGGAAAGCTCTGCATAAAATTGATACACGCATTTTCCTTGCAGATGTTGATCGTCCTGACATTACGTGCACTCGGTATGTTAAAGAGGAGGATATAAACGCCAAATTTTATGAGAATTATCGAAAAAGCCGGGAAGACTCTGTCAGATCACGTTGGTTCAACGATTTCCTCTCGAGTGTGCCACGGACCGATACTACCGAGATTGAAAAGAACTTTAATTTGGTAAATGAGAAGGCTTCGCCAGATATCTCTAAGCTGCGTTCTAGCAAAACCGAGCTAAAAACTGAACGGATTCATCAGTCGTCTTTCCACGGCGAGAGAAGCCTGAAAATTCAGAGTGGTTTCGAAAGCTTCTCCACATCAGGATCCACGATGAATATGATTCAATTTCATGGAGAACCGATCATTAAAACGACACCGTTGACGGTCACCACTTATCCGGAATCTCGTAAGCTCAAGAAGATAATCATCAATGAGAAGACGCTGAATAAGATCGTGGTACCCACGGCGAATCCCGAGACCTCGAAATCGGTACAAAATGAGGTATCGACAGTTGAGAAGGAGCCCGAGGACGTGATCGATAAGGACCCTGAGGAAGTCTGCATTACCGGTCGGGTTGAGAATTCCCCGGAGGACCAGAGCGACTCGAGAGGATCGGCAGCAACGGGTAGCAGCTGCAACAGCAACAGCAGTAGCAGCAACCAAGCTGCGACCGGTAAAAAGCAAAAGCAGAAAAGCGAGTCGTCGAACGTTTTCGTGAAAACCAAGCGTATGATTTTCTCGCCTTTCCGCCGAGCGGAAGACTCGCAGGCGAGGAAGAACTCGAGCAGCTCCGAAGAGAAGCAAGCGAAGAGAAGCAGCAAGTCCCGATCGGCGTCGCCAAAAATTTCAAAGCAGGACGCTTTCCATCGAATGCAATTACCGCTATTATGGCCACTCGGCATTTCTTTGAAGAATCAAGAAGTGCCGGAGGAAATTGTCGAGAGGCCATCATCCCACCAGGACTTCCCGTCGGCCCGAAACGAGCCGAGCGCCGACGAAACTGATACTTCATCACAATTAGCGTGCCAGGAGCCCCCGGAAGTTGCACAGAAACATAAGAGAGTATCCATAATAGCACCCAACGCGCAGGAAAATCCGAGTGTTCCCTCGGAGCGCGCTGGGAAAGAAAAATCGGGAAAGGATGAGAGCGACACCGACAGATTGTCATCGGACCTAATGCACAAGCTCAGGATCCTCTCAAACGTTGTCGCTAGGAGAGAGGGGAGGGAGAGATTGGACGAGGCGGATCTCAATACGGAAACTGTCAGGTCTGCGAGGATTAGGAGGGCGAAGGAAGGCTTTTTATCGAGGAGAACCATTTGTCACTCCGTGGTCGAGTCTAGGACGTGCGAACAGTCCTCGGAGGAAGGAAGCGGGAGGATGGGCAGTTCCGGTACCGCTGGACCCTCTTACGGGATTTCAACGAGCAGGCCGGATCTGATAAAATCTGCCAGTGTGGGCATGATCAACTTGGAACCCGATGCTTTTGGCAGATTCAACTCTTCCCACCGTGGCTGCGAGTCCTTACCCAGAACCATTTCCAAGAGGAGAGACTCTTCCGGTCCTCTGGCGAAGATCGCCGGCAAATTAGGTCTGGCCAGATTCATTCGTGGGAAAGACACCGAGGAGGCTCCCATGAGCGCCGTTTCCACGTTGTGTCGACAGAGCTTATTAATCGGCATGTCAGATTTTGGTAATCCCCACCAAGAAGACAGCCAGAGCGAGCTGCGCGAGTCTCAAAACGAGATGGAGGCGGAGGTGGAGGCGGAGGCAAAGACGGAAGCGGACAGGAGGGATCCTCGGGAAAACGAAGATTCTCTTGATAACCAGGAAGTCAATTAGGGTTTGACCCTCTCTTGGCATCAGTCGCGCAATGTGAAAGTCGGAATGGAGAAATTCATTTGTGAGGGAGGTCGGTTGATACTCGATAGATTAAGCTTGATTCCACTTTGAGAAATTTCGATGATCGAGATGAACGGGGTGTGCGAGTATACTGCATTTTTTTCCGCAGCACCACACCTACCCCTTCTAGAAAGTGCCTTAACCAGTACCCAATGCGAAATTAAAGGAAATTCAATGCAAAATCTTCGTTTCATTTTCCGCTCTTCTACAAAATACTCTTGTATCTCCTGTCTTCTACGTCTAAAGCAATAATACTATTTTCGTAATACTTATTTTCTTGCAACAAACGTGTCTCGATTAATTGCACTCCTCTCCCCAGAGTTCGGAGCACGTTCACCCGTGAAGTTCATTGTTCGATGTTCGCCAATATCATCCACGCAATCAACTTAGCGAAACTGTGCAAAGAAACAAAGCCTCGCCGCCGTTGATTTCCGTCGATCAGCCGAAAGTCTACGAGTCTCGTGAAACCTGTTCAGGCTCCCGAGGGAGAAGGTGGTTGGCCTGGAATCAAAACTCTTCCCAGGGCACTCGAGAATACAGATTGTACAATGACGGTGCTCCGAGTGCAGGCAAACATTCGATGCTGGTGCAGGGCTAGAGAGAGAGAGAGAGAATGAGAGAGAAAAAGAGAGACAGAGGTACTTGGGTGATTTGTTTACCCGCCCGTTTGGGACTCGATGAAATCCGCTTAATGCGATCGAGGAGCTCGAAGGGCGCGTAGGTTACACGTATAGAATAACGTGTGGCCGGGGCTCGCGAAGGGTTGCGACTGCCTGGTAGAAAAGTGGGGGTGGTAGGCAAGGTTCTCGCTCGAAGGGAAAGGGGCTCGAGTTACTCTGGGGAGGCACGCGGCGGCCTAACCGACCGACACGCGCTCTCCGACACTCGAAACTGCCCCAGGGACATTAATCCCATTTAATCAAATACCGGTCCAAGAACGATCGCCACCCCCTCTCCGCAATTGCGCTTAACGCTCTCTCAACTTCAGTTTTGCCTTGCGAAAAACCCCCGTTTCCACCCTCTGCATTGCATTCGTTAACCGAAGAAACTCCCTTATCTTCGTTTCCCAGACCTAAATCGTATCGAACTTTGTTTTCTCCGGTCTTTTCTTTGGAGGAGAAGAAGAAGAAGAAGAAGAAAAAAAATGTTCCGTTTCCAATTGTTCATTTCCCTGGAGATTACAGATTCCCACGTTCTCGCGATCGGGTATCGTTAACCAGCGAGTGTGGTCGTATTTTGTTATTTGCCCGCCGATTTATGATGTTGTGGAGGTTTAACCGAGCAACCGACGCGGCAACAATGGCGGTCGTGTTTTCCCTCGCGTTTCCCGGGATCGACCACGCGCCTACCTGGCTCCGGTAATCCGGAAGTGGAGGCGCGAGCACGAATCAAGCATCGAAATGCTGATCCGCGAGAATAGCGAGTGCCGAAACCTTTAGTGGTCCTAATTCCCGCGCACTATGCAACGTATCCCTTTCAATAGTCTTTCAGGGACCACCCTCATGGATCCGGGGTCTGATACAATAAACCCTGCGCAACGTCGTTCAATGCTACCCTGAGCAACCGATTTCACGCATAAACCACGGTCATTCTCCAAATCCATTATTTTGTACTTGTTCCTCCCACTCGTGTTTATTCCGAAATTTACTCGAAATTGAACGCGGTCCTCTCGCTATCTCAGCACCGTTGCATTGGCCGTATTAGGAATTCGTAAGATCATGGAGGAGGAAAACGGAGACCACCCTGTTGCATTACGGCAAGTGCGAAGTTTCGTCGGACATTGCTCAGACTATGTGGTAATAGACTCGTTTGGTAGAAACGAAAGAGAATTTTCCAGTGAAAGGGTTCACCCCTTCCACGCAGCTGGAAGTTACAGGTTGTTGCGCCTGCTGCTACGAGACAGTTTAAGGAAGGCGAGGAGAGACCCTCGAAGCAGAAAAGGACAGACGGATGTGTCGGTGGCAACCGAACAGCGCGCTACCGACGAATTTTCACCGATTATATTTATCACCGGATCCCGTCGCCATTGCATGATTCCTCGAGCTAGCGCGAATGCTCCGAAGCGGAAAAAGGGTAGCCACAGTCGCCTGAAAAATTTTCCTACACGAAAACTCACCGAAACCAAAGAAAACCTCCGTCCTACAAGAAGATGACCGCATCTTCAAACAGGGGTGAAACTTCCCTCGAAGCGAATCTACGTGTCATCTTTAAAACAATGGCCGCGCAACAATCAGGGGGAGAAGAGGGGAGAGTGGCGAAGAATCGAAAATACCAGACATATCCCAAAGTCCTTTTAGAGCTCTCTTTACTCATCGCTACAACCAATAATGAAAGCCCGTTCTCGCAATGTGAAACTTGCGATGGGGGAGATAGGTCTGGTGTCTGGAGATAGGTGAATCGCGGATAAAAAAGGGAAGAGGCCACGGCGGGATAAAGAAAAATGAATCGAGAAGGAATGGAGAATCTAAGAGACGAAAGACCGTAAATATTTCCCGCGGCAATTAATTCTCCACGCCGGCACCTTCGGCTTTTAGGGGGCGGGGGCGACGCGAGGATGGTCGGCGAGTGAGAGGGTAGAGGGACGGGGCCTGGAGAACAGTGGGCCTGACAAAGAGGGCGGCCGGGACCAGTGGCTGGCATCAAAATACTTCGGACTTAAAGGACTTAAAGGACAAATGCCGCCAGCCGTTCTGCGATCCCCACGATTGCTTTATTTGAATCGACTAACGACGCTCGACATGCCCTATGCGATATTCCCCGAATACTCTCCAGGATGACAGTAGCCACCTCCTGCCCCCGAGGGGGCTTCTTGCGTTCTGCATTATGCAGAAACGGAACTCGTCGATTTAATTGGCGAAATGGCTGAAGGAAAGGGTGAAGGGAGCAGTCCGCGTCTCTTATTAGCACCGACTCGTTGATTTATCGTTTTATTAGGGGCCTCCGGTACTGTTGTCGCGGTTAGTAGATACCCCGTTCGTCTGCCACGCGACGACTTCAGGGAATGCGAGAAAAAATGCCGCGGGACTCGCCGGGACCCTTGCAATTTATTTACTCTCGAAGGGCCCAAAACCCCCATCCCCAGTTCACACGTAGTCCCGGCGGATTTGGGGTCAAACAGTTTATTCTAGCCGCGGAGCGCTAAACGCGCCGAAACGTCACTATTTATTTCGCTTCTCCTACCGCTGCTGCTGCTGCTGCTGCTGCTGCTGCTGCTTCTTCTTCTTCTTCTTCTTCTTCTCCTTCTGCTCCTTCCCCGCTTTATTGCCGTTCTCCAGTCGACGCTGCAAGATTTACTTTGACGCCGACCTGGCAAATATGACATTGCACCGTTACCCGTTCCGCAGCTTTATGGATACAGAAGCTAAAACGCCACTAGTGCTATATTTTCACTGTGACTTCCATAGGTCCTATACGAAAATGTAAATAGTACCCTTGCCCTGTGGAAGCTCTCTTTGAAGACTGGGCTTTTTTCTCAAATTAGAAAATTCAACTGAAACTGCCAAATAATACCTTTGCCCCTGCTACGTTCTTAGCCTGTTGTAACGATCGACGTGCGACTACCGATTCTCTGCGTACGAGTAGGCGTGTGGCTCAAAGGTACGGTGAGATGATCGAAAGAACGTTCGAAAGTACGATTGAATTGAGAAATTACTTATTGAAAGGAACGAGAGAAATTTCCGTGGTGCTACATGACAAATATAGAGTTTACCGTCGAAATAGAATTTGGAAAAGTGACTTAAACTCTGATGCTATTATTTTTAGAAAGTATGTAGTACAAATATAAATGGAATTGGTATAAATATCACTACTGGTATTATTAGCACAAACCACTGGTATTGTCATCGTAAAACTCGAATTCTTATTGCTCGATTTCAGCAAGTCACTAGTATTCAAAATGGCACTTACATTATGTCCCGTTCTTTGAAGCGCTGCTCGCGCCCGTCATTTTAACTTGCAAGAGAAAAAAAATGAGGTAAGATTTATACCAGTGCGTAATTTACACGCAAGGATCTATTATGCATACTAAATAACTGACGCATTTTCTGCGAAACCTGCGAGAAGAAGGCCCATTACTATTTACAGTGTACCGTTCGCCTTTTCTCATTTCCGATACAAATTTTAGAATGGCCTGGGATGAAACCATAGAATTTCCAGATGCCTCTCAATAAATTTATTAACCAAATTTTCAATTCCTTCAGTTTCTTCTTCCAATCGATACCACTCCTCTGTTGACGAAAAACTCCTGAAATGCACGGCAGTCTTAGATGTTTCTCGAAAATAGAAACTTGAAGAGAGAGAGAAAAAAAATGCATAAATGGCCAGGAGATAATGCACCTGTGCATCGTAACTTTTAACATAATAAGTCATAATATGAGTGAAATATGTTCCGGAGGAATGTACCTACTCTTTAAAGACGTATATAATAAAAGTAGCGGCTAGATTTATTTGGAATATTTTTAGAGAACTGGTTTAATAGGAATAATTAAATTTCTATGGGTACTTGTACATAAGGGAAATCAATGCACCATAATTTTGAGTTACTTTTCAATTTGAAGCTGGGCAAAGAGCGAGATAGTATTGGTTTGTGGAAATCATTAATTTCACCTGAGAAATTTGAGTTTTGAAATTTGGAAGAGACAGATAGATAGAAAGAGAGAGAAAGGTAGCCAGGTAGTTATGAGGAATAAAGAAGAGAGAACGAAAGAGGAGTCTCGTGGAAGGAAGGAGGCTGCAGGTTCTCAAATTGCGATGAAACCGGGCACCGACGCGTCGCGTGGGTTTCGAATAACGACGGGACCACCGATGACGGAGCTCCTACCCCATCAAACATCCTCTGTACCCCGGATATCGGCTAATTTCAATTTCGTACAATTCCAAATAAGTTTCGTGAAATTTCATCGACAAGAATACCCGCAAACCTGTATCGTTTTGTACAACAGGAATCCTACTAAGAATACAGATACAATTAGGAATAGCGTATTCCAAGACAAATTTTCTATCAAAGGAAAGGAAAAATTTAACATTCCCGAATATACTCAACAAATTTATTACGTCACGAGAATGAGAATTTCTCGATTTTCATCAGGATCTAGGAAACCGTGGGAAAAGGGATTTTTACACGTGGTATATCACTAGAGAATCTAGTGAAAAGTATTGATCTCATTGATTTATGAGATAAGGTTGGACAAGACACGAGAGGAGGATCAATCCCGCAGATCATTTTCCGTATTGGGTGTTCTACGATAAAAAGATATTCTCGGGACCAAAATAGGAGAGGAATAAATACAGGTTTATCCCGGTGGTAATCTTAAGGTTTCGCCCTGCGAGCGATTGCCTCATCGAGAATGAAAAAGAAACAACGTTATTAGTGAAAATAACTTTATTAATCGCGATGATAATCGCAATTCAGTCTCGCTGTGATCCTTAATTCGTACGTACAATAAATATAATGATATTTCTTAACGCTATATAGTACAAGCCCTAAATCAACTATACTTTACAAAATATACAATATTTACATATAAGACACATAAATGGGGGCCTATCGCCAAAATTGAGCAATGGGAACCATGACAACGCTAGGATCGTACAATGGTGCTGGTCATTGAGATAACGAGATAGCTATACAACAATCAATGGACCTTGGTCCGATCTTTCCAAAATATGAAAAACGTCTGAACATTGAGCAATATGGTCGGGCAGTTTTTTATTCCTGGAAAAATTCCAAAAAGACGTGAAACTTCTTAAACGCTACTATATCACTTGATCAACGTATACCGGTATACCCTGTGCAGGATTCTCTATTAAACAGCGCAAACAACTCGCATCTAAACATTAACGACTAAACGCTGAAAGCAGACGAGTCTTGCCTGAAAACTATCAATCTGGCGGTTCCTCTCAAGAGGAAGACACATTTTCTTTCGGAACACGTGTTGCTGAAAGAGAGCGAGAGAGACAGAGATAGAGACAGACACGGAGAACGAGAAAAAGAAATACGCTAGATCCTGGAACACTGCGATAAATAAAGGACCATCTGGAAACTGAATGTTTCCCCGCGGTAAACGCCAAAGGGCCCGATCGGTCCACAGTCCGACTCGTGATACTCTTTAAGGACGCAGCCCTACTTCAACATCCGGAAGTTGTCATTGAGAGATTCACTTCATTCCCGTCAACCCCCTCCCCTTTTCCTCCCAAAAAAGTAGTTCCAAATTTCAACACGTCTTTCTTGATCGATTGCCCTTTCGAGGGTTTCGCGTGCAACTTTACTCCCGGAAGTTCGAGGTCCTCGGGAAACGTCCTCGGGAGGATTTCCAAGAACCCCGATGCACCCTCGCCGGTTATTGCAGAAGGTCGTAGAGCGCCGTGATATAGGACTGTGCCATTTGAAGAGTCTCGTACTTGGAGAGTTGCCTGTCGTTGCCCAAGGAAGGCAGGTATGTCCTGAGACGATCGAAGGCCTTGTTGAGGTTCTGCATCCGGCGCCTCTCGCGAGCGTTCGCGGCCAGCCTGCGTTTCCTGACGACGGTGGAGCTGATGTACTTGGTGCGCCTCCTGGGGTCCCCAAGAGGCTCCGCGGGTGAAACTGAATCGCTGAGCTCGTCTTCCTCGCTATCGGCGTCCATGGGTCTGTCCGAGAGGTCGCTACCCCTGGAGGACTTGGCGTCGGCGTCCGGGTCGGCGGGGACTCCCTTGGAGGGAGCGAGGGAGCGGTAGACGGGTCCGGAAGTGGAGGAAGTGGATCCTTCCGGTTCCGAGGAGGCGGAGGAGAGCGTCGTCGCGGGGCTGACGGACCTCAGGCTCGTGGGGCTGGGGGTGTGCCAGCTGTCGCTGTTGCTCTCGTAGAGGAGACAGTGCGGGGCCGCCAGGGTGCTCACAGGGGGCAGGCCAACCTTGCTCTTCGCCAAGGCGTAACTTGGAAGCTCAAGATACGGCAAAGTGTCCTCTTCCCTGGGGTAGAGGTACCCGTAGCGGAACATCTCTTGCAGCTCCATCTTGCGCTTCCCGTACTTTGGTCCTGTGCTCCTTTGGGTATAGGTATCGCTCAAGGTCGCTTTTTCTCGCGCAGCGTCTCCGGGTGTTCGGGTGTCTTCTCCTCTTTTCACTGAACTAGCACTGCTCGAGAGGTGAACTCAGAGTGAGGGTAACGCGCGCGGTCGAGCTGGGCTCTCGGGGTGGTTCTGCTTCCAAGCTGGACCTGGCGGGGGATTTATGTGCTCGGGCAGGCAAGCACCCTGCCGCAGCACGTGCCGCACGACCAATCAACTTCCTCGGACCCCCACGCAATCGTCCGATGCCCACGACCGCTGCAACAGGTGGCCCGGCGCCTACACCTATGTATCCTGGTTACTCGCTCTTACCGCGTGTTCGTGTCCGCGCTTTATGCAACACACGCGCGAAAACCCGTGGATGCTACCTGCTGTCGCGATACTCCGTCCGTGCGCTAATTCTTACGGGGCTCAAGCACCACCCTGGAAAATCGCTTTATGTGCCGGTGCGCGAACACTTGCCTCCCGAAATCCGCCGCTGGTACCACCGGGAGCATGCTCCAAGACCCTTTCTCCGGAACCTTTCTCCGACGCAATTTTGCCCGCTACCCTATACGAGCCCTGCTCCGGAGTCTCAAATGATAACAGTGGGCGAAGAGGGGGATGATAACCCGTGGAGCCACCGGGTCTCGAATTACCGACGGTAAAAGAATTAGGACCGCTGGAGCTTAATTCGGACATTGTAACGTGGCAGGGGAGCGAAAGATAGTCGTGGACCACGCGACAAAGCGGATGATAGTCGCGATTAGGTAGTCCGTGCTCGGAGGGATGGGGACAGAGAAATTGGCGCGGACCCGGGCGAACATCGCGAGGTCGCCCTCGTTAGAGGCCTCGCAGAATACGAAAGGGTCTTAAGTAGAGGATTATCGTTCCGCTACTTAGGAGGAATTTTCGGGGACGACTGGCCAGGGGCCTGGCCAGGGCAGAGCTGGCCCAGGCGATTTCGAAATCCAAGACGGCTGCGCCCGAGGGGAATGACAGAGATCGGGTTGCTCCGGACCACCGTCGTGCTCGCCGCAAACTCTATCCTACCTGTTTTCGCTAATTGAGCGAGTAAAGATGTAACTGGACCTTACGCCCCTAAGGTATTTGCACCCTTTTTGCAGATACGATCCTTCTGCCTCCCGAATCTCCCTCCCCATCCCACCCCACCCTCTCTCTGCATCTGAGAACTCTCTCGGGAGCTGGTCCATCCGCAGATGAGCATCGTTCCTCCGATTCTTCAGCTGGACTCCAATTGCGATCTGTGACGTGCGGTCAAGGATGTTCACACCCGAAAGAAACACGCACCGGATTTGGGACCGAGGTGTCGGATTCTCCCGCGGCACAGACGCAAAGACATCGAGAGAATGCCCCTGGCGATTCTGTCGTCAGTTCTGGAAATTCTCGAGGGACCTTGGGGACCTCGCGTGTTTGGGATCCTTTTGAGTGGAAAATGATGAAAATGGGGAAACCCGAAGTTCTCACGTTAGTTTCCGCTTGTCGATCCACGCGGGGACCCTGCGGTGTATGGCACGATCTGGAAATTGATTGCTTTCATCCATTACGTCTCGTTCGAGGGTGGAATTGCGGTGGAACTAGCAATTAAGGCCGCGAGGCGCAAGTCTGACGTAGAAACGGCCGAATCTATGCGTGCCCTGCCCTTTCTACCTGGCCCTTCCTCGCAGGGCAATCAAAACTTTTAGCCCCGCCGACCAATCACGGCTCATGCGTGTCAGGGTCAAAGTTCGCGGGCGCGCGATAACACGCGGAACAAAGACCCCGGGAGAAAATGGAGCGGGCAAACAATTTTTTTGGATCTTCCTCGAAGATTCCGAGGAATTTACGTTGACACGCTCCGATCCAAGACTATCGGATCTAATTTAAAAAATTAGCATAGCCGTGTTTCGAGAGGGTACGTTCCTTCTGTCGTCCAAGAGTGTTAATAGAATTTCGTGCTAGCGCTCGGATTAACCCGTCATTTGTTATCCTGTTATCCGTAACCTGCTACGAAATCTTCCCTGTTTCAGTCGCCTGAAACGCTTCGCCGAACGTCGGGACCCGAAGGGTTATCGGCGCAATTGCGCCTCTGTCACGTTGCGAACGATTTCTAGAAAATCCTAGGCAGCCGGTGGGATTGGGGGAATTAGTCCACATGGTGTATTATTAAAAGCTCTACCACTTCACCAAGCTATATTATTCAGGCGGATAATAGATGGCTCGGATCGAATAGGATTTTGCATTGATTCGGGAATGCAGACTACGGAGTTGGAAGAGGTGGAAGACCGAGGGGTGGCGGGGGATGAAACGAACAAGAGATATCTTTCACGGCAGCAGGGTCCGTGAGGTGGGTCCGCTATGGGGATACGCCCTGGGCGTGAGTCGAGTAATTAAATACAAAGTGAACTCATTTGTGGAGCTCGGTGGCAAATAACATGTTGCCCGGCAACTAGCGGTAATTTATGAGAACGCCGTATGACGCTGCTGCCCAACCCCCACTGCGTGAGTTCTCCTATGTCCATCCTCCAGAGTGGTCTAGTGAAACCGCTGATTAATAAACATATATGCATTTTTCCCTGGAATTGAGACGTAGAGGCTCGCGCCGGAAAACTGGACAGTCTGGACCAGACTGGACCAGAATGGACCAAACTGGACCCACCACGATACCCAAACGATTAATGATTATTCTCTTCTCCACCCACTTCTTTTGCTGACTACTACTGCTGCTTTTTCTTCTTCTTCTTCTTCTACTTTTGCATTAAAAGTTTCGAAATCGATACATGATTCAGATTTCAGAACTGATTCGTAGAGTAGATCGGGGATTCAGATAAGGTGGAAACTGGAGTTTCTGCTATTCTTGGAAATTCCATTGATCGATTAATCATCGAACGTGCATTCGTAATTGGAATAGGGAAGCCAAAGTTTTGCGGTAGAAAAGCGGGCGACCAAAGGACCCGAGTGGGACCCACAGCGGCTCGAAAAATTAATGTTTTTCATTCTCATTCACCCAGAACCCCTCCCTCGGTCATGTGATTTTTCTAGATCTATGGTCCATTCAAGATTTGGGGCTGAACGTTGTTTTCGAATTTCGCTTGATTATACGGACCCTCCACTAATTTTTGCCCCATCGATATCAATACTTTTAATTGATGCATTATTTATGCGAGTGGTCCACATTTTCTTCGGATCTCTCTCTTTCTCTCACTTACCATTGAAGATGATAGTTTTCTCATCAATTCTACACACTCGAATACATGTGCGCACATATACACACTTACCATAAGATTCTTGTTTCTCGTGAGATACTCGGTGAAGAATTGGCGAAAGATCTTAAAATTCGTAGCTGCCAAATGTATTTTATCGTATCGGATGGTTTCAAAGGAGATGCGTTCTCGCGTCTGTCTCTCCGTATAATCTTGAAGAATAAATTTTCTATACGGATTGTGCAACCGAGGAGCAAGGACATCGTGTCGTGCGGTGGTCAGCGAAAAACAAACAAGCCTTCCGGATACGGCGGCCATTATGGACAATAACTTTATTTCGGGCCGGACTATTTTCGAGCACTTGTCTGATCGCACCGCCTAGTGATTTCACGCCGACGTAATCAACGGAGTTTCGGGAAAAGGGACAAAGTCGCTAAACGAGTGAGCTGCTCTTTAGCTTTTACACTTCTGGCTACTTCCAGCCGCGACTAGCTTTTACGACGTTGACGTTGTGCGTCAAAACCGCAGGACCCGAGGACTCCTACAAATCTTCTACAATGTGGTTAACTCGGATGACCCCGATCCGAGAACACCCCCGCCCCGATTGACCACCACCGCGACGAGACTCGTAACGAGATAATTGCATATGAAATTCTCCAGTGCAGTCATTATGAGTGCAGTTTATCCACTAAAGTCAAAAGTCTTCATAAGGGATCTTCCAGATTGTCCACGATCAGACCCGTAAAAATGTCCTGGGATTTTTACTGGAAAGACCCTTTTCGATGGGATAAAGTATCTATCGAAGAGTGGAAGATTCTAACGAGGGAGGGAAGCAGGGGTAGATTAGTTCAACTAGTTCAAAACGTTGGATTGAAGGGGAAATCGATATTTTTTTGTTACTGTACAACTTGCGAGCGACGATTGGAAAAATGATTGTTTTATACTGCATGTGCCATTCGAGTATTGCGGTTGGAAAAAATGGCCGTCTGGCAGCGAAAAGACAAAACGAGGAATCTCAAAGCGGAACGGGTAATACGGTAATTATATTCCGGGAATCTTCGCGGCACGAAATCTCTTAACAGCTTCCCTTCTGCCCCCTGTTCTGTCGGCCTTTCTGTCTGGCACCGAAACACGGCAACCAGACTACCAGCCCTCTTCTCTCTCCCGTCGACTATCTAGCATGCTCGAAACCACCGCCTAGAGAGAATCATCTATCCACAAACTTCTGCACGCTTCTCTATATGCACTCGAAAAATGCCAAATGGGACGCAAATGACCGAATTTGAAACGTTCCAAGGCCGTGGGTAACAGGTGTAGATACGAAGAACAGATAATGCTACTGGTTAGTCAAATCTCTTTCTCCGACTAATTTCACGGCAATTTTCTAGAAACTCTTATTATTTACCGAAATGCTATTGTTGGTAATAATAATGTGTGTAATAGAATATTATATGTGTGTATTCGAGTTATATTAATGCAGGGTATTTCAAAACGAGAGCGCGCTTTCATGAAAGAGCCGACTATTCTTTTTTGGGTTAAACTATAGGCGCTGAATAAATTTTTTTCTTTCCCCGTATGATAGTTTATTGTCCTGTTAGAAGTGAAAATTCGATGCTTCCGCAAAAGTTTCTCAAGTTTCTAAATAAAGCTGATGGTAAAACTGGCTTCTTCGTGCTTCAGGCTTGTCCTTGTGACGTAAGCCATTGACCTACTTTCTGCTTGCTAAAACCTTAATTAAAACTTCAAAAAACCAAATGTATAAATATATTGAAATATAACGTTTGAGCAATAATTAACCTAATAAACAGATTCTATCTATTGCCCTTAATAAGTAGCTGCGAAAGTTTATTTCTTGGGTATCTTTTCAGAAAGATCTCTTTTGGCACGTCCATTCACCGAATATATTTACAAATGCGAAACCTTCTCAACCTTGTAGCATTTGTCGGGTTTCGGTGGAACACATTACAACATCGTAGATTTGCTTCCTGCAATATGTGGACTAAATGATATTTTTTTGGAAGAAAACCTATCGGAATAGCGGACCACCCGTACATCCCAAAGATCAGATTGTCCAAAAATGATATGATCTTCAAGAAAACAAAATATAGTATAGGTTCATTCCACTTTCCAACCATATCCCTTTTAAGATAGCCTCCGAAATCTTCAATTTCATTAAAAACTCATTCACAACGGAGTGGTTTCACCGTCACGATGATCTATCAGCCAGCTTATGAATAAGAATCTCGTTAGAATCATTGAGTTTTCCTGAATTACACGCGATACAGCCTGTATTTTTGTATTAGATAGCCGGTCCAAATGAGTAAAGCAATATTTAAGTTCTATAAGTGGACTAATATGAGACGGGGACAGTGCTAGGGTTGGCTGCGGCAAATAGTGGAAAAACTGGAATACAGGAATAGTCGCGGCGTATCCAAGTGGGATGATCTTGTTTGAGATTCAGAAAACATTAGTGTCATTACGGTTGTAATATATGTATTGTATACGTATGCATTGTATAATATAGGAACTACTTTGTGTAGAGTCGGTAAGGATAGCAGTCGTAATTAACTTGGACCTAATAGAGCGTTTAGTCGAGGATACTTTGGGGTAGGTCTAATGCATTAGCATAAATCATAGAGACAAATTCCGTCTAGTAGACGAGCTGTAGTTCATCATAGGTCAGAAATGAAGGGGTTACCCCTTGGTACATCGACCATAATTATGGCGGCGACTCTGTGGATTTTCCAGCGTAGAAAAAACGTGTTAGGGGATCCCAAGGGAATCTGATACCTGGAACCACCAGAGCCAACCCCTGCCAATGCGCAGTGCTTCTTCCCATTGTGGACCTTGATTCGATCTGGATAAAAGCTAACTTTTCGTCCTGTCAATATTATGACCCCATTTTAAGGATTTCACAAATTTTTCCAGTTGTATTAAGGGAAGAGAGACCAAAATCTTTCGTACACGAGGATCTTAATGCGCGAAGAATATAATTATGTACAAGATAGGCTTGGATGAGGGATGCGATGGAGCGATCGTTCGACACCAGTCGGCTCTAGAATTGTTTTACAGAAACGGGGATTCGTCGGCTGAAAGAGCAATGGACGTGGGAAGAAGAAGCGACGATATCTACGATTCGCCATGGCAGGAGGAGAAGGTAAAAAACACCAAGTGTGTTTTAGTGGTTAAGTGGACGAAGGCGCGAGAAAAATTGAAATCGAAACTCCGCCCCGTAATTCCCTCGAGGCGAACGAATCGGGCGGGCTGGAAGATTTCTGGCGGGGGTGGAAATATTTTTTCATTGCCCGGTCACTCCCCGAGGAGGTCCGGCGGAAGAGAAGGGTTTCGGTAAGACGCAAAAGCGCCGAAGCTGTGAGATCCCATAATCCCACCGGCGGTGCATTCTGTAGTCCCATTCCGGACTACACCGAAACTCATAAAAACGCCCCGTTTTCAGATTAACGTCGCTATCACTCAAACCCGCGGACCTCCTCGGCCTTCCTCTTTGGGAAAACGGCTAATTAACTGAAAATGCGATCAGTTTCCTAGGTTCTAGGTAAACCATTGAACTTTCATCCATATTGTTTCACCGGAGGGAGGGTCCATCAAAACTACAAGGAATCGACGGAAAATTATTTTTCAGGCTCTCTTTTGATTTATACTCAAAGAGAAACAGAAAAACAACACTGATCGATTATACGCGAGTTTCCAATGGTGTTCGTTGAAGAATAAGTTGTTTAACCTGCGAATACTTGGTGTCCACGCTGGATTAATGTCTCAGTCAAGGCAATTTGCGCGAACCTTTTCTCATGCTTGGGAGATTCCTCTTCAGATTAGAGAAACTTTGTAGAGCACACCGGAGTCTACAAAGACACAAATTCCAAATACACCACCGCAAATGACAGTTCCAATTCAATGGCACGGTTTTTGGCGCTGGTTACGTCTAATAAATTACTCTGTCATTTTATTCAAAAAGTATCGGCGGCCCCCAGCACTTATCCCACTTATGATAAAACTATTCTTCTCATAGGTATGTAAAAGACGTCCCTTCCATTTCTAAATTGTATTTTCTTAGAAAAGAAAGAGAAGCGGCTCAATAGAGAGGATTGTCCCTCAATGGGGAATCGAATCTCACGCGATCCAAGTGCCAAAGACTTATTTAGTGAGTGATACAAAAAAATGGCGGCGCCGCAAAGCTGAGACGAGTCGGCCGGCAAGAGCCGATGCTGCACAATTGGTACAATGCAAATTCCGAGTGTGATCGAGAAGCGTTTTAGCGAGCTCAAATTGGTTGTTGGGTCTGGTTTAGTTCTCGCGGTAAGGAGCCGCCAAACCTGGAACGTTTCGGCGTCCAAGGAGTGAGAGCGAGAGAGAGAGAGAGAGAGAGAGAGAGAGAGAGAGGGAGGGCTCGTTCAAAAGCCGTTCAACGCTGATTTTTCGGGAGGCGCGTATAATTGAAACACTATCTATTATCCTGTAGCGTGCATCGGCAGGACGAGCGTGACAGGACGACGCGTCCATCCAGACACGAAGGTCCTTTCACGGAAAGTCCTACCTGATTAGCGGCGGAGCTAAACGGCTAAACGTTTCTAAACCATTTGTCTCGTACATTTCGTTCTACATTAATGCTATTCTGCCAAAAATGCCATAGCTGTTAGCTCCTTTCAAACGGACTGGGACAGTCCGGGACGATTCTCTCTACAAACAGCGCGAGCGACGAGACGAGTCCTTGCAGCGACAATGAGGAACGAATAAGCAATTTGCTAAACTGCGCGGCTCGGGTCGGCCGCCAATCATTCGAGCGGATTTCTCGCACGTGAGAGATAGCTCCTTAACTGGAGCGTCTCTCCCTCGGGATCCGACAAGTTTCGTCGACGCGGATCACCGGGAACGGAATGAATCGACTGGTGAATCTTCGGCGGATTATGCGGATTTTGTTTTAGGGCAACTGCGAGGAGCTCGGATGGATTTGCATAATCCGCGGCGCAGTTTCCACCGAGGAGGATCCGGTAATTGGGCGAATTAGAGCGTTGCCCGGGGTTGGCACGCACGCCGTGAAAATCGCTAATCGATAACCTGGTAGCGCCGGACGTCTGCACGGAAGTGCGCGCTGCAGGCAGGAAGCGTGCGCCGAGCTGACCATTCGTGTAATCGGGTAATTTTTAATTTAGCCGTCGGTAGCCCCGAAAACTCCGCACGACCCCG
The DNA here is from genome assembly GCA_037305995.1 of Sclerodermus sp. 'alternatusi'. NCBI lineage: Eukaryota > Metazoa > Arthropoda > Insecta > Hymenoptera > Bethylidae > Sclerodermus > Sclerodermus sp. 'alternatusi'. The sequence goes on from CM074545.1 coordinate 11,355,618, forward strand.
CTCTTCCCGTGGGCCAGGAGTCCTCCAGCACAGTCCGAACACGCTCCGAGCGCCACCATAAATATTTCCTGAGTAAAAATGAAAGAGCGTGCCGCCCTCGACTTCAATTCCACGATCCCTCAAATTTTCCTCCCAATTGAATCCAAGCGGCAAACGGGGTGAAATCGAGGGGACGCGAGAGCCCAGGGCGCGCTGGGCCCTTTACCTTTCGGGGAGGAAAATACAAGATGGCGGACGATCGTCACGGCGGGGGAAGCGGCAGCTGCTCTCACGAAAAAACGAAGGTTCCACGAGAGAACATGTTTCTCGATAAACGCTGAGCAAGTGCGCGAGGAAATTTCCCCCGTTACAGTTCGCGCCACGTGTCCTGTCGGACATGCGCGTCCTGGAAGGAGCTTCTTCGGGGTTGCGCGAGGAGGAGAGGAGAGGAGAGAAAAGAGGGTAAGAAGAGAGAAAAGGAGAGACGAGAGGAGAGCAGAAGAGACGACACGGTCTAGTAGACGGTGGTGGTTTGTCTCCCGCTTGCCAACTGTCCCAGGTGTAGCCGGCGTCAGGATCGCTGAGCCTTCGGAAACTTCGGGCGTGTGGCTGGCGCGTGCTGCTAGTCTTCCATTTCGATTCTCCTCCCGCCCCTCCTCCGGGCATCCGCTCGTTTCCGATCGGCCGAGAGTCGCGCGCAAGCCGCCCCATGCACGCAACTTCAAAAACACCCCAAAAAGACCCGAGAAGTGTCGCGTCGTTGCTCGGGAAAAGTCAAACGATTGGTCCTCGGTCCAAATGGTTCGATGGTTGAACCTCGCCACTCGATGAAACTTCCCTGATGTTACAGAGACGCGAACCCACCGCGGTGTTCTCGATGTTTCAGAGATGCCAACGTTTTAGGGGTGCGGTTCTCGGGCTATCCGGAGCAAGCAGTGGTGGAGAGACCGACGGGAGTTCTGGACTTTTGTCCATGACCCCGACGACCCGAGTGCAGAATCGACTGGGAACCGGTACCTGTGGCCATCCGGTGCCCTTTGTGCGACTTTAACGAAGTTTGGGACCTTGAGCGGTTCCTCGGAGTTCGCGAAGGTTGATTAAAGTCGAAGGGCTGGACGAGTCGGTTGATTTCGCGTAGACGAACGCGAGCGGAAAGGAAGTCGCGGCAGCGGAGCCTCGGAGTACCTGATTTCCTTGGACGGTAGTTTGGCGGCCGGTAGATTAAACCCTCGAGGGAGCGGGTGCCTGCTCACCGTATGCTCTCCATATGGTGGCCTCCCTTCAAAGCAACCCGTGCAGCTCGCGCGCACCCGTGCATCCCCTCCTATTACCACCTTCCACCTTCCGCCTTCCACCTACCACCTTCTACCTACCACCTTCCACCTTCCATCCTCCATCTTCTTTATTCAACTCGTTCGATCGCTCGCTCGCTCGCGCTACCCTCGAACGTGCCAGAACTGCCAGACCTGCCAGGGCCGAGAATCATCGGTGGATCGTGCCGATTCACGATCGAGAGGTGTCGATGAGATAGATGGAAGCAACAATATGGATCTCGCGCGTAGACGTTCTCAGACACTAATTCAGCTCAGTCACGGGGAGGAAGCTCTTCCTCCACTATCATTTGAGCTTCAAGCTGTTTCCTCGGGCGAAAAGGGTTCCCCAGGAAATCTCACTGACGGGGGATGAGATACAACGATACCTCCAGGAACACTACTCAACGTCTCTTCTATCGATGAGCGCGGGAATAATTAGGGAATATTCTCCAGAAGAAGAGAAAGGGGAGGGGAGAAGGTTCTTTTGGAAGCCCAATCGGGGAATCCAATTTCTTTGATGGATCCATCGATCCCGCGCGGAGTAACCTTCCGTTTCACTTGTTTTTACCATGCGAAAGTGAAATTGTCCAAGGGACCTGATTCGCGGGTTCCGGTAGGGTGTCGGGGGTCGAGAGTCGATGATGCTGGACCTCTTATGCGACCGTCCGACTATTTTGGACGGCGTCATGGAGGATTTTGGAAGCTGAAATTAGGTGGATCAGTGAATTCGAACGGCGAAGCTTCGGCACGGCAGCCGCGCGTATCCGAAATTGGTTGAGTGGGAACCGAGGGGGCTGGGACGGGGGCGAGTGACGGCCCGTGAGATTTATGGCGGCGAACCAATTTGCAATAGAGGTCCCGATCACGCGAGATAAACGCGAGTTAAGTATGAGCGCAAAACCAACAAACGCCTTATACCGATCTGGAATCGACCGCCTCCGGATGTGGGCGGCTCCGATTTTTGGTGAGCTGATAGTTTCCTGCCGCGTTATCATCTTCCCCGTGAGAACTCGCCCGAATTCGCACACTTCCTCTCCTCTCTACTTTCTTCTCCCGTTCTCCATCTCTCGCGCACTAACAAGCGCGAGCTGATTCACTCGCACTTTTTTACCGGCTTGAAGATTCAATTTTTGATCCCTTGGAAGGAAGAGGTTGTAATTTAATTTAACCCGAGTGGTCCGGCTCGGTTATGAAACGAGTGTCCGCTGGTTCTATGCCCGTTACGTAATTCCTCGGAAAAAATAATCGAGGAGAATCGTCCAGTGACGTTACCGTCGAATTTTCCTCGTTTCTTTTGCGGGAAGGAGATTCTGGGCGAGGGGAGGACGGGGGTAAAAGGCGCTGTCCCGAAATTTCGAGTTTGAGGATGAATGGAAAAGATAATCAGTTTACCTTTCCACTCGTATTAACGAGATAGGTTCGTTCGACGTAAGAACAAGTGAAGGATAGAATGATTTTGCTTAAAATGCGAAGCAGGTAGCGAGTCGGCCAATGCAAATTTTCCTAGATTTTAGGAAAACGGTAAATTTCAAACGGTAAACTCCTTCCCCGTCTCGTGCCGGCATAGGCCAACAACTTGTCATGTTCGACGGGACGAGAAATGGCCAAGATGCGGATCGGAGGGGAAAAGAGAAACAAGCAGAAAAAAGGAAATTAAAACAGCAGCAAAAAAAAGCAATTAAGATACGCCAGATTTTCCAGATACCGTGAGACTTCCGAATGTCGGTCCACTACGAGTCAAGAATTCGGTATCGGTTCTAATGAAGGTATTGATCTGCCGAAGGAAGTTCCACGAAAATTGAAAAAGTAGTCACAATATTGACCAACTTGACAATTCCGATCGTCGCTACATGGTTTGTCATCGGCAATTATTTATCAATGTAAGACACCGATCAACTATCGAACATGTTTATCGATAAGACCAGAGTGTTTCTGCAGGTGAGAACAGCTTGAAGGTAGAAAACGAAGGAGCTTCCGGAAGTTACTTGGAATTCGTTCGTCTTTGACTCGTGAAAGGGATGACTGACACGGCGTTATTTTGGTTTAAAACAACGGGGACCAAGGAAAACAACGCGAAATCGCTCGAACAACACTCGTCGCGTCACCGCGAAGATTCGTTAGTCGCGGAAAGGAGATAGCCTGTTTTGGTACAAGTTTCCCGAGGGTTCCGTGAGGGAGAGAGGGAGTTCCGTGAAAAATCGGCGAGATAACCAATAAGGGTGTCCGTCGCTTGGAAAAACAAAACTCCCGGCTGAAACTCGAGGAACGTCGTCAGAAATTCATGTTTGGGAGACAAATTCCGCCCGATGCTGGTCGGATAAGGGCCGCGTGTTGAAATAGGTGCGAAGAGGATTCCCGGCGTTCGACGGGACTCGCAAGTTTCGCGCTTCGATCAGATTACGGCAACGTGAGCGTTAGAAAGGAGCGGGAGAAAAGAAGAGAGCGGGCATCGAGGGTCCCCGAAAAAAGGCGGAGGACGAGCGAAGGTTCCTTGGCATAGCGGCAACGCCATAGGAAAGGAGAGACAGAGAGGATAAACGGCCGCTGGTGGGAGATCGAAGCGTAGCCAGGGCAAGAGAGAAAGAAAATAGGGGTAGTGGAGATGGAAGCTTAGGTACCAGAAGGACGAAAGCGATACAGAAGTGGAATACCTAATCAGATAGGAGACGGGAGAAAGGAGAAAGGAGAAAAGGAAAGGACTCCCGAAAGATCCGATCAGAGAGAAAGGTGAAAATAGAATGTGACAAGCGGAAAGAAGAGTCGAGGGAGTAAGGGTTGGATAGAGAAAGACGGAGGTAGCAGAAGAAAAAGAGAATTTAAAGGCCATAGCTCGTGTTAAATCAACTCTCCCCCCATAACTGATCTGCCATTTCTTTCCTTTCTCCATCTCATCTTCTTCCCATTTCCAAAGAATGAATAGTCAATGAGCGGACAAAGTGCCATTGGGCCCCTCTAAATGGGTCCCATCGTAATTAGCGATTTTCGGTCGACCAACAAATCGACGGACGATCTTCAGGGGGAAACATTTCCAGATTTTCCTTCGCGTAAACCATCGAGCTTTGGTTCTTTCTCTTTTTTTCCGTAATTTTCGAAATCTCTCGTGATCCGACATCCAGTCGTAATTCTCGCGATTAACGCTTGTGTGATCACGATAAACACGTGTAGTTTCCGGGAAAAGAAATGTTCGACATTTCTCTCCCTGCGTTATATCGATGAGGATAATGAACACGATCTCTTCTCGATCTCTCGGCCGATAGATGAACTTTCCGCGATAAGCATCGATTTATTGCACTTTCACCCATTAGGACCACTCGAACAATTGTCCCGGATCGATGATCGAGCTATTTTTTGTTTCGCGCCCTTTCCGACGGATGTTCCGAGATAGTTTACGGATAGTTTACAGGTGGCTAAGGTGGCAATGGCGACTTGTATAGCAATTCGTAGCCCGGAGCAGACGAGATCTCGTAGGTCCAGAAGGGTTGCACTGGATCTAGCGATTACGAGATGGACAGATAGGGGAGGAGGATGAGGGATGTTGCTCTGCCACCGATGCCAATGTACCGACAAGGCTTACAAGTGTCAACATTCCCGATGAGACATCGGACACCGACAAGAGATGGTTCCTCCCGGTCTAAATAGCCCGGGTGGTCCACGTTCTCAGTTCCAGCGCTATCCACACACGATCTCGGCTCGAGTTTGCTGTCACTTACCAGGCCGAGTGACGCCTGTGAAATCGTCCGCGTATAATCTCAAGGAATCTCACACGCGCATTGTCCTCGAACACGCTCTCCAGGTCGATTCATCGAACTCCCTCCCGATTCCTATTGCGCGAGAACTTTGCTCGGGACGATGGCTTAATGATTCTTCGCGCGGGACCTTCTTGAAAGTGGACACTAATGAACCAGCACACTCGTGACTGGTCATTAACTCGATTAATATCTCCGGCAAATGAACTTCCCGACAAATTAGTCCAAGATCCATTCGATCCTTCTGGGGAAAATGGACTTTTCCGAAATCTTTTTCGTTCTGCTAAAATCTGTCGAGTCTCCTCCTCGAAACCCGTGGCCTCTCCTGCTCTCGGCTTCCATAAATCAATGATCCGGAAGAGTGTGGCCCTTGCAATGAGGCAATCTTCAAAGGGTCTCTAGGATGGATAATGATAGGACTCTACGGTTTTCGAGATTATTTATCTATCGTATCGCCATATCGCGCTGCCAATAGTTGCAGTGTTTCGTCCTATCGTTGCGAAAGGCCCGCGCGTCCCCGGAAGTGGTTTCGGGAAAACGGAGGAACGTTGGATGTAACTCCGTGCCGGGACGGGCGTTATTACAAAACCGCGTTGAAAAATTCGGCCTCGTTGGGTGGTCGATGTGTAGCCACGGCTCGAGCTAGGATTGACCAGAAGCGGTACTCTATGAGAGCGCGATAGCCTGAAAAAAGAGAGACCTAATGGAAACCTTGTAAAACACATTAGTTCACCGTGATCCGAGCATTGTCCATTAACGATAATTAAGTGAACGAAGAGACGGACACGTGTGCCGGCACGCGGTAGACGTCGTTGAAAACTGAGCAATCTTAATCACGCTCGAGTCGAGAAGGAATTTTTTCACAAGCCTTTTCCACGCTACGGAAAACTTCTGTAACTCATTACAGCGACAAGCGGAGCTTCGCGTCTTCGCGTGGTAATAATCTTCCACGCGCTAACGTTCGCGTACGGACCGACACGAATACACGAATGCTGTCCGACGTGGAACGTGGACGATATGAAGTAGCAGAAAATTCGTGGGTCTTGATCCAAACACTTCGTTCCTAGGCTGAAAACCATTTGTTCGGTAGGTTTCGCTGTTGGTGGAGGAGCGGAGTACTTAAAAATGAAAAATCTTGGGAGATCTATAGTTAACGAGGCCGAAATTGATAAAGAGTCGGCATTGGTATTGGTGGAGGGCCCAATTTGACCGTACTTAGAAATTCGCACGGTTGTAGCAGCATGGTGGAGAGGGAAAAGTGGAGCTTAACGAGGGGTGGTCTCGGCCACCGGCAAGGTCCCTCGAAAGAGTGATAAAACCACCTTGCCCGCCCACTGCTGCTCGCCGCCCATTAATATTAGCCGCAGAAACTGCTGATTTGCTCACTGGATTGGTTGGTGAGCCGTGGACAATGAAATTTTTAATATTCGCCTCGCGGAGACTTTACATCTTTGTCTTCTGGTCCCTCCTCCCGGCGAAGATCTTCCTGTTTTTCACGTTTTCCCCCGATCGGACCATCGCTATTTGCCTAGGGGCACTTTGGCAAATTAATCATGTCTTCCCAGGCGATTAAAAAGTGGCGAGGGAGCCATCGGTAAGGAGGGAAACGTTGTTTTCCTTGAGTACCGCGCGTTTTGCTTCGTAGCTCGAAGCAATTGGATGCGGAACGATTATTTCTGCGGTGTGCGAGCAAATCGTTGCTCGTAGCTGGCTTCCCGCAGCTGTGTTACCACAATGCACGTGCCGTGAACTCATGCGTGTGCAACGCACGGCCGTTTCTAACGCCACGCGACCCCACGGCTTTGTTGCCAATTGCTTGATTGAGAAAAACGACCAAACAATGATCAGCCCAAGAAGCGAGAGAGCGAACGCTGTATTGTGAGGACCGAAACATTTTCCCATTAATTAACGAGCTTCTCTCGCCGATGGATGCGAACGGACACGAATGGATACCAACGGTTGCCGAGAACGTTCTTTGCGGACTCGCAGATCCACCGGCGCACGTTCTTCGGGAACCGTTTGGTTCTGGACGACGAGCAAACAAGCTCGTGGAGGCCTCCTCGAGATTTCATTAGATTCCTTCAAATTGGATTATAACAAACGAGGCAGATATCAGCTGGTAGGACGAGGATGCTGAAAAGTTATAATAGGAGCCTTCAGTGGCTTTGTCAAAAAAATTCCTCGATGAAAAACAATATGGCGAGGGTGAATTGGCAGTTCTGACCGTGGACCGAGTTTTGCGTGGAGAGAAACGAAGACGAGCACGAAGACGAAGACGAAGACGAAGAGGAAGAGAATATTTTGGGCTTGACTTTCTCGTCGAGCGAATCGCATTAACGCGAACTCGTCGAGGATCCCGTGGCCTACCGACCTATCCCGATTTTTTGGTGGGGGAGGACTACGAATTATAGGAAGGTGGACCACGGCAGGCTGGAGAGGAGAGGTATAGGGGGTGAGAGAAAATTATCCCGTCAGAACGAGACGACGTAAGGTGAAGCCCGAGTCCAAGAGAGAAAAGGAGAGAAATGGTGAGAGAAGGAAGAGAGAGGGAGTATAGAGTCCCTAGTCTAACCGAGGTTGGGCTAACGTCGAGTGTCCGCCCACGCCTGCAACTCGTTACGGGACGGACGCCTTGTGTGACCCTGTCAGCGTTTTACCACCTTTAGCATCCTTACATTGTAATCCCATAATTGCCGCCCGGGAGGAGGTTGTCATAACGTTAACTGGACTGGCTGTATTCTAACGAGAGCGGCCGCGCACCACTCAAACTCGCCAACGAGACGAGAGAAAGCGCCGAAACCCCTCTGGCAACTGACAAGCAAATTCACACCATTCTCCTGTAATGAAGACGCGAGGATTACTACCAACGGTAGAGGGCCCGTTACTCCTTCGTACTCTCCTCCCCGCGCTTTCCTATAATATCGCACCGCGTCCCGCGGAGTTGGCAAAAAAGAGAAGAGCCTCCGAGAGAGTCAATGAAACCCTCCGAGAGTCAACGGGCAGGAAAAACAACGAGGCTCCGCGAGCAAACACGAAAGGTCCCTTCGCTCTTCCCTTCGTTCGTAGTTCGCGCGAGAAACAAAATGGCCGTCGCGCCAACCACGAAATGGCCGCGTGGGCTAATCTAGCCCGAGATCTATCCTTAGATTTCGCGAATGGGATCGATGGAACCCGTGGAACGAACGACCTTCGGGTTTTCTTTGGCTCGCGCTGCGGACACGCGTGATTCTGGCGCGTAAAAACGCACGCACGTACGCACGCACGCACGCACGCACTTGCGAGTGGAGCTATCGCTGCTCCTCCGTAAAGTGTTATTTGATTTGTGGCTAAGAAAGCCGTTCGCCTGTAATGAAGGCGCGCCGCCTCTCTTGCCTCTTCCTCAATATATCTGCCTTGATGGCTCAATAGAAGCACGAGGGGCGCATTTCACGACGTGACTTACTGCGATCCAACGGCAAACGGCATTTCTCCCAGCCCGTGACTGGCTGCCAGCTGTAAAAATGCCTGGCGAACGCGACCCACAATCCCCGATGATGCTCTTCCGCGAGGCCTGACCTAGCCTTTAATTAGCCATAACACTTTGGAATTTATCGCGATAATTCGTTAATTAACGCCTGCGAGTGCCATAGAGAATCGTCTAAATGTCTCCGGAGAGAGAATTATTTTCCATTGTTCCCAAGGATGGGCCAGAATTCGCAATAAGGAAGCCTCGCCGGGGGTGTAACTCGAACGTCGTAAAGGGATCATTAAGACGGAGCGCGTTTTCCTTTCCTCCGGGCGAGATGCGCGACTCGCGCGAGCTACAGTTTTCAACGGGTGTGCCTCTGGAGTCCATTGGAAGCTCTTTTTTATAATGTAGGAAAAAAGAGATACGAGGGATTCGAGGCCGTGCGAGTCACCTGCCCGATTCACCCACATATTGCTCGCGGCAGATGCTGCTCGTTCGTTCCGTCTATCGCGGACATCATTAACCGCCTAATATTTGCTTCTAGATGATCTCGCTGGCCTGCCCCTCGTGTCCCGTCCGCCGCTCCACGCGTATCCGGTTGTCGTTCCGATTCAACCCATTGCCACACACTCGACGTATGTCTGATATGTGAAGATTGGAGGATGATCCGTTGAAACGATCGAGCGAACGATCCGACATCGCCGGAAACAGAAACGAAGCGAGCATGGAAATGAGTTTCCAATTGGTCCTCCTCGTCCGAGTGACTCCGGAAAATTCCCGTTGCGATCTATCCGCGTGAATGAAATGTTCGTGTGTTCCGATCGAAGCATCGATCGGAGCACCACGACGGGCCGTTCCCCCTCGATTCGACTTAATTCCTCTAGAAATCGGTCGTCGGCGAGGCACGCGCGCGCATTACCGCGATCAATTTCTGTTCTCCGCACCGTCCGTCGTCGATCTCTCGGGACGGATCAGTTCTGGAGGAGTCCGGTTCCTCCGGGAAGAGCCGTTCCGCGCTGCGCGATAATTGCAGCCTCGAACTATGGAGACTGAGAGAGGGAGAGATCGGGAGAGACGGCGAAGATTAGAAAAAGATGGCGGCGCAGAGGGATTCTGGACCCTCGTCGCTGCTGGAGTAATTTAGCAGGTAGCTAGGCGCGCGTCCCCCTTCCCCCGATCCCTTCAGCTCCTCTTCAGTCGCCCTTTGCCTTCCTCTCCCCGCCCTTCGGCCTTTGGCAAAACGCGCGTATTTAAAAGCGTTTAAGGGAGCCCTCCAGTCTCGAGTGGCCTCCGCTCGATCATCACAATGGTCCTTGCGTATTATTTGTTGGTGAAATAACATGCTGTCAGTTATCGGGGATATGCTAAATATATAGGAGGTGTGCGCTAGTTCGAATCGATCGAGCACTCAAGTTCTGTTGTGTTTCGAGTTACGAGAGCTAAACGTTCGCGCGAGCTATCAGCCATCCACGAGACAATCCGCGGTTAGTGGGCTCTCTCTCTCTCTCTCTCTCTCTCTCTGTGGGATCATCGATCGGTCCGACACCGAGTCCGATCGCTTTGGGCCAGCCACCTTTATTTTTTTGGGCCCTACCTTCCTTCTGTAGTTGGATAGCAGCAGCGCTATCGGATTCACCCCCCATCCCCTCCTTTCCATCCAGGTCGAGTCGTCGTCGCATCGGTCGATTCTACGAAAATATTTTTCAACCCTCCAGAGGAGGAGCGCTTTTTGGTAGCGGTACCCCGATGACTGGTGGTTGCACGACTCGCGGTTTGAACGGCCTTGAAGAACAAGCCGAAAGGGAGACCGCGCTACCTTGCGTACCTCGTCCTTTTACTTAGATCCCGCGCACCTTGATCGTACCGCTCTGGCGGCGACTGTATTCGCCTGGAAAGCTCGGACTTTTTGTAAAGACACCAGCCGTGAGCCCAACAGTTTACGGCGAATCCGATCGTCTAATCTAATAAAGCAACTAATGGCTAATAACTTCATATTCCTCTGGCAGAGGAGGATAATTATACTCCCTTTAATTATACGGATCCTACGGCCGATCAAATCGGTGTTATTTGATTATCGAATCGGGCGCATGTATAAACTAACAAGGGGGAGGAGTCCTGCACTTTTCGACACGGGCGAACCCCAGGGACCGGGGAAAATTTATGACGTTTACCTGAGAATTTTCGATCGATTCTGCAAAATTCGCGTTAGGACTTCAGCCGAGTTCGACCAGAAGCGATTGATCGGCAATACCGTGCTCCCCGATACTGGGAAAAGGTTAATCTCTGCGAGAAACACTCGTGAGAGTAGGATCTTACTGGATGGAGACCACTGCTCGGTTTAACATAATGCGAGGAGGGTAGAGATTACACCGGTCAAGGATCTTTTCATTGGATCATCGCGATTGTTTGTTCGTCGGACCATTTGCAATTTGACGATTCAATTAGAAACGTTGAATTCGACGAGGGAGATGTTGGGGGAGGTCTCTGTGGACGTATTCGATTAAACGCGCGAAATTCCATTCATAACGTACTTATTATGCATATCGAGGAACCTGAGGAACTCGGAGGAAATGGTAATTGCGCGGGATCATTATGGGAACGCTGAAACTGACCGGTGTGACGTAAATCTCCAGCTTTTCTCGGCTGGTAGATTTGAAATTCCCATGGAACGCTGAGAACTTCTGAGAAAATCTCACGTGGACGGCCGTGGGCGTTGAAATATCCGATTTTTCAATCGACTGAAGGGGGGAATTGCCGGTACGCTTTTCGTCCAGTCATGGCGAATCAATGAAATTGATTGGGGCGTGAGTTTTACACCCGGAAAAGGGGGTTTATGAAAACGTATCTATTATCCCCTTCTCTTCGACAGACACGCTGAAATCGGTAGTGTTTAGAGACACGCTCGGAATTTCAATATAAACTTTAGTTGTTACGTGGCATGAATCTGAGGAAGGCTATATTTTCACAGAGATTTCGGTCGCTAGAATTACGCGATATTCTCATAGACGCGCGTCACGCGTATGTGTATGTTCATAGAAAATACATATGTTTTCCTTGAAAAGTTACTAATTCGATCTCTGCCAGACGCTTACAGCGTGTTGTACCAGCGGGTAAATTTTTTCTTTCTTTTCCCACCGCTTCATTCCTCTCCTTTTTATGTAACGTTCCCTATCGACTTTTATTCTCGAGGTATCAGTATCGCAAGATTTACATCCGAACACGAAAGAGACCCGTAACGACCATTAATTGTACTTACAGAAAAGCTTTTAAAAGCCATTAATGACAAAGGTGAAGAATTGCTCGCCGCTTAAATTGCTCATGAGCGTTTCAGCCTCTATGGATCGCATCTTCTCAGCTTCAAACTCTTTCAGGCTTATCGGACCCTCCCCAAAACGAGGGGTCGTACTTAAAATGAAACAATAGAGTTTGTTGGCTAAACTGCATCGATGACGGGGGACCACCGACATCCTAGACGCATCGAGTGTGTCCAAGAGGTCCTTTTTATTCCGTTTTATCCCTCTCGAGATCCCACCTATTTTCTTTCTTTCATTCTTTGTGTTTCCCATCCAACCAGAACTAAAGAGAGTTCGACCCACCGTTGAACTTCTGCTCCCTGGTCAATCTTCTTTACTGGTCCTGGACTGGTTCACACTCTTCCTTCCTCTTTTTCTTCTTCCTCCTCTTCCTCTTTCTCTTCTCCTTCTTCTTCTTTTACCCACTTACCTACCTATCGACCTCTTATGCCCCCACTATTCCCTTGTTTCTTCTTTCTTTCCATTTAAACACCAGGATTCAAACTAACACGAAAATTATTATTTTTTTTTTTTTTTTATTGGAACTTTACGGTAAAGACAAACTTTGCAAGTTTCATTCGTTAGTTCGCGAAAGTTGGTTCAAATTTTGTAATGTTTCATTAGAATTTTCTGATACTTTCCTTCTTACTTTGCTTCTCTTTCCTACGTATTCTTCTCTTTCTCTCTCTATCGGCTCCCTTTTTCCACCGTCTCTTCTTCCCCAATACACTTGTTTTTTTTTCTTCCTTCCCTAAACTCGCCCGTGCCGTGATCATTCCCACGATCCGCAGCTCAACTGAAACTACGAACACGAGTTTCTTCCGATAATCGTAATTACATGATTGCCAGCACGAGTTTCTCTTGTTATTCGCGACGACAAGAAAACGTATATTAAGATTCTCTTGGAACACTTTACGTTGAAGCAGGATTGAAATTTGAAAAAATCTCGTCTTCCAGATTCTTAATGCAGACATCAATATTACTCCCTCCTCCTACTTCTTTGTGTATTTCTATTCCCGTTTGATAAATCCTACCACCCTTGAAGAGCAGGCACGTGCTCGATATGAATCTCGCAGTGTGAAGTGCTGGGGTACGACATATTGAATTGTGTGACTCGCGGTAGCATGTTTAAAATTAATAACTAAAATGCAGGTAAACAAGCCTGGTGCACCCCTGCGGTGTTACCCTTCAGGAAAAGCGACAGGATTTTTTTCCACGGCAAGAAGCTGACTTATCGTTCTGACCTTCCTTTAATAGGCCCTGGAAATTTTCTTTCACTTTCAATAAATTATTATAATTCTGGAAAATCTGCGATGAGAAGTATTATGCAAAACCATTTCCTTCGCAACCCTGCTACCTGTAAAATGGCATAAGATTTATAAAAAAGATTTCGTGAAAGAAGGAAAAACTCGAAGTAACTTAAATCGAGATTCATAAAGCTGACAATTAAGATTCTTCAATAACGGTGGGCTTGTTTAACATGGGTTTCGATTTCCAGACCCATTCCATACACCCGACGACATGGGGCTACGTGTAAGCCGATTACACGTATTCCGAGTCCAACCGTTAGACGAAGAGAAATCCGCCATTTTTCTCGCCTTGGCGCAACAACCGAGCTACAAACAAAGAAGTAGCCAGGACTAATAGAGTCCAGAAAGCTATGACACTCCTAATCTCTTGAAATATATATGCGAATAACGAGTCTCTATCCGCCAAAGACTTAGAAGCGGGAAAAAACGAGGGGCGAATAAAAAAACTACGAAGACCCAATGGCAGAGACCAATCTCTAGTAATAGGACCTAATAATAATCCCATTTTTGGTGTCGTTCATCGGATTACAATCCGAAATTTCAGCATAGGAACCTCTTTAACCACTCTTTCGTCGAGACTTAACGTACCAATCAAGATTTCAACTCTTTGCCTACCAAACCTAACTTCTCTTCTATACTTCTCTCAGGGTTGATATACCGAGATCCGTTATAAGTAGTTAACACCTCTTATACGTTTCTTATTAGCATATTACATCATTAGCTTATTATGCATCGTACAATACACTAGTTATGTGTATTAATCATAATGTTTTCACAGCGTCCCATGGAAACCATAAGAAAAAACTGACCCGTGTAATGCGGCAATTGCGACAATGCAGGAATTCGTGAATAATTTTATCAGTAGGAAGGATATAGGTAGAAAGGTTTGTTTGAATATCAATTTCTGTAAGTGACGACAGTAGGAAATTTGCTAAATATGTCCGGAAAAAAAAGAAACGCCGAGTCATCGTGATCCCTCCAGGGGATTAGGGTAACAAGTAGTCGGAAGGACTACCGGCAAGGTGTCAAATTTGTTAAGTATTGCTGACAAAGTAGAATGCGATTATTACTGGAAAGGACAAGAGACTTAACGCATTTTACCACAGAAATTGACCTACGTCGAAGTTAAGGAGGCCCGAGTTAATTGAAGCCAAAGTGGAAAAATGAAGATCCACTGTGGTCTCTCCTAACACATTTCGTTTGTTTTTAGAAGAGAAGACTGGCGCCTTCGGGATTTTTCTAAGGTTTTCCTTCCACGAACCCTTGACTTTACATTCGCTACACGAACTTATTCATACTTTCCGTTCAACGGTTCATAGTACTACCTTTATCTTTGATTTCTGGTGCATTCGAAGATCGGTTCAACCGCGGAAGATATTGAATTCAGGAGTGTTGAAGCATTCCCGGCGGCGAATCGGCCAACACCAAAGAATAAAGGAACGAAAAAATCGCCGCTACTTTTTCAAAACAATTCGCGTATCGAAATGGACGTAACAATAGCTCCTCGAGAGCTGACCGGGGCAGGGAATACAGGTGGTCAGCATCCAATAATCAATTATTCACCAGTTAATCAAACTGTCATTTGAGATCAGAAAAGTTTCGATAAAAATATCAATATACGGAAAGAATTATCAAAGTTAAAATTCATAATATTACGAACCGAGAAAATGATAGAAAAAATTAGAGCGTTAATAATTAAAATTGCATTTTTACTTATTGAGAGGAAGAGGGAGAGAGAGAGAGAGGGTATCTCTCAACTTGCTTGACTGAACAATAGATGCATTTCTCTGAGCAGAGTCTTGGTCCAAACCATCATAATCTTGAATTTTTCGACTGGGTTCGGATTTCGATGTGAAAGAATTTCGAATTTGGCGTTAAAACGATGCGTGGCGGCAATTTGCCCGACACCAAAGAGAAACTGAAGGAAACAATCGCGGCTTCTTTTCGAAAACAATTCCTGCATTGAAATTGATGCTACAATGGAGGCTTGAGCTAGAGAAGAAGGGAAGGATAAGGGGTGGCCGCGAGCCAACAATGCGGACCCCTCCTGCGCGACCGAGTGGCCCTCTTATAGATCTTCCAAAAGCATTTATTCTTTTTACTATTGAATCATTTTCAACTTTCTTATTTTCCTCCCCGCGCGGTCCGATCTGACACGTGAAAATCAAATCGCACGCCAATTTTCCAAATGAGACTTCACGCTTGTAATTTTCCGACAGTGATAGCAATGTTTGGTGTTCCTCCCATGCGAAACAATATTCTTTCCACTATAATGGAACGAATGCGGCTTGAAAAAACTATTTTACGACTAGTCTCCCTTATTTTCTATCTTCCGGTGTTTGTTACCAATTTCATTTGTTGTTCGCCAAGTCGACACTTGCGATTAAAAATGGAGAGTACCTATAAAAGGAAAGCGAGAATATGAAGTATAATGGATGATTAAGCAAAAAAAAACTCAATTATCTTCTAATAAGAACGAGAACTCGAGAGAGGTAGTGATCAATTTGAAAAAATTCATCCGGAACATTCGTTCATCGGCGCCACTTATTCATAGGTGTTTCCCGTCCGGAAGTCACCAATTAGCGTATTAAGCCCTTTAAAGAAGAACAGAGATTTCTCAGTTTCAGCTACCGATCGCAGCTCGCATTAAACAGAATAAAGTTCCATCATATCTCATCTTCAGTTGCTCAAAGATGAGTAGGATTTTTTGTAGGCATCAATCCACGAAGAAGGATCGCTTTTGTCGGGGGGAAAAAAAGACAATCGAAGAGCGCTGCGTGTGAAACTTGGCTATTCTCTTTAGCCTTTCAGGCGCTCTCAAGACGGGAAATTCGGTTTGAGATCCATCAGAGGTACCACCCCCTCTCGTTTTAGGGTCGCTTCTTCCACCCTGATCACCCGTCTACCGACGTTCCGCCGCTTTCCATCCAACGAAGGAAATGACAGTGGCGAGATATCATCGATAATTAAGAGTAACGCGATGTTGCGAATATTTTTGGCAGCGGGGGAGGAGGAGGAACGAGGATGGAAGGGAAAGGAGAGCGCAACCGTTATTCGGTTAGATGTGAGAGAGGGATGCAAGTAAGGCAGGCGAGGGGTTGGCATCGTCTCCTATTAAAAGGTTGATTAGCGCGTGAGCTGCATGCTTGGTGCATGTATGCGAAATTACACGGTGCGTCGTCGAACTGGCGCCCCAGATTCTGACGCTTGCCAAATTTCAGCGCTCGCCCGGCGAGAAGGTTCCCAATGATTATCCACTTAAATCCTGAAGTCGCGAGCAATTATGTGGGGGTGCGAGGGTTAATTCGATAATTGCGTTATTCCACCGAGAGTAATTGCCACCTATCCACGAATGCAAATCTTTCGCGGCTCGGGTTGCACCGTCTCGCCTCAGCTCGCGTTTTCGTTTTCACTGCGCTCGCCTCCTCCTACCCGATACGCTGCCAACTCCCACGAGAAGAGGACCCCTTTTTTGCACAGCCATTTCCTTCCTCAATTGCACTACTTTTGGTTAATTCGCATGAAACGCACATGGCACTCCCACCCACGTATTCCGCGCAAATCGAGCATTACGATCGCTTTTTTTTACAAATCCAAACCGTTTACACCCTTGATGATACTACTCGAAGGATAAATTTGTTCCTGGACACGGACGAGATCCAACGAATTATTGAAATTAAATGTTAATTATTAGGATCTCTGATCTGCTCTCGACTGATTTAACTCGGTTAGAAGAGTCCTCCTCGCGTAGAGATCGTTTTCAATTCGTCGGGAACACTCTTGGATACGTTAATTCCATATCCAGCGAATTCAGCCGAGAGCCTAGAAAAAAAAAACCTGGAGCGTGCCATTTTTTCTTAGCCAGCCGTGAATCTTGATCTGGACGACTCCAATCGAGACCAATCAAGATTCTTGCCTAATACCTCGGGAATTAGTAAACAACGAAGGGATTCCACTTCTCCCTTTGCGTGCACGTGCGTGTCAGGATCGGAAGGAAATTTCTTCTAGAAGCGAACGCGGAGGTAGTTCGGCATGAGTCTTCGAGGGTGTGGAAATACAAAGTATCGAGGAAGTAAATTGCGTTTGTAACGCAGTCGCGTTATCTTTCGCGCTTGTTTTGAAAGCGTGAGTGCGAAACGCGTGCAATTGCGAGGGTCGAAGACGGGGGAGAGGGTGCTCGCGAGGACAGGGTGTTGAAAGAGGGAAGAGGGCAAAAGGGGAAGGAAGAATAAAGAAACTGAAAATTTGAAGAACATAGAAGAAGGTTCTTCGGGTTCTTGGCTACGGCGGCTGTGTAGGTTAAAGAGGGGAGAAGCACGCGTCGGCCACGCTCCCCGTGCACACACCTGGGGCCAGTTGGCTAGCGAGAGGAACCCCTCCAACCGGGCCACAACCAATGTCCAATTATTAACAAATTATGATCGCGAAATTGGGGATCTTCCGGAAATACGGAAACGAAGCGAACCGAAACCGCGGTGTTTCTGCCCGCAAAATAAGGCCGACACCGTACTGACCTTGTCTCAAAGGTATCGATAGAACCAATAGAAAGTGAAAGAACCTTGCTTCTTTCTTCAACCGCCCCTGTCAAAAGCCCATAATCGTCTCTTGACTTCTTTTGCGCACTCGGAGTTTTTCATGAACCTCCTTCGTTTCTTTCTCGAAAATCGTATTCTCCGGAAATCCGTTTTACACCTATCTTTCTGTCAAGATATATTACGAAACCATTACATTGCTGCTCATCCACAACTATTTATGTAGGAAGCTTTTGCTTCTTTGAAAATGTCAAATTCGACGAAGCTGGAGGGTTTCGAGAATTGATAAGGTTTTAAGGAAGCTATAAGACATCACGGGAAGGAAGTGAGTTTATTCAGGCAAATCCGGCTTCCTTCCAGCTTTGCGCCAAGATCAATCGCTCGAAGTTCCTCACCCACGTTAGGCTTCAAAACCAGTATACTGTTCTTTATTTACGCAACTACTTCGGAAATTTCTATTCAAAATACTGAAAAATCTAACTGGTTGGCCTATAATTTCAAAATAATTTATCCCGTTCCCAACTTCTCTGATTTTATTCCCTTTTAAGTCTTCTTCGATCGAAAGAGAAGAGATCCATTGAAATTAGAGAAAAATTTATCCGGGAACTGAAAGATGAATTTACTTAATGGCACACACTTGTAGCAACATTATTCTTCAACAAATTTTAGTAAAGATTCGAATAGTGCAGAGGAGACCGAAACGATTGAACAAAGATACGAGGAAATTAGTAGTTTGAAGGATACGAAAATGCCGACAGAAAATTGGAGCAAAGTGAAAAAATGTCGATGATATTAAAAGCGCATTAGTGGAAGTGGGAAGGACGTTAGATGATGGCCTTCCGGTCCATTTATATATTAACGTCACAGAAGAACCAGAAACTCGCTACGGCAATTTTCCGCAGTCCTTTCTGGAAAATTTGTCGTATACACTAATTTTCCAAAAGATTGGAGAAGATAACTATAATTTTCCTTTATTTTGACACAGATTAAATAAATCATATAACAACAATTTCAGTAATAGTTTTGATAAGTTATGAATTTATTATGCATGTATATGTATTACATATGTATAAATCGATGATCTAAAATTACTTCCACTTACATTAGCTATTGCATACAATTAAAATTCTAGAACTTAAACAACTATTTTATTATAGTAAGCTTTTTATATTCGGTTTGAGAAGATGTACGGGTAGTGAGGAAATTTACTGGATGGATAGGTCTTATGCAGTCTTATAAAGATATTAAAGAGGCTGGCTTTGGTAAATGGACCCGCCATACGCTACGCAAAAAGGAACAACAGGTTGGTGCTGGTTTTGGCGCTGCCTAAGACGCCGATGGTACACCCGATAACCTGGTTAACCCCTCCAGCCCATTATTATAATATTTGCCGAACCGAAATATAGTAATTGCTTATTTGCTCGAGACCAATTACCACAACGTCCGCACGCCCATGAGTGCCCCGTACTACGTGACGAAGAGGATAGCTATAAGATGTACCTATATCCATTTTGTACCTAGACTTGCACACGTTCTCCCATCCAAACGCCTACTCTCATACACTTAACTCTTCTCATACCTATGTCAGCATTTAACCATCTACCACTAACTTATAACGATTAGGTTTATGCGATCAGATACTCCTTGGTACCAACGAATAATGTCCATTACTCACTCAACCTAATTGAGTAGTTTAATTTTTAACAAGCGTTTTTTTATCTTTTATAAAATATAAAATAAATTCAAGATCAGTTTTCAATTTTAAAATGTAATACCGAAGACTTATTCTGAACGAAACATATTTAAATATATACTAACTGATTGACTTAGAGGTTTTATCGCATACAATCAATTTGTCAAAGATTGCTGTCAGAAATCAAATAATTGTTGTAATTATTATTAACAATATAAACGTAATTATGATTGTTTTAATACAAGTGATTTTTGAAATCAAGATGCAATCGGTCATTATATTGAACACCAATGTGGCGAAATAAAAATTTAAAAAATGGTTTATTTTTTTAAAATAGTTTTAAGGTTTCCATAATTTTAACAAACCATCTTCACTATAAGAACATAATAGATTTTGATGAGGATGATGCGCTAGTCCAATGACATCCTTTTCATGAATCTAGAATAAAACTCATTATTAATTTAACATATCTCCTATTTCGTATAACTATCCTAATAATATTATTAATAAATGACATATCACTTACGTTAAGAGTTCTTTCAAGTTTGCCTGATGTTGTTGAAAAGCAATAAAGTACTAAATCTTCACCAACACAATATATAAATTCGCCTCGCGGACTTACAACAGTACATACAAAGTCTCCTCCTTCTCGCTTACCGCTAGAAAATGATCTAACTATTTGACCTTGCATATTCATTATAACAACTGTGTTTGATCTATTACAAACAACAAAATGTTCTGGATTTCTAGGAAGAGGATGAACACTGTTCACTGTTAAATCAGCAGCACCAAGTGATTTGTATGTTCCAATACACTCTGTTGTTTTCAAACTCCAAATTTTAACTGTTCCATCAGAGGAAGCACTAATTATATTATGTCCATCAGCAGCAAAAACCACTTCATTTACAAAAGATGCATGTCCACGAAATTCTTTAAGAGTCTTTCCTGATTTTAATCCATGTATTCTGTTAACAATTTTTATTTTATTAAAAAATTATTCACACTCAATTAATTATAAATATATATTCTCAATATACCTTATAGTAGTATCAAATGAAGCTGATAGTATTTGACTGTTATCTCTACTAAATTGTAAACACGTAACACCTTTTGAATGAGCCTTCTCAAATCTTCTTAAACATTGACCATTTTGTACTCTCCAAACTTTCATTTTGCCATCTTGTCCACCTCCAGCTAACATCTCACTGTCACGACTAAAAGCCATTGACAATACAGCCTGTTCCATCATCATAAAATTGTCCTGTGCTTGATATTTTAAATCTTTTCTTATTTTTCCAGTCGTGAAGTTCCATACTTCTATAAAACCATCAACAGAACCAGTGACCAAGTATTGTCCATCAGGTGAGAAACGTGCACATTCTACATGAGATTTTTGACCAAATTTAATTTGTTTTGATAACTGTGTAGGGTACTTTTCATCTTCTTGATCGCGAACAGCAGCTTTTCCTCTAAACAGATCAATAGTTGTTCCAGGTGGAAGCAAACCCTGATGCTGCTGCCATTTTAATGCTTGCCCCAAAAGAGCTAGTAATCTGCTTGACGGTACAACCGATACCTCCCCAGCTAATGCAGTTGCTATATATGCTCTGCGCTTTTCTTTTGTACTACCATCTGGATAAGCTTCTCGTGGATCAAAATAAGAACGAGCTAGTAAGTTTTCTAAGTGAATATATCTTTCAGGTTCCTGTTGTTTCATCATAATCATAGGATCAGTTTGCCTTAATAAAGATCTAGCAGCACCTAATTCTCTTAATTCAATTAATTCTAAGACCACCTGAAGATAAATTATAAATAATATTAACATAAATAATCAATAGAACATTAATCATTTTAAAATACTTACTTGTTCATATAAATCTATAAGTTTTTTATCTGGTAATTTTAAGGACTGAATTGCTTTTAAAACAGTATCCCAGTGACCATTATTAATATCAGCAACAAATCCATCTACACTATCTACTGTGTTCAGAGAAACACCAGTTTCTTCCTGTATAATAAAAGTATTTAACAATTAAATTAAATGATTTACTGTCATATAAATATAATTTTAATACTGTAATAAAAACAAAACTAAATGCATACCTGTAATGCTTGTAAAGTTTTAACCAGGTTAGATTCCTTAAGATACTGTTGTATCAAACGAATAACACTGAGATATGAAAAATAAATTATTAACAGTAGCTCTGAAGTTTATAAAGTAATGTTCAACATTTAATATAAAATTACTTACTCAGCAGATTCAATTTCAATAGACATTGTGATATATTTAAATATTTATAAATATTATACAGGGATCAAATACTCATATGAAGAATTCGGTGCTCACTTTTTAGTTGCTTAGACCGTTCATAGCAAAGATAGCGCTGTAAACGTTGTTATTTGTGTTTTATAGTTTTCTAATATCATGTGTTAAGTTATGCGATTCACAGTTGAATATAGAAGTAGTAATTTGCTATGAGCATTATGTACTGATTAAAAACATTATAATCTATTGTTTTCTTTTATTAAATAAAAATATACAATGAGAATTCTAGAAGTAATGATTATTCCAATTAAATCTTGTAGATCTATTTTTTCTAGTAGTGTCAATAGTAACATTAATAAACAAGTTAAATGTCTAACAAAAATAATGAATAAAAATAAGCCAAAAAAGTAAGTGAAATATTATATAGTCATGTAAATGATAAATTTATAAAATTAATTTCTTTTTATTATAGGGACAAGTTTTACAAGGAATTGTCATTTACTGAAGCAAAATCATCAGGTTCACATGCATTAAAAGAAGCAAAGAGCATTCCTCCTTATCTTAAACGGAGAATGGCTATGCTTAACAAGATGTATATGAATCATATAGCTGATTTAATAGGAACAGGAGAAATATCACTAGAATTATTAAATAAAAAAATAGAAATCACACAAGTAAAAGTAACACCAAATTTGGAATATGTACAAGTATACTGGACAACCTCATATAAACCTAAGTCTGCTGATGAAATGTCAATTGAAACAATATTGCATGCAAATACTCATAGATTACGTCATAAACTATCACAACTACTTCTTGGTAAAGTACCAATAATACAGTTTGTTATTGACAAGGAATTATATAGTCAAAATGAAGTAGAAAGAATACTTTCCACATCTGATTTTGGAAATACAACAGAAGTTTCAGAGTTAGATGAAAATGAAGTTAAAAGTAATGAAGGTGAACAAATTAATATTGAAGATACATTTCCAGAAATGACAAATAACATATTTAATTTAGATCGTGAAAGAATTATGAAAAATGTAAGTTTTTTTTATATTTTGTTGGTTATGTGGTACATTAATATACAAATTTCATTATTTCTTTCTTCAGGTTTGTGCTGTAATGGAGAAAAGTAGAAAGACAAATCAAATTCGTTTAATAGATAAGGAAAATGTATCTTCTGTACAAAATCAAATTCATGACATGAATTCATTTAAAACCTTGGAATTTTTGACACAAAAAGAAGAGCAAGATTTATTTACACATTATATTAAAAAACGTAAACTTGAGCAGAAAAGAATTAATAATAGAAAATTAGAAAAAATACGAAATTCGCTTGAAATGGATATAAATGTACCTTCTATATTTGATGATTGTGAAAATAATGATATTACTGAAACAGATAATAATGATAGTAATATTAAATAAAATACATCAATAAAATTTAGTAAACAGTTTCAATTTATTTTTCATACAAATGCAATACTTAAATATTTGTAAATCATGCACATATTTTTCAGTGCTTTTTTTCTTGATAAATTTATCTAATTTACAGATGTTAAAAAATGAAATGATTTTACTTACAATTAATCGTTTTTTTTATTTTATAATTAAACTTAAAAATAGTAAAAAAAAACAATTCTTTTTTTTATTAATACAATATATAAGCGTAAACGTATAGCTTATATACAAAATGATTTAGAAACTGTTCATTTGCGATAGCAATAAAATAAAATTATTATTTAAGTGCACTTAAACCACATTCATTTCAAAATCTCGTACAACTTATCTCTGTTGAAAAGTAGAAATTTCTTTATTAAATATATCAGAAATTTTTTAATTCTACTAATCTATATGCAAGTTTTAATAATAATAAGAGAGATTAAATGTGTAATCTGATATATCTAATATTAAAATACCAAAATATTGAAACTGAAGTAAAAAATTAGCACTGATACATTGTAAATATACAATGTTTAAAACAATGAATTTCATTGTCCCTATTATTAAACCAATATTAATTTGCATTATTTAAAACTTTTCAGAATAAATACAAACGTTTAATTGTTTTTGAGTAATATACGTATTAAGTGCAGGATTAATAGTCAAGTTTTAAATGTGGTTAATAATTTTGTACTATAGAATAGTGGAATGCATAGACATTATTTGCATTCTTTCAGTACTTTGTCAAAAATGAGTTAGAAATTAATAAATTTATTCTTAAATAAATAATATTTTCGTCTAAGAGTCTTTTTACTCTGTCAACTTGTCGCCAGCGACTGAGAAAAAACTCTAAATTTCAAGTAACAAAAAAAAATTACATATAATATGAAGATACTTTTCAACTAGATTTGGATTGTATATTTAATTCACTTTCATCTATTTTTTCGCTAGTTGATTGCCGAACTTCTTTTGATAAAGATTTTGATGTTTTATCAACAGTATTCACAGCTAATTGCACATTTGACGGTAGTTCCTTCTCAATTGAATCACTGTAATTACATGCATCTAATACATACTTATTAAATATTTCACTTTTATCAGCATATACATGATGACCAGCTCCAGTTATAAACTGAATTAAAAAGAAATTACAGTTAAATTTAAATAAATTTCTTTATAATACAAGTAAAATATAATATACTTACTTGAACATTTACATAAGATGTTGGTCTAGCTTGTTTTATTGAGTTTACAGCTGAATTATCAACCCAAGAACGACTACCACATAACAATGTTATTGGAATATTTGGAGATAATTTATCTAATCTCTTTACAATGGGGTTCTTTGCCCAACCAAAACTAAGCATCATTGCACGAAATGCGCTTTCACCACTATTTTAATTGGTAATGTAAACTAATTATTATTTTACAGGAATTATATTAATATATAGTTCATTTATCAAGAGAGTGTTCTTGTTTCGCGCATCGCATTTGAGACTTTTTCGTCTCCCGACCAATCATACTCATTCAACTCAGTAACAGCCAATCATAGTCATAAGCATGGTCAACATGCGTAAAAATAGTCAAAAATACGTTGAGTGTCAAGTACATTCTCTCAATGAATGAGCTATAGACAAAAATATATAAATCTTTCACTTACGATGGTGTTTGTGCGTTACATTGATGTAAATATTGGGATATTACATTAGTTTCATCTTTTAATATAGGAGAAAACTTTTTTACAATGTCCGGTCTTGTTTTTTCTATAAGCCACTGACCTAAACAGTTAATTTTAGTTAATTATGAAATATGTATATATCCATTGAGTTTATTAAAAAAATATACTTGTAATTACTAACCGAATGGTCCAGCTACTCTTACTGCCCACAATGGATTTAATGGTTGCATTAAATAAACTATAGCTTTCACCCAAAATGGTAAATTTATATGTGACTTAGTTGTTGCATCTGGTTTTTCTGAAAAACCCCATGGATCTGCAAGGATGAGATGTTTCACCCTTTCAGGATGCTGCATGGCATAAGCAGCTGCTATAAAACCGCCCATAGAATGACCCAATAATACAAATTTTTCTAACTGCATCTCTCTTCTCCATTCTTCTACTGAAGAAATAAGCTGTTCCTCAGCCTTTTCTGCTTCACTACTAAACATAGGCCGGCTACTTCTTCCAAAACCTTTTAATAAAAAGTTATTGTAAACTTATAGATAGGAAAAATAGTATACTTAAATAAAAAATACATTCTATTAACTGTAAGCCGTATACAACAAAAAGAGTATAAAGATTTAGAAGTAACTCGTATCAAACCATTTCAAAGTTCAATACCATTATCTAAAGATGATTCATGATTTTTTACAAATATTGGTTCAATAAACTTCATTCGAAATAAACAGAAATAATGAAAAACATGAATTAAGAAAGAGATATATAACATATATATCTTTTATATACATATATAAAATAGAGACATAAACAATAGAGATAACATCTTTACCTAACAAATCTATTGCGTATACTGGTCTTTGTGATGCTAGTGTGTCAAGATTTAAGACCCACAAAGCCACACCTGCTCCTAAGCCATGCAACATAACGATAGGAGTTTTTGACGATTCCTCATTCAATGAGATAGTCCATATTTTATCAGCCATTCCTACAACTGGTCCAATGTCTACGTACCATCCTCGATATGCAGTTCTCATACCTTTATAATTTATTAAACATGAGAAAAATATAAGACTGTAATAAGTCTTTCTAACATTTACCTACATCTACTTACATGATAAAATTTTCTTTTCTGCTGCTCGTAGCATAGCGGAGGATGATCCTGACCAACTAAACCATGACCAGAACCAGCTGCTATGGTAATAACAATATCATAGATAATACTTAAATTTATGTTAATTTATTTAACAAAGATATTTTATAAATATTTTGTAAATGAAATAGTCAAAACACACTAATTAAAATTACATTGAAGTAAAATAATTTAAGCTGTTCCACTATTAAAACAATTACTTTACCAAACAGATACTTTAATAAAACTATTAAAAATAAGTATATGTATATATGTCACTTGATATTAGCAAATAAAACTTAAAATATATCAAAACTGAAAACGAATGCTTTATAATAAGATAAACAACAAAATTAGTGGTATTATAAATTACTGACTACTAATCATTATTTTGTATAAAACAAAACTATAATGGACCGCTAATAAAATCGCATTACTCGCCTCTAATAATGATTTCACCTGATGAAATTTGATGAAATGGCAAAAATTGACGACTGAATAAGAAGAGGGGAAGATCCATTTATAACATTAAAAATGACGTAATGATGAAGCAAGTTTTGTTGTACATGTATTTACGTGTTAGAAGAGCGGGATTTAAAAAGTTTACCAAATAAAATTTTGACAGATACATATTGATGCTCACCTATTAGCCATAACAACTGCATTGTCTGCCATGAGCTTCGACGTTTGCGTTACTATTTTCTAATGCTTACACTGTTGACACCAAGAAAACTGTTTACGAATGTGCCTGCGCCTATTATCTAGTTGAACTGAGTAGTGCGTCGTCTGCTGAACCTCTCTATGCAAAAGGAAAGTGGGGGAATCAGCTGTTAATAGCTTAGGAGGGTATATATATATATACGTAGTCCATATAAACTTTGGACGAATATTCCCCCTCTTTTTTCCATTCTTCTTGTCCCATAAATTATTTCCAAAAAAATATTAGCTTTTTATTATCTTTTCTCACTGTAAACTATTTATTTGAATAAAGAAGAAAGAACCACACCACGATTCTGGTTACACTGTACTCTAAAAAGTTCTTTTTGTATATTCAACAAAAAATTATAAAAGTCATTCCTCCTTTAGTCTTCACTTTTGAAAGATAACAATGAAAAAACTTCATCCACATAAGAATTTATTAAATAAATGGTAAATTAAAATTAACAATTTTTTACAATATTTCTCTGTATGAGAGAATAAGACATTGTACTATGAACATTTATTTTTTCTGATATTGCATCAAAGAGCAGCTATGAATCACCCATGTACACTGATGAATTGAATGTAATCACATTTTAGAATCAAATACTCAATAAATGAGCTGTGAAGATAATATATATTATATAAAGAAAATGATGACAATTAATTGTATAATTAAATGAGATGCACGTGTATAGATCATCATAATTATTACACTGTATTATTACCTTGATATTAAAATAGACAATGTAATTTGTTCAGATCTATTACTTTGTCAAATGGCTGTCGACTCCCTGCACTATTCTTTCTAAAGATTATCGTAAAACTGATAAAATAAACAGCTTTTGTTGTCTATCACCAGCAAGAAAGCTTGAGTTCAAGGTACGTATCATTGAATAATCAACGATAATGGAGATACTGCGATAATATTAATGTCAGGAAAGCAATATCTAGATTAAATCACAAAGTGATTATATATATTCTGTAAAAGTATCATTTTTCGAACTTCCGAGAACCGCGATATGAATATTCCTAAGTTTTTTAAAGCAACAGACTTTCATTTCCTTCTTCATAGTATAGTACCTAAAGTAGAGAGTGTGGAAATTCCTTTCGCCTTCAAGTATTTTAGGACAACAGATACGTAAGGAAGCGATGTAATACATTAAAGAAAAATGTGAAAGGTAAGGGCAGGAAAAGAAAGAAAATAAAGGAAAGGAAAGTGAGCAAAGTATATGAAAAGGGACTAGCCGAGGGGTTGAAGAAGCAAGTTTATTGCTAGTGCATAAATGATGGTATAGACTTAATAGTGTTGGAGTCTATTCTACGTGGCATTACGGGCCAACAGTACGAAAGCTCCGAGTCTTTCTCTTCTCCCGACAATAGGAGCCATTCATTCCAATCAGCACATCCTCATTGCAGGCCTGCATGATTCTCATGACTTGATCCAATTGTTTCGCGAATTTGCAGCTATGTCGCTGATATAGATTCTGTGAAACTTCATAATAACGATAACCACGAAATTTCTATGAAGTCTTATAGGTCATGTAAACATGATCTGGCCCGTTTTTTTGTAACTTCAAGTAATCAGTGTTTAACACAACCATGGGGGTATACTACTGTTCACGAAATTTCTTTCGTTTCCCATTCCTCTTTGATTCTCTAAGCAAATATAGATCTTTGTTTTTTGAAGTAGTGCTAATACACTTTTTATATTGATTCATCAACACTGTTACACCGTTTTGAATCAAAGACTTTGAGATAGAAACTAGGCCAGCATGAAACATCAAAGTTAGTTCTGATTAATGGCACAAATTATTCATGAAGGTTTTCTTAGTTTTTATGTATAAAAGTAGAACAAAATCTTAGTGTTTGCACAGTACTTACTGATCCTAGTAAATTGTTTCTAGTCATCCGGTTGTTCTCAGGATTCATTATTTCTCTACATTTTTGACTTACATCACATTTAATGTCAATTTCTGATTGACGTGAGTTGGCAATTTTATAAGTGTATATTTCATTCCATTGAAATTAGCGTTACAAAGTCGAAGTAAATATGAAGAGTATGAGTCGAGAGGCATGCTAACTATGACTCAGTATTTTAATTGTTTTAATTGACATGTTAGAGCACAGTACCTACATATCATAAGTAATAAATCTGGTCATTGAACATGATCGATTTAAAATTACATTAAACCGTTTGCCTGAAAGGTTTACGAAATATCAATAACGAAACGATCATCTATATTGTTATCAAAATAAGGAGATTCCCTTGAAAATATATGAGCTATGCAATCATATCAGTAGGAAACATTTAGCAGGAATAACAACGTATTTATCTATCATAATAAACGTTCTTACTTAAGCAGTGAATTTACGCTAACGCATTATATTGTTTTGTTTATTCGTTGTTGAATCGTAATAAAAATTTCACAATGTTGCTTAATGATTATAGTACTAAAATTTAGGACTTTCGATTCATTAGAATAATTTTTAACTACAGTAAACCCTCCTTTAACGTGGTATCAATAATTCATTTTACATTTTAATATATTATTCGTATAAAAAATTGACATATTAATTATTATTTACTTAATTAAATTATAGTAATATGTAGAAATACTAATCAATAATGTAAGTCGGAATATAGTATAAAAAGTAAAATAAACAATGACGTTAAAAAGTTAAATGTAATTACTCTGAGTCCATTGTTATCCTAGATATTACCACGGAAGTTTTTCCTGAAATCTCGAATAGAGTATATTATCACATACTGTCTCATACACAAAGTATCTGTACATTTGTGTTGATAATCTCAATAAATATATCTCTTTGTATATCTCTCCTATAGCATGACGGACTTATATCTTTTGTTACTTTAATATAGTTTCAGGAAATCTTTTTATAAGTTCTAAGATCATTACATTTAAGATGATAGAGTTGTGGGCGTTATCAGGAAAAGATTTAATCTTAAAGAACATAAAAAGTGTATAAATAAAATGTAAATATTTAATAAATCAATAATAAGTAAACGAAGGACAGATAATTATTAATTAATAGGTAACAGCTGTTAAGTAATAGGTTAATTAACAAGTAGAATTTTTAATATAAAGATCATCAAAATGTAACGCGCGCGCGCGCGCGCGAAGGAGAAGAAAATATGATTATTAAGTTAGCAGCTGCGCATGATCTATTGCGCACACCACTCGATTGCTAGAGAGGGAACTGGAGATCGGTGAATTAAACTTTCAGTCGGTCATTGCACGTCGACTGATATAAATGTAGTTTTTTCTATCTTTTCGTTTTTATACGTTAATTCTTGGAAAAAACCATTCACGATCCTCATTACCAATTCCAAATTTTAAGTAATTTTTAATTTTATTAGCCTCCACCTATCATCTACTATTCCCATTACTAACTCAATATTTTCAATCATTCTCAATTTAAATGAACCACTTCTTAGCATTCATACTCTTCTTTTAAATAAATATTTGAAATAATTTTATGTGAACTGATTAAGAAATGACTTGATTTTCAATATTTTTAAAAAGCTAACATCGGCTTTGCATTTATTTTTCTTGTATCGATAAGGAGGTAATCTGTTCTTCCGACTTTCCAGTACTTGACATACAACTCATCATTGGAGTTTAGGATAATCATACACGTTATAATATCGGTACACGGTATGAATCGTGTAACATGGTGTAATGTAGTTAAATTTTAAATACAATGTAGTATTATCGATAATATCATTGGAAATATAGAGAACTGCGCAATAAACTTAATTAATACACTTATGAAAAGTGTTTTATATATATATATATATATATAATGGATAACTTAACTTCTTTAAAAGATAAAAGAATAGTGATAAAATGATTCAACTTCTTTCATTATGTGCTCGTACTTAAGAAGAATTGAAAATGATACTTGTTTAAAAAATATCTGTGCGTAATGACAATCTTAAACGCAATATTAAAATTCCCAAAAAATCAATCTTCGAGCCTAACTATAGTGAATAATTATTCACTTAAGAGATATTTTTTAAGTATAAAATAAAACAATTTGGAATGACCAGAGATCCTGATGATTTTTGCACATACTTCGTTAGTTCTGAAATATATGCATACTCCTTTGTTCGATATAGGGGATCAGATTTTAATTAATCAGAACAGGCAAGCAGATACCCTGCTTGTCAACATTCATAAACCGATTGCAAACTTGTTTTATATCTGCTTGGTTGAATCCATTAAGATATTTTAAAAGTGATTAAATTTTTAATAAAGATGAAAAGTAAAAAATTCCATCGGCAATATTATTAAAAGGGTTCACGCGGGTCTCTATAATTCTTTGATTCACCTTTTGATGCAGATGATACGATCGTGCATCGCTTGAAGTGAAAATCAAAGTTTTGCCAAATGTTCCGAAATGCTTATGCTCGTTTAATATCAGTGATTCCAACAGATCTTTTGTTCAAAAATTTATACGTCAGTGGATACCACACCTTGTAGCAAAGCTCTCGTTGTGGGCGCAGAATGAAAAAGTATAGCAACAGGGCTGTCTAAATATAGTTGACGGCCCATATGTAAAAAGACCACCCGAATTTATTACTCAATTTGAATGGAACTGCTCTGCAACCCTAATTGATAGGATAATCTACCCATTATAAATGATCGATCGTCCAATCAAGTTTTTTTTGTTTTTTTTTTCGTAAAATAGCCTACTGGAGCATTTCCGAACCAAGGAGATAGAGATCGAGTGTAAAAAATACACAGGTCCTCTCCTTTTCGTCCCTCTCTTGCCGTTACCATCATCGAAATTCAGTCTTGGAAGAGGGAGAATGTCGATTGATAATCCTACGATGAGTCATAGTATAAAATGATGTTGCTACAGCGAGAAAGAGTAGGAGTCCGGGAAATCATGAGCAATGTCAAAGCGATGGATCGCGTTGATAGGTTAGGGTGTTAATTCGAGATCGGCGGGTCCATAGCCGCAGCATCCTTAGGGGTACGATCCTGATAGAAGGAATAAATGTGGCAACGGTGCTGATGCCGCGAATCGGGTGGCGATTGGTTTACCAGGAGGGGCGTGTGGTTGCTAGGCAACGGCAACACCGCGCGCGTCACCGGCCGGTGTAACCGGCACAAAATGTTCACCGGGTTTCGCGTTCAGCAAGTTTAGCACGGTGGCGCAGAACGACGTCGTCTCTCGTCGAGTGTGGACGTAATTGTAGTAATTAGTACGCGTGAAAAGTATTCACTCACTCCCCCTCACTAGCATACAGACGCAAGCCCAGTTTCCTTTCTTCGAACGCACCCTTTACGAAGTTTACCGGTTTCTTCGCTTCGAGTCAAACAGATTCTGAGAAAAATGGCAGAGGACAAGAACGAGACAAGTCCCAACGCCGAGGGTGAAAAACCAACGCAGGAAGCGGCTGCAAAGGATGCCAAGAAGGAAGATCAGAAGGAAATTAAGGAGGAAGAGAAGAAGATAGAGGAGAACGGAGAGGGCGAGAAGCCCAAGGAGAATGGCGAAGAGAAGCCCACGCCCGAACCCAAGGATATGCGAGCTATCGTGCTCAACGGATTCGGAGGACTGAAAAGTGTCAAGGCCCTCAGGAAGCCCGAGCCTACTTTAGGCGAGGGCGAAGTTCTCATACGTGTAAAAGCCTGGTAAGTTCTTCTTCAACACCCTAACGACGCTAAACCTTGTGCGGTGCACGCTACTGATGATAATCCTAAAACTACACCCCCACTCCCACATGCCAAAAACTATTCGTTTGGTCTACACTCGAGGAGACCTTCCTGCTTTATCTAAGAGTTTTTCTTATCCGAGGACGATCGAAGTTTTTAGCAAACACACTCACGCGTATTTGTTTCTGATATTTGATAAAATATTCAAGGATTCGCGCGTGTTTCAAATTTAGACGATACGCGTTATATGCATGTGCAATTTTGGGGTGTACTTTTTTGTTTCTTAGCTATTGCTTCTCTTTTTCACATTGTTCTTTCTTCTTTCGCTATGCCCTCTTTCATTTCTTCACCGCTGAGAGAGTGTGTATGATTACATTTTTAAATATAACTCGCTTTAATGGGTTTCAGGTTGATGTATTTCAAGAATGACAGATGAATATTAGTGTGTTTTAGTTAAAGGTTTGCCAGGTCCTGCTGAGGTCCCATCCTGCTTTGACATTGATCCTACGGATACCTTTAAAGAAACTGGTTTTCTTTTTCTATTTTGTCTTCTTATAACTTGATTTTTCTCTCAATATTAATAGTTGCACTACTAAAATTTCATAGATAACAAAGAAGAATCCCATCAAGCTTTTTCCTCGCATGTGCATCCTGTGATAGCTTTTGCAGCATTTTCCAAATCTCGCGGAACAGAATATCGAGAGTAGTAGAGGTTTTAAAGTATATTTAACTATTGTGAGTAATATGCAATGTACTTTGTGAGCGAACTGCTATTTAGCAACGGAGAATGCTCAATTAACACCGAAGCGGAACATTCTATGCAGTACAATCAACCATCATATCAAATGAAGTTCGTTCTTTTATACTGCACGCCTTTTTTCTCTCTCAATTAAAACCTACCATTGTACTACAAGAAAGAAAATGAATTATAATTGAATCTCCGATTACAACAATAAAAATTATAATATTCCAGTCTCCCCTTACTAACACCCATACAAAAATAACAAGCTTTTTTTCGATTCGTCGATTGCTTTCCGACCACTATAACGCGCATAGCAGGTTTAAGTATTTGACTGCAAGTGCTGCATTGTGTGGTAGACCGATTAATGATAATTAAAGCGGAAGTGAAGAATATCGTTTTTTTTCCTCGTTTTTTTGCCGTTATGCTAGAACAAAGTTCCCCAAAGTATGGCCCACAAGGGTTTTTTATTCTGGGTCGAAGATGTTCAGCAACGTGCTCGTCAAATTTATAAAGTCCTGCCTGTAAATCCTCGAAGAGTTTAAAACAGTATTTTAAGTTCTTACCTGAAGAGAAGTAACTAAATTTCAAGGTATCGACTATGGTGGTGGCGCGTGAATATTGTCGATTAGTATGATCTACCGCATCATTCTAACGTAAATTACATTCGATTTGCTTTTCCGTAAAGATCATCGAAGGGCGTTGAGGATAAGATAAATCAGATTTCACGCGTTGTTGCGCTTTTAAATGAAATTCGATAAAGAATAGCGTGTAACAGTTCCTGTAAGTAATCTCGAGTGATGCGAATGCGATAGAAGGTTTCCTTCGCTATGTTTTCATGTTGATCTTGAACAGCCTTGAAGTAATGAAGACACATGATCGAATGTGCCATTTGTATCTAAGGAATAAAACTGCGATACGTATTGCGTTGTATTCCTGATCACACCTCGAAATTACTCGCACTTTGTTACGGACTCGTTTCAGGGCAGCCATTTTTGCTTCGCACTTACTCGATTATTTTTCCTGAAGAACTTGTTGTTGTCTTTTTTCTTTAACTTTTTCCTCCGTTTTTTACTACCGACTCTCTCGCACTCTTTTATTGCTGCGAAAGACAGTTAGCATTCGGCTGGAGGAAATTCCTTTAAATCATTTGTTCGCTTTTGTGTATTCTCTGCCGTATTATAAATATAATCGAAAGCATATCGTTTATGCTAATGAAGTTTATCTACATGCATATCATGTGAAAGCTAATGAGATTACTCGAGCATTTGCTCGTTATTTCTATAGCGGGAATCATTTTACATTTTAAGGTATTACGCGTTGATACATTTTATCAACAACGTGCAGTCTACAATGCTTGCGTTATTTTAAAGAATGTGAGTGATCGAGAAGCATGGTTTCATTTAACAAGGAAATAGGCGTTAATCGCAACGTGGCTGGCTGGGTATACGGTTGGTTGGAACTGCCTGAAAACTAAACTCGCTGATATTCAGTGTAGCGATACCACAATCGTTTTTAAACGGGTTTTCCATCTTTAGAATTATATTTCTCAATCGTTAGTCAATTCGTAAAAATTTTAAACATACGCCGGAAGTTGTAGTTATAATTGAGGTGGAAGTACGGTAAGGTGTGGAGGGACTCGGGGAGAAAATAGGACGGTTTATTATAATACGGTTGGAATTGTGTGGCAAAATAAAAGGAGGATGTGAGGTAGTGGGGTTGACTGAAGGATTGGAGAATCAGCACATAAAAAAATTGACAGAGTATGGGCGGTGTCGACCGCAAAGCATACGTCACAA
Organism: Sclerodermus sp. 'alternatusi'; assembly: GCA_037305995.1. Lineage (NCBI taxonomy): Eukaryota > Metazoa > Arthropoda > Insecta > Hymenoptera > Bethylidae > Sclerodermus > Sclerodermus sp. 'alternatusi'. The sequence continues at coordinate 11,390,381 of CM074545.1, forward strand.
TGTGACATCCGTGCATGCCAGTCATCTTAGAAGTCTGCCAACTGATAAAATGATTTTTTCCCTCGCTTCTCCGCAAGCCAAATCTCATCTCTCATCATAAGACTTGCCATTCTTAAATTCAGTCTCTCTCTCTCTCTCATTCCTTCTCTAATTTTTTGTACGCGATGAACGCCGAAAACACAATATTCAACTTTGGCAATCATTAAGCATTGAGGGGCACGTAAAAGAGGGTTTTGATAAAAAATATCATATTTCCGAATCAACGATATTAAAGAATCGCAGCTACCTCCACTCGCTTCACTTTTAAAAGGATAATCGAGTCATGGGAAAAAATGGAGAATTCCACGTATTTAATGGAAAATTCAATTGCCTCGCGCGCTCGCATAATTTATGAGCAATGGTTAAACGGTAACTTGATAAATCCAATTAAAGGTGCTGGGGGTACGTCGTATTAGCTCGGTGACGCTGGAACCTAATTATTTCTTCATAGGTGTTTTATCGGTGTCGCAGCACACAATGAAGCGTGTGAATTTATGGTAGTATCGAGAACCACGAGCGGCTAATAAATTTTCCGTATCAGATTAAGAAAGGGCGTGGGACAGAGGGGATAACGAGGAATAGAAGAGTTTGACGTTGACCTTGGCCATGAAGTTTTCCTATGGAAGCTAGTGGATGCTGGTCCATAGGGTTCACCCACATGGACGGTGAGATTATGAACAGTAGATTTGTTAAAGGCGCGCGGACCTTTTCACGCATGAGTCACGTATCATAAAAGCCATTGGCATTGATGAGAAAATAGCCCCATAGAAAGACATAATGCTACCATGCTGGTCCGAATCAATGTGGATGCACGACTCTCGGGGCTTTTACACGTGAGAATGAACTCGCGTTGAAAAAGGGCTTGGCTCTGTCAAAAAACTTTTTTAGCTTCAACTGGGAAGAACGCTTTGAGCTTTTCCCCTATGTTGAAGCTTATTGGGAGCCTTCTCCTTACTCCCTTGCATACATTTCGCACTTGGCTGAACGAAAGATCAGTCCAAAACTGTCTCGGTCCGTTATCGTTAATAATCCGTGGCCTTTGACTTATCTTCGTTTTAGCCGAATTCCTCAGTACGTTGCTTCCAGTTACTCCGTTGACCCCTCTCCAGGAGAAAATGAAGCGTCTCATGAAAAAAAGAAGAAAAAAGGAGCGTACAGTCGAAATACATAATAATTTTATCAGTTTGATTCGATATGAACTCGTATTTGGAGTTTTCACTGACTTTTATATATTTAATGCCACTTCATTTTAAAAGGGGAACTTCTCACGGTAGAAACGGGAGCTACCTTTAACGAGTGAACCTTTTCCCTTCGTTAAAGCCTGCAGAGGGCTTTTTCACGAATTTCACGCCTCATCGGTATTTCTTAACGACTCAGAAGTCCACGCAAGGTTTCTCCTTCCTATAAATATGTTTTTAACGAAGTGCATAATTGCCTGCACTGGAGCAACTCGGTCAATGGCTTACTTGAATATTCATTTCAAATTCACTCGTGTACTGAATGTGCAATCTCAATGCCATCCATTGAAAACGTTTGAAAACTCATTTAAAATTCAAAGCACTAACATTCGGTATGTGCACGATTAAAAAATTATGAATGAAAGCTGTTCTCGTACTGTGGTTTGGCGATATGAAATCTTGGAAAAAAATCTCGTAAGAACTGTGTCACAGCCCCTAATGGACTATCGCTAAGAGTTAACAAGCAACACACCGATCGCTGTGCGATCATTCATTTAATGGGGTATATTTCCTTGTATACTTGCAGCCTTAACGAAGCTGAAAAGCTTTCCTTTTGTCTTCGTTGATTGGTTCGGGCTACTTCAACTTTATTCTTGCATTGTCTCCATTGAAAAGTCCTGGAGCACGAATGGCCAGCTTTTCGTTTTTCCTAGAAGCTTTTTCTCATTGCCTTGCATATATTTGCTTATTTCACGCTTCATCGAACTTTCTTAATACTCGCCTTGCCGATTGTAATACGATCGTTCTAGTTGAGACTCGGTTGACTTGCTTTTAAGTAGCTAATGACCTTAAACTGTATTTTTTTCATATACGCATTATCGAAGTTTTTTACGAATCACACGAAATTCGATTAATCTCGTTTCCACCGAAGCTTTTTGTGTTGGTCCAAATGTTTTATGCACAAAATGTTCCGCAATATCAAATTTTTTCCTGCGTTCTACCCTGTACGACTGACAAACATGTAAATAGATAAATAAACGAGTAATTGAATTTGATTCGCGCACGAGGAAAGGAAGAAAATCAAAGTTTTCACCAGTGCCATGAAATTTAATTTTTTTTATTCCGCGCCTCCTCCCGTGGTTTTTTGCACTTGCAAACACGAGAGTATTAAATCTGAAAGTATCAAAGTTCCCCCGAGTGTTGCTCCCCTTATCTACTTTTTCCTTTCTTTTTAATACGAAATATCGAGCCAAAAAGAGACACGACCGAATTAGAAATTGGTGAAACGCGATACATCGTGTCTACAACTTTTTCCTACGTCGAGTTGGCGCTCGAATGCTACTCCACAGGCGTATCTTATCACGCGCAGATAATAAGTCGATTAACCCTTCAGTGGCTTGTAACATGTTGAAATAAGCATGCCACTTTTTTACGTTACACAGTAATTAGAATCCTTACTGAAAATATCTTATTTTGTTTAAACAATGGTGGCGTGGCTCGCCTTTCTAAACGTTCTTAACGAACTGAGACTCCTAGCCAACTCTGAATTTGCGCAACAAGTACGTCTTCCTGAAAAAGCAATTTGCTTCGGAAGAAACGCCATTGTTTCTATACTTGGTTTGCTCAACTAACGAGGTCTTAAAACTGCAACACGTAAAATAGGTCGTAGAAACAGTTTCGCCGGTCGAAATCATTCTAGTATTACGATCCAAGATCGATGGATTGTAGTTGGATGGAGAAAAAGTGAAAAAAGATGGCTGCTCTCGTAGAGACCGCGGTGAATCGTCGGTTGATCCCCCAGTAGTTTGAAGGGAATCAGGGGAGGGAGGAAGATCCTGTCCAAGTGAGATTATCGGATTAGGGCAAATTGCGCAGGACGATGAAATTTCACGTTTTGCTGAAAAAATCAGTGAATATAACCTGCGTGTGGACGCAGCGATAGGCACGGGATGTATGTCCGTATGGCGTATTGATCGGACCACACCCGTACTTCCTGCACTCCCCACAAGCACGCAGATGTACACGCACACGCGTGCGCAGAAATTCATTGAACAGTTGACCGTCTAATAGCCGAACACCTCACGGCGAACAAGTCTCTCTCCTCTCTACTACCCGTTTCGCAATCCGGAACTCCGAGCCTCAGGATCTACCAACAACTAGTGCTCCTCCCTGGGTTGGTTCCCGTTAACTCGAGAATCTCCGTCAGCCCTCCGGTTCCCCGTCGAGGATCGCTCATTTTCCTTCGGCACTCCTTTCGTCCTTTCGGCATGATTATTATCCGGAAGCTTCGACTTCCTTCTCTCCCTCTAGCCACGAAGGGAGTTCCATCCCCGAGATACAGGGAAACTGCCCCGTGTCCTTCTGCCTCATTTCGTTTCCTTGAAAAATTCGAGAAACGATCCCTCTCGCCCATCGGGAGCGATAATGGCTGTCGTTTGGATTTCTGGAACTCTGTTGCGAGGTTCCACTTCCGCGGGGCATTAAAGTCACCGGGGACACGGGAGAGATCAATTTACATTCCACTTCCGGTCAGATGAATCTCTCGCAAGAGCAACAGAGAGGCAGGCGATAGCGTCGACGGTCCATAATTGCTCACTAGGAATGAAAGACCGAAGATAAAAGTGGAATGGAATTTGTTAAACTTTCGTTTCCACGAGGCATTAACATTGAAATGTGCGGGTAGTCCTGGTGGAGAAAGGTCAAATGTAGAAAGGAGAGAAGACCAGAATGAAGAGGAGAGGCGGTCATCAACCATCGACACGAGTCATCGATGTGCCACGTGAAAAAGAGATCGATTCGCATTCCATTTTCAGACACGAATCTGGTTGGAAGGATAGCGAGCGGAATAGGGGTAGAATGGTGGGGTTTGTTACTGGCATCGGTGCCTTAATTACTTCTTTAAGGTTGAAAAACGTTGGAATGAAAAAGCAAAGATGAACGCGAAGAAGCTGATTATTAATAGCGAAACGCATGTACATGTATATGAACGGGCAACACGGTGTATAGGATGGATTAAATATAGGGAGAGGGGAGCAAGGAGGAAATGGAGATGGTTAAACATCCACTTATACATGTCGCGAATGTTGCCAAGTAAAGAAGAGATCGATTTACATTCCGCTTCCAGGCAGGCAGGCAGGCAGGCGAATCTGCCGCCGCCATCACTGAAAGAGGCAGAAGAGAAGACAGGAAACGGAAAGCAGAGTGAGAGAGAGAGGGAGAGAAAGAGAGCAGAGAATTAGCCCATGGCTACAATGTAGCTCGAGGCCTTTGACTCTGTACAATTTTCAAGCAGAAGTAACGAGCCAACTACGAAATTCGTGGTGACATCTGTTTTCACACTTAACCATCACTGAATATACAAGCTCATCTTCGCTTTCCGGGCACGCGCGTAAAAAGTGAGCAAAGTTTGCTCCCAGTCAGGAGATGCTGCTTCTTAATATAACTTACGTGAAGTGGATGTTTGGAATACGACACACATGTCTCCTCCTGCTTTGGAAAAAATGCTCTCCGGCTCCAGAACAATTTCGATAATCTGTTTCCTTCCTCCTCCTCCTGACAGGATCCTAATAAAAAGGGGGCCACGCCGCGTCTAAAGATAGGAAAACTCGGCATTTTGGAAAATGTTGCGCTGGATATGGTACGGTCGCGCAGGCATTCCAAGACGTGTAAATCATCCGGATGATTTGTATCTTTCGTCTTTCCACAAAAAGATGCGGTCCCGCGGTATTTTCTAAAGATAGCATAAAAGTATAGTTTTGACACTCAGCTGAGTTTACTCGGGGCGGCTCAGCTGAGAGAGGTCCTGAGGCTGCTTTGTGCTTCGAGGGGATTCCATAAAATGTGAAGTACGATGAAAGTAGCGCCAAACGTCCACGAGGCAGAAGCAGAGACGGAGTTTCGGTTCGAGAAAAGAAAGATACCATGGCTGTGTACTTGGCAACCGCGCGATCTCCTGTCCATGAGAGTATAAAATTTTACCAACGCTTCTCACTTTCTCCGATATTAGCGGGTTTCTTGCTCGGTCACTCGCATTCCGCAGTTGATTTCATTTAGGAATCGCTCGAATCTGGTGCAGTTTTATCGCATTCCAGGAACGGCCGTTGCACAGTGGGACCTATTAATGGCTTCCGTTTGGATTTTGCAGCAGGCCCCGCGATCGCCCGTTGAATTACCTCCGCAATTATCTCCGGGAAGGATCATCCTAGGACAGCCAGCTCCGAATGGGGAGCGTCGATATTAAATAATTGTATATTCCATGGCTGTGTGTGGAATGCAGTCGAGAATGAAATGAAATTTGGCACACGATAATGGTCCATTGAACGCATCGAGCCGCGTTACGCGTCAAATTCAGCGTTCACCGCGTTGCCTGGAGAAGCCTTGATCAATATATTCGTGGACCATCGCTGGACTGCGACTCTCGAGGGTCCGATACTCTGCATTTTGTTGTCAAGTGGACCACCGCGGAAGGAGGAACATCCATTTCTTCGCGGTTTCCAATCGAAACGCGGAGCTTGAAATCTGCTCTCGGTGTCGATAAATTGCCGAAGGTCCGCGTCGAAGGGGAGAGAGAGGAGCTCGTCGTTAACCAGCGATAAATGCGAACGCTCCAGATGCAACGCGGAGGGATGCGTTATATTTTTCCACGTCGGTCGCCGCTGTGTTTTAATACTGACAAATATTGTTGACACTTTGCTATCGGCGAATGGAAGTCGTTTAATTGCGCGCTCCTTCGGTTCGCCGCGCTACCGGGTTATCGTGCAGGTTACGGAACGTTTTTCCCTCCTTTTTTTTTATCGATGATGCGCGAAGCAAAGCGCCGCGGTACCGTTCGCCCGAAGAAACAGCGTAAAACGGCGGGACAACGGGAGATCAAAGCCGAAATGAAAATCGGCAGAGCGATCGACGAGCCTGTTTCGAGCGTCAGCGGAAAATTGGAGGAGCCTCTTCTCGCTGTTTATTCCTCGTCGGGAATAAATGACACGCGTTCCGGCATAATAACGATAACGGAGTAGAGGGTGACCGCGCTAAAAGGTTCGGGAAGGGTTCGATCATGATGGACGATATTTGCCCGGAAGAAACTAGAGGCGAAATATCCCGCTACAAAATAACCATAAGTTCCGATTAAGGGTACGGGGGGATATACCTTCTTATTAATTCCAGTTAAGCGTCGTGGGGTGTAATAAAGAAATAAGGGAGTAGAGACGACAGACACGGAGAGAGGAGAGTGGTCTTTGCTAAAATAAATATTATATTGTGATTAGAAGGGAATATTGGGGAGACACTTGCGAAGGGCTGCTTTCGAGGGATTTTGCTGGCCGGCGAAGGGCCGAATGAAATATATCGCATAAATCGAATAGTTGGCAACGGTTACGTAGAGCAAACGGAATGTGTAACGGCCTGTAGCCGATAGAAGCGACACTTCGTTGACATTCCGCCATGCACAGTGAGTCACAAAAACAATAACAGCGCATTTGGACTCGCAGCTGCTGCCGTCCCATTTCAATTTTCTCTCTTCCCTCCTCTCTTCGCCCCCCTTTACATCTGGACGATCGCATACTACGCGCCCATCGTCGCTCATAGATTAGCATCGGATAGAGAAAGCAATACTGTGGGCAATTTTTCATGGGGACCCCCATGAAAAATCTAACATCACTTCCGGTCAGTTTGACTCCTAGGTCTAAATTAAGTTATCGCTGACTACCGATAAGATACCTTCTATGTTGGACTTTCTCTCTCTCTGCAATACCTCATTTCGACGTTTGCGTTAAAAATGCAGGGAAAGCTGTCGGGTGTTCTCGGATGAGTCAATGCTTCAGCGTTGGTTCCCTCGAGGCTTTTCAACTCTCTTTATATTTCTTCGCGGGTGTGGCAAATGTTTTCAAGCAGACTTTTCTTTCATTAACCGTGAATGACTAATTTGCTTCGTGCAGCATTTTCGTTGTTGAGATTCTCGCAGATTGCTTTGTTGTTTCATTTCTTATCGCGTCGATTTTTGATTCACTCGCAAAACGCAGAAAAAATCTTCGGTGATTCATTCGTACGCGATATGCAACGATATTGCGGCAATAGCAAAGGCCTTGGGTTGCGGAAGCATTAATGACGATCGGAAGGAAAAGAATTCCGCACCATTTGAAAGAGAGTATGTAGGGAGATCGGTATGTCAAAGGGGGGAAGGTAAACGATACGGAATGACTGCAGCAATTTGATTTCTCGTAATCATAATCCAATCTTGGAGTAAATCTCCCGATAAAAGCAATGATTTTTATGCAGCTAGCGCGTTCCTTGAATTAATGTATCGATTTAATTATGAAACCCGTTGAACTTGTCGATCTAGTTATTACAACCGGTGAGTTTATTCCAACGTTCCTGTACCTTATCCAGATGGTTTTCTCTGTTATTGGTCCGTTTCTTTAAGGGGATCCACTTGCAGGGAACAGGTCCACTGGAATTATGAAGTTTTTCGCGGTTTCTCTCGAAATTTTTTCGGTGGATTTTATTAAAGGGCCCCTGCAAGAGAATATTCCTCTTCCTTCTCCTCGGTCACGCTTCTCAAGGACGAAACATTCTTTCTCACGAGAAACGGACAGTTCGCTGTAATTACTTACACACTTGAGGAAAGTGTGCGAGATTACACACGAAGGGGGAACTGACCGAACTACTTGGAGAAGCACTATAATCTCGAATAACCACCTCGTTCATTTATTTTTTCAACGCAAATATTCTCGCCCGTACGCGGTTTGTGAAAAATCACTTATTCGGCTCTCTCGAAATTAGTTCTCGAACTTAGTTCGCATTATCACGGGAGAATCGGCTTGCGAGACTTGCATGCCGAGCCCAGGCTGTCCTTGAAACCTGCAAGAAGCCCAAATCAGCTTTCTTCCTACGCTCCTAGAAGAGGACGCGAGTAAACCGATCTATTTTGCGAAAATATCGTTATCGCCGCCGTCAAATTTCATAAATAATGATGAACGACGGAGATCTCGCTCGGGCCAAAAATCCTGGAAGAAGTGATTTCGCGCATCCACGCAAGGTCCCGGGAGAGAATCGTTATGTAAGAATAAAAGTTGTTGCGGTAGAATGATAATTATTGGAGTGTTCGGCAGAGTCCACAATGTGGCTGTGACAATTATTCTCCGCGCAGTCACTGGCAAAGTTGCAGATGACCCCGGTGCCATCGACGGCCAGTTATCAATTGTTTTCGAAGCGGCTGAGAATACCGATAGAAGAATTTCTTTGTTACTTTTTATCGTCTCCGGCGGCGTTCTCGAGCGCTAACTTTTGCCGTGGGTGACTAGGTGCGCATATTTACACTTTGCCGCAAGTGCGCCTGAACTAGAATATCAACTTGAAAAAATGACCGGCGATTATATTCCGACGTACAAATAATTCCATTGATAAATCTCGGACATAAGCTACTCGTTGAATCAATAGAATGGAATTTTCAAGCCTTTCAATGATGTACTGCTGCTGGTACTGCGGTGGTGGTGCACTACCCCCACTGCCTCTGGATTAATAACTTTCCGTATAGTAAAAATGGCGAGCACAATGGAGAAATAAAGTAGCGTAGGATCGAGTAGCTGACTCGATCAGATTATGCGCGTATATATCAGCGAGCAAAATAGCATAAAATATTATAGCAAAACGGATACGATCACTTCTGGGTGGAGCCTCGATAAGAGACTTTTCGAGAAACCCTGTCATGACCTCTTATACCCAGGGACTTTGCAAAAATTTTACATTTCTCCGAGGCTAATCTCTGTAGAATATTACTTTTGAGAAATGAAAGAGGAATTCTCTTGGCAAAGGCCCCCTGAAAAAATGGGATTGGTCAAAGTTTCTCCATGTATTTCATCAAAGCTAATCTTGGGAGAGGGGTAGAAGCAGAAATCAGGGTGGATGCGGTTTTTTCTTCAGGGGATCGATATATGCCTTGGGAACTGTTATTAAAGAAACTTTTGGGAAAAGTCGGGATTAGCCGAGGTACGTTGTCTGTTTCCAAATGAAATCTAATTTGGAAGAAAGGGGTGGGAGTAGGGGGTGTGGAGGTCAATATTCAGGAGAGAAGAAGGTCGATGAATATCATTTTTTAAGAGACAAAGACCCGAGGGACAATGAACACATCGTCGCGCGATAACCTGTCGGAATTACAAACTTATTGTTAGATGGGCTTAGATTCGCTTTAGGCCGTCGTGGTAAGTAATGGAGTCACGCGAGATTTCTACAGTTGATTCGTTGTACGGTACTTATAGTTCCATCGGGGCGCCGTACTGTCTTCCATGGCGATCGATGCAGGAACTGCCTGCCGTCCCCTCTCTTTAAAAAGAAAAAAGAAAATACTTTAAACTCTACTGATCCATTGGGACAACTTCGGTATTAGCGATATTATCGACAGAATCCAATTTCGCCTCGGGAAGAAAATTGTTATTTTGATTAATTAAAATTGCGTACTGTACTTGAATATCTCTCCCGGGTTACAGGATATTGCAAAAATCTCGCTGAGGTTAAACTGGCAGAGTTAAATCCACTTATTTATCACTAAATGGAGGAAGGGTGAGGTTGGACGTGTTAGTTTATTAAGGTGTTCAGTTACAAGCTTTATTAACTGGCTATGTTACAACCTTGTAATAAGAATAAGGCTATTGTATATCAGACTATAAATTAGTTATATTTCCAGTGAATTTATCGAATCAAAAGTAAACCCAGAGATAAATTTATTAGAAACACGTGTAGAACTAGCATGGCAAGAGAAGGGGGGTGAGGAGGGCTTTTCCATGGCACGGAGAATTTGTTCAAATTAAAGTGTCAGGTTAATTTCACTTTCATCGAGTGTAATGGCTATTCGTGTTTAATGTAAGGAGGAATCAAGATAGGCAATTCGAGAGAAGGGTAGGAAAGAGAGAGAGAGAGAGAGAGAATTTCGAATGCAAAAGACGTAGCGTAGGGTGGACATTAATGGATCGTACTGTACGTTAAGTATTGTCTTATGGTCGTGTGTGCGTGCGTATGTGACCCTGGGGTGTGCGTTGTCGACGACGGTTGCCATTTCTCCCGTTCAATTGGCCCCTGCCAAGAATGGAGAAAATTATTTCCCCTTCAATTCAAGACAATTTAAAGGAATTAAGCGGCGGAGCCTCCGTTGACTGCCGTGTTCCAAAACTCCAAGATATTTCTGCGTTTTCTCCTTCTCTCCTTTTTGCTTTTCTCTACCTCTCTCGTGTTTTTCACCTTTCTCCACCCTCCCTTCCCCTCTATTCATTTGCCAGCACACATCTGAAAAAGGAAGAAGGAAACCCTCCTGACATCTTAAATAAGAACATCACGTACGTGGACACTCCAAAGAGAGTTCTCACGATTCGACGATGATGTCTCTATAAAGAAACTCGGAGGGTTCCATACGATACGGGCTCATTTTTCTCTCTGGTTTCTTCAATTTCCCCCGCGGTCCTCAATTCTTATGAAATTGACCACGTTCCATAAAGCATCGCATAATCATCGCGGTAGCTCTAGCAGAAACCGGCTGGAATCGCTAGCGAAAGTACAGCTTCAGTTTCGTTTTGGGAAGTTCAACAACCGTTCTGTGCCGGTTGAAGTCTGAAAGATTAGAAGGGGGGAAGGGGAGGAAAAAGGCGACGTAACGACGTCCGAAAGGAAAACGTCCAAACGTTTGTTGTGCCACGTCTAATTGGTCTAATTAGAGAGAAGAAATGTGGACATTAGCAGCATCTGCGTTCACTGTGAGAGAGCGGCATCCACCATGGAAAAGCGCGGTTAAAAATGCCTCGAGTCGTCCTGGGAATAAGGCAAAGACCAACAAGCAACGTCTGTCCGACACTTTGGTCGACGATAAAGTTGCAGCGGCCACAATTTGCAAGTACTCGCCGTTATGACCTTGCCGATGATACACTTGCATTAAGTACAACCACCTGACGCAGCTGCCACGCAAAATTACGCATATCTCATTAGTGGAATATTTTTCTTCGACTGTTATCCGGCCGATCTCGATATCGATCTCCTAGTCGCGAACTCGGTTTGCAAAATGATCCAGGGGTCTCCCTCATTCTCCTCCTCCTATTCCTCTTCTTGTTCTTCGGTCATTCCGACATTGTTTGCCTCTACTTATCTCGTTACTGAAACATTTAAATGGCGATCAATGGAAATTTTATTGTCGCAATAACGCCGACCATGTTTATCTGGACATACTGGGGAAACTTTGTTCACTTGCCGAAGAAATATCTCCAGCGGACAATGATGCCGGTTGTCAGGGGTTTCACAGTTTATTAGGCTCGCCTCAAAGGAAAGTTCCTCGTGCTTCTTTAGAACGGGAACGCGAGAGTTTCCTGAAACAAATGGGTTTGTCCAATGGCAAGGGTTTGCCCGAGGTTATGTCAATTCTAATTTGATGGAAAGTAGGGATTAGGGAGAGTTCTGAAGAAATTTGTCGCGAATGTGACAAGTGGAGTGTCTCGTAGGATCTGCAAATGGCTTGGTATCACGAGAGCCTGTAAATCACGAACGTTATCCATCCCCCAGCCTGGCGATAATGCCAAATGGAACGTGGCTGGCCAACTCTTCGTTATACCAAATCACTCGAGTTTGTTTGCATTTTATCTTTCTGGGTCAATATTGAGCCACGTCAAGTGCTCTCGAACCTGTTCTCATCCCCCCGTCAATCCCCCAACTTATTCGTCAAATAGCGGACGGATAAATCGCTGAATGGTAGCTCCCCAGGAGGGACTCCGAAACCTGTCCCGAGGAGGACGAACCTGCGCAATCCTTCTCGGATTTCCCTTTTTGCCCGCGATAACAACGCAAGCGGAGGCAAACCAATTTGCACCGTTGTTCGCGTAAACTCTAAAATTCTCCCCCGGGTTTATCATCTCCTCCCAGCTGTCTCTCCTCCGGTTCATCCTGGATAAACAAATTGCGCCGGGCGATCAATTATTTATGAAGTTAGCCTTGTGTATCTGCAGTTAAACACTGGCTTGATTCTAGTTTCATCAGGCCCGATTAATCATTGCGGCAAAAACAATGCGAAGGCAATAAGCAGATGAAAGGGTGTCACAATCCAGCAAAGACAAATGCCACGCATACATATTAAACAAACGGTATACATAAACATTATCGTTTTGTTTCTTGCATTGAGATTATGCGTCACGTTGTCCGGGCGATTGTGTTCTGCTTGAATAAAATTTACTGTCCTCGGCGACGACTTCCTCTGCAGTTATCGCCAACTCGCAGGCTACGTTCACGCACTTGACACACGCGCACCAACGCGCGTACACGCACACGCACAAACGCATACACACCCATCGGTAATTTTCGCTACCCGTATTACTTCAACTAGCCTTCTATTTATAGTTTAAATATCAAGCGATAAAAAGGATTGTCCGTCCTAAGCAAATAACGTGGTCGATTCAATGAACGATCAGGAGTATCAGTGGGAGTATCAGGAGAGAATTCATAGGGAACCCTCGTCAAAATTACCACGAGGAATAAGCGTGGATGACCACCAATAGAAATGAAGCTCGTCGCAAATTGCCTCCTTGTGGCGAGCGGTTGTAGGTCTTCGCTCCGGGAACTGCCGATGGTGGTTCCAGAGAGGTTCCAGAGAGATTCCAGTCGAGTAAGGACAATATTGACGTTACCGTGTTTCCGCAGTGTCTTGTGGGGGTTTTTCTCGCTTTGGCGAGATGCCTGGTAGCGGTCAATTGTCATGGGAGAGACGTAGCGCCGATGAATATGCAAAAATGGATGATTTTCAGCAAACGAGCCTCGCTTATAGCCTTCGCTAGAAGCATTTTGCGGAATTCGCTTGGCTGCGTGCCGCTGTGACTCATAAACGATTGCAGCTTCGGTTCAGGAAATTACGTGGTCTATCATCGGCGCCGATAAGAGTTTACGGACACATCTCGTTGGCCAATGCCGGCTGTAGCCACACACGTTGACAAGTCGAACAAAAGAGATGAACGGTTGTCGCGGCTCCCATTTACCACCTGAAACCCATCCGCATGTTGCGGCGCAGAATAGAAAATCTCACTGAATAAAGTAACGTTCCACGAGTGAGCGGAATAAACCAATTGCAATGCTCGAATGAATCGCCAGCATTCCCGCGTCTTTATCCCGCTGATTGTCTCGTTATCCTGCTAAGGGATTCACGGAAATACTGAAAGGCTCGATAAGATTGCGGGGAGAAGGGTTGAAAAGTGCATTCGAGGACGATGATAAGGATACGACGATGATGACGATAATGTTCATAGACTGGTACACCTTCCCCGTCGAACGATACCCAGATTCTTTGTCCCTTGCGTCCTTGCGAGAAGAGGATGAGCGTCGGGTCTAAATTTCCTTAAGAATTTCCGACGTTGTAAAAGGCGACAAGGGTTTCCTATAAATTTCCCCATATCGAAAGTCTTATTCCCCAGTTATTAGAGAAGCGGAGGTACAGGCGGTTCCAGGTTGCGTGAGACGCCAGGCGTCGGTCTAGGCGTCGTGGCGCCTCCGAGTTACGTTTTCCCTCTGACCGCTGGTTACCGCCTGCAAAACTACCGCCATATGTATTTACACGATCTAAAAGCGGGTTGCTATGTTGAACTTCTTATTTTAGCCCCGTGCTCGCCTTTATTTCATCCAACTGGCTCCTGGAATGAAAAAGGGTTCGCGCTCCACCTATTGGCTGCCACTACCTCGAATTTGCCCATTCGCCAAGAAAGCGACGCCGCCATATTCCCTCGGGGAAGAAGGGCCACGCCACGCGAATAATCTATATTCCTTTTATCCCGTCACAGGGAGCGCGCTGGGCTTCCCCTGGAAAATTCATCCTGATTATCGCAATATTTCGCGACGCTTTAATTTCCATTTCTCCTAGGCCGCGCACTCGCGCGAAATCTTCCAGCTTCTGTTCCTTCCGGCCTAAAAAGCTGCTGGATTTGCTTTAAGCCAGCAGCCGGATAAACGTCATTCGGATTCATAAAACGATTCCCCGTAATTCATGGGAGAAGATTCACTTGGCTGGCGTGCGTACGCATTTATTAAATTAATTAACGGCAGCCATTGAGACATTTGTCTCGTTAGTGGGCATTGATGCCTTCCAGGATAATTGGAGGAGGGCTGTGCGCGATAGGAAAGCCCTGAAACGGGTTTCCCAGGCTCCCTCTTTGTCTAACGGAAAATCTGACGTTCCGCTGAAGCTGCGACGAGCACTTTCCTAATGTTCCTCAAATGTTTTCAAGCGTCACCGTAGAATTGCCACTTGTACAGAGACTGACGGAAGAAACGCTGTCCGGACCATTTGTCCCTTTCATGAGATTCTCGCGAGAGTCCCGCGTTCAATTTATAGTAGTGACGAGCAAGCGAAAAAACAGAGACGGGGAGAGGTCGTGGAAGGGGCAGGGAGGGAGGGTGGATTTTTACAATTAGCATTGAATTTTCGCGGGGAGAAATTTAATTGGCGGTAAAGAGAGAAAGAAGAGACTCTTTGAAGGGCCTGTGTGGGCGTGGATCTAATGAGAATTTTTAATGATTGCAGCGGACTGAATTTCCAAGATCTGATGGCAAGACAAGGTGCGATTGACTCGCCACCCAAGACTCCATTCATCATGGGCTCGGAATGTGCAGGCGACATCGAGGCAGTCGGCGAGGGCGTTGAAAACTTCAAAGTGAGTAAACGAGAGCGGCTTTAATAGACTAAGCGTGCTCATTGCACTCCCGGATGAATTTATTTCCGCCCGAATATACCGGGATTGCTCGATCGGGCTCTTCCACCGCATGCTCCTACTTCCTCCGTGTCCCTTCCTACGTGTCCCATGGAGAAGAAATAAATTACGGTAAAAACCTTCGAGTCCGAACTGTTTGAATAACGCATGCCTTTATCGAGCTTCGAGTACCGCGCAGAAATACGTCACGAAGGAAACGCTGGAATTTCTTAAAGTCTTTTCAACGACGCATGAGGACCGAAGAAATTTATCGGTATTATTTATGTGCGAGGCGCAACGTGTGTTAGATTAAACTCCGAGTATCTTGGATGTGATACCTCAAAGAGAAAATGCCTCGGAGAACTTTTCTCCCAGTGTAAATTTTATTCGCAACGAGTTGCATTTGCGTTTCTTCGAGACGGGGTGGTCCACGATCGGGAATTGCGGGCGATTTCAATGTTTTCGGCATTTCTGACATCTCAAACGATGGAGGTTCATAGAATGACTTCCGCGAAATCATGCGTGGATGAAATATCGTATTAATAACTCTCTTCGAAGGAATGCTCGTAGTTTTCTGTCCTGTATTGGTGATCGGAAGTGTTGGCCTTGTGTATCTTGAATGAATTCCTGCGAACTATTTTTACTGCAACATCTTATGCTTTAGAAAAAATTACACGAGTCTAGGGTCGAGATAACGCAGTCAAGTAGATGCTTGTCATGTGATGTAGTTCGATCTATTCGAGATGAAAGATCGCTCAGTGATATTAATTCGTAGTCTTGACGTCAGTAGTAGTCGTGGTACGGTCCACTGGATCTTCATCTTAAAATAAGTCTAGGGGTTAATCGTGGAAATGTGTGTGCTTGTTCGTGTAAGGGTAAAAGAAAAATAACAAACCTGAGGAACGTTCTATAAAATTTGGACGAAAGGAAAAAATGGACGAAGGTTTGCAGGTGACAATTTTGAAAAGTGGCAATATTTGGCAAGTCCTTTTCTAGGGTAGCATACACACGCCCGGCAGGGAGAATGAACGAGGAGGTTTGAACTGAATTTGAAAAGGAGCATTTAATGGATGGCATTTGCAAATTGTTTTGCTTTGCAGTAGTGAATAATTGCGATGAACATTCGTCCGGCAGTATCGGGGAAAATAATTGTATTTGGTATATGACTAAGGCTGATACAAACTACTATCGTTTTCTTGTGAGTCAGCAGAACTCACTGACTACCGCACAACACATTTATTTGCTTAGCATACCACCCTCTTTATCTTCTTCGCCATGCAGATGCTTTTAATGCATCAAATGTCAATGATGCACTTAGTCTTGATCATTTGGATAATCGATATTATCTGTTAGCCTTTATTGCTATAGCTGTGTGTGTGCATCAACTTTATTGATATATCCCACTAAATCATAACTGCAGGATGTAATTCACAACCAGAGAATCTAGATCTGCCCTTAATTTCTCTGCCAACATTTTATTTACTCGTTCGGATAACTCTCGTTGATCCTCTTCTAGAATTGACTTGTACTTGAGTCACCAAGATAAGCTTGCTAACATCGAGCCATAAAATTGAAACGACAACAATGATTTCCTTAAATTTCGCGGTAAGAACACTCCGGAACTCTGGTAATCCTCGGGCACTTTTTTCACCCAGAGCTTTACCCGTTCAAAGGAAGTAGTAGGGAATAAGGAGAGTATCGAGATAAAGGTGAATCAGAGATAAAAGTTTCACGAGGTTTCGCTGGAAAAATTCTGCTTATTGTTTATGTTGGGAATGGTGCGTTAAAGCAAATTTAACGAGCAGCCACAGTCTTCGGAGGGTTCCAATAACGTATAATTATAATTCATTATCTGCATCCCGATAGTATCGAGCGACTGTGTTTTGCGTGCCGGCTATCCTTGGGATGCAATCGAATTTAGAGGACAACCGGTGGTTTGCAAAAAATCCACGTGGAAACGAGCAAGAAGGAGTCGAGCCAAGTGGAGAGAGATCCAGGGGAGAAGGGGAACCGCGAAAACTGCTAGAAGATCGATCATCGCCATTAACATAGGAAGATCCTATTATTCTCTCCTTCTGTTCCTTCGTCCTATTATTAATTCTTTCAAATATCCAATGCACACACGTACGTAGCAGCAGCAGTCTACGTGCATGCTGGGATATTTGCCCTGGGAAGAATCCACGATCTCAAGTGTCACCTTTTATGTGTTTAATGGGACACCAAGAATCATGTTCGTTCATCGCTCAAGCATTATAAGGATTATATCGAGAAACGCACCATGCTATATCGAATCTCATGGTAATTCTCCTATCAGAGTCACGTAGACTTTGATTAATTTTCATGAATTTCCCTCTCGTCACTTCCCACGCCCCGGTGGTGGTAGTGCCTTTATCTTTAGCTCTAAACTCTCCATGTGTGGCAAGAAATATTTATGGTAGCATTGTAGTCACGTTTCGAAGAGTACGAGGCCCACTCTCCCCTGTAGAACTAGCCCTGTCTCTCTTACTAGTCGAAACGTGACCATGAATGTTTAGGGTGAAATTACGTGTTTTTGATCCCTAGCTCGCATGCTGTGAAATGGATTTCAGAAAAGTGGCAAATTTTTGAGAAAAATCTATAATACTCGATGTAGATGATTATTGTCAATAGATAAAGTTCTCACGGGGCCTATTGGCTAATAGAATGTTTGTTCAGAAATGTTGTGTGTTTGTGACTTGTTGGTTTTATTTTCTTTTACTCTCTCTTTCTCTCTCTCTCTCTTGTTCTCTTGTTCTCTTGTTCTCTCTCTTTCTGTACATGTAAATATTTTGTTACATACCATTTAGTCATATTCTTGCTACTCAATCAGGAGAATTTTCATTGGATCATTTTCAGGCAGAACGCATGTAGTACCTAAAAGCACGTACGGGAACAATTTCGGGTATTAAATTTCACGAAAAGTACAAAAGTATGAAGTTTCAAGCACTCCCTTCCCCATTGTTCGGTTTAATTAATTTTTACGAATGAAACGTTTCTTTGCGCCCTTGCACAGTCAGGGGGAGGTTTTATCACGTTATTTACGATTCGTTCCGTCAAGTTACATGACTTTAATAAAATCTTAAGGGGTTGTAGACCTGGCTCTTGTAATTTTTCCTTAACGAGCCTCTCTCCGCCTGTTCTCGCCGATTAGTCGAAGCTTCCTGCACGGAGAAAGGAATTGCAGGAACGCGCCAGGCAACAATTGAGCTACTCTATTTTCACGATTTACGAGACTTCCCCGATGACTCGCCAAGGTCATTCTTTTATGGAGGATGTTCGCTCGAGTAAGACAAAAAGCTTGATAAGACGAACTCAATTATATTTGATTTTACGAGGAATGTCTGTGTGCTGGGACCAAGACCAACTATAAATCTTTATCGCGAAACAAATGAGGTATTACTGAAACGCAATATATTCAGGCTTTAGTAGGATCTCGAATGAAGGATTTCGGTCGATGACCACATGGCGCATTAAGAGCATATAAATAGGTTCTTAAGAAGTGGAGTAGGTACTAGCAATTTCGCGTAATGGGGACCTCTCTGGGTGTTCCCGGCGATCAAGCAGAGCTCGTATAATTCGGGGTGGTTTATTTTCGCCACTTGGAAGCCATGAACCTCCCCATGCGACTCCTCAAGGTTGTGCATCATCTCCAAGGGAGTAGCCAGGATACGACAGGACTACACGAGGAATAATGTGGACCCGCCCTAGATTCTCGAAGTCCATCGCTGAAAAATTCTGGTTTTTGCCTCGGTAGTCAAAGAAAGCGTCCTTGATGTCCTGCAGGTAGAGTGGAACGACAGGAGCGCCCACGTGGAATTCGGGGTGGTCTATTTTCGCGATGGACGAACTACGAGACTCCCCGGGTCTTCGGGGGAACGTTCCTCTTCCTCCGGAGGTCCCTAGTTCGGAGCTCGGGGCTAGATAGTCCACAGAGGCAAGTAACACGTGTAAACGAGCGCTTTCCGTGTGCTGTTGCCTCGATAGGGGGACTGAGTACCGCTTTCCGCTTTTAGTCCTCCCCAAAAATTTCGACTTCCTCCTACTCCCCCTCCTTCTGCTTAATCCATGGCCGCGCCCTGAGTACACCCGCTCGCAGGAAAATCTACTCTACCGAACGCACTATGTGTGACGAAGAAATATCTATTTTTAGCATTCACGCCCAGGACCCTCTCTTTCTTTTTCTCTCTTCATTTCTCTCTATCTCTCTTTCTCCTCCTTTACCTTCCCTTCCATTCCCTTCCCAAGTACGTTCCCTAGGTACAATTCGATTTCCGCTCCGAATGGGTTTTGCTTACGTCGACGACAAATTAGGTGAATTACGTTTTTTACCAGTCCTTCTGCACGACCGCTAATACCAACCAAGAGAGTATTTAACTATTTTTAGTATTCGTTCAAAGAACTGTCCTCCAGTTCCTACGTCCATTACACTTGAATTTCATCTTTGGCGGAATTGACAGAAATATTTTTTCGTCAATTAATTCCGTCTGGCCAGAAACATTGGAGACACGACAGTTCTCTCGAGCTTTTTTCTCCTTTCCTCCTTCTATTTTCTTTGGTATTCGTTAGCAGAAAGAGGGAGAGAGATCTCTCTTGAAACACGTCTCTCCTAGGTTAATTCGATTTGCGCTCCCGATGACTTTTACTTGGGTAAATTTTTTCGATGAGTCACCACCAGCATTCCATGTGCTTTATATGCTCTTCTCACGATCAATTTATTTTCCGAAACAGTCGTTTCAATGAATTCCCAGCCGGGCGATAAGAAGTATTTGGAGAAGTATTTCTGATCCTTTGCGTATTCCATAGGATTATTCGAGGTAAATCTTCGTACGAGTCCTTCTAGCGCTCATTCAACATGTCCGCCAAGGAACGTCCAAGATTTCGGCTTTCCCAAGTGTGTTGTAAGTGATACTGGATTTCTCTTTAACGAACGGACTCGCTTAATTTTATTTATATTGCATTTGCGTGTAACACATTTTTACTTTCAATCGATGCGGCCGCTACTCGAAATTCATCGTGGGAAAGATATTTCTGTAAATAAGGTCGGAATGAATCACTGGAATGCTATTGGATAAATAATAGGATTCCCCTGTACTAATTTGTTCCGTAGGACAGCGAACGCTCGACGCCTCTCTAAAAATATCGCTTTTTATAAACATTTTCCCTATCTATTCCCAGCCCCATTCGAGTACTCGCAGGTATTTAGACACGACTAAAGAGAAAATTCCTTCCGGCGGAATATTTTCAATTTTCCAGCTTGATGGCCAAATTTTCATCGTTCGAGCGACTCTTCCCCGGTTTAACTTCCGCTGCGAGATACTCGCTGGCCCAAACAGGCCAGTGACAATCCGGAAGAGTCTACTAATTTCTTCGGCTGAACTTTCACATTCCTCGTGAAAAACCCGATAGGTTTTCTTCTTCGACACCTCTCTCGAGGCTTCCTCTTTGCTAAATTGAACAAGCGACGACATCTTTATTTATCTACTATGAAGAGCTGGGACCGATGGGAAATTTAAGCAGTTGCACTTCTTTCTTTAGTCGCTTCATAAATCAAGAGTGCAAGCTCTCGGACGGAGCTTAAAAGCCCTTGCGATATGAAATCAAGACTAACTGCAGTAATTTGAGACATATTGAAAGAGTTACTCTGCGTGTGAGGACGCTGTAAATGATATTAATCTGATAATCATTTGCTTTATTAAAGCTTCGCGCATTCTGGTCCTCCCCCTCCCCACAGCGATAAATCAAAAATGTGCCGAATGAAAGCAAAAGTGCCAAAAGAGATGGAGATGAAAAACTGGAAACACGTAGAATCCATGTTGGTCCAAGTCTTGTTTGAGAAAAGAAATTTAAATAAAGTTCTAGCGCGAGAAGGAATGTTTTGCCACGCTCGAAATTCATCTTCGATTTCTATTGGAGTATCGGCATCGCTCGATAAAAAGCGGATTAACACTAAGTCGAATTGATACTACATACACGCAGAACAAGCAGCTTATAAGCGAGGGATAAACATAGTTATCTTTCAAGAGATCGTTGCACCGACATTAAATCCTCTCGTATTATGTTAGATTCATCAATATGTTGTTTCCACTTATTTTCGTCAAATGTACGACGTTCTCTCTGCCAAATCTTATTCTCCCCGAGGCAATCATTGGAAGAGCCGCGAGGCTGTTCGAGTTTCAGCAGCGGATTTCATAAGTTCGTTAATCTTAAAGAGGAAAACTTGCGCGAGTAAGTGCACTGGTATAATTTTACGCGATTCGCGGTTCATTATTTCTTTTATTGGATCTTTATCTTTGGTACATAACGTGTTTGCCGTCGTGATGACGGTTGTCGATGTTTACGATATTTTATTTGCAAAAATGTAAAGCAAATGTCGCGTTTTAAGCTTCGGTAGGAAGTTTAGACGGTAGTCAATATTCTTCCATGCGTCAATATTGTCAATTCGCATTTATAATGAATAACGTGAAAACTGTTTTTGCGATGGTTACTTTATAAGCTCCGCACGCTATGTGAAAGCACGTTTTGAAATTTCCTGTTCTACATTCAGCAAATAAGCTCGTGGAAGTCCATCGCAAGTAAAAATTGTAGCATTTATCTGGTTTTCCTCTCATTCGTATGGTTGCTATTGATATTTAATCGGAAAATAATCCACGTACACTCCATTATCCCATTTTCGTGGAAGAGATCGATTCGAAAGATTGCAGATTCTGTTTCATTCTTCTTTCTTCGCTAATCCACAAATCACGAGTTAAAACTCTCGGTATTTCTTTCTCGATTGAAAGCAAATAATATCCTCGTGGAAACCTGGGATTTCCTTGCGAAGCCGCGAAAGACTTGGTCAGATATTTTGCATTCTTACACACTGCACGAGGAAATAAGAAACTTCCCACGAAGTATCTTCGAGAAATCATTCTGGAAAATGTTTCCACTTGAAGTTCGCCGCGCGTAAAGTTATCTACATTTTTTAATGAGCCAACAGGGGAAACTTTAAAATCCGCGTTACCTTCAGAATGTCCAAGTTTCAAAAGTAAGCGCTCTCCGCAGTATTTTTCCGAGATACTGCAGGCTGGAAGAGGCTTGTTTTCCCAAAGATCGAGAGAGAACCCCTCGGGGTCAAATATTATACCCTTCGTTTTTACGCGCATTCGTAAAAAGCGGTGGAACTGTGAACAAAAGAAGAAGAATAAGATGGAAAACAGCGAAACGTTTCGTGCGATTGTGTGCGAAGCGAATAGAGGCAGAAAGTAAAATTAAAGTATTCGCACCCCTTCCAGAACAGCGATGAGAGCCGACGTTCTAAAATAAGAGGCAAATTGAATTAGCCTGGAATGGGAGAAATCTGAAGGAAGCCAAAATTTGTTTTACAGGTTGGTGACAGAGTGGTGGCACTTCCGGACCACAAAGCATGGGCAGAGCTTGTAACAGTTCCAGCAGCGTCGGTTTTCGCACTGCCTTCCGGAATGAGCTACTTGGATGCAGCAGCCATTACGATGAACTACACGGTGGCTTATATTTTGCTCTTTGAACTGGCCAACCTGACACCCGGAAAAAGCCTTTTGGTGCACAGCGTTGGAGGCGGCGTGGTAGGTTTCTAACTTTATTACTTTTGCGCTTAACGCTTAAATTGCTATTTAGCTGGAAGTCCCTCCTCCAGCCTATAAACATTTGCACGGTGTCCTTAATTGCAAAGTGGATAGCTTATCACAGCACTTGGCTTCCATGTTGAGCCATCCTGTTTAACTTTATCAATGTATACGTTTCTGCGGAAATATTCCAGAAAATCACCAATTACATTATAACTGCAAGGAAATTGATATAACTCTATTGAATTTCTACTGGTCGTATACTCGTGTAGAATCTCAATGAACGGATTCACTTCTAAACTGGTTTTGTGAGCTTCGATCTGTTGCATTCGGCTATTTATTTATTTATTAATTTCTTATGCAATTGGATGGTTTTAGCGAAATGTGGGGTAGCGGCTTTTCTTCGAACGTAATCCCTCCTGTTTTGATAAAAAGGAAAGCTCAACGCCGGATTAATGCTTTCCATTCAGAACGGAAAAGTCATTATTAAAGGGAAGATTAATTGTACCGTAATTATTCTCGGTCGGGGTGAAGTGATTAATGGCGGGAAATACTTTCCTAGGGATTAAAACCGCTTCGCGCGGTCTCACTGGGAATTTTTATCTCGGTTGACTCGCGAAAATAGTGGAGAAGGACTTTGAAAACATTTTAAGGAATGGCAAGTAAAATGTTTTTTCTTTGCCTCCATCTTCATTTTTAATAGGCTATTAAACGATTATCGTTCGGGATGATGTGGGAACCTTTATTACTGGAAGAGGAGGATTCCATGTTTTTTCAAGTAACAAACGTGACTTGTACGGAGGGACCGTGGTGAAAGAGGGAAGATGAGAAACAGTAGAGGCAATACAGTTTAATACAGTAGAGTAGTTGTTGTACGTAAAAGCCTGAGCTGCGTGTAGGATAATTAGTCTGTTGATGATTAATTCGTTGCTTCGTGGCTGTTTTATCGTGGATTGCAAAGGCATGCGTCACGAAGCGACGATTTTTCTCACTAGCCTATCTCCGATGACTAAAGAGCGTGTCAAGTGGCATAGACACTTCACGTATAGCGATCTATTAATAATTTCCTGGATCTATTTCACGTTCGATAAGTCATGATAATTTTATGACTATTGATTACTGTCCTGTGTCTATTTACAGAGTTATCCTCTGCTCCGAGAAGCAGCAGTAGTCAGATGAGGCATAGCGGAAGTATTAAGAGTATAGGAATAGTAACATTTACACGTCTATTAAGAATTTCTTAGATCTATCAAACGAACGATTCATCATAATCCTTTCCCAGTTAGCAATGACTACGCGAATGAATTTCGAGATATTTCCTGTTTAAAGATACAGTGGATAATCTCGTGAATCGTGCTGCACTGTGAAGGGATATCATTTCACTTATATAATCCTATATGAGATAATAGCCTAATCTCTAAGGCAGGATCATCAGCTGGAATTCTAGTATTAGTTTCATATGGAACACCGTAATGAGATAACGTAGGCAAAAGTATTAACATGAAAGTAATCAGCTCCTTGAACAATTTTAACAAACGCTATCCAGATATTACACTCGATCAGTGTCGGTAGTCCCAAAGAGGAGGTACAGCTTGCGGAATAATTTACAGCATAGTGATCTCTGTATACGTTAGCATATCGTGAAGGTTGATAGGCGAGAAACGATGTAGCTTTTTGCGTGCAAATTTGCTGCTGGCTCGACATCGACCGTGAAGAACAGGATAAAGAAAAGGTAGAACAAGAAGAAGAAGAAGAAGAAGAAGAAGAAGAAGGAGAAGAATGGAAAGAAAAAGAGATAAAGTAGGAAGAGAGGAGTGGGAGGTAAAATGGGAAGACTAAAGAGATTAGCGGAGGACAAGGGAAGAGTGCGAGAAGGTGAAATAAGTGGAAGAGAGAAAAGTCAGATGAGGGCAAAAGGGACGGGGGTGGAAGAGGTAGTGGAGAGATGAGGTTCAGGGGTATGGGGAGTCGTAATGGGAAGAGAGTAGAGATGGGAATAGATGAAGAGGACAGACTCTTGCGAGCCTATGGATGTTCCTGCGCACGTGTGCGTGGTATCTGGTTGTGCACGTAGGAGAGGAGTTTAAGCGAGAAGAAAAGAGACGGAGCCGACGAGGAAGAGGAGGAAGAAGGCGTAGACGACGGGATCAATACGACTCAACAGGTTACACCCGAAGCCAACTACGTCATATATATGCTACTACCTAGCGGTTGGGGCTAGTATCTACCTAGCCTATCGGGGCTGGAAGTTGAGAAGATGAAATCTACTGTACGTAGCGGCAGGAGCTGGAGCAGGAGCAAAAGTAGGAGCAGCGGTGGCGGTGGCGGTGGTGCCAGTGGATGCTGGTCGAGATCGCTCTGGCTGGTTCCGTGGATGCTAGGGTGTGAGGGTTGCCAGGCAACCTTTCGGTCTCTCATCGACCACCGCTCCATGGACCGCACCCGTCTGAGCTCTCTCAGATCTCGCACTACCACCAACACTACCGGTACCACCACCACGTGGTTCCTGTGAACTTCGAATGGTTTAAGCGCCATTCACACTGCTGCCGGTATCGTTCTCCACGTGCACCGTCAGATTCTGATCAGCCTACTCGCTTTATCTTCTCAGCAATCGCGTCCTCCCACACCTTCGTCTCCTTTCAAATCTTATTGTCGTAAATCCCTTTTCTTCCTGTCGTCCGTCTTCCCTGGCTCTTATCCCTCTGGTCCAAACTTTGTCTTTGCCCAATGCCTGTAACTCTTGTGATATTTGCTCGTTAAATCACCCAGGGAAAAAATTAGCCGTGGGCGATTGAAACGATGAAACTGAAATCTTTTTCCTAATGTTGCGCTAGGGTGTTAGGGTAGGGTAGCAGGGAGCGTTGGACGAGTCCTGCGAGAAGATTCGGGATAAATCATTGCTCCTTATTCGAGAACTGAGAAAGGGAGAATGTTATTTTAAAAAGCTTCTTAGGGATTTTCTTGGTAATTTTTTAGACTTTATTTATCACGTTTCACCCGCACTCGCTCTCGCCTTTAAGTAAATTATGGAAATTTTTCTCTTACGGGAGAGTTCCTCCTTCTATTTTCACTTTCGTCAGAAATATTTTCCATGCTATTACATACGAATGAACGATAAAAATAGTTATTCTTGCCTCAAAGTATCTCTGTGGCTCCGAGAACAAGAAAATGTAAATTCAATTTGCTAGCGGTGAATACTGGAAAAGCATATTCTCGAGAGGAATGCATGGAATTTGCTCGATAAAGCTACAGCGATGATATATCGTAATGCTGATACAGTTCTTATTCCAACGGTGTTTTGGTAAGGCAGGGATTTTCCAACGGATGAGCCTATATATGAAATGTCCAGCCATGAAAAGGACTAAGAGAAGGATCTGGAAAAACATCTCTTTTCAAGAATACACTCAACAAATATTATACTTTAGTTCGAGCCACTCAAGTATATGTAAGCGATACGATCTTAAAGAAATGTTTAAAGTAAAAGGCTATAACGTCAACGCAATTAGGAATCTTAAGAGAAATAAGCGTCTGCGATCAATAAACACTATTTATACCGTTGTTTAAACAATTCATAGAGCATTGTTATCGATTTATTCTTCGATGTGTACACTGAAGAGTTTCAAGGGCTGGAGAAAAGTAAGAACGAATAGAGTAAACAGATAAATAGAGCTGATGCATTTCTTATTCCTGCAAAGCTTTGGGTTAAGGGTGAAATAGGGATTTTTCGAGAATAAGCTTACACCGACGTGTCCAGCCATGAAAAGAGGTGAAAAAGGCGCAATCATTTTTCCACCCGATGAAAAGTGCCGTTCTATGTTACCTCTGGGGTTGATATAATTTCTCTCTTTCTTTTTTCTCCTACTTTTCTTTTTCTTTCTATCACTTAACTCTATGAAGTAGACTACAAGAGAAAAACAGAGAAGAAGCAATAGGAGTTGTCAAAAGTGAAACGGAAAGAGAGAGAGAGAGAGAGAGTAAGTTCTTTAACGTGATCAGGAAGAACTATTTTTTCAAGTCCAGGGTGCTTTTGCTCAAGTGCTTTTCTCGCTACGTGACTTGCTTCTTAGAAAGCTTTCCTTTATCGGTCACAAGAGTCTAAAGACATGCCAGAGTTTAGTATGTTGAAGCTTTCTTTTATAAAATGGCAACTAACTAATATTTCTCATATTAATGTATTTGATTGCAATTGATTTCCAAAATAGCATTGATTTGTTCCATCACATCATATATTATTTGTATCAATAAAAATTGATATTAAAATTGCTTTATTGTAAGAATTATAATCTAACATAATTCGAATTTTCATGCAAGGGTGTATATCATCTTTCTTTACGTGACTAGCTTTTTACGAAGCTCCACGTTCTTGCCTGAAGACATGTTAGGGGTTGGCACTCTCGGGCTTTGTAAGATGGGCGCAGTCTCAGTTCTTTCGCGCAGAGATCATTGTCCTCGAGGGACAACCGTTTCTCTCTTTATGTACGTTTTGTAAAGTTGTACCCCTGGATCAGATCGACAGCAGCCCCAAGAATTCAATAACCTGTCGAAAAATAATCCCCTCAACTATGTGAAATCCAATACGAACACACATCGCTGGAAAGGGAACTGTTGCAATTTTCCCGAAAACCTACATTTTCTCTCTTTTTCAGCGCAGAGCTAACGAAAATAAACCGTTTGAAGGCATTTTTGCTTACATCTCATATTACATTATTACAATACCGACCAATATTGATATAAAAGTATATTTATCTATATCTTTTTTATCCTTTTGGGTCATATTTAAAAAGGAGTCTTTTTATTTATGTTGTAAAGACCGAAATAGAAAATTACACGTGAATCTCTTTGTTAAATGGCTTTGTTCAATTTTCTACATAAGGTTGGTGATGCGCAATTTGGGGCGACTACTTAAAATTCCGGTTCGTAGATTTTTTTCTTTTCGGACTGTTCGTCGAGTCCAGGCCCTGGTTCTCGCATTGGCCATCGGTCGTTGAGTATCGAATTCTCGAGAAAGACCGGAGAGAGATAGAAACACAGAAGGCTCAATTCTCGGAAATAATGAATGCCACTTCTGTTGAAAATCTCGGCCAGCTCTTCTTGATTTTTTCTTAATCGCTCCTCTTTCCCTCTTCAAATAACACTTCTGCTTATACTCTGCAGCGCCAACCAATCTCTCTCAGATAACCATTTTGCTTCTCTAAAAAATATTATTCACCTTTTCTTCCTTCACCTTCAGTATTACCTGCCATTCTTATCCTCTGTTGCATGAAGAATTTCAGTTATGTAATTTGAATACAAGGATGACCAAGTTCCTCGATCGAGGAACGTTACCGATCTACAAGAATGTGCCTTCGAGAAATACTTTCAAATACCCTTGGCGAAGAATTTATGTAATGCAAATTTTATAAGCACAATCAAGCTAATGAATCGAACTGTACCATTCAAGAAGAAGAACTTCCCTCTTTATTATTAGTATTCTTAAGTGAATCTAATCTGTTATCGCTATTTCAACTGGGTTTACTTAAATTGCTTTTTCTTGTTCTAGGGTCAAGCAGTAGTCCAACTAGCGAAAACAGTCAAGGATGTTACCATCTTTGGTGTCTGTAGCAAATCCAAACATGAAGCTCTGAAAGCTGCAGGAACCATTGACCATCTCTTGGAACGCGGAAACGATTATAGCAACGAAGTCAGGAAGTACGTAAAGGCATAATTCAAATAAAGAAATTGACAATGAGGTCTTTTAACATTTTCAAAAGTAACGAGGAAGATATTGATTCGAGTTATAATCATTTTCTGCTTCACAGAATTTCCCCTGAAGGAGTTGACATTGTATTAGATTGCCTGTGCGGAGAAGAATGTAACAAGGGATACGCCCTACTGAAGCCCATGGGAAGATATATTTTATATGGATCTAGTAACGTAGTAACTGGGGAAACCAAGAGCTTCTTCTCAGCAGCTAAATCGGTATGAATTTATTTGATTCGTATACAAATCTAACTGATTGCTTTATGATTCACTTTAATTTATTTGAATTAATGGCATTCGTTTGTTTTCAGTGGTGGCAAGTAGATAAAGTTTCCCCTATCAAATTGTTTATTGAGAACAAAACTCTTTCCGGTTTGAATCTCCGTCATTTGATGTATCAACATAGTGGTCATGGTTATGTACGAAAAGCAGTAAACCAAGTATTTAAATTATGGAGCGATGGACAAATTAAGCCAGTCGTGGACTCCACGTGGGCTTTGGAGGATGTGCCTGAAGCTATGCAGAAAATGCACGACCGCAAAAACATTGGTAAAATTGTTCTTGATCCCAGCTTGGAACCCAAACCTAAACCTGCAACACCAGCAAAGGGAAAAGCCAAGGATAAGAAGATTGCAAATCAGGAAGAGAAAAAAGCATCGAGTGTAGAGTCTGATGAAGATGAAAAGAAGAAGGAATCCGAATTAACAAATGGAACATCAGAAGATAAGTCAGATAGTGGTGAGTAAAATTGCATAATTTCTTTCTCAGTTATTTCAGTTACTAATAAATGTAATATTTTTTATTCATTTGTTTCAGACTCGAAAGAAAAAGAATCCAGCTGAATTAACAGCGATTTGGCTAATCATATAAAACCAGAGTAGACAACCAAGAAGATCAAGAATTCAAAAAAAAAAAAATACTATTTCTGGGAGAGCACGTTGTTATTCGGAAAAAGCTTACTACATTTGACAATTTTCCGTAAATCACATGCAGATGACATGCTAAATGGAAAAGTTGTGATTATTAGCCCAAAAATTAGGAAAGTTTTAATTGTAAAGGAAATATGCACCGCGTAAAATATTGTCAAATCTCTTCTGAAACTAGGTGGTTTTAGGAGAACGGGCATTATATTATTTTTAATTCGTGAGGCGAACATGAGTATTCGCGCACCTCATCTGCATGCACCGTAAAATAGAATAAAATGAAACGATGAAGTAAACTAGATTGCCAATTTAAAGAACAATCCATTTTAACGTGAATTTAAAAAACAAAATGCAATCTTTTATAGCGCAAGCGATACGTGTTATATCGTGGAGTCTATTGAAATTTGCATTAAATCTTTATTAATCATCGAATCTTCATCTCTATTTACTGTATTTTACGGTATTTATACCTCCCCTCGGCTGAATAATGCAAAAATCAAAGCTATAAAGAGGGGAAAGGTTCCGACGTGTTGTTCTGTTGCAAAAAGGGTATCCAGCCAAATAGAAGTATCACTTTGAACGCGGTCCACAGTAGTTTGCAGCATATAAAATATTGATTTTATTTTTTCACACTGACCAAATGGTTAATTTTTCATATGTATTTGTGTATCTAATACTATCTTTCCTACTATAATATGTATTATTATTCTTTTACGATACTAAGGTAGAACATGTGTACTTGAAACCTCACAAAGCATGTACTGAGCATTGAGCGGGGAGTTATGAAAGTTTTTACTTTAAGACATAAAACATAAGTACGGGGTTATATTTAGTTTATTGTTTCATGTAGATTCTTTAGCATAACTTCAACGAGAAAGACAATTTTCTGAACGCCCTGTACAGTTTTGAATATAGTAACCGAATGATTGCAGCTAATTAGTAATATAGACGAGAATCGTTTCTTAAGAATCTCGATATTTTTCAATAAGATTGATCATGGACTTCGAAGTTTGAATACATATCAAAACTGACGGGGTACCAATATACCGACTGCCAAGGAATTTACATTCGGAATACAAATTTTTATGAAAAAACTTCTATGATTTTACATGAAATAAACAAAAGACTATACCAATTTGCCAACAATCTTTTAATACAAAACAATGATATCCTTTTTAAGGTCTAAGTGTTTCTCGAACACTTTTTTTAAAATTTTAATGAAAAGCGTGTCCGTAGTATAGCGGAAATTGAATAGTTAAAAATATTTTCTGCCACTTATCCTCATTGAATAAATTATACATTATTTTCACGAAGGATTTCCAACTATTATAAAACAAATTTTACAGATTTAAACAATCTATTTGGCATTTAAATCTTTAAAATAAGAACTAAGAGAGATCAACTGTGCTGTAAATTACAGTAGTTACCAGATTATTTAAAAATGTAAATTATCATTAATTCTGAGTAGAATATTTCAAAGATTATTTTATCATTTGTCGTTTATATGTATTTAGGCATAATGTTATATCAACGAAAATTTAGGTTTTAATTCTGTAGGTTATTGAAAATCAAGTATGTAATGTTTTCATACAGAAATAGGCACAACATATGAGCAGTGACAGACGGCCTCATTTTTTTTTATACTGCAATCATACAAATATATAAATTCATAAAAAAAAGAACACACTCTCAATGAGAGATATTCTTCATTCCTATATATCGATCATATTATATTTTCTAAAGATTTTAACGCTTTAAAGCTGCTCGATATTATTATACAACTAAGGTATTTTATCAACCCCTAAACATATTTTCTTCAAACGAAAATATTTCATATATTTCATTAGAAATGAATATTCGCACACGTAGTTAGTTTACAATTTAAGTGACTTCTATTTTTATAAATATCGAGAAGCTTTAATTTTTTGTAACAATTTTATTCGTCTTATATATGCTCTATTTGATGAAATTATTACAGCTATACGGCGTAAATAAAATTGCTAAGTATAATCTTTTTTAAAAGTCCTATAAAAAAATAAAAAATCACACACTGGCTGTTAGGAGTAAGTTTGGCGTGAACTTGAATTATTTTTAAAGTAATTGAAAACTGAGTGAGTATCATGATGTAAATGGTAATGAAAGATACATAAAAATTGCGAGGCATATCTGAAAGAAAAACGTTGGAACAATTTTTCAGTAGCTGGTTGAATTAGAATTTGATACCAACGTCGTACTTTACTCATACCCATATAATACAAATCTTCTATATCAAGAAACAAAAAAAAAACTTCACAATTCGTGGAAGGTATATATCATTAAATAATCTATACAGTCCCCACAATATACAAACTAAGGATTAAACTACTGCCGTATTAAAATGAAATCCTGAAAAGTCGTTAATTAAAAAATGGACACATTTTTCCGTCTTCGGTACATCTAATATGCTATTCTACATAACAAGAATGTATACATTAACAAAAAACGAGGAAAAACATAAATGTTGCTACATATTTTGAGACATCTTTAAATAAACTCATCCTATATCTAATCTAAACTAATCTGACACAACACAACTTACATATATACAATGGTGACATAATACACTGTATATTTTATGTAAGGCTTTAAATGTTTCATCAAAAATAACTATTACATTATAATATATCTCTATATATTTGTATCGGCCGTTTATCTTTACCTTATTTTCATCATTTAAGTACTATTACAATCAGCGTGAATGTCGGAATGCGAGAATACAAGCAAGGATAGGTAGATTAGAATTTCAGAAATAAGAAGTCCAAAATCCATCGAGTGATTTCGTCGAAAATTCTTTAGCGTCTCTAACTCACGTACTGTCATTATTTTAAAGTTAGACGGTAGTGTAATGTTTTTATAATATTTTATATTAAACAAAGTAGGGTTTCCCATTTTCTCCTTATAAGCGAAATTATAGGATACTCTCGAATATTTTAATGAACTTTGCTTAGATATGCGCGACTGACCAGCAGTCTATCGATTTTCTCTCATTAATTGTATAATACATGTTACAATAACTACCATTTCAGTTTAACTAATGATTGACAAATCCAACGTTCTATATGATACAGTGAATACAACACACGTAGCTTATAGATTTAAAATGATTTCATGCCAATCTTTCATTTGAAGCTGATGAAGATCCTGCATTTATTTTA
Organism: Sclerodermus sp. 'alternatusi'; assembly: GCA_037305995.1. Lineage (NCBI taxonomy): Eukaryota > Metazoa > Arthropoda > Insecta > Hymenoptera > Bethylidae > Sclerodermus > Sclerodermus sp. 'alternatusi'. The sequence continues at coordinate 11,422,743 of CM074545.1, forward strand.
ATCAATCAAATGTAAAAACTATGTGTAATGTTTATTATAATTATATTCAGATATAGTTTCACAGTCAATTTTTATAATGTGTAGGTCTAATATTCATTCCGTTGTTATGATACAAAGGAAATTGTACATTTATGTTTTTAACTATAAGAGACAATTGTGTAATTTCAAGATGCCGACCTACATTTTTGCGCAAGTGATACATTATGATTATATGTAAAATTGTAAAATTTTTTTGAGGGGTACGGGTGAATTGAGCATACTTCAATCCTATTCTGATATTGCTGTGCTTATACGACAAGGAAATATGCCTCCGCAAAGGGATGATAAATTTATCGCCCGTCCCCTGGAAGCTTTGATATATAGATCATATTTTTGGCTTATTATTGTAAGACTGACTATGTTGCTATATTAAAGATTGCTTCAAAAACATTTAATTAATAGTTTCATTTGTTGTCCAAATTGTTATTTTTTTAATAACAAATTCTTCTTACACTTAAAAGAATAAGAGTAGACATAAAAAAGAATTTTAGTTATACTTCGCGCTATTTTATATGATCGATATAGGCATTAAATACTCGTAGTCGACTTTCCTCGATCTCTCGAGAGCTAAAATATTTTATTTGGCGGGAAGTAAATTGTGCTCCCTATACTTCGAGAGTTTGTTCATGCATTATTTTTAATTTTCCATGAAATAAAATTAAAAACGTATAGTGAACGCTACTCTGGTATAACATTATTTTGACTTGTGAAATTTGTATCTTTATAAGATGTCGAGTCCTATAAGACCACCTCGTACTCCAGTCAGACAGAATGACAATGCATCAACAAATGGAACACCAGGGCAATTTAGAACTCCTCAATCTACTAGATCTCCTACTAGTCGTACCCCAAGTCGCAGTTCTGTATCAGGAAGACAAGGTTTGTTAAAATAACTTATAATTTAATATTATGCTTTTTAAAAAATAATTTGTTCCAAGTGTCAAGTTGAGATGAACTCAGTTTTCATTTGTATTGGTGCATTACAGTATATTCTTTTGATTTTAGACAGTTTATTTTAAAACTTTTTAGGTACTCCACATGCAAGAGGCAATAATGTTTCTGATACTCCTTTACGATGGGGAAATCGACCTAATCAAGGCACGGTTGCTGCATCTTCGGAAGGTCAACAAGTAGCACCTACATCTTCACCAAATCAAGTGTTGCAAACAAGTCCAATTGCTACAGGAATGAGTGAAATTGATTTGTCATCTCCATTGAATTATGGAACTCCTAGCTCATTGGGATCTGTTAGAACACCACGTAGTGGTATCAGAGGCACACCTATCAGGCAACGAACTGATATTAGAACTGACAAGCGAATGAGACAAGTAAATCTTGCAGAGCCAGTAAGTAATATTCAATAAATGAATTATGTTTAAAATGTGTCTGTAATTAAAGAAATAGTGATTTATAATAATAACTTTAGATTCCTGAAGATACAAATATTCCACATTCATCGGAAAGTGAAAATGCTGGACCTCAATTAGTAATTTGGGGCACAAATGTAATAGTAAATCGTTGTAAGGAGCAATTTAAACGTTTTATTCTAAGATTTATTGATCCTGAAGCTGAAAATGATGAACTACCAGAAAATATGAATTTAACAGAACCATTATACTTGCAAAAATTAGAAGAGATTCACACTCTAGAGGAGCCTTATTTGAATGTAAATTGTGCTCATCTAGAAATTTTCGATGAACAACTTTATAAACAATTAGTTTGCTACCCCCAAGAGGTTATTCCAACATTGGATATGGCAGCTAATGAGATGTTTTTTGAAAAATATCCAGCTGCGGTTTTAGAACATCAGATACAAGTGAGACCATTTAATGTTACTAGAACTAAAAGTATGAGACTTTTAAACCCAGAAGACATAGATCAGTTGATCACAATTTCTGGAATGGTGATTAGAACATCTAATGTTATACCTGAAATGAGAGAAGCGTTTTTCAAATGTATTGTATGCTCATTCTCAACTATGGTGGAAATCGACAGAGGTCGAATTGCAGAACCCACAGTGTGTTCACACTGTAATAATAATTATTGCTTTTTGCTGGTGCATAATCGTAGCCATTTCTCAGACAAACAAATGATTAAACTCCAAGAATCACCCGATGATATGCCTGCAGGCCAAACACCACACACAGTTACTCTTTTTGCTCACAATGATCTTGTTGATGCTATAACTGCTGGTGATAGAGTCTATATAACTGGAATTTATCGCGCTTTACCTATACGAGTTAATCCAAGGCAATCAAATGTCAGGGCTGTTTATAAAACGCATATCGACGTTGTCCATTTCAGAAAACAAGATTCAAAACGGTAAGCTTACATAACTAATTGCTTTCATAATTAAAATCATTTTATAACTGAGCTTACACTTTATTTTCTTATAAATTATTACAGGTTGTATGATCAAGAAGAAGGCAAAGATCATATCTTCCCACCTGAGAGAGTAGAACTTTTGAAATTGCTATCACAGAAAGAAGACGTTTATGAAAGACTTGCTCGTCATATTGCTCCAAGTATCTATGAGAATGAAGATGTTAAAAAAGGAATTCTTTTACAATTATTTGGAGGAACGAAAAAAACTGGTACAACTGCAGGAAGAAAACATTTTAGATCTGATATTAATATACTATTATGCGGTGATCCTGGAACGAGTAAATCTCAATTATTACATTTTGTTTATAATTTGGTACCAAGATCGCAATACAGCAGTGGAAAAGGTAAATATATATTTTAATCATTTAAACAATAAAACTATTTAAATAAGAGATCCATCATTTTTTCCGATGATTTTTACTTTTTTATAGGATCAAGTGCTGTTGGTCTTACAGCTTATGTCACTAAAGATCCTGAAACAAGACAATTAGTTTTACAAACTGGAGCCTTAGTTCTTGCAGATAATGGTATCTGCTGTATCGATGAATTTGATAAAATGAATGATAGTACACGATCAGTTTTACATGAAGTAATGGAACAACAAACTTTGAGTATTGCAAAAGCCGGTATTATTTGCCAGTTGAATGCCCGAACTAGTATTTTGGCAGCAGCTAATCCTAGTGAATCTCAATGGAACAAAAACAAAACTGTGAGTATATATAACCTTCTTATAATTGTATGAAAACTACATAAATATAAAAATCTCTTTTATAATCTTAGGTAATTGAAAACGTGATGCTGCCACATACCCTCATGTCTCGCTTCGATTTAATATTTTTAATGCTTGACCCGCAAGATGATAATTTTGATCGCAAATTAGCAAAGCATTTAGTATCGTTATATTACAAAGCAGATCTCGAAGAAGAAGACGATATCGTAGATATGAGCATTTTGCGTGATTACATAGCATATGCTAAAGAGCATATTCATCCTATTCTCAATGAAGAAAGCCAACAACGCTTGATCCAATATTATGTGGAAATGCGAAAAGTTGGAAGTGGCCGAGGACAAATTACAGCTTATCCGAGACAATTAGAATCTCTGATACGATTGTCTGAAGCACATGCTAAAATGCGATTTAGTAATATTGTTGAAAGACAAGACGTCGAAGAAGCACGGAGGTGAGTTTTTTATTACTTTTAGCTAATCTCATATAACTGTATTTTTAATGAATTAACAAATAGTAACTTAATAGTAATTAATAGTTTGCTAATGGACTTTCATGCTTAATTCAATATTGTTTTCCTTTTCTTGTGTCACCAGATTACATCGTGAAGCTTTGAAGCAATCGGCTATTGATCCACTTAGCGGTAAGATTGATATTAGTATCTTAACAACAGGCATGTCATCTGTTGCGAGAAAACGAAGGCAGGAATTAGCAGAAGCTTTGAAAGTTTTAATTCAAAAGAAGGGCAAAGCACCAACACTGAATTACCAGAAGGTTTTCACAGAACTTAAAGAATCGTCACAATTGGTGAGTACTTTGTTTTATAAATGTTTGTCATAATTAATTGTGGAAACAATTATATAATAAATATTATTATTTATTTCGAAGCAAAGGATTATTTATGGAATGCTTAGTATTTATCAGTGATTTTATATTTTAAGTTTTTAGTTATTACTTTTTTTTACGCATTTTTTTTAGTTGGTGACACGTGAAATGTTTGAAGATGCTCTGAAAGAGTTACAAGATAATGGTGTTGTAATTGTTGTAGGCAAGAACACGATTCGCGTGTGTTGATACTTTTATTATTGTTTTTAATATTCAATTGTGTTATATCAGTTGGCTTTATTTTTTATTTATCATCATTTAAAATGACAAATAAGTTAATGAAACAAACATAAAACATAGTTTTTATGATTTACACAAAAATATTTTAAGTAATAACATTTTTTAATAAAATAAATATTTCATACAATACCATTTTTACTTCATAAATATTTTGTTGAACATCCGCTTTTTTCTCCTTCCTTCTCTAGTCTTCCCTATCTTCCCTCCTTCCCTCATTCCATAACTTTACTTACGTATTTCTTTACTCTTTACTCATATTTTTTAATGTATTTGCAAACAAAATAAAATAAAATATTGTTATAAATAAATAGCAGTTAGAGCGTTTGAAATTAAATTTGGTAAAAGTAAATTACTATTAATGATTTGATAAAGTATTTTTCAAATTATATGTAGATTTAATTTTGCAAGTCATTTATAAGTACGGTCTCTGGCCTTATTATTAAACACAAAATTTTATAAAAGATATTTTTATATTTTCATGTTTTACTGTTAAATTGATATATTTTAACTTTATAAATGATTATTATTAAATGAGATACTTGTAGAGCCGAATTTTCTTTATATTTGTTTTGTTCAGTACAAAACTAATTCTGCGAATTTTAGGAGCTAAAAGTCGATTTTCACGGATGAAAAGATAGAAATTCGCGATTGTTACATATTTACAGGCCTTGGCCATATTTTAAGGAATGTTGTGCTTCTAATGATATAGCCAAGTACTGTAAGCAAATCAAAGGATTACTAAAAAATAGTTGTGATAGGGACCAGATAAAATAATAAAAAATGTAATGTATGTAAAAATGTAAAAAGTATAATTTTATTTTTACATAAGTAATAATTAATTAGTTATTACATTAGATAGTGTGAAATTATTAAAATTTGAGCATTTTTATTGCATTCTGAAATTAATGATTGTAATGCTAATTTTTATATAACAAAAATATGTAGAATTAGATTCTTAGAAAAGGAAATACTGCATAGAAAATTGTATTTCGCATTTTTGACTATTACTGTACTTTTGAAGCCCCTTAAGTTTGTAATTTTTGAAAAAGATAGTAGAATAACTGCAAGATGCAGTGTACTGCAGCTTAAAAATCCGTAAGCTCATGGGCTGAAAGGTCCTTCCGAGAAAACCAATACTATCTTGTGTCTTTAAGTAATGGCACGTACATTTTAATTCTTTTGAAAAATAGTACGAAATTTCCAAAAAAATCTTATGCAATGTTAAATATATATTAAATATATATATATTAAATATTAGGCATTTATATAAATTAATGTCTTAAATAATTTTTTTAAATATATCTTTATCTCGCTTGAATTCTTCCATGAAATCAGCGGTGCAAGCCAAAAGGTAGAGAATGGAATTTTCTGTACCTAAAATAGAAAGTACCTGAAATTCTGCGATAATGGAACCCAAGGGAGTTAAAAGAATTCGACGGTTGCTAAGCGGACACTTAGAAACTTCATAAGAATTACTTCTTGAGAATTTTTAAGACGATTCATCAATTTGATACTTTAGTTTTTTAGTTTTGAAAATAATAATTTTCTTTCATACACATAGGTATCGGTTAGTTTTCATAAATTTTCACCCGCTTGAGTTCGGTAATTTTAGGCATTACTGTACTAAAGTAATTTATCACTTGCTGAGTAACGACTGCAAAGGATAATTGAGTCTTTCGGGCTTATGTACAAAAGGTTTTCGAGAATCTGCAGTTGGTTGCATTCTTCAGAACCATTACTTTCAAGGTTGAAATTTCTAACACAGACAAGTACTATCTACTTAGATACTTTTTAGAAAAAATATTAATATTAAAATTATTTATATTATAGTAATATATTAATTTTATAAATTAATTAAATATTACTATAATATTAATATTAAATTTTCAATTTCGTTGTCAAAGAAAATTTTCTTTTCTTTGAGTTGGATAAAGCCAAAATTTTGCCATACCTAATTTGAACCGACTTTTAGCCTTACAGCTACATTAGGATAGGATGTTCCTGCACACCCTCTTACTTTTCCTTTCCTTCCCATTCCTTTTCCCTGCAAATATCCGCACTGTCAATAGAAGCAATGGGTACTGCGTAGATACTGCGAACAGATGGGTTTGTCCCAACAATTTCTTCGAAAGCAATGAGGTATCCTAGTTAAACCGTAACGCGGAAAACTGCAGGACACTTGGGGTCTGATTTTACACAGCTTACAAATACTTTCTATTGTTATTTTTGTACGTTACTTCTTTCGCAGAAAGAGTATAAATTCGCAGAATTCCAAATTTAAGAAAGAATGTAAAAAGAATTTTTTTATAAAAAAAAATATATAAGATGCTATGATTAACGGTAAATAAATAATTTTACATTGATGCTTTGATCAGTTTTTATCTGCTGTACTTGAGTAAATTATCTGATGAGATTTAATCACTTGATGTTTTTTGGAAAAGTCTACAGAATAGCTAGAGCATTGCTGGCCCTGAGGAACTTTAGTCTTGTATAATGGGTCTAGGGTGGGGCGGTTGTTGAATCCTTCAGGTCACCTCTACCTCAGTTAATCGACCTACAGGCTCTTTCATTAATTCGATACTTCTGTCAAAATTAATAAATTGTTTAATTTAGCTCCTCAGAAACCATTCCATTCAATTCTCAAACATTACATCTCCTCTTTTCTAATTACTCAAAATTTATACTCTTAGGCAAACGAAAAACAAAACATTATTAAAATTTATCAAAAAATTTGATAAATCTTAAAGTATTGTAAAGGTTAACAAACTTATTCCGAAGATAAGATCTTTAGTCAAAGTAATAGGAGAAAAACTCCATATTCTGATAAGAATTGTTAAGGAGGAATTTGTAAAAAGTCGAGTGGGCGGGAAAAATAAGAAAATAAAAATTTCGCTCTTAGATATAAGTGATCCTTTCAGAAAGGAGAAAGAAAAGTAACATTGGGAAAAATGTTAAAAAAAAATTAAATCTCGTTACAAAGAATGTTGATAAATTTGAAAGGAACTGTAGATAAAACTATATCACGTACGCCCACGCTTATGCGCGGGCGTCGCGACGGAGGCGTTGTACTACGTAGTTTTGCTCTTGAGGTGACCTTGGAAAAGCCCACGCGACGGTAGGAGTAGGAGGCGTGGGGATGTTCGTTCATCGATGCTTCAGCTTCTAACCACCCTCCTCAAATTTCCCTCAAATTCTTCCTCCCCTACCAAATACATTTGAACGTAGCACCAACACCCTTCTAATCTCGTTCACCTATACGGGACTAGAGATGAGTACATTAATACACATTATCACACAAGCGAACATGCTCCTCATACATTTGTATGAACCTCCACTGCAATTTGAAGCAAATGTACCCAATGTGTGTTCAACCATCAAAACATTCGAGAAAATGTGTTATCGCCCGTTTTACTTTATGCCAAAAGTATAATAGTAGCTGGCAATCAGAGATGACAACCGTGAAGATACGTGAAAAATAAACGGTGAGAAGGTCTATAAGGTTGCGTAGAAGTAAAATAACAGGGAGAATCGGTGTAGAACCATCTTCGCATCCAGGGGTTTCGATTTTTTGTCATTGGAATGGCATTCGCTGAAATGATCCAAAACGTAAAAGGCAAACCGTGACCATGGGCTAGGAGCATCTTAATTAGCGCCGGTAATCATACAGCAATGTGCCAATAAGGGGTTGGGGGTGAAAGGTCTGAGATATCGAGTTCAACGTTCCCACCCAGAGTTCCACGCGTCTTATCGGACTGGGAATGTCTCGTGGATGATGAACTCGATCCATGCGACTTCCCGGTGACGGCCATTCCCGGATTATCCTGATAAACCGGCTGGGAAACACGTGCACGAAAATCGTACTGCGTCAGGAGAAGTCGGGTCATCGCGCAATCGCAGAAAAGTCCTATCGTTCCGCGAGACCACCCGACGCATCTTTATTAATGAGATTCCGAACACGTAGGGATACGTCAGGAGGATTCCTGTCGGTTTGGACTTAGCTCCGGAGCAACGCGCTCGTTTGCCAGAAAATTTGGAAAGCGTTTCGAATATCTGAACAAGTTAGCCAATTTATTAGATTCGCGCGAAGAGACTCGTTAACTGGAAATGGCCTTACGGCGGTTGGCGCCGCGAGGCTACTGGGGTTAATTAAGAGGTGGAAAAGAGAAAAGGCAATTTTGGCCACTCGGAGGTTAACGTGACTCTTCTCCGAGGTAGAAAGTTTCTGGCATGAGCTGCCGGCATCCCCACACACACACACTCATATTTGCGCACGTGCGCCAGGAAATCGAGGGGTGAGATCTCGCTGCTCGAGAAGGGGTAGCTTGGTCCGGATGAGGGAGAGGAATCCGATATGTGTTTCATCGGTCGATCGTTAGAGCGTCACGACACCCCACCACCACGTGACTCTTTCACGCCCAAGCCGCCCATTCATAAAGCTACACCCTGCTAATTTCCAGCGTTTCCCTGATTCTGGCCTATCATGGGACTCGCCAACCCTCCCGAAATTTCCCAAGCAATATTCCTGATCAAACTCGATGAACCTTCTCTGTTGGGAGATAGGCGTTGATAAAAAACAATTAACAACCCCTCTGCCTTGGAATCCTCCGCTTTGTAGGCCCACACTCTTCGGTGTTTTTTTTTTCTGAAATTCCCTTGTAGCGTAACAGCCATGACCAAACGTTTGCCATTTTCCTGTAAACCCCTCAAGCAGTAATGTGGGCAGTAGCATTGTAACTATGCCGAAGGGTTACGGTTGTCTTTTAGTCGTCTAGCCTTTGCTTCTTCGTGCATGTACAATACTACCCTGGTAAAAGAGGAAATGGATTCCGAAAAGTTTATTTTACCAGAAGGGCAAAGATGAAAAGCTAAAAGAGGATTATACGCGACGCGTGGCTGTAGTCAAGCAGAGAATTTGGGACCGCAAGAGCACAAGCCCATTGTTCAAAATAACACCTGTTCCTTGATGGAACCTTATTCATCCACACGAGCCAAGCTTAGTGAGAGCCACACGCGGAACCGGATATTTCCTCTTCCGGATCCTCTGTGGATTAACTTTTGCAATCCCGTTTACAACTTGGCAATTAGCCAAATTATGTAACAATCGAATTCTCTCGAATGCTAGAACGAACGCCATAAATTCGGAAAGCAAGTGGAAATATAAATAGAATAAACTAGAATAAATGAAGGGGGAGGTAAAATGGGGAGGATTAATATTTGGAATTAACTGGAGGTGTGTGAAACGAGAGAAAACTTCTTCAACGTGACACCTGATCCCCGGTAGAACCTGATTTCTACGCAAGCAAAACTTGAAGGTCATTATGGGGGTGTCAGGGGTAGCCGCAATACCCCACATGATGCAAGTAAAAGTGCAGTGGTTGGTAAGGTTAGATTCGCATTGAACGGCACCTCCATTCATGCTTTGGGGCGCATGCGTTTTATTGCCAAATCGCATAGCGAATGGACCCTCTGACGGAGCCGCGAAAGGGGTGGTTGGGGGTGAGGAACTGCGAACTCACCCACGTCACAATCCCAGGCGAAGCGTGGGCGGTCGTGGATTCTTGGTATGGGGATGCGAAGGTAGATACAGAATTATTATACCTTCCCCCTTCATCCCCTTTTTCATATAAATTTCTTTCACCCCCTTTTCGATAAGAGAGGCATAAAATTCAAATAATGCACAGTCAATATGATAATTGACAGCGGAATAAATGAAATATTAGATTTTTGATAGGGCAAAGCAAATAAACGAATTTTAAATCGATAAACGCACAAGCCTCTATATGTTGCATGTTAAAAAACTGAATGAATATATGGCACGTGCAAAACCAACATGATTCCCGTCTAAATATTTGCAAAGCTTTTACAGAAATCAATGCGCCATAAAATAATTACAATTATGCATAACACGGTGTGCCAATTGATTCGTCAATAGTCCCAAAGTATGTACACGTGGGGATGAAACGCTGTGAAATCTTTAATCGAACCGAGGATTCTGTAATCCCGTTTAAATCTTATCTGGTTTCGACTCTTCTTAGTTTTTCCGCGAATCGTCCCTCGAATATTATAAATACTTGAATCACAGTAACTACGTTCGTCACTCTGAAATATGATCGCCAATTACTTTGGTGGATTAGGTTTGCTTCTCGATTGTCAATTACTCAGCTGCAAAATACAAGTATTTACGGCGAAGCAAACCATAAGCAATACCAAAGAAAACAAACTTCTAAAACGGAGGAAGAGTTTCGATAAGAGGATCTCAAAGATTCAGTTACTTCAATGAAATTTCATTCTAGAGGTAAAGGGGTGGAAAGATACAAATATCAGTCGAGTCTATCCCAATTCAATTTTAACAAGCAGGTTCGCTTTCCGTCAGCCAGTAGCCGTTATAGTTTCGATTGACCTTTAAAGGAGATATATTCTAAACTTGAAATGAAGTCAATTCAATGATAATGGAAGCTTACATATCAAAAGGCTTTTTTTATCAAATAGGGAGGAGAATAAGAGAGAGAGTAAGAAAGAGAAAGAGAGGGATGGAGATGAAGTTGTAAAACAAGAGAAAGTAAAAGAGAAAGTTGTAGGTGGACGAAAAGAAAGAACAGTGAAGGGGATGAGGGAGAATAAGAGGAAAGGGATAAAGAGGAAAGGAACGAAGAAGAGAGGGGAGGGTACGTGACATGGATCGAAGGGCAATGGAGGCTGAAGGGCGCTGTAGAAATTTTCTGGCCATTCTGCGGGGATGAACGAGTAGCGGGGGTGTGGATCGCGCATTGCTATGCTGTGGGGGGTGCGAAAGTTTGGGGAAGACCAACTGCGATTGGTTCAATGGTAGTGACGTTTCTGGAGAGGGAAGGGGTGCAGGTTTTGAAGTCGGTACAAGATCCACAGAAGTAGACGAACTCGACCTTAGTGCGGACAGGAAGTCCAAACTGAGAAGATCAACTTGGCCGGTAGTAGTTGTTCACCAGTTTTTACTCACTTTACACTTTTTGGTCTTACATATCATGTTTTCCACTATCTAATAAATTTCAACTCGATTCCAAATAACTTCACCGATTTTTGCAACAACGAATTACATCCAATAGGTATTTATTTATATTTTGATCTTAAATAATTTATATAAAATGCGATTTTTTTTTGGTTTTTTCATTTTTTTATAAACAGTCATATCGCTCTTAATTTTGATATTGATTTAATTTGATTTTGAACGTGAAATCGTGAAAGCCATTGATGTACGCAAAGTTTGCCGGTGAAATCTAAGTGTTTTTCTACTCTTAAAAGGAATATTAGTTTCTGTTTACTGATTCTGTTAAAGAGACCGCAACTGTACCGTGATTGAGTAATACAAAGAATAGTTTGCTTTTACATAGATATAAGTATTGTACTGCTGATTATTTTTGTAATTGTTGCAATCAACTAGATTTGTCTCAGATTTTTAATGTCACACTTGATAACTCTGCACTGTAGATCTTGTTGTGTTTTGATTCTGTTTCGCTTGATTCGAAATTTGACAGTAAGAAACAGTTAAGAGAGGCTCTATATTGTTTGCGAATAGAATAAATATAAACAAGACGAATAACTGATTTTTCGAAAATAATTTCTTCGTTCACGTTCAAATTTTGTAAATCATTTTCAAAATTGTTTGCATGCAAAAATTAAGAGACTTTAATAATTGAAATAAATCATTTCTCGATGATTTCGGACTATTTCCGAAACAAAATTAAGTATTATATTATGGAGTACTGGTAAATTAAAAAAAATGCTAATATTTTATATAATGGCATTTAGCGTTTTTTTTTAATTTTCCTTTCGTGAGCTATCTACTGAACGAAATTGCAAGTTGAATGAAAGCGAAAGTGGTTGGCATTATAACACAACGACTACGAGTGAAAACGAAATCTGAAAACTTTAGTCGTTTTCACTAAAGTCTTTAGATGAAAATTATTTTATTTCTATTAAAAAATTTATTTAAATTTAAATTTTAATTAATTTCTCTATTTTTTATAAGATCCACAAAAAAGTGCTTATTTTCAAAGTAAAGTGCTTTAATCGCGATATTATTTTATTGCATTCAAAAGATTTTCTATCTCGATTACACTAGTAATATTATTTGTACTTATTTATAGTTTAACCTGTTGAAGGATCTCTTCAAACAAGACCCTAAAAAATGGTAACATTCTTCAATACTTTAAATCTATCATTATGCTAATATTTACAATAAGTAATAGTAGATATTTTCACTGATACGAATATGATAACTTTTATATAAGAGAATAATTATTTTTTATTAAAACTCCTAGTAAGGGTTAAGAAAAGAAATTTCATAACAACCAGTCTCCTGTCCCGATTGTAAATTGGAATTCATTTTGGTGTTCAGAAGCTTTTCTCACTTGTATAAGGTAATACTTGAAAATATTAAATAAAAAATTCTCTCTTATCTTATTTAATTTTTTTTCACACGGGCTTAGGCTAAGTTAGTAAATTTTAAGTTTCGATAAAGTAAACTTGAGTCAATTAAAAATTTAGAAATAATTTCATGATAAATAAGGTTTAGTCTTAAGTTTTAAATAACTATGAAATGTTAATTTTGGTTGAGAGATACAAAAGATGAGCAAATTATGATAAGATGCTGCGGGGCGTTTCTTCGATAGGAGGTAGTTGGAAAAATATAGATAAGGGTACAACAATACCTGGTTTCCTACTCATTATATATTTGTACGTGTAACTGTTGTATCCTGATGTGCTTGTATTGGCCACATTTTACTTTCTCCTTTGCTCTGACCCTCGAGAGGAAAAGCAGGCCTGACCTTGGTCGCCATGGCGATTTGGAGAAGGCTACCCCAAAAATACTGCGAAGCATCCGGAAAAAAGGAAAAGCTTTGTAAAAGCTCAAAACTGAGGAAGATTTGTGATTTTACATTGCCTTCTACAAAAACGGTCAAATTCGCAAAGCGCATCTTGCATCCCTTCCCTCTTTGCCCATACTTCCTCCTCCACCTTATAAGTTTTGAGTGCTTTATTTTTATTTTTCCAACACTACCTCTTACAAATTAACGGCAACTATCTATGCAGCGGTACGTTCATACTTTTGCGATATCTGGAATATCTCCTTTAATATGACTAAACAGATTAAATGGAGCAGTAGATTAAATTCTAATCGTTCATTCATCTCAACCTTGAACTTTACTTCAAATGGTACTTTTATAAAAACTTTTTCAGTAATAATTTAAGTTTTTATATATTTTATATTATCCCTTTTTTCCATGATTTTCTTATTACGCAAGTTTTTGAACCTTTCATTTTTTTTTACATTTTTTAAATCAATTATATAATATTTAGTATATATCTTTAATTTATTAATAATTCTGATGTTTTGGAATCTCTTAAACTTTTGATTGTAAAAAAAATACTTGCGCGATATTAGTTTTTAATACTTAATCGATATATCGTATTACCTTACAATCTTTCCTTGCGTTTATTGCATAATATTATAAAGATACACCCACAGATGTAATCGCTTAGATATGTCGTTGCGTTATCTATTATTATCTACTAGGAATCTATTTTAAAAATGTTGATTGTTAGCATTGGTTTGTTATTGTTTCTAATAATAGTTCATATTTCTGGGACTGTGGTGTAGCGAAACTTTGTATTGCTAATAGAAAAAGTAACTACTGTGAAGCTTGCAGTAGGGTGGGGTTGAAGAATTGTACATTTTCCAGAACCTCTTAGGAAAGCGGTTTTTTCAATAGATAAATATTGTTTTCTTAGCGAGCGTAGGTCCGAGGGGTCTGACAGATTAATAACGGGTGGGTTGAAAAGGGACCAACCGGCCTTCCACGTAAAATTGCATTTTTCGAATTTGAAGAAAGCTCAGAAATCGTCGAAGCTTAACAAGCGAAAAGCTGACCTCTGTACTTTTACGGTTTAATGAAAAAATTTGCGAGTTCTTTTTCTGTAGGGAATTTACTGTATTGATTTTACGAAGTCCACAAATGGAGTTCCCTATTCTTCGATTTTTGTACTTAGTATCAGAAAAGGGTATACTGCAAGGTTTATTCCATTACATATCTTACAGTTAAATCTCAGGGCAACTTACTTGCTTTTTCCATACGCATTTCCTACTAGCCCCTAGAAAAAGCTGTATTGACTTGGTTACTAACATACAATTCGTGTCCTTCAAGGATTTATTGTTATATTACGATATTATGATACACATGTTTATACACCTCTTGCAATAATTCAACTAAGCTAAATTAAAAATTAATGAGCATTATTCCTATAATTTCATAAAAAAAATAAACATTGGTAAATTAATTAGAACTGACTCATTGTAATATTTACATTCGTTTTAATATTTTTTTTTAGATGGAAAAATAAAGTATAAACAAGATTTAAATAATTTGACTAATATTGATTCTGTGTAACAAGATATTGATAAGAATCAAAGATGCATTACGAGGGAAATACACCAAGAGTTGTGCCAAGTCACAATAATAATAATAATAATAATGGAATAAGAATGCCTCAAAATAGAAATGAATCTTCTTATGTGACAACCAATAGGCTTTTTTCAATCAGAAACAATGAATTCAGCAGAAATATCTTAAACAATTCACTAAATTCAATAAATAATGCATCGAATAATGTAGACGCGTCTAATAATTTTACGCGTGAAATTATGTCTTTGGACAATGGATTAAATTCTTCCAGCTTAAGATACCACTTTACACCTATGTCCTCTCCGAATGAAAGACTTGATACAAGTCCTTCATATTTTAATGCATCAAACACATCTAATGCGTCGGTACGTAAGATTTTTTTATTTCTAAATTATAAAATTGTTGATGTTGCACAATAGAAGTCAATATAATATAATAGCATTTTTAATATTTACTTAAAATAAATTGTTTCGTATTGCAGAATAATTCGCAAAGGGAACATCTTGCCCCAGGTTACGCTAGAATGGAAAATTCCAGAAGAACAGATAATGACACAAATTCTGCACAAGATTCTAACAGTTCATTTTACAACTATAACGCTAATCAATCAAGTGGTTCAATAGCTTCTAATAGCCCTCCAACTGCAAACACACCTCCGATTGATTTACCAGTTTCATTTTTGGATTCAATTCGTCCGATAAGTCCTTCAAACAGCATTAACGATGCATCTAACGAAGCAAATGCCAACAATTTTTCAACATATAATCCAAACAGCTATTATACCAATTTAAACAATCCTCCAACGATTTCTACCAATCTCCTTAGCCCAAATTCTTCTGATGGTAGTCGCCGCTCTGATACACCTGTGTTCGGTTGGAGCCTAGAAACTATCAATATTTGTCAACTGGTGAATAGTGTCGATCAAGCTGTGAACAGTCACAATTTTAATAATAACAGCGATAACAACAATGTTGCTTCTAGTAGTAATAATGTTCCTAACAATAGCAATAGCGTCAGCACATACCGCAACCCGCAACCTTCGACCTCAAATTCTCATTACAGCCAACGAACTTCGGTAGGTGAAAAAAGGATCTTTATTCTTAAAAATTCTATTTATTAATGTTCTTTTTAATAGTTTCGGAAATTTGTTTTTAACGAACTTTTAATTGATGAGAAATGATTTTCAGGCCGTTGTTGAGTACAATCAAGGGAGAGAGTTTAGTACCAGTCAGAGTATTCCTTGCGATATGCATGTACCACCAATAGTACATGTCACCACTTTCCCTATCAGTTCTTCTCCGCTTAATTGCACCAACCACGATGAAGATCAAGTACTTTACTGTTCCACATGCAGTAGACCTATATGTCATAGCTGCACCAGACACATTCACCAGCAGCACATAATTAATGATCTACAAGAAGTAGCCCACAGAAGTGAAGAAACGGCACAGAATGTTTTGAATGATGCTCAGAGCAAGCTCGCCTATCTTCAAAAATGCTTAAAAGCTGTTCAGGTAAGTTACCTCGTATAATGATCTTTAGATTAATGTAAATATGACATATATATGAAATCATGGTATGTTTCAAGATTCTCTCTTTATTTTTTCAGAAATCAATGGATTCTTTAGATCAACGTGCTAGAAATTCCATAAATGATGTGAGATATACTGTCCAAAATATTGTTTCATCATTGAGAATCAGAGAAACAACGTTGATTGAAAATATTAACATGACTAGAAAATATAAGATGGATGCTCTGAAAATCCGAGAGGACCGCTTGAAAGATAGTATTCTCAATCTCAGCGGTGCCGTGCATGATCTAGACAAAGCAATTCAATTCTTCACTACCCACACAAGTAGCAATATCAATCTTTTCTATTTGGAACGTTTCAAGAGCGTGACCTATGCAGAAGTGAGTACCACTTGCGAAATGAACGCATAATCATCTGATCGGCATCAAACAATGACGATTGATTAATTTTATTGTATTATCTTGCAGCTTTTCCGAATTAGTCAACTACTTGAAAGCTTACCATCTGGCGAAGAGAACTATATTTCTTTCTCTGGTTTTGAAAGTGCAATTATTCAGGCAATAGCTAGCATGGGCACAATAATCGCGAATAATCCTGGACTGATTGGTGACAGACGTCCTATTCGCAGCCATAGATACAATTCGGATGATTTCTTCAGAAGCATCCCACGAGAATTAGCAATGGAAGCTACATCTCCAAGCTTGTCCTTCGAGGTTACTAATATCATTGGCAACGATGGTGATTCGCAGGACAATCTTTGCAGACCCTGGGGTGTCGCTTACGATGATGCAGGACATATTGTCATTGCTGATAGATCAAACAATAGAATTCAAATTTACAAATCTGAAGGCAGAAGGGTCCATTTTATTCGACGATTTGGAACTCACGGAATTGCTTATGGAGAGTTCGACCGTCCCGCTGGAGTTGCAATTGATACAAGAAATAGAATTATTGTCGCAGACAAAGATAATCATAGAGTTCAGGTACTTTCCTCGTTATAAATATCCTCCATACCATTCAAATTGATACTTCTTAGAGTGTCGTCAGTTCAAAGTAAGATAAGCTTCTTATCTAATAGCATCATTTGTGTTTCTTCTAGATTTTCACTATTGAAGGCATCTTTGTTTTGACTTTTGGAGAAAAGGGCAGTAATTGTGGTCAGTTTAATTATCCATGGGATGTTGCTGTAAATAGAAATTGCCAAATAATTGTGTCAGATACGAGGAATCATAGAGTGCAACTCTTTAGTCCCGAAGGGATATTTTTACGACGATTCGGATCAGAAGGAAATCCCATGATGTGGAAACAATTTGATTCTCCACGTGGCGTTGCTTTTGATAAAGATAATAACGTTTATACTTCAGATTTTAATAATCATCGCCTGATAGTAGTCCGATCGAATTTTATGGCTGCAAAAGTATTTGGTTACGAGGGCCCCAATGGCACAAAGCTATTTGTAAGACCTCAAGGTATTGCCATTGATGCCGATAACCATGTATTTATTGCTGACTCAAGAAATCATAGAATTCAAGTTTATGACACAACTGGCAAACATTTGGCGAAATTTGGAAGTTGTGGAAAAGGCTGGACAGAGATGGATAGACCCTCCGGAATTGCTATCAATAGCAGAGGAAAGATGGCTATTGTAGACTTCGGGAATAACCGGGTTTTGCTAGTTGATATCAAAAAACGATTATCCCAATGAACCTTTCTTTGTAATCTCACATAGAAAAAAAAAAAAAAAAAAACAATATTAATACTTTAGTGATAATGATAGACTAAGTATAAAAATACACAAAAAAGAAAGATATTGAAAAAAAAACAAGATATATACAATAATGAAAAAAAAAGTTATCATTACAGCGAAAGCTATCATTATAAGTAATTATTAATGTTTTAGAGAAAACAAAGAATGTATTGGATTTCGTTTGAATAGCAAAAACATGATTTCTATTGAGTTTACGGTTTCATTCCTGAAGTCAAAATCTATGGACTGCAGCAATAATACATGGTCTACTTTGGGTTAATCCCTCCATCTCATTTCACAGTTTTCTTACAATTTTAATCATCGATAAACATATATATAGAAAGAATTCAATTTTACGAAGACACAAAAATCCGCTCTTTTAGAGGCAATATTTTCTTACGAATTGTACATAATATAAAAATATATATATATATGTATACATATACATACGTATATATGTATATATACAAGAATTTACTTGAAACATGATGGGTTTACCTCGTTCTTCAGTGCCAAGGAACAAGTACAAAAAAGTATTTTATTTCAAGATTTTAATTATTTTTCAATGAGCATTGACCTCTCCGTATCATAAAAGGTAAGGAGGTGCAAATGACCTATAGGATAAATGAGAAAAAGCAATTTGTCGGTGACCTAAAGCTTTATTAAGCTTAAATGATATAGTGCAAAAATTGTATACAAATCACTTTTTATTCATTTGATTTTAATTAAATAGGAGAAAAGGCTCCTGAAAAACCTTTTGCATATATTGTGATTTTTAAACCGACTACAAAGTCGTGAATTATTGGGGAATTGAAAAGAGTTTGTGATAAAAATCTCTTATAAAATAATGAACTTTATCTTATTTATATTAAGAATTAATGTGAAACAAAAAAAAGGATTAAAATAATCCTTTATAAACTATTTTTCTAGTAATTTTATCACCGACAAATTGGTTTGTAATTAGAATTATTGTACTTGACATTAATTATTATGTAATTTGTTAGCAATAACTTACCTTTGAACAATGCAATTTGACTGAAGAAAACAATAATTTGATATTTTCTTGACAAGTAACGTAATTCAGATTTACTAATTTGATCGATACCTGAAATTTAATTGTTTTTACATCAATTAGAACATAAATTTTATTGTGGACATCTCTTATAGAGTAAATGAAAATCAGATGTTGCTACTGCTGTTAAAACAAAATTTATGATACATTATTAAATAATAAATTCTTAAAAGTATTTTTTATTAAACAATTATAAATATAATGAAATGAAGTAAAATTTAATTTGACTCATTAAGATTATAATTCTTAAATGATAGGCAAGAACATCGGTAAAGTTTTTTTTATTTTATAATACTTTTAGTCTTATTAATAAATCTTATTAAAAAAGAAATATTCACTTTTAAGAGACTTTAAAAATATTTGCAAGTTACATAGTTACCGAAATTATTTGCCTTACATTTGCTTTATCCCTTAAGTATATCAAGTTGAATATATAATTAATAAATATTTATGTGAACACATCAAAAATTTTACAAACATTTAGCTGAGGAGAATATCATTATAATTAACGAAGCAATTGTAATTAAAAGGAAACATTCTCAATTTTATATTCACTTAATAGTTAATCTTGATAGTTCAGAGATTTTTATAGTTTAATTGTATATTTTAGAAAGAAGTTATAAAACATAAGCTAGTATTAATTAAAATTAGTATAATGATTGACAAAACTCAGTATAAATCCTTTTTTACAGAAATTGAAAAATCAGAAGCTGAATCCAGTGCATCATCCAGAACATAATCCAAGGTATCGAGATACTAGAGGTCATTATTTGGTCTTTATTTTAATTAGTTATAAAGTTAGTTTTAAATAGACAATTGGCAAGATCTTCTTATGTATTACCAGATTACTGGTTTAAAACTATGAAGTAATCTAAAGCATGTCTTGAAAAGATTATAAGACATAAGATTATCTTGCAAATAAGACTTAATATACTAATAGGATAATATGGACCATTCTAATCGATTCTCATTGATAGTCCCATCACCTAATGACTGTTAGCCTGGTGACACATAGGGTGTCAGGGTCAAATATTACACTCCTCCTTAAAGGGCCTTAATTTCATCCCATTTAATTTCTCAATTTCAAGCTCAATTTTAAGAAAAATAGTTACATCATTAAAGTGTAATTAATATATCTATATAAAGCATAAGAGGTAATAGATCTCTAAATACTAAAATCTAAGCTCTAAATCAAAACAGAAAAAAAATATTTTCTGGTCTGACCTTTAAAAATGTGCCCTTTTAAGGATCTATGTCATTATTGAAATACCCTACATAGAAATCTTACTGTGATCAATGACGCATTTTATAATGCCCATCAAATTTCTATTCTTTGCTAAAAACTAATTCATAAAAGTCCACTAGGTACAGTGATATTTACATGATTAACTAAAAAATTACTTAATAGCGTTACATTTTCCGAAAATTTCATTTTATTTATGGTTATTTATTACTTGAAAATAATATAAATAGAATCGGTTATTAAAGTACCGAAAGTGAATGCATAAGCTTTTACGCTTCCGTCACTTTTATAGTAAATAATTCTTTTAACATACTATGTAATAGTAGCTTGTTATTCGTATCCATTGGAAATCAATGAAATCCTAACGAAATCAAAAATTATTATTTGAATTTTAGACATAAAATTCATTTTAAATATTAATTAATATTAAATGATTAAATCATATAGTTATAAGTATTATAAAATATATAACATTAGATTTTATTATTTTATCAATATTTGATATTAAGAAGTGAAAGAGGAACTTAAAAAGAAACAATGAAGTTAACGGAAGTGTGCCTTTAAACTAAATTAAAAATCTATTTTCAATGGAAAACAGTAATGATTATGTCAATTTTAAAACAATCTAAATTTGCAGAATATTTTATATTAGATTCATCATTGGACAGGGTGAAAAATATGAAATCTACAAGTTTTTTTTCTTTGATTCAATCAATATTCTCAACCTTTCGTTTTCACAAAAAGATAAATTATCACTTCTTACTAAATATTTTAACTTATTTTTATTCTGTCTTATTTGAAAGACAAATATTAATAACTATATTGGTATAATCTTGATGTTAGTAATTATATTTGTTTGATGTTTACTTTTCATTTACGGTATTCTAAAGTACGCATTTTAATCTCTTTAAAGGAATTATTCTATATATTATTACTATTATATATAATAAAACTATTGATTCTTTGACTGAGAAAAATGCATATATACGTTTTCGGTTATCTATCAATACATACGAAAGGTATGCAGCCATACAAGGTGTTGCAAAATTGCCGCACTTCCTTTAAAGATGTTACTCCTAACGATAAAGATTGAATAATAATATTTGTCTGTCTCTGTAAGTAACTCTATACTTATTATTGAATTCTTAAAAACTAAGTCTACTTATAGTAGCTTAGTTCCTTTACTTTACTTAACAAAGTAAACTAATATGCAAAAGTCCATTGCAGTGACCGATAAGCAAATATCATGCCGTATATATTTGATAGTTCCTTACGAAGTGTGCGATAGTCAAAGGGCTAATCTAAAAATTATAGTAATTCGTTACTCTAAATACGTGCAAAAAATCAATCTAAGTAAAATTTTAGAATTTAAAATTGTGATAATTGTTTTTAAAATTTTCTCTTTTTAAGCGTTTAAAGACAATTAAATTTAATTGCTGATGATCAAGTGATTTGATCACTTGATTTGGTATTGACCTCTAAGCATTATCACAGAATATAAAAATATGAAGAAGTATAGTAATAGTATTGCAATTCTTGTTATTAAATCAGAAATTATATATTTCTATTATATTTGATAGTGTATTTGAATGGAAATGTCTTATTTAATGGATTGTGAATCAAATTAAATTTCTCTTTATAATTAAATTTTAATTAAAATTTATATAAAGTACTAATTTTAATTAAATAGAGTTTGTTTTTTCTAAATTTTTATAGTATAGAATATTATCCTTAGAATGATTTTTTTGCATAAATATTAAATTAATATTAGAAATAATACAATGGTGAAATTTTGATTACATACATAGTTAATAATCTACAGAGTCAATGTACCTGCGAAAGTCGTGTCGTGTAACGTACACAGTTTCAAATAGAAAGAATTAATTAAGACAAAAATTAAACAAAGTTCCTAGCAATGGCTTCATAGCAACAGTGATAATTAATTGAATACATATTACACAATTTCACGTCACCATTATTATTTTTATTTATTTATTTATTATTAGCATCATTATCATTATTCTCATTCTTATTCTTCTTCTTCTTATTATTATTCTCATTCTTAGCCTTATTATTATTATTAATCTTATTAATATTCTTATTCTTATTATTATTATTAGTCTTATTAATATTCTTATTTTTATTATTATTATTAGTCTTATTAATATTCTTATTCTTATTATTATTATTCCTCTTATGATAATCATTTTATTAGGTAAAAAAGGAAAAAAAAAAAAATATCATCGATTAAATTGATTTTAGTCTTATTATTATTATTAGTCTTATTAATATTCTTATTCTTATTATTATTATTCCTCTTATGATAATCATTTTATTAGGTAAAAAAGGAACAAAAAAAAAAATATCATCGATTAAATTGATTTTAGTCTTATTATTATTATTAGTCTTATTAATATTCTTATTCTTATTATTATTATTCCTCTTATGATAATCATTTTATTAGGTAAAAAAGGAACAAAAAAAAAATATCATCGATTAAATTGATTTTAGTCTTATTATTATTATTAGTCTTATTAATATTCTTATTCTTATTATTATTATTCCTCTTATGATAATCATTTTATTAGGTAAAAAAGGAACAAAAAAAAAAAAAATATCATCGATTAAATCGATTAAATGCAATCATTGTTCGACAAAACTACTTAAGTAGATGTATGTCCGATAAAATTGGTCAAAACATTTGCATTAAATGCGTATATTTAAGAATATTGTAACACTTAACTTGCTAATAAATAATAAAAAATTACAAAAAAATAGAAAAACCCAAATCCTCCTTGTGTTCATTTATTTTTGTATTTTCCTGACAATTCAATATTCCTTTGTAATAGAGTTAGATATCAGAAAAATTGTGAAGAAAGTCTTTCATCGCATCAATGTGATCTATATATGGATGAATTGCATGAAATAGAGAGGAGAAAAAAGTGAAAATATTCTTCAAGTATTTTCTAATATCGTTATAAATCTTGAGAGAGAATTTCTTCATTAATTAACGGAGCGCATGGGTCCTAGAAAAGTAATAGCGGTATTTCAAGCATTAAATGTATTTCCGTGTACAAGGTTACGATCTAAATTCCTATAAAATCCAAGGAATGTGAATTACAGCTCCTTGACTTATAGTGATGTCACTGACAAATATAGTCGGGTATAAAGTGTATAGTTAAAATTGTGGATGTGTGTACGATTGACAATAACGCATGAGTAACAAGTAACGATGGGATAGTTGTAGAAGCTACCGTGATTTCATCGTAGCAATATTTTTCTCTGTATTACTTCGCCAACTGGTAAAGCATAGTCAGCAGTAGCTACAGTCATCCAGACGTAATTGGATATTGTAAGAACTGGTCAGAACCAGCGTTAATTCTACCCGGTACTTTTCTTATCAGTGCATTACTCCCCCGTGATTCTCCAGCATCCGACAAAATCTCCTTCCGATCGAATCGGACGGATATTTCTCCCAATTTTCTACGACTCCCGGGTGATCTTAAACTAGCTCGCGACCATCATTGTCCTACCGGAAGAGAAGAGCGCCGCTCGACCATTTAAAAGAAAAAGAGAGAACATCCGGTTCTGCTTATTCCAAACTAATCAGAGCTCGCGCTCTTTCAAATAGCCACGCATTTCGCAGAAATCCTCGGCAAATCAAAAGGAAACAGCGAAAAGCGGATGTTTCAATAGTTTCAAGACCCCCCTTTAGCCCGAGTACTAAATTCGAAGGATAATGGCAAAGATTCTCAGGTTCAGAAAATGACCGTACAGGTCGCGATTTCATTTTGGCGGCATTGGCGAATGGACGAGAGGAAGAGAGGTAGAGGAGGAGGAACATAGACATTTTTCATGAGAATTCTCTGCAGTTTCGTCGCTCGAATTCCAGTAGTGCTTGTTGTACGCACAATTATAACTCGAAGAAGGCATTTGGCAGAGTAGCGCGGGGCGAGCATGACTATAGTGCCGTCAACGACGTCGTTGCCATAATACCTCCCGCCGCGTCTCGTCGCGTTGCGTCGCGTCGTATCGTATCGTATCGTTGTGGTCAGTCGTGTCGTGGTCCCCGTCAAACTCGACGATCTCTCCCCTGACCCCTGTAACCCTTTGACACACCACCTTCCGCATCTATCTCCATCTCTCTTCGAAAGCTCCTCCACGCATGACTTTTTATCATCGTTCGAGCCCCGACGGCCTCCTGTAGCTTCTACCTTCGTCACACTCTAACGTCAACGGGCCACGTATGTTATGCCTCGTCACGCCTTATCATCCGTCTCTGTCTAAAGTTCTCCTCATCTTTTACTCATCCTCGTCATCTCTCCCTTTTCGCAGGCCGTAGTACCCGGAGTACCAGCAGCGCCTACTCTTCTCTTACTCTTGTCTCTCCCTCGCCCTCTTTCTCTCTTGCTCCTCAATCATTGTCCTTCTCTTCCTCCTTTTTCTCTCCACCCATCTCCCTTCCCCTCTAGTTCGCGCGATGACGCTTGTTGTCCTCCTTTCCTCTCGTATCCTCTCTTGATTCTCTCTCTTTCTCTCTTTTATTCACGGTTTCCCTCTCCTTCTCTCTCTCTCTCTTTCTCTCTCTCTCTCTCTCTCTCTCTCTCTCTCTGTCTCTCCCTCTCCCTCCCTCTCTTTTTCTCGCGCGCGCTCCCGTTCTCTCCCGAATAGAATAGAATTTCGTGCCGTAGCTGCTCGTAGCTGCTCGTCTACGTGCTCTCGTGTACCGCCGCTGTACATATTAGGGACAGTTGCACAGTTTCGACCTCCAGGATGCAGGCCATCAAGTGCGTCGTTGTCGGCGACGGGTACGTTCTTCCTTGATTTCTTTATTCTTTCATGGAGAATCTCCAGATTGGCCTGAACGTGCGATGATGACCCCGCTCCTAGGAGAGGACGAGAAGGCAAACAATGAATGGTCACTTTACCGTTCTCTCCTCTCCGATC
The DNA here is from genome assembly GCA_037305995.1 of Sclerodermus sp. 'alternatusi'. Taxonomy (NCBI): domain Eukaryota; kingdom Metazoa; phylum Arthropoda; class Insecta; order Hymenoptera; family Bethylidae; genus Sclerodermus; species Sclerodermus sp. 'alternatusi'. The sequence goes on from CM074545.1 coordinate 11,447,999, forward strand.
CTGGGGGTCTTTTTCTCGTGGAATCCTCCTTCAGGAACGGGAGCCTTGAGAAGCGAGAACACAGGTCGCGGCCCACCACGCCCGTGACCGCGTTACTCCGTGTCCCGATATTCTGCCAATTTATTGTCTTCGTGGAAGTAGTAGCGTTTTTTACTCGCTCTCTACACCCGCTTTGGGAAGTGCCCAGTTGGACACGTAACAAATGCACGGCAATCCTTGTTAATAATGATCTCTATCATCAAAATATGACACTTCTTTTTCTATTTTCATTATGTAATGCCAGATTCTTCAGGTGTACCCGTGACGTTTTAATGTAGCTTTTAGCAAATATTCACATTTTCTTTAATTATTGACCGTAGTCCAGTGAGAGAACTCATTCCTTTAATGTAACTCTTACTTTTCTCAAACTTCAGAGCTGTAGGTAAAACATGCTTGCTGATAAGCTACACCACCAATGCATTTCCTGGGGAATACATACCAACGGTGTTCGACAACTATTCGGCAAATGTCATGGTGGATGGCAAACCTATCAATCTTGGTTTATGGGATACAGCTGGTCAAGAAGACTATGACAGATTGAGACCGCTGTCCTATCCTCAAACAGATGTATTTTTGATATGCTTTTCGTTGGTGAACCCAGCGAGTTTTGAGAATGTACGAGCTAAATGGTACCCAGAAGTACGTCATCACTGCCCAGCAACACCCATTATCCTAGTTGGCACTAAACTGGATTTACGTGAAGATAAAGAGACTGTCGATCGTCTTAAAGAAAAGAAACTAGCACCTATTACATATCCTCAGGTTCGCATGAATATGTTTATTTATATTTTAAAATTATAAATACATTGTTATTTTCAAGTTTTAAATAACTTTATTATGTTTATACAGGGTTTGGCAATGGCTAAAGAAATTGGCGCTGTAAAGTATCTAGAGTGCTCTGCTTTGACACAAAAAGGATTGAAAACTGTCTTCGATGAAGCAATCCGTGCAGTTTTGTGTCCTGTGCTGCAGGTGAAACCAAAACGCAGATGTTTATTACTATAATATTAATTGTTTTATTACTGCCAAATAATATTGGGATGAACATTGTTAAATTACTCCTTCCACCCCAACCTTTCAATACTAATCCCATAATGGCAAGTTACCAGCGTCCCTGTTGTACAGCATTTATTTAGTTTGTGCAAGCTGTAAACAAGTGGTACATAAACGCACAAATATCAAATTGATGTATTATACACAAAGAGACGATTATAAGCAGCGAAATTACAAAATGAGAATCCAAACTAATTAATGAATATCCTGCAAACTGTCAGTGAAATAAAAGAGGGCGATTACAGCATTTCTATCAATTCCATAAAATAGGATTAAACGTCATTCTATCAAAAAGTGAAAAGTCTATCGCCTAGACACTTTAGAGAACTGTAAGACAGAAGTCAAAATAAGAACTGATAATGTACAGTATACACTAGAGTATATTATTAATATTATTATTAATAATTATATATATGAATGGGGGTATAAAACAAATATTACTATATACATGCCGCAACTTAAAATATAGATAATTTTAACTAAGTTTTAATTGTATGTGATAAGAGTTTGCATGTCAAGTAAACTTTTCCTCTACAACATAACATCTACACTTCATTTTATATATAATCTGTGATCAGTACGCACAATTTTACAGTTCTTAGCAGACTGCCTTGCTAGGACATTCATAATTGAATACAATCGTTACAGCGATTTAAAAAGAAGCAATTGGAGTAGAGGAAAATTGTATGAATGGTATAAAGAAAGATGAATGCAATGAAGAAAATACGATTAAAATGTTAGGTAAAAAAGACCGTTATGTATGAATGTATAAATGATGAAGGGAGAAGCAATAGAAATTAATTGTAAATAAGTACTGGAGTTCAAATGTATTCCTATTATTATCACGTATATTCATAAGCTACTAATCGAATCTAAATCAACCGTTACTTATGTTGTTTTTTATATATATATTATAAAAAAAAATATATATATATATATATATAAAAAAGGCGCATACGCGCAAAATTGGATCGAGATCTGGAACTGCGACAGATCTATTGTTCCGTGCAATCTATTTGGTGGAGTTAAGGATTTGGTCCGTGAAAGGAACCATTAAAACTGTAACTAAATATGCTTTATTAAATGGGTGTTTATTAAATCTTGCTCATATTTCTTAAATATCACCTTGTTTCAATTATGTATAATTTATTATCTTATTATGCAGCAGTATCGAAGAACGTATTAATTAGAGAAGAAATCTGATCAGGCGTATATTTGATATATTTTGATGGGTTTTTTGAGAAAGAAGTTCCCCTGTATTTATTATGGAAGGAAGAATATAATGAGACAATTGCACGATGAAGTTCCTTTCTCAATTCCTCGCGTAAGCGTCCATCAGGTACGGAATAAGATCGTTGGCATTTGGCAACGTCATCGAATTCTCGAGTGAATCCCGAAAATTTTTCTTTCAGCATTTTTGATGTGAGCTCTAAAATGTTTGTTGTAATTTGGTAAACGAAAGTCGTAATTATAAATTATGTGATTTTTATGCAATATGAAAAAAAAATCGTACCTGGTTCGTCTAAATTCTGTTCAATAAAGGCACGGGCTTTACTAAAAGTTGTTGTAACATAATTGGCTTTGTTTCGATGCAATAGATCTTGATAAGTTTGTTCGGCACTTGGTTCTGCTAGTAACAGTAATTCCATAAGAGAACTTCGCCGTAGTGCATTTATCACATAATTGTGATTGTTTAATCGGAACAAAGCGCGTAATGCTGGATCCGAATAAGAAGCATCGCTTTTGCTTACTAATGCCAAATTTAATTGCGCCAAAACTTTTTCTGTAAAAAGTAAACATTTGTTATGTATAATAATTCAGAACGACAAAATATACTCGTTTTAATTCTTATGTTTGTAATTCTGTGTGTAAAATGTAAATATACTAACTGACATAAATCCCCAACAGAACTCTATGAATATTTTGTATTTCTTTCTGAGAAGTGAATGGTACATTATTTGCATCAGTATTACGTTGCAAAACAGATCCAGCAGTGTCTGCGTATTCTGCTAATTGCTCTAAAAACACAAGGACATTGCTTGTACATTCCGCCACTGTACCATCCTTAGGTAGCGCTGCACTTGATTCGTTTCTAACACTTTCTGCAAAGTCTTCCAAAGCTTTAGCACCCTGCAAAAAATATAATTTCAACTTTAATAAATAGTTTTTAAAAATTAAATAATTTTATAAAACGTACAGTGGTGTTGAGAGTGTTAATGACAGAAGCGAATTTTGATCTGAGAGCATAATCACACCCTTCAACCGTTCTTTCCAAATCGGGTTTCAATTCGCCAAGATGTTTTAAAATCGGAAAGACAACAAGAACAGCAGAGAAGTCTCGTCTTGCTATACACCTCTTAGCCCGTGTGGCAATACTTTCCCCATCATGGGCTACAAGATCCATCGCATCACGAACTGTTGCTTCAAGTACTTGTGCTTGAAGTGAAGAAGGCAAAATTTTCGCTACTAGAGTTCGTTCAGCTTGCATAAGTTTATGCAATCCAGCTGTAAGCAAAAGATAATTTTCCATTTCTTGCTCATCTGGAGCTGCATCTTCCATCGCGTATCCAGAAAGCTGCGGTGGTGGCTTTCGTGAGGCTGTCAAAGATAAACCTAAGCCTGTTGTTTGAGAGGCTCTTAACAACATTTTACTAGCTTTTTTTTCTATGGCGTGTTGTAATCTTCGCGATGTTCTTCGTCCTGCAGTTTCTTGAACATTCAAGGAATGCCGATTTGCGAACTTGGCTCTCTGAAAAATTTGTTTGAAGTTACATTCTTAATATAATTATACTATATTCCACATAACATCATACTCCTTTTCCAACAAATTTTCTTCCATTTCACACATGTAAACTATGATTATAGCTATGATTGGCTGTCATTAGATGATTGAATGGGTGTGATTAGTGGGAAGACAAAGTCTTAGTTGATCTTACGTGGAATTGAGTACAGAGACTTATCTCTAACTTACTGGCATTGGACTTCCGCCATGTGTACTTCCACCACTAGCACTTCTCTGATGTTCTTTGAGTAATTGCAATGACCTTAATACTATGCTAGAACGAACAGAGGCATATATCTTAGCATGCTTACGGTGGCCTCTTTCTTCTAACCATCCAGCAATTTTAAGAAGATCGCTAAGTATGCTTTCTGGTAATTGACATAAAGATTGTGGTGCATCTTCCCCACTAGTATCTTCATCAGAACCAATTGAATCCAAAAGAATTATAGGAAGAACAGGTTTACTTTGACGTGTTAAGATGTCATGAAATTCTCCATATAATGCTTCTAACCCAATCCCGAATAATGTTGTAATGTTTTCCAATTCTACAGAACTTGGATTATTTTTTTGAAAATAACGTTGAGCATTATATAAGCGATTCATAGATTCAAGGAAGCTGTCTAGACCTCCAGCACCACTTGGTCCTCCACGAACACTACCCTCAACTTCCTGACAGACACCATAATATCCAATTGCATGGTCCAAGACGGTAAGAGTTTTATCAATATCTAGAGAACATATTTTAATTGGGATTACATAATTTCTGTGTTCCTAATTAGTCATCAAATCTAAATAAAATTCATACTGCGTTGTTGATTTTGCAAATTTCCAGTCTCATTATATACTGGAAGTATTGTTCTTCTTAATGTTGCTAAGCGTTGCTCCAAAGATGATAATATAGCAACAATACCAGTTGTTAATTTCCTACTACGCTCTTCAGCATCTTTTAGAGATTCCAGAGAAGCTATTTCAGTTTCTAATTTGCATTGAATTTCAAATCTTCTCTCAGAAGTATCAGGTTGTGCTGCTTGCATAGTTGAACACTACAAGTATTAAATAACAAATAAAAGTCCGTTTGTTATATTAAATTTTTATCAAGTTATCTAATTTACCTATTTTTTATAAAATTTTAGAATATAAGAATAAATACATATATATTAATCACAAATATATTGAGTAGTATATTTAATTCATTTACACATTTATATATACAGTATTATTTATATTGCACATATTTCTGGTTTAATAAATATACAAGCAAAGAAGGTGTGATATGTTATCAACATCCTCTAAATGACTGCTGATTATTTACAATAAAATATTACCACGATAGTCGAAATACATCACAAAATAATTAAGGCGCCGCAATACCCTTCTCACTTAGCTACTTTTATGTATAATATGTGTCATTTATGCAGGGTATTTCCATTTTTCTGTTTACGCCCTCAAAACACAATAAAAACTTATGAGACCACTTTTAATTGACAGTTAAATATACATAGATAGGCGCTCAACTCAGTATGGGCTACAAAAAGTTTTATTTAATAGAAAAATTAATGCTTAAATTCATATTAATTTTGACAGATTCTTTTCTAGGAAAAATGGTAGCTTTGATATGTTAAATTTTCATTTTTTCCAAGCGATACAGGTGTTGTTAAAATTATTTCACTTGTATTAAAAATATATTGAAGGCGTTAAACGAAAAAGAAGACTTGACGTGTCCAACGAAGAACTTGACAAAATTCCTACTAAAAGTAACTAAGAATTAGTTGAATGATTTTATGAAGATGGCACTGCTATCTTTCTTTCTTAACGACCATTTAAAATATTATGGAGGTAACGTGGAACT